>CAMTDV010000025.1:66196430-67433335 GCA_947069175.1 Scalesia atractyloides
AGGCCCAAATATATAAAGACATGGGCTAGGCCCAATGACAAGAATACATGGGCTAGGCCCAATAACAAAGAATACATGGGCTAGGCCCAATGACAATATAACATGGGCTAGGCCTAATGACAATATAACATGGGCAAGGCCCAATGACAAGATGACATGGGTTAGGCCCAAAGACAAGATAACATGGGCTAGGCCCAAAGACACAAAGGCAAGGGGTAGGCCTAATGACATGGGCTAGGCCCAATGACACGCATGCTAGGCACGAGGACAAGTGAAGGGCAAGGCCCGTTCACATATGATAACATACATGATAACAAATATATATTTGTAAAATATATATATTCAAATATTAATCGAAAACACAAACCTACCAACACTATAAACACAATAAAGTTGTTCAAGGAAAACAAATAAATATATAACAATATTTCAAGACGAACAACTTGTACGAGGTCCACTAAGACCTAAGGTTCTAACGAACTTAATACACATGTAGGATATACACGTGTACGGACACTCGCAGTACTTTAGTATGACTATATGGAACGCAAAACAGTGAGTTCATGCCCCCCTTTTTAAACGTTTTCGATTTTATAACACTCGGGGGGAAATATATGTTTATGACAAATTGTATGTTAGCTACGGGTTTAGTTGATGGCAATGATCGATGTGCGTAAGTAGGATGATGCCATTGATGACAATAATAACCATTAATCACTTAGTGACCAAGGTGCAAAAGGTGTAGATCTATTGAGCTTGAGACACGCTTCACTCTTGGTTGGTATACCCTTGAGTGCATTTGTGAGCCCTATTGATGACAAAGTTGTCTCGGTTTTGTTATTTACTTATGACACATAATATCGGGGGCTCGCTATCCACTGGTAGATCCTTAAACCCATGATTGATGACAACAACATACTCGGATTTCAATGATGGATTTCAACTATGACATTTTATACCAAAACAATAACTACATGAACCCGCTCAACTTTTGTTGATTTTTTAAACTTACATGTATTTCAGGAAACAAGACATGAGCCTGTGATAGATTTCGGAATGGGATGACATAACAACTGATTGCCAACTTTTGGAGGATTTGCCTCTTATATCCCAACCTTGTATGGGCATAGAGGGGTCAAAACCTCACTATGTTTATGATGAAAACAACTTTTGGTTATGATGTAATGAAACTAAACCATGTTTTGGATAACAAATGTAAACAAGTGGAAAACTTGTAATCTTACCTTTGGAACTTGTAAATTTTGGTTATAACTTAATGTATGACGTGGCATCATTGTTAATTATTATTTGTTTACACGATGGATGCAATGATTACCTCATAGTCACACGTTTGCGCTTCCGCTACGACCAGGGTGTGACAGATTGGTATCAGAGCTTCGATTGTAGTGAACCGGGGAAAAACTTTTACTAAGTTTGGTCTACAATCACTAAGGGCTCTCACATGAAACAAAGTTTATAACATTACAAAACTATTTTCAAGAATATGACAAAATGGATTTTCATTGTGTCACGATCACATGAGGATCTATCACACGAGCTCAACCATAAGTAATGAATAAAGATTCATCATGATTAGTCGATTGTGGATAGACACGAAAACATTAAGATTACACGTGAAACTGAAGAACAAATATGATAACATGGCATGAGATATAGTGATTTTATATATAATTTATTTATATATGTGCGGTGCGGAATATTTTGCCAAGGACGAAATACCTTGACTACGGATATTATTATTTTCCTTGACTCGCACGATGAGATTATCAACCTCGCGTCTATTGTGGAGCTTATGGCAGACATGGTTTCTAAGTGAGACCTTAAGCTCGATTCCATATAAAATGGCTTATTTTCTCACGGATGCAGAGATGCCTGGCTTCGATAGTGACAACGAGGCGGAGGTAGTAACTTTGGAAAACAACTCTCTTAGTGGGACGAGGTCCCTATGATTCATATGCATCATGATTGATGACACTATTATCCAAACAAAGAAGATGAAGTACTCATCTTAAAGGTGCCCTTCCAGTTGTTATTGTTACGGGTTCTCTCTATTCCTATTTCGTCTAACGTCGTGCCCTAAACAAGTAATGACAATGGACGTTAGCATGTGGGCCATCACGAGGTCCCTTCTATGTTGAAGGTATGTAGACAGTAGTGTCCACTCTCTGACTGATCGCCTGCTTTGAACAAGAGAATGCTAGGGTGACCATGCAAGGCAATTTATTATTACGGGGGCCCACGTAATAACAACTTGTAGTGCATGGGAATCCTGGTGGGCTCTACGGCTCAAGCTAATGATCACTACCCATTTGAAATTCTTAAGTTGTTCAAGTTTCTATATAGTTGAACACTTACCGGGGTGGTTGCTATAACACCCTATGATATAGAAAAACCACACGTACTTGTTCACATCTAACATTCGATCTATATCATGAGTCGATTGAGACTAGTCATCAAACAAACAAAACTGGTTAGCAACCCAGGGAGGCTGTTTCCTGAACGGTCTAGAACTCTTGTACATGGTTAGTACCATGCAATCTATGGCACCTCATCTTATGAACTGCCAAATAGATTACGTTAAACTCCGTCATGGACATTTGTGTTATTCCAAGGGATGGTATGGCACAAGCCATGCTTCAACAACCTTATTGAATTTAATTAGATATCTATGGAAATTATAACAATCTAGTCAAGCTCTGGAGCCCAGGGGATATCAATGTATTCGTCACACAGGATGGAGTGGCAAAGAAATATTCCTACTTGGAACGATCAAGGTCCGTGAAGCATGGATACATGTTATATGAATTGGAGACGACCGTTTGGTTTCTCCTCCTCAAAAAGTTACTTCCTTTCCACTTAGACATATGGCCGATACACACGAGGGGTACTACGTATTTGGATTGTTGTCATTCGGTTATCATTGTTTCAAACATGTATGAACAATGCGATCTTGAGGTCTCCATGACCGATTGCATTCCTAATTCTTAGGCGCATGGTAGACCATATTTATCCAAATATATGTCTAGCCTCTTTTAATATTGGAAATTAAGGAAGTCTACGCCCGAAAGGGGATTGTGAATCCATGTCATACTGATCAAGCCGAACTAGAGTTCTTATGAAAGGACATGAGATTGCAGAGATTATACAACACGAGGTTAATTGAGACGACACTAGTAGCGTACCGGTGGTACCGGTAGTTCAAGTGGTTCAAATCCCGATGGATTGGGAGCGAGTGGCAATGCCACACTTGAAGATGTAATGACACAAGGATATAATTCTAAGGCTTTCATGGACGGTAAGCCGCGAGACCTCGTAGATACGAGAGGTGCGGTAGGTTCTGTCTGCTAAATAAAGACAATGAAGTTGGCTAGCTGTACTAGTAAATGTATTACTGGAATAAATGATTAGGTAAACAAAGAGACTCCTGTTGAATGCAACAGTAACCTGGTGGAATCTCCAAGTACGAACTTTAGGGAGTAATACGACAAAGAGATTGTCGTAGGACGAACTTAAAGATCTTTTGGCGAGATGAGCATTTCTCGCTGACCGGAACCCAAAGGACGGAAACGGAATTCTAGAACTGGACCATGGTTGGAGCCGATGTTATTGGTTACACTCAACGTTTCCACGATCCCGCAAGGATAGCCCCATACTAGGTAACACCTGAAGTCAAACGTATTAAACGCTACGTTTGGGGTTTAGCCCCTAAGATCCGAAGCAAAACCACACCATCTCACCTTCCCCCGATCACTCAAGTAGTAATTCTTGCAGTTAGCCTCACCAAGGATGCGATGGGAATGAGGGAATTGGGAAGAGAGTTACTGGGAGAAAGGAAACGTATGTGGAATCTACTAGCAACGGGAATCGAAAGTTCTCACACCTTAGGAAAGGTTTGAGAGTGAGTAACAAATGAAAGGAAACTCCCTTGATGAAAAAAACAAAGGAAATTGTTGCCACGAACGATGTTGACACCAAGAATTATGGCGGTAACTTGTCGAAATCCTGAAGGTGATAAGTGAAACTTTTATCACGAGGGGACTTACAAAAGTGCCAAGAGTAGCAGTGTGGTGAGGCTGGGCACAAAATAAAAACTAATAAGTTAATAATAATCAAGGAAGAATACTGATGTTCAAGCATGGCATAGAGGCCACTTCTAGCATGAATGTCTTAAGAATGAGGCAAGCATGTGGAACCATTGTGTGAGTGATTAGAACTGTGGATACTCCACAAGATCCCAATTTGGTCATGAGTACATTCTACTATGCAGTCATCAGGTGTCAATTCTTTTGATACCAACGTCGAGCTTAACTTAGCGTCTTTAGGTATTAAGCATATACATGGAATCGGGCCATTTATGTTAGACATACCTTACCTCGTCAAGTTAGCTAATGGAAATTAGCCGAGTTATATTAAGTCATTAAGTGTCACCGATATGTTTCCTATCAACGACACGTCGCATCCACTTTGGTTGATACCGGCGTCGATTTTAGCTTCATCCCCATAGAATTTAAAATATACCTGTCCTGGGGTCAAGTAGACTAGATGTCCTCTCGTCCTCTAGGATTGATCGACAATAAGTTAGTTGTGTCAGGATAAGTCATTAGAGGTTGCACACTTGAACTTGGAGCGCCGAGATTCAATATCATCTTTTGCCCGTTTGTTTGGGTAGTTTTGACATAGTTGTCGGCATGGATTGGTTGTTTGAAAACCAGGCGGAAGTGGTTTGTCATGAAGAAGCCATCTGCATCCCTCTGCCTAAGAGAGAACATCTTTTGGTGCACAGGGAGAAACACGACACACCATTACGGGTCATCAACTGTATGAAGGCTCAGAAGAGTCTAAGGAAAGGTTGCATTGCGTTCCTTGCACATGTAGTCGACAAGAAAGCCGAAGAGCGCAAATTTGAGGAGATCCCAATTATGAAGGAATTCCCTGAAGTCTTTCCTAAAGACTTGCCTGGACTACCTCCACAACGACAAGTCAAATTCCGCATTGAATTGGTTCCGAGAGCCACACTTGTGGCTAAATCTCCATATTGACTAACGCTATCAGAGATGCAAGAACTATCTACGCAACTGCAGGAATTACTCGACAAAGGATTTATAAGACCGTGTTTCTCGCCTTGGGGAGCTCCGGTGCTCTTTGTGAAAAAGAAGGATGGAACTTTCCGAATGTGCATCGACTACCGGGAGCTAAACAAGTTAACCATCAAGAATCGGTATCCACTACCGAGAATTGATGATTTATTCGATCAATTACAAGGCTCGAGTTTCTATTCAAAATTGATTTATGATCCGGATATCTTCAGCTAAGAATCCAAGAGGAAAGTATTCCTAAGACAACGTTTAGGACTCGCTACGGTCATTACGAGTTTCTTGTTATGCCCTTTGGCTTAACAAACGCTCCTGCCGTGTTTATGGATTTGATGAACATAGTATGTAAGCCATACCTCGATAAGTTCGTGATCGTATTCATTAATTGACATATTAATATACTCGCGAACCAAGATGGAACACGAGCAACACTTGAGAACTATTCTGGAACTATTAAAGAAGGAGCAAGTGTATGCTAAGTTTTCGAAATTCGAATTTTGGATTCGCGAAGTACAGTTTCTTGGTCACGTGGTGAATGAGAATGAAATACACGTTGACCCAACAAAGATCAAGGCCATAAAGAACTAGAATGCGCCAAAGACTCCCACGAAGATACGACAATTTCTAGGTTTAGCGGGATATCACTGGAGATTTATTGAGAATTTTCAAAAATTGCTCAACCGCTAACCTAACTTACGCAAAAGGATAAAAAGTTCGATTGGGGTGAAAAGCAAGAATCGGCCTTCCAAACGTTAAAGGACAAACTATGTCAAGCACTGATATTATCCATCTCGGACGGTACCGATGACTTTGTAGTGTATTGTGATGCATCGCATCAAGGATTGGGTTGCCTTTTGATCCAACCTGAGAAAGTAATCGCGTATGCTTCATGCCAATTAAAAGTTCACGAGAATAACTGTACCACCCATGACCTAGAGCTAGGTGCAGTGGTATTTGCCTTGAAAATATGGCGTCACTATTTATATGGCACTAAGTGTACCATATTCACAGATCATAAAAGTCTTCAACACATATTAAACAAAAGGAACTAAATATGCGCCAAAGGCGTTGGGTCGAGCTATTGAACGACTACGACTGTGAGATCAAGTACCACCCGGGCAAAGCAAATGTAGTGGCAGATGCCTTGAGTCGGAAGGAACGAGTCAAGACTCTACGAGTGCGAGATTTAGAAATGACAATCCAGACAAACTTTACGACTCGTGTGCGAGAAGCACAACAAGAAGCTCTAAAACCAGAAAACATTCCAGCAGAATCATTACGAGGAATTGAACAACAAATGGAACTAAACAAAGATGAAACCTTGTATTTCAAGGGAAGGATCTGGGTTCCCTATTTCGGAGAGTTACGAGATTTGGTGTTGGATGAAGCCCACAAGTCAAAATAGTCAATCCATCCAGGATCTGATAAAATGTATCAGGATCTGAAAGAGTATTATTGGTGGCCTAATCTCAAGGGAGATATTGCGACCTATGTTGGGAAATGCCTAACGTGTGCAAAGGTCAAGGCCGAATACCAGAAACCATCTGGGCTATTACAACAACCCGAGATTCCCGTTTGGAAATGGGAGCAGATATCAATGGATTTTATTACAAAGCTGCCACGGACCTCTCGAGGTCATGACATGATTTGGGTTATCATAGAGTGGTTAACCAAGTCAGCTCACTTCCTACCAATTCGAGAAAAAGACAGTACTAAAGAAGTTAGCTGAGCTTTACCTTAAGGAGATTGTGGCGCGTCATGGAGTGCCAGTGTCGATAATCTCAGACAGAGATGGTCGCTTTGTGTCGCGGATACAACAATCATTTCAAGCTTCTTTGGATCTCGTTTAGATCTAAGCACATCGTTTCATCCACATACTGATGGCCAAAGCGAACGAACCATCCAAACTTTAGAAGATATGCTTCGCGCCTGTGTGATGGATTTCGGCGGAAACTTGGATACTCATTTACTGTTGGTGGAGTTTTCCTATAATAACAGTTATCACACAAGTATTAAGGCCGCCCCATTCGAAGTACTTTATGGATGTAAGTGCCGATCTCCGCTATGCTGTGCGGAAGTCGGTGACAAACAACTCATTGGTCCCGAACTAGTCCAAGAAACCAAAGACAAGATATTCAAGATCCGTGAGCGTATCAAGACAGCTCGGGATAGACAAAAGAGCTATGCAGACCGACGACGTAAACCATTATCTTTCAAGGTCGGAGACAAAGTATTACTGAAAATCTCACCATAGAAAGGTGTAGCCAGATTCGGGAAGCGTGGGAAACTAAACCCGAGGTATATTGGACCATTGAAATTCTGACCAAAGTTGGTACCATAGCTTATAATCTAAAGTTGCCAGAGGAACTAATCAACGTCCACGACACATTTCATGTGTCCAATCTAAAGAAAAGTCCAACCAACGAAACGTTTATCATCCAAGAGGATGAAATTCATGTAGATGACAAGCTCCAGTTTACCGAAGAACCTATTGAGGTTATGGACTGGAAAGTTCAAAAGACAAGAAGGAGCCGAATAAAGCTGGTCAAGGTTCGCTGGAACTCCAGTTACGGGCCCTGAATACACATGGGAACGTGAAGACCAAATCAAGACAGAGTAACCCCACCTGTTCGAGAAGACCCCTTCGGAGGATGTCTCAAAGTGAATTTCGGGACGAAATTCTTTTTAACAAGGGGAGTATGTGACAAACGGCAAATAACCGGTAATTCCGTACAATCTAATCACCTATTTTATTTTATAATCTGATGGATTTAAATGTTATTAATTTATGTAACTGATTCGTACGACATATAACAAGTATTAGGACAAGCAAAACATGATATAACATTTGTTAGTTCCCGTTACAACGCGAAACAATTAAAACTATGTCCTAAAAGTGTTGGTAGAGAGTGTTGGCCGCACTATTCACGGTTGTACTATTCATGCCAGCAACCGCTGAACATACTAGAACAATGGATTAAAGCATACGAAGATATAACTGAGTCCATTTATATATGAAAACACTAATGTGGTAATAAGTCTTATAAGATTTCATAACTTTCGGTACAACACCCTAAATACAAAATCGTCCGATCGGCTAAAAATAAGACATTTTTAACTTGTACGCAATAATAATTAAGCAATTCTGGACCTCCAGAATTATGATAAAGGATGACAAACACACTAAAACATTTTGGGAATATCAATAGAATGTCCAAAAATATAAGCTTCCGTTGCTATGTCGCGACCTACATAACTAATCTGTTTTGATCCGATAAACTAGTGAATAATATTTTCGTCCCCATAACAACCAAACGAATGATCTAGCGAACTATTTAGCCATATTTTGACGTATAAACCTTACATAAACACCATAGCAACAATGGTAAATTAAGACCATCGCTCCGGTATTTATAACGTCTTCCCTATATCACCCGGTATTGAACCGACAAGCAATCAAGTAGAAATTTTACCATCTAAAATCAATACCGACTAGTCTAGTAAACTAGTTAATATCACTTAACATCCTAAACAATTAATTACACTTTAATTTACCTAGTTACCAAATAATTACACCTAACAGTTTATATATATATATATTATATATATATATATATAAAGTTAAGTTTAAAAAAAAGTATATATTATACATTTACTCATCCATGCATACGTTTGGGTGGGTCCCCAAATCCACCAATTGTTGGTAGAAAGTATGGCCTATGAGGATTTGTTGTGACTTGAAAGATTTGACAAGTTATTTCAAGTAACCTACAATATTCTTATTATCATTTCAACTATCAAAATTCAACACCCAACTTTCTTTCCCCCTTCTTTGTCTACGGCAATAATACAAACACATAACATCCCTTTTCATTTCAAGAACACTACAATTTAAGCCCATTCAAGCCATTTCAAGAAAATTCAAGGGTGTTCAAGTATGGAGGAGCATTAGAAGGTGCTAGGAAGCTTTAATATTTTCTTAATCTTCTTTTAATCTTGTGCAAACTTGTAAGATCATCTTTTACCATTTTTTTAGCTTATTAATATATGTAGATTATGGAAGTACAAGTTGATGGTCTTGAAATCAAAGTTAAACATAAACGAAAACCCTAATCTCAAAGCTAATAAACACTAAATATAACTATATTATGTATTGATTTAATATATTTTGTAGATTAATGTAACTTATTCACATGATTATGTGGTGCATGTTGATCAGTATAGAAAATAAGATTTTGATGATCTAAGTGCTTATATGTTGTAGTAACTTATAAGCATGATAACCTTATTATGATGAACTCAAAAATATGATTTAAACATAGATATGTTTAAATCATACAAGATCATCATCCTCATGTTCATGAGTTATGCATGTAGGTTCTTAAAATACTTAAAGAAACAAGGGTTTAAAAGGACTTAATAAGTTGATTTTGAAAGATTTACAAACTTGGATTTTTGTAAGATAAGTTATATCAAAGTTGGTTAGAAAAGTTCATGATATATATATATATATATCTGTATATATATATATATATATATATATATATATATATATATATATATATATATAATCTGGTTACAAAAAGAAACCAAGTTGTTATAAAAATATAAGTTCATGAAATGTAATCATAAAACATATTATTTTATAAGAGCACAAAAATAATATATATATATATGCAAACTCATGAAGTGTGGAGGTTAAAATTATGTAATATATATGTTTTGTTGAAACTTGGGGAAATATGAATATTTGGAAAATTATTTATGAATTAAATACATTTTTATAAACGTGGAAAACGCCATACTTTTAGGCAAAACTATGGTGAAATTTTCTAAAAATTAATCGCGATTAAGAGTATGATTAATGGGTGATTAACAAGGTTAAACGCGATTAATGGTCTTAAACGTCATTATGGAACTTTTTGTGAAATGGTTAAGTCTTAAACATACAAGAGTTCTTGTGAACTTAAAATATATATGTTCACAAAAATGAATGGCTAAAAATAATGGCAAGATGAAAATATAATTTTTGGTAAAAAATAATATATTTTGGAAACACATCAAAGTATATGTCTTATGTGTTTTGTGTATGTAGGTAGATACACTTAGGATGATCAAAATAATACATCTATGACACCAAGAAAATACTTGTATGAAACAAGTATAAATGGGACATGAAATCGTAAAACAATTCAAAAATGGGGAAGTGAAACTCATTGTGCAAGCAGTGATCTCAACGGAAGAGTGATCAAGCAATTGGATCAACTTTAATAACCCACATGCAAGTATGGACTCAAATCAGTATCTAAGTTGGTAATTGTTATAATTTGGATCTGGTAAGGAGTTTTTACTCCGAATTGAGTCTATAGGACACTAATATGGTGATGGACGTCAGGGTAGTATTAGTTTTCAGTTTGCCTTTTGGGCACCGTTTCGCGTGCCAGCCAAAGTCAGTAGTTTAACGTGTTCGGATAATGGTACGGGAATACCAATAATACCAACACGTGGTTATTTAAGAATGATTAACTTTTCATTAAGCGAGTTTGAGTATTTGGGGAGTCTAGATTACCCAAATTTGAGTTTCCATTTTCACCGTCGAGAATTCTCCCGAATTGTCCTAGGACACACCCATAGTGCCCAATTTACCCGGGAATCTCCCGGAATACTCCCGGTGTTTCAATTATAGCATTTGTCAGGTTGGGTCAATTCCCAGTTCCGGCAGGTTCGTTATACGGTAAACCGTCGAAATTGATTTAAAATAACTCATTTTTAATTCCATAAATTCCCATTTAATCTATAATTTCAATAAAAATATGTAAGTTTTTATATAACTTAATAAAAATCTTTACATTATGGAAAAAATATCTGTGAATTTATTTTGGCATTTTACTTATTTAAATAAATTATTTATAAAATCAGTTTTAACCACATAATTACCATTAAATATCATCATTGGTTTACAAATTCCAAAAAAAATCCAGAACAACTTTTACATGTCCAGGAACGTCTCACAAAATTTTGACATTTTTCCGATTTCGTTTCGATGCGTTCCCGACTACCGAAAACTTGCAAAAACGCGGAATTTTAACCCAAATCAAAACTCAACCAATGGACTCTGAATTTTCCCAGAACATTCCCCATATGTTTCTAAGTGTCTCTATAAAATTTGGTGATTTATTGAGTTCGTTTGATAATTTTTCCGAAATTCTTTCGGTAAAAAAGTCAAAACTTCACCAAAAATCGTAAAAAATTCCAACAATTCTAAAATTTTACGTGGACCTTCCTAACAATACGTGAAATCATCACACTAAATTGCAGCTCAATCACGGACCAAGTTATAGCTAAAACAAGATTCTGCCTATGCTAGTTTCGGTTTTCGGATGATATACCTAGCGAAAGCTTCGATTCCAAGCACTTCTTGTGAGTCCAGAAGTGGGTGGGTGCTATATTCAGTACCTACACATCAAGTGAAACCCAAATTTGCTAGAACTTAGATCAATCAAGCTTTATTTCATTGTTTTTCGGTTAATCAAATAGTTAAGCGATTTTTATCGAATAGGTGTTGATTAGGGTATCAAACCCCAAAGATTTGTGACCATGGCTGCCATATAACACCAGTGGAATACCAAGGTGTTCTTATTCAGCCCATAAACATCTTTAAACCTTCAAAAATCTTGGATTAAAATGAGTTTTTCGGCTAGAAATCGTGTTTAATCAAGAAAATAAAGTTAAAACTATAAGAACAAAGGTTTATACCTTTGATTTGATGAAGTTTGAGGTTGTATTCAGCTGGAATCAAGTTGGTTATGGCAGAATTTTAGAGGAAAGGTGAGTTTTTCTTGGAATTAAATGAAATTAAAATGAAAAAATAAAAATAAAAATATATATATATGGGGGTTCCATGTGGGCCACCTCGTGCTTCGTCTTTTCGTGTAAAAGATGATGTTTATCTTCCGTTTGCGTTTAGATTCGTTTTCGGGTCCCGGACGCGTTCTAGATTTGTGCAACTTGCTCCGTTTTTCGCGTTCTTACTGTCAAAGACTCGGTTTTAAAAATTGGGCATAACTGTCTCGAAATCCGAGCATAGTTACATTGTAATCATAAAAGTCTCGTATAACGTTCGTTTAAGTGTTTTTAAGCTTGATCGATCGTTCCTTGTACATTTGGTTGCCTTATGTTATGCCCTGAACGAAGGCGTTTCCCCAACCGGGAGCTGCTTCGTTTTGCGTGCCCGAGCTTTTATTATTTTCAAACCTTATGTCACAGTCTATGGCACAAAACTAAGTTGTTTCTGGAACTCGAAATCTTAAATGATGCTATCGATAACCTAATAATCAACATCAAAGGTTTGATGCGCTGTTAAACGTCAAGTCTCCGTTTAACACGTTGTTCAAGGCTAAGGATGCCAACCTACCATCGTTAGTCCTTAATAGTGTTATGTCAACTATGGCGTGCTCTCGGATTCTTCCGAGACATTACAGATATCGCTTAGCATAGCACACAAGTCATGCATGTTTACTAATACTTATTCCCAGAGTCGCCAGTTCATTCACGACTTTGTCTTGTCATGTAGGTGACGTATAATGTCACTGTAATGTTTTTGTTAATTACCATGCATAAAATCCCATTATAGTTGGTGTATCATTTTCTAGAATTCGTATCATAACACATAATCACAACAATATCATGATATACATATCACGTCCGGTTACCACAGACTTGTACCAATCAAAGTTTATCGGGATTTTTCACAATTGTCACAGTCTCCCCCGGTTAAAAGAATTTCGTCCTCGAAATTCCGTTTAGTAATCAATTGGAGAGCTCCGTATTTATATTCGTGTCAGTCATCTGACAGACAAGTATGTTTTCGTTTTCGTTTAGTATCATCATCGTACGGAGATGATATTGTGCTACATAGTAGCAATGTAATTTGTCCATCCACAATTCCTATGTATTGTTAAGAGTAACGTCTGTCATCACTTCCAATTTGGAAGTGAGAGTGTTGCTGGACTCATAGTAGGATATGAGTTTCGTATTCAGCTTATAGCTGACTGCAATTATTACGTTTTCTTTGCATTCATTATCTTCACCATTCATACACCATATGTTTCAATTACAATTTCGTTTAATAGTTATTGAACACCCCCTATAAAGGAGGAGTATGGGTACTCTCCCAAGGTTTGTTGCGAACATTGCAATAATGAGCACCATGCTCCGCATGTTTGTGTTAAGGGAATAAATTTGGTCTTACCGAGTGGTACACACCAATCTTCCCTTGTTGTCGTGTACGTGAGTATCTTCGGCTAATACTAACCGACCACGAGAGTCCCTACTCTATGGTAGAGAAAGAGAAAGGCTTTTACGAGCCTACGGTTGCCATAAGGCAAGCATGTACACGAGTAACAATGAATCTGCACCCTCACATCAACAGGGTGCCCGAACTACTCACCAGTAGTCTAATCACGTAGTAAGGATATGGAATTTCTAAAGTAATAGTTCCAGTTTGCATTAAGTTTTGGGATCTTGGCTCCAGCTGTTGTACAACTATCTATGTCTTTTCCAGAAGGAAAAAACTTAGTAACTTCGATGACATCGATGTGATTCTCTGAGAGATATCGTGTAAGATTCCCATATACTGGGAATGGTCGGGTGTGCGCCCAATGCGGTTTTAATTCCAGTAGCCCCACATCTAGAATGCTACTATATCACGTGGAAATGCTTAAGGCGTGATGAGTGTCTAACGATCACAAGTATCACTATGTTGCCCCTACACATGGGATCGGCATTGATCGTAGACGTACGGGTAATTTGGTAAAAGATGACTAAGTAACGAGTTATCGAATCAAGGTTCCCCATTGACGGAGTACCCTTCGCAGGGTGGGAACATAGCCACGCTCGACTATCCTTTCATAAGGATGTCGTTAATGGAGACAATGAGAAGTAATCATTTCCCATGATGTTCTTGAAAGATTATCTAATGCACAGGCGAATATAACCCATACTAGTCACAAGGTGGTTAATCACCACTTGAACGTCTCGGTCTCGTGGTTTTTCGAGTCAAGTTCGGACTTGGTAAGATTTGAACTGTGTATGAGTATAAAAAGATATAATGCCTTCCCATCTTGGCACCTCCGCCAACTGAATCACCGCTTAAACGTAAGGGTTTCATCGAATTCGTTCATGTCAAACCATCTTGGTTTAGATTGGGAAATTCGTGTGGTTTTATGAAACCATGGGCTGAAGCCCGAATTCATAGTCACCCTAGTCCGAGAGGGACAATGACCACTAAATCTGATTTTTCCCGTTAGTCTCATATTCGTAATAATGTAAACAAGAAATGAAGACCCGGCCCCCAGGTTGGTCGAGACTAGGCTTGTTGAGTTTCTCGACCCCTTGGTCGTAGGATTAGTCAGTTCTGTTTCCCAATAGGGCACGGAAGGAATATGTGCTGCTGGAAAATGTAATAACATAGATCCACAATCGCTTGGCAATCTCTTGAAATAACAAAAGCAGTTTCAAGGAGGCTGAATGAAAACCGTAATCAATCGAGGTAAGCCTAGCACTCTGACGGCTAGGATACGAATAAAGGTTATGAATGCCATTTTGACATCCGGCCGGTGTATCCAACCAAGCACCGATCTACACTTTGGTCATTTAGTTTGACTTAGTATTGCACATCGAGTTATTTACAATTCGTAGCGTGTGTTAAGTAACTCTCCAAATTTGAAGAGTATTAGTTGTCGTGTCAAAGTCTTATTCCTCCTTTAAGTATATATGACGTGCTTACTAACAGAATTTCCCTCTGGATGGACATGATATCCGAGGGACGTATTTGGAAGATTCACTAGTCCCTTCATCTGGAATGATCGGGATTACGAGATTTCTGATTTAGCTTTCCCCTAAGTGGGTTCAGCGCACAAAAGACACCAATTATAATATTCGGACAACTCGTGACTATTCCTATTTCAAAGAAAGTTTGGCTTTGACCGTGTTCCTTCATACATAGTAGTTCATGCTTTTCATAGTATGGCGTATATACGTCACTCCAGTGACATGCTTTGACCGCACATTTAAGCACTGACCCTTTTTGGGTTAAGTCTAAGTGCAATTTTAGCAGTGGTATGATGACGGATATTATTACATACATGATAATGATGTTGGTTATACAGGTTGAAGACTCATGCGTGTGACGAATCTGGGTGATAAGGGACAATTGAAATGTGACATTAATGCATGTATATATATATATATTTTGTTTATAATAGAATGGTCCCGAAATGCTCAACACAAATGATCGAGGCCGAAATTGCGTAAATGATAGCGCACAGCTTCCGAAAATCATCCCCACGATCGTGAATTTCACTCGTGGTACGAATACACAGGTACATATATATACAGTATTATACTTAAGATTTCTCCCGTTCTTATTTACTTAAGTAACACAAGAATCTTCGTCACTCGAAAATAATGAAGAATCGGGTTGCTCGGTAACATTGTATTTTACGAATACTTATTTAAATTGATCAAACTGAAAATCAATTGAAGGTACCAACTAGTTGAACGAAGATGAGGGGTGTTTCAACAATATTTCCCTGATCTAGAGAATTTAGTCCTCGTATACTCATGAGGACTAGCAAAACCGTCTACCGAATAACTTTAGGTTACTCACAAGAGTAGGGTATCGTTCACTTTGTATCCCATCGGCGGATGAAAGTCAGTGTATCCCATGTATCATCCTCCTACACATGCGACCTTACCTAATAACACCTTTACAAAGGTCCAAAGGGAATTTCAAACATCCCTAAGGAATTGTGAATAACATCGGGTATAATTATTTGGACTCCTCGGATGTTTCGGGGAGGAGGAGGAGACATATGGTGTTTTCCCGGGTCGTATTATTATCGTAGAGTTGGGGAGTCACCATGTTTTATAACATATGAGTATCTAAGTTGGTCCCTACTCAGGACCAATTGCACGGTCGTCGCAGGTATCATGACGTGAAAACCCTAAATCGAAAGGAATCAAAGAACCATGTATCCACTTATGCGATTTCTAGCATGAATGCCCCGCCCTCATACGGGTAATGTTGGTTCAAGACTTAGTATAGCCATCACAAAAATATTACCGAAAAAGGATCAAAAGAACCGGTGGTCTAAAGTTTGCAACACTACTCAAAGGCGATCTCGTCTTTGATCAGAACATATTTTCACTAAGTTATGCGAGGCTGAAAACAAGGGATCGTTTGATATGTGAAAGTCTTATATGATTCTTTTGAATACCGTCCTTCGAATTAGATATGCGTATATATATATATATACATAAAATAATCGTCTAACGAAAATTCGTTTTGTATCATTTTGTTTCCTAATTATGCATTAAAAGGTAGCTTTGTTACGGTCCTTCGTACCGTTCATTCCCTACTCATCGAGTTACTGGGGATTTATCTTGTATTGGTTTGAACTAAATCGATAGGGCGTATCAAATTAGTAATTTATATGTACCGGACCTTAGCACTTTCCAATAGTGTTAGTAAGGAGAATTGAATTGATATGCAGCAGTGAGTCGGATTATTTCATGATTATAGTTTTCCGACTTTGCACCGGGGTTACGCCACCCTCAACCGAAATTTACCAAATTGACACTTGGATTGGACCGCGGTTAATGTTGTATATTTATGATTAAATGTATACATAGGAGTGTCCTGTTACTACGAAGTGTGAACAGTTGCGAGGAATATCGGAAAAATTATTCCCGCCTCCACAAGTCTTATCACCATCAATCTGCATCCACACAATTCCTCACCAAACTTTGATTACATCAAATAAGTTTCTCCATTTATGTGTTACCCCTGAATCCCCTTGGGTTATCAACACCGATGTTAATTACGCGTCCTTATTAAGAATTAGTGATTGCATTATTAGAAAAAACAGCTAATAACGGAAATGTATGCTTCACTAAGTAATTTTATAGACAATGGTCGGTGACATGAGTATAGGTTGTTCGCCGTATGGTAATGATTCCGAATATATGACTATCGTTCTAGCAAATCCCGCCAAAAGAAATAACTTACCCTGAATTGCCTTATCAAAGATAGAAACATTGTTAATTATCGCGAATCGATCATTGGGTCATCGATGTGGGTAAGCTATCACCGGCTATACCCAACTAGTTCAGTACGGAGTACTACCGAGGTGTAGTACCCCTAGAAATCGTGACACGTATTTGAGAGAAAAAAAAGGACTTTCCCAGGATTAATCCAGTGGTCCTTTATATGTCGCCCCAAACTACTTTTCATGCAAAATTACTACAACCATGTATAGACATCGTGGTTACGACAACTATGGCGTCATCTATCGCATCAAACAGGGTCGAAGTCTCAATACCGCATTGCCCAAAAACATAATCGAACAAATCGCAACATGAAGCTCGTCTGCCCTGAGTAACGGTACCTTGATCATGTAGCCGGGTGTTTATATATAGGAAGTACCGCAGCGTATCCACCACACCCATATTCCTGATCAATATTCCGTTCTCCATGATATTCGGGCCTCATACTACTTTCTGCAAATAACCAACTGGAATTCGAAACAATCAACAATCGTAAAAGAACACAAAGTAACCGTGGTCACACGAAACGAGGTTCCACAACATAAAGTGTTTCAAAGGGATTTGTACCATCACCAACTTTATATCCTAAGGAATCAAATGCCAACAGGAAGGGTAACTTATTCATGCACCCCATGCCATCTCCATGACCTGGAGATCGTCATATTCAGATATAACCTAAACCGAAACATGTGCTAAGGAATACCACTAAGTATTATAGTATCACACGACGTGAAAGCTGGTGCCAAAATTATAAGCAGAAGAGGAATTCTGCAGACCATCAAATGAATCGTGGATTCAAGGACAAAAAAGTTTCGTTAGATGTTTGAACTCTGCGATTGTATAACAATCGAATGTGAAGCAACGATAAGTGAAGTGAGGATCCGTACACGTCCTCCCAGTCTATCTGAACGACCTGCGCGTTCTTTGTGTATCTATGTTCATTTTGAAATACCATTATGGTGAGATCGTATTGCACTAAAGGCTTGGGGTCTCACATCATAAAGTATAAGTAACCACTGTGGAAGTGGTATGAATCCAACTCTAGTGTATATTAAGCAGGTGGTCAGTAGGAATGTGGAATGGACTGTAATACCAGTTTTCTGCTTATCCCAAAGGCATATGTAGTAATGCATTATCCACCAATCCCAATTCATGTATCAAATCTTGCACAAACATTCACACACTATCACCTTGGCACACATATGTATCTTTCCACGTATTTAAGTGTGTTTATTACCGCGGCTTTCCCAACACTGCCCCGTATGAGTAAGTCTGTTATTACGTTCCGGACCATAATAACCCACTTGCCCCACAAGGCCATCCTGGTACTTGCAAATAGGATACTTTACAGCGTTCACTAAGCATTTTTAGTTGAAGTTAATTTTTCCAATGATGTCCACTAAAGTCCGAGCATGTTATAGTATAGGTTTCCTTAAAGGCACCTAATTCTCTATAACCAATGGCTCTGATACCATCTTCTGTCACACCCCAACTTGCAGCGGAAGAAAAAATACGGGATGTAACAGACACCTCTGGTACAAGCACATTGTTTATAAAGACACTACATTTTATTACGTACAAAACATTGATTACATACTACATGTATGTTACAACTGTGTGTTCCCATGAACCACATAAGTCTTCTAAGCCAAATGCGTCTATATCAGGGTTCGCCTACAAACATGTCTTGAACAACATACACGGATCACACAAGTCTCAAGTTACCTGAAATGCATGTTAGTTTTAAAAAGGGTCAGCTAAACGCTGCGTGAGTTCCACTAGTTTTGTTGTTATGGAACAATATGTTTTAACAAGTTTAATTGCACTGGTCACAGGTCACAGATTGCCCGATGGAATTTCACGCGAGTACAAGTGAAACCTGACTATTTACTCCGGGTCGTGTCACCCAGACACTCCCGGTCCACCAACTGCGTCACGTGCAGTTCAACGCCCCCGGGTAGTTATGCCTAACATATACCCAAAAGTTGGACGAGTGCAGTTGCTTGTGGCCAGACATCGCACCCTCCGGCCTCAACTGGTTTTGTCGGACCAATAGTACTATCCACTGCCCACGGCTCATATTAATCACTTGTAATGGGGTTATTCGTGAGTTAAGTAATTCACATCGTCCCAAGTTGGTGCAATTAAGACAGTTTTATAACATGCAAATAACTTAGGAAAACAGTAACACAGTTTAAAAGTAGTGGAGTGAAGCTCACTCCCAAGTTGGTGTAATCAACACAATTTGTAACATACAAGTCCCCAGAAAACAGTAAAACGATTCAAAAGTGGGGAAGTGAAACTCACTGTGCAAGCAGTGATCTCAACGCAAGAGTGATCAAGCAACTAGATCAACTTTAATAACCCACATGCAAGTATGGACTCAAATCAGTATCTAGGTTGGTAATGGTTATAACTTGGATCTGGTCAGGAGTTTTTACTCCGGATTGAGTCTATAGGACACTGGTATGGTGATGGACGTCAGGGTAGTATTAGTTTTCAGTTTGGCTTCCGGGCACCGTTTCACGTGCCAGCCAAAGTCAGTAGTTTAACGTGTTCGGATAAGGGTACGGGAATACCAATAATTCCAACACGTGGTTATTTAAGAATGATTAACTTTTCATCAAGAGAGTTTGAGTATTTGGGGAGTCTAGATTACCCAAATTTCAGTTTCCATTTTCATCGTCGGGAATTCTCCCGAATTGTTCTAGGACACACCCATAGTGCCCAATTTACCCGAGAATCTCCCGGAATACTCCCGGTGTTCGATTATAGCATTTTTCGGGTTGGGTCAATTCCTAGTTCTGGCAGGTTCGTTATACGGTAAACCATCGAAATTGATTTAAAATAACTCATTTTTAATTCCATAAATTTCCATTTAATTTATAATTTGAATAAAAATCTGTAAATTTTTATATAACTTAGTAGAAATCTGTAGATTATGGGAAAAAATTATGGAATTTATTTTGGCATTTTACTTATTAAAATATATTATTTATAAAACCATTTTTAACCACATAATTACCATTAAATACCATCAGTGGTTCAAAAATTCTAAAAAATTCCAGAACAACTTTTACATGTCAAGGAACTTCCCACAAAATTTTGAGATTTTTTCGATTTTGTTTTGGTGCGTTCCCCGCTACAGAAAACTTGCAAAAAACACGGATTTTTAACCCAAATCAAAACTCAACCAATGGACTCCGAATTTTCCCAAAACATTCCCCATACGTTCCTTAGTGTCTCTATAAAATTTGGTGATTTATTGAGTTCGTTTAATAATTTTTTCAAAATTCTTTCGGTAAAACAGTTAAAAATTCACAAAAACTCGTAGCAAAATTCCAACAATTCTAAACTTTTAGGTGGACCTTCCTGACAATACCCTACATCACCACACCAAATAGCAGCTCAATCCAAGTTTCACGAACCAAGTTACAGCTAAAACAAGATTCTGCCTATGCTAGTTTCGATTTTCAGATGATATACCTAGCGAAAGCTTCGATTCCAAGCACTTCTTGTGAGTTCAGAAGTGGGTGGGTGCTATATTCAGTACCTACACATCAAGTGCAACCCAAATATTCTAGAACTTATATCAATCAAGCTTTATTTCATTGTTTTTCGGTTAATCGAATAGTTAAGCGATTTTTGTCGAATAGGTGTTGATTAGGGTATCAAACCCCAAAGATTTGTGACCATGGCTGCCATATAACACCAGGGGAATACCAAGGTGTTCTTATTCAGCCCATAAACATCTTTAAACCTTCAAAAATCTTGGATTAAAATGAGTTTTTCGGCTAGAAATCGTGTTTAATCAAGAAAACAAAGTTAAAACTATAAGAACAAAGGTTTATACCTTTGATTTGATGAAGTTTGAGGTTGTATTCAGCTGGAATCAAGTTGGTTATGGCAGAATTTTAGAGGAAAGGTGAGTTTTTCTTGGAATTAAATGAAATTAAAATGAAAATATAAAAATAAAAATATATATATATGGGGGTTCCATGTGGGCCACCTCGTGCTTCGTCTTTTCGTGTTAAAAGATGATGTTTATCTTCCGTTTGCGTTTAGATTCGTTTTCGGGTCCCGGATGCGTTCTCGATTTGCGCAACGGGCTCCGTTTTTCGCGTTCATACTGTCAAAGAGTCGGTTTTAAAAATTGGGCATAATTGTCTCGAAACTCGAGCATGGTTACGTTTTAATCATAAAAGTCTCGTATAACGTTCGTTTAGTGTTTTTAAGCTTGACCGATCGTTCATTGCACATTTGGTTGCCTTATGTTATGGAACGAAGGCGTTTCCCCAACCGGGAGTTGCTTCGTTTTGCGTGCCCGTGCTTTGATTATTTTCAAACCTTATGTCACAGTCTATGGCACAAAACTAAGTTGTTTCTGGAACTCGAAATCTTAAATGATGCTATCGATAACCTAATAATCAACATCAAAGGTTTAATGCGCTGTTAAACGTTAAGTCTCCGTTTAACACGTTGTTCAAGGCTAAGGATGCCAACCTCGCATCATTGGTCCTTAATAGTGTAATGTCAACGATGACGTGCTCTTGGATTCTTCCGAGACATTACAGATATCGCTTAGCATAATTACTAATACTTATTCCCAGAGTTGTCAGTTCATTCACGACTTTGTCTTGTCATGTAGGTGATGTATAGTGTCACTGTAATGTTTTTGTTAATTACCATGCATAAACTCCCATCATAGTCGGTGTATCATTTTCCAGAATTCGTATCATCACACATAATCACAACAATATCATGATATGCATATCACGTCCGGTTACCACGGACTTGTACCAATCAAAGTATACCGGGATTTTTCACAATTATCACAACACGTTCATTAATAATTCCAAAGAAATGCCACGAAAACGGACGAACGAACGAATCGTACAACGAACGAACTACAAAAATATATTCTTATGGAATAATAATATTTCCACCCGAAAAGTAAAATATATAACTTATTTTGATAAAATAAAAGAATATATATCGTCAACGACTATAAGAGGACATATCGACGTTACGAGTAAACTACTACGACACTTGGGCGTTATCGACACAAAAAATATATATTAAAAATGATCACAAAGACGTCTCCAAAAATATATATCTTTTTGACACCGAACTAATTTACACTTTCGATAACCAAAAATCCGGAAGTTTAAAGAGTATAAAAATTACTAAGTAACACATAAGTATATGAAAATACTTGGAAATTACATGCTTAGTAAAAATTGTATAAGTATAAGACTTCCCACTAATTGGACTCATTTTAATTACTTGATGAATACATAAATGACATGGGCTAGGCCCACATACACAAAAGAAATGGGTATAGGCCCAAATATATAAAGACATGGGCTAGGCCCAATGACAAGAATACATGGGCTAGGCCCAATAACAAAGAATATATGGGCTAGGCCCAATGACAATATAAATGGGCTAGGCCCAATGACAAGATGACATGGGTTAGGCCCAAAGACAAGATAACATGGGCTAGGCCCAATGACACGCATGCTAGGCACGAGGACAAGTGAAGGGCAAGTGTAACACCCCAAATCGCGTAAAGCAACACGTGACGGAAACACTTGGGGAGTCACGTTACAAATTGTTTCGCAACACATTTTATTGATTTATCAAATTTACATTTGTCTTGGAATGTCGGCAAAGCAATATAATCAAATTGTCTTTTAAATTTTAGAGTCACTAAGGCCCGTGTCCATCCTATGTGAAGCATGCAGCGTCAATCATCTTATATGTAAACCTGAAACATATGTGAAAATAGGTACGTCAGCATAAAAATGCCTGTGAGTAACATAGGTTTTGTGAATTAGATTCATGGCTTTGAATGTTTTTAAGAAAAGAACATATGTTTTCAAAAACAGCCATGAATCCTTACAAAAAGTTTGGTATCTAAAATACTTTGCTTTTTGATAAAAATTGTTTGTAATATATGTACAAGATATACGTTTGGTTTTGAAATAACAATTTAGGTAGTATATCAAAATGTATACTTTTGTTTTAAAAGATTGGGTAGTATATCAAACTATACTTTAGTATACAATAAGAGAATCGATAGTATATCAAACTATACTTTGGTAAATAGTAAGAGAAGCGGTAGTATATCAAAATATACTTTTGTTTAAGAACAAGAGATTCCGTAGTATATCAAACTATACTTTAGTAAATAATATCACATTGATAGCATAGCAAACTATTCTTTGGAAGTATATCGAAATATACTTAATTGTGATTTGGTAGTATATCAAAATATACTTTGATTTAGGGAATCAATAAAAGATAAGTTTTTATGGCTTAATTAGAAAACCTTTGTAAAACATACATTGTGGTCGTTTGGCAACCATTCAAACCTGAGTATATCAATCTATACTTTGGTGACTATAGATTTACCACGAAGGCAAAATCTATTTGGTTTAAACTTGGTTTCTGACATTCCATACAACAGGAATGGGGTGTCAATCCTATAGCGCTATATCGTACTACCAATCGGCTTGATCATTGTTAATGAATGTATAAAAGAAATACGCACCAAAAATAGTCTCACAAACTTTGAAAATCGTTATTTAGGCCATAGGTAACAGTTTCAAATCGTTAACGGATATAGTACTACGTATAAGAAATCATATAGCATTGAAAAACGTGAAAATAGTGAATAGGCACATATGAATCACCCCAAAACATTTGAAAACCGTAAAAGAGGGGACTATGTACTTACTTGGGATTGTGTATAAGCCTTGTATGAATGTGTAAACAAAGACCAAAAGATCAAGGAATCAAGTGTGTCCTAACATCAGGAAATTGTGTAAATGTCGGGACTTTAAATCGGCGGATCGGATAGAATGAGGTCTTGTAAACCAAATGAGTGTTGGAAATCATATGAAATAGTTTAACAAAGTTAACATTCTGATTTGAAATGGTTCCTAACTGCTTTTGACCCGTTATGACTCGTTAAGGTAGTTTACGCTACTTTAACGAATCATTTGCGTAAATACGTGTTCGGATGGTTAGGTATGTGTTATGATAAGTCTTATATGCCAAAATAAGTTTAACAAGATTGCAACATCAGTTAAATGTTAAAACATTGGTCACATATGCTTAAATTTGATTTATGCGCAAAAAGGGTATTTTGGTCATTTATAAAGGCATAACTAGTGACTTAACATAATATTAACCAAACGATGTGACTATAAGGTATAACCTCAGAGGGTTATTCCCTATACAATTATGGTCACAAATATGTGTTTAGTCGGATCCTAAGATTGACCAAACGGGTCGGATTTGAAAGTCAAAGCGGTGGTCAAGACCACTCGACTTACGACCCTAAATAAGCACTAAACTAAAAGTGACGAGTTAAACATGTTAAAACATGTTTCACTAAGTTAGAAAACTGATTTGATATCATAACAAAGTGTTTTGATACCCGAAAATAGTTTCGTTGTATAATGCGCACTTTGCGCATTATTGACCAAAACTTTGACTCGTCACTACGACTAGGAAACGTGGTAATCAGTAGGCATGATCGCTAAGGATCATAACCATCGTGATTACGATCACGTTGCAAAGTTCAATTGGACTTTGCTTTGACCAATTCATGGTCTAAATCGAAAGTCAAACTGTTTGACTTTTGGCTTAAAATAGCCAAAAGCAATGAAAAAGACTAAGGATGAGAACTTACTTGTGTTTAGGAACACCTAATATCTCAGAGAACTCAGTAGGAGGCTTCCTTTTGATCAGGAAACAAACTCCAATAGTGTGGGAGGTGAAAA
Organism: Scalesia atractyloides; assembly: GCA_947069175.1. NCBI lineage: Eukaryota > Viridiplantae > Streptophyta > Magnoliopsida > Asterales > Asteraceae > Scalesia > Scalesia atractyloides. The sequence goes on from CAMTDV010000025.1 coordinate 66,221,446, forward strand.
GAAAGAAATGAGCAAGTGTGAAGGTTGAATGATCGGCCTATTTATAGTTGAGGATGATCAAGGAGATCATTACAGGTGTTAGGGCTTGTTCTAGGTTCATTCTAGGTGTCTAGGGTGGTGTCAAGACTAGGGGAATTGTGGCAATTTCGAAAATTAGTGTCCAAGGAAGTAAACAAGAAGCTGCCAAGTTTCTGCTGAGCTGGGGGGTCCTTACGGACCATAAGGGTTATGGGCTTACGGTCCGTAAGCCCTTTAGCTGGTAGCAACTTTTGAAAATTGGCAGAACAGGCCCCTGAACTCGTTTCGTCACGTTTTTGCATTTTTAACACCCGTTAACCTGATTTTTAAGCTTTATAAGGACGATAAAGCTTAGGGAACCTGAAATATGTCCAAAATTGTCCCGGGTGTCGATTCGTTCGGTCGTACAGTTGCGGTTTTCGGTTAATTTCGACGAAAATCGTAACGAACGCGCAAATGACCGTAAACGCACAATGAATGATATTTTTGCATTCCAATCATTAAAATACAAGTTTTTAATGATTACAAAAATTTTTGGGTGTACGTACATGTTCCGCATTAAGAAATACGTGTAACGTCATAGTTTCGCAGAATTTGCAAAATAGCCCCTGAAGTTGAATAAGTATGTTTTTTGCCATACCAAACCCTTCAAAAGTTATTTCTAAGTTATGTAAAGGATATTTAGGGTATGTTTAGCTTATGTCATTGTTCCGGAGTGTACGTTACGTTAAACTGATTACATTTGTGTAACAGCTTGCGATTTCACTTCAAGAAGCGATTCGAAAGATCGAAATTGTACAAGGACTGAAATGTGTGAATGTCACATGTAATTATACAATTCTCGGGAATGAAACACAAGATCTCCTTGGATTCGAAATTGTTCAGAATTGTATGATTGTCGTAAAGGCACAAATGTTACAGCAAGGCCCGTTCACATACGATAACATACATGATAATAAATATATATTTGTAAAATATATATTCAAATATTAATCGAAAACACAAACCAACCTACATTATAAAAACAATAAAGTTGTTCAAGGAAAACAAATAAATACATAACGATATTTCAAGACGAACAACTTGTACGAGGTCCACCAAGACCTAAGGGTCTAACGAACTTAATACACATGTAGGATATACACGTCTACGGACACTCGCAGTACTTTAGTACGACTATACGGAACGCAAAACAGTGAGTTCATGTCCCCCCCCCTTTTTTAAACGTTTTCGGTTTTATAACACTCGGGGGGAAATACATGTTTATGACAAATTGTATGTTAGCTACGGGTTTAGATGATGACAATGATCGATGTGCGTAAGTAGGATGATGCCATTGATGACAATAATAACCATTAATCACTTAGTGACCAAGGTGCAAAAGGTTTAGATCTATTGAGCTTGAGACCCGCTCCACTATTGGTTGGTATACCCTTGAGTGCATTTGTGAGCCCTATTGATGACAAAGTTGTCTCGGTTTGGTTATGTACTTATGGCACATAATATCGGGGGCTCGCTACCCACTTGTAGATCCTTAAACCCATGATTGATGACAATAACATACTCGGATTTCAATGATGGATTTCAACTATGACATTTTATACCAAAACAATAACTACATGAACTCGCTCAACTTTTGTTGATTTTCCAAACTTACATGTATTTCAGGAAACAAGACATGAGCCAGTAATAGATTTCGGAATGGGATGACATAACAACGGTTGCCAACTTTTAGAGGATTTGCCTCTTTTCAAACTTACATGTATTTCAGGAAACAAGACATGAGCCGGTGATAGATTTCGGAATGGGATGACATAACAACGGTTGCCAACTTTTAGAGGATTTGCCTCTTATATCCCAACCTTGTATAAGCATAGAGGGGTCAAAACCTCACTATGTTTATGATGAAAACAGACTTTTGGTTATGATGTAATGAAACTAAACCATGTTTTGGATAACAAATGTAAACAAGTGGAAAACTTGTAATCTTACCTTTGGAACTTGTAAACTTTGGTTATAACTTAATGTATGACGTGGCATCGTTGTTAATTATTATTTGTTTACACGATTGGATGCAATGATTACCTCATAGTCACACGTTTGCGCTTCCGCTACGACCAGGGTGTGACAAAAACGATACATTTAAGAAAAGGTGTTTTCTTGTAAAAAATTTTCGGAAAGATTTTTGTGACTTTTGTATTGTTTTTGGCAATCACCTAAAGATAGGTGACAGTATCAAATTTTGAATCTAAACGTAAGTAAACTTGCGTTAGGGTCCTAGGAAGGTTATAGTCTAGGTCAAAGCATTATTAATAACCTAATTCCTTATAACCATTGGCCCTGATACCAATCTGTAACATCCCAACTGCGTAAAAACAACAAATTGCGGCGGAAATGTCGGGGAGTCACGTTAACAGATTGTTACACAACCATAGTATTTAAAGTTTTGTATTAAAGCATTAATATGTAACATTGTCTGAGTTTTAGCGGATAACAAAACATAATATAAACATTAATATATCGTCTTTCTTGTTTTAATAGTCACTAAGGCCCGTCAGTTCCTATGTTTCCAAGCATTTTAAATCATCACACCTAAGCTCCCGAAACATATGTGAAAATGAGTCAGCATAAAAGAATGCCGGCGAGTACATAGGTTTTGTGAGTGTGTCAAATTCATGGTCTCGTATATATATTGCAATACTTCGTCAGACTACTCGAGTCGTTAAATGAAAAACCTGTATCAAATGTGTTTTATATTGCAATATAGTTAACCAACCACAACCAGTTGGTTAAAGTTTGTAAAAAATCTCGTAACCATGAATCTTGACTAAAATGTTTCTTTTGTAAAACCAAGTAATAAATTGTTTTAAAAGAAAACTTCGTATGGTTTATATCTTTAAGTGAAAATCGTTGCGTGACATCGTTCAAAAATATTGTTCCAAGAAATTTAAATAAGGCCACGGTATGTAAAACGATGAAAGCGCTTATATATAGGAAGTACCAGCAGTATATCGACCATGCTTTTATCACATTACACCCATCACGTTATCTAAAATACTTATCATAAACCAATCGTCCAATCGTCTTTGTTATAACCAATCGTCCAAATCGTCCTTGTTTTAAATAATATCGTCATTGTTATAAACCAAATCATCATTGTTATAAACCAATCATCATTGTCATAAACCAATCGTCATTGTCATAAACCAATCGTCATTGTCATAAATAAATAGTTCTTGTTTTAATTGTGAAAAACTTTTGGTCGTTTCGTTGAATACATTCAAACCTTTGTTAACTCGTCTATACCACCAAAGGGTATCTTTAAATTGCAATAACAAACCACCAAAGGGTTTGTTAAAGTAAACAGTTTCGGTCGTTCCCCAAACTTCCCCACAAACCCCGGGAACCTTGGTAACGGGATTGTCAGTCCTATGGTACCATAACTTACTACTGGTCGGCTGGGCCAAAGTTAATGAATGTTATGCTTGTCCTCAATACAACGCACCAACAAGTTCGTTCACATTATTGATATCATCTCGTTTATATAAACCATAGCATTTGTTTCGAAAACTTAAAAAGATACTTTAGCACATATGAATCACACCAAAACATTTGAAAACGTAAAGAGGGGAACTATGTACTCACTTGTGATTGAAAAGTATTCTTGAATCAAAGATCAACAAAGCTCAAGAGTTCGAGAATTCAAGCGTGTCCTATAATCCGATAACTATGTAAATATCAAGACTTTAAATCAGCGGATCAGATAGAATGAGGTCTTGTAAACCAAATGAGTGTTGGGACTCATATGAAATGGTTTAACAAAGTCTACATTCTTATTTGAAAAGGTTCCTAAGTGCTTTTGACCCATAATGGCTCATTAAGGTAGTTTACGCTACTTTAATGGGCCATTTGCATAAACGCGTGATCAGATGGTTAGATATGTGTTATGATAAGTCTAATATGCCAAAACATGTTTGATAAAGTTGTAACATCAGTTTATATGTCAAAACCTTGGTCACATATGCTTAAAGTTGATTTATGCGCAAAAAGGGCATTTCGGTCATTTATAAAGGCATAACTAGCGACTTAACATAACATTAACCAAACGATGTGACCATAAGGTATAACCTCAGAGGTTATTCCTTATATAACTATGGTCACAAATATGTGTTTGGTCGAATCCCAAGATCAACCAAACGGGTCGGATTTCGAAAGTTTCAAAGTTGTGGTCAAGATCACTTGACTTAGACCCTAAACAAGCACTAAACTAAACGTGACGAGTTAGACATGTTTAACATGTCTAACTAAGTTATAAAAGTGTTTTGGTAACAAAACAAAATGTTTTGATACCCGAAAATAGTTCCGTCGTATAATGCGCACTTTGCGCATTATTTACCGAAACTTTGACTCGTCACTACAACTAGAAAACGTGGTAATCAGTAGGTATGGTCGCTATGGATCATAACCATCGTGATTACGATCACGTTGCAAAGTTCAATTGAACTTTGCTTTGACCAATTCATGGTCAAAACTGAAAGTCAAATAGAAGTCAAATTGTTTGACTTTTAGCTCAAACAAGCTAAAAGAAATGAACAAGGCTTGGTTAGAGCACTTACTTGCACTCAAGGAAGCCAAGGATACTCCGTAGGAGGCCTCCACAAGTGGTAGCACTCAAAAGAGCAGATGAGAGAAAGAAATGAATTGAGCAATTTGAAATGGTCCATGAACTCACCTATTTATAGTGATCAAGAGGCCACCAAATCATGACAAGTGTGCAATGAGGTGTTAGGGTAATGCTTAGTGTCCTTCTAGGTGTCCAAAGCAAAGGTTAAAGTGCAAAAATCGCGAGATAGTCCCAAGGGAGTGAACAAGAAGATAACAGCAAGCGGTGCTGGCACCATGGACGTATGGGTTTAGATCTCCGCATTGCCCTATGCTGGCATAAGTTTCACAAATTGGCAAACAGCCTTACATTCGTTCGTCGCGTTTGCACTTCTAACACTCGTTAACCACATTTTAAAGCTCTATAAGGACTTAAAGCATAGGGAACCTAAATAAGTCCAAAAATTCTAGGGTTCGATTCTTTGGTCCGTCACGGTTGCTGTTTTTGGTTAATTACGACGAAGTCTAACGATCGCGCAAATGACCGTAAATGCGTCAACGAATGATATTTTGCATTCCAATGCATAAAATACAAGAATTAATGATTAAAGTTTTTTTTGTGATGGCAATAATTTCCGGATTAGGAAATAGCGTAACACATAGTTCGCAGAATTTGAAAATCCCCTTACTTGAATAAACTATTTTGCCATACGAACCCTTCAAAACTTATTTCTAATTATGTAAAGGTTATTTAAGGTACTTTAAGCTGTGTCATTGTTCTGGAGTGTACGCATGATAAACTGTTACTTTACGAACAAGTACAATTCACTCCAGAAACGTGAAAGTTTGGAATCGTGCAAGAATCAAATATGTGCAATTGTCATGGATAAATAACAAACTCATAAATAAAACAAATTCATTGATGATAAACTTGTTCATAATCGTATACAGATTCGTAAATACCACAAAGTCAACCAGTTTCCAGTTGTTCGAATGTAGACAACTATCCGTTGTAACGAGGACATCCGTCATAGTCATGAAACTCATGCACGTTTCAAAAATACGTGGTGTTTTTAAACACGTATGTTTAACAAAACCTTCATAAACCCTTTGAGTTAATTGGAATTTGTTTGCAACATGGTCTATAAATATGAATTTTCGTTCACGAAATGTTTGTACTTTGCAAAACTGCATGTCTTTCACCCCTGAAAACATTTAATAATGTACACTGTAAAACAGATTTTATATTCAGTTTTGCATTTATTTTTTCGGTTCCCACGCATTCTCGATTTTGCAAAACGCCTTTTTTCGCGTCTTACTGTCAAAAGACTTGTTTTAAAAATGAACATAACCGTCGAAATCCGAGCATGGTTTGTTTTATCATAAGATCTCGTATGACGTTGTTTGAAGTGTTTTAACTTGATCGATCGTCTGCACATGGTTGCTTATGTATGCCCGGGAACGAAGGCATTTCCTTAACCGGAGGCTGCCGTTTGCGTGCCTGGGCTCGATATCTCAACCTTATGTCAAGTCTATGGCACAAAAGTAATTTGTTTTCTAAACTCGAATCTTAATGATGCAACGATAACCTAATAACAACTCAAAGTTTAATGCCTTAAACGTCAGTTTCGTTTACACTTGTTCAAGGCTAAGGAACCAACTCGCATCTTGTCCTAATAGTGTGAGTTAACCATGACGGCTCTCGATTCCCGGACCTAATAACTATTGCTCAGTATAGCGCACAAGTCATACAATGTTGCAAATTTTAATCATGCTTAGCGTTTAGGACCAATTAAGGTGTACCTGTTTCGTCATGGGTATCACACATAATCATAACAATATCATGATACACATATCCCGTCCGGTTACCACAGACTTGTACCAATCAAAGTTTACCAGGATTTTTCACAGTTGTCACAGTCTCCCCCGGTTAAAAGAATTTCGTCCTTGAAATTTCATTTCGTTTGGAAAGCTCAGTCTTTACAATTGAGTCAGTCATTCGACAGACAAGTATGTTTTCGCTTTTCGTTTAGTATTATCATCGTACAGGGATGATAATTATGCTACATAGTAGCTGTGCAATTTGTCCATCCACAATTCCTATGTATTGCTAGGGTAACGTTTGTCATTACTTTCAATCTGAAAGTGAGAGTGTTGTTGGACTCACAGTAGAATAGGAGTCTCGTATTCAGCTTATAGCTGACTGCAATTATTATGTTTTCTTCGCATTCATTAACTTCACCATTCATACACCATAAGTTTCATTTACGATTTCGTTTAATAGTTATTGAACACCCCCTATAAAGGAGGAGTATGGGTACTCTCCCAGGGTTCATTACGAACACGGCAATAGTGAGCACCATGCTCCGCATGTTTGTATAAAATGAATAAATTTGGTTTCACCAAGTTGTGAGTGACCGTCTTCCCTTGTTGTGTGCGTGGTTATCTTTGGTTACTACAAACCGACCACGAGAATCCTACTCTATGGTAGAAAATAAGAAAGAAAAAGGATTTTGAGAGCCTAAGGTTGCCATAAGGCGAGCATGAACACGAGTACCAACGAATCTGCACACTTGCATCAATGGTGTGCCCGAGCTACTCACCAGTAGTCAGATGACGTCGTGAAGATATAAAATTTCTACAATAATAATTCCAGTTTATGTTAAGTTTCGAGGACTTGGCTCCAACTATGGTACAACTGTTTATGTCTTTTTAAGAAGGAAATAACTTAGTAACTTCGATAACATCGATGTGATTCTCCGGGAGATAATTGTATACAATTTTCCATATACTGGAATGGTGGAGTGTGTACCCAATGCGGTTTTAATTCCAGTAATACCACGTCTAGAACGCTACTATATCACATAGAAATATTTAAGGCGTGATGCGTGTCTAACGATCACAAGTGTCACCATGATGCTCCTAATTATGGAATCAAACTTAACCGTAGACGTGCAGGTAACTTTGCAAAAGATGACTAAGTAACGAGTCATCGAATCAAGATTCCCCATCAACGGAGTATCCCCCACAGGGTTGGAACATAGCCACGCTTTACTACTGTTTCATAAGGATATCATTGATGGAAACAACAAGAAGTAATCATTTCCTATTTTAGTGAACTTTTGTGAACCAGTTGATATTTAGTCTGCTAATATGTGGCCCTTTTTTAAATCTCCAACGTTTCATCCTTATCTGGGTGAGGTGGCACAGTTCACAAGATGGTTTATCACCACTTGCCTATCTCGGTCTCGTGGTTTTTCGAGTCCCACTTGGACTTGGTATGATCTAGGGTCGTTGAATTTCTCGACCCTTTGTCGTAGGATTAGTCAGTTCTGTTTCCCAATAGGGTACGGAAGGAATACGTGCTGATGGGAAAGGTAGTAACATAGATCTACAGTCGCTCGACAACCTCTTGAAATAACAAACGTAACTTTTAAAAAAGGCTGAATGAAAGTCATAATCAATCGAGGTAAGTCTAGCACTCTGACGGCTAGGATACAAATAAAGGTTTGCATCCAACCAAGCGCCGTTTACACTTTGGTCATTTAGTTTGACTTGGTATCGCACATCGAGGTATTTATAATTAGTATCATATGTTACATAACTTTCCAATTTTGAGGAGAATTAGTTGTAGTGTCGAAGTTTATTCTTATTTTAGGCATATAATACGTGCTTATCAATGGAAATTCCCCCTCTGAATGGACATGATATCCGAGGGACGTCTTCGGAAGATTCACTAGTCCCTTCATCTGGAATGATTGGGACTACTAGATTTCTGGTTTAGCTTTCCCCAGGTGGGTTCCACACACAAAAGACACCAAATACGATATGCGGACGACTCCTGACTATTCCTATTTCAAAGAGAGTTTAGTTTTGACCGGGTTCCTTCGTGCAGGGTACTTCGTGCTTTTCATAGTATGGCGTATATACTCACTCCAGTGACATGTTCTGACCGCACATTTAAGCACTGGCCCTTTTAGGTTAAGTCTAAGTGCAATTTTAACAGTTGTATGATGATGGATATTATTATATACATGATATGATGTTGGTTATACAGGTTGTAGACTCACGCGTGCGATGAAATTGTGTGATATGGGATGATTGAATATGTGACATTGATACATGTTTATAAGTATTGTTTATCATAGAATGGCCCCGAAATGCTCATCACAAATGACCGAGGCGAAAATTGCGCAAATGATAGCGCAACAGCTTCCGACAATCATCCCCCGATCGTGAATTTCACTCGTGGTACGAATACCCAGGTCTATATGTATATATACAGCATTATACTTAAGATTTCTCTCGTTCTTGTTTCCTTAAGTAACACAAGAATTTTCGTCACTCGAAAATAACGAAGAATCGGGTTTCTTAATAGCATCATATTTTACGAATACTTACTTAAATCGATCAAACCTGAAAATCAATTGAAGGTACCAACCATTCGAAGGAAGAAGAGGGGTGGTTCAACAATACTCCCTGATCTAAAGAATTTATTTCTCGTATACTCACGAGGACAAGCAACACTGTTTAATGCATACTCTTGGTTACTCACAAGCGTAGGGTATTGTTCACTTTGTGTCCAATCGACGGATGAAAGTCAGTGTATCCCATGTATCATCTTCCTACACATGTAGGAGACCGTTACCAAATAACACCTTTACAAGGGTCCAAAGGAATTTCAATCTTGGACTCCTCCAATGTTTCAAGGAAACGGAGAAGACGTATGGTGTTCCCCAGGTATTATTATTATCGTAGAGTTGGGGAGTCAATACGTTCTATAGACATATAAGTATCTGAGTTGGTCCCTACTCAGGACCAATCGCACGGTCGTCGTAGGTATCATGACGCGAAAAGCCTTAATCGCAAGGAATCAAAAACCCCTGTATCCCCTTACGCGAATGCACCGCCCTCATACGGGTGATATTGATTCAAGACCGTGCATATAGAGTTGTCACATGGGTTAGTCATCGGATTACCATACTCGAATACTACTCAGATGCGATCTCATTTTCACTGGAGCATTTTTACTAAGTTATACGAGACTAAAAACAAGGGATCGTGTGATATATAAAAATTTCTATACGATTCTTTTAAGTACCGTCCTTCGAATTAGACATATATATATATATATATATAATAATCATCCGACGAAAATTTGGTTTTGTATCATTTTGTTTCCTAATTATGCATTAAAAGGTAGCTTCGTTACGGTCCTTCGTACCGTTCATTCCCTACTTCTTCGAGTTACTAGGGATTTATCTTGTATTGGTTTGAACTAAATCGATAGGGCGTATCAAATTAGTAATTTATATGTACCGGACTTTAACGCTTTCCAATAGTGTTAGTAAGGATAATCGAATTTATTGGAAGCAATGAATCGGATTACTTAATGATTATCGTTTTCGTACTGGGTTACGTCACCCCCAACCGAGGTCTACCAGATTGACATTTAGACGGGCCCGCGAAGAATGTTGTATATTTATAATTAAATGTATACATAGGAGTGTCCTATTAATGCGAAGTATTAACGGGTTCGAAGAATATGTACGAAAGGTTTTCGCCTCCACGAGCTTGATTATAATCAGATCCGCATCCACAAAACTCCTTGTTGTACTTTGATTACATCGGATAAGTTTCTCTTATTTATGTTTCGCCCCTAAATCCCCTTGAGTTATGAATACCAATACTAATTACGTGTCCTTATTGAGAATTAGAGATCGTATTATAAGCGAGCAACAGCTAGTAAAGGAAATATACGCTTCAACCGAATAGCTTCCTAGACGACGCGCTGACATAAGTATAATTGGTTCGTCGTAACGTAATGATTTCGAATAAATGGATATACGTTCTAGCAAATCCCGCCAAAAGAAATAAATTACGTTGAATTGCCTTACCAAAGACAGAACATTGTTACTTATCCCGAATTAATCATTGGGTAATCGATGTGGGTAAGCTATCACCGGTTATACCCAAATAGTTTAATACAGAGTACTACCAGGGTGTAGTACCCTTAGAAAGTCGTATTATAATTTCGAAAAAGGACCTTTCCCGGATTAACCCAAAAGTCGTTACATGTCAACCCCCAACTACCTTTAATTTAAAATCATCGCAAACATATATAGGTGTCGTTGTTGCAACAACTGTGGCATCATTTATTGCATCAAACAGGGTCGAAGTCTCACGCTGTATTGCCCAAAACATAACCAAACGAATCGCAACATGAAGCCCGTCTGCCCTGAGTAACAGTACCTTGATAATGTAGCCGGGTGTTTATATATAGGAAGTACCGCAGCGTATCCACCACACCCATATACATGATCAATGTTCCGTTCACCACGATATTCGGGCCTCATATTACTTTATGCAAATAACCAACTGAAATTCAAAACAATCGTTAATCGTAAAGAACACAATGTAACCAACGGTCACACGAAACGATGTTCCACATCCCAAAGCGTTCAAAGGAATCTGTATCATCACAAACTCTATACCCCATGGAATCGAATGACAACGAGAAGGGTAACTTATTCGCGCACCCTATGCCATCTCCATAACCCAGAGATCGTCATATTCAGATATAACATATATCAAAACACGTGCTAAGGAATACCACTAAGTATTATAGTATCACACGACGTGAAAGCTAGTGCCAAAATTATAAGCCGAAGAGGAATCCCGCGGACCATCAAATGAATCGCGGATTCAAGGACGAAAAAGTTTCGTAAGATGTTTGAACTCTGTGATTGTATAACAATCGAATGTGAAGCAACGAGAAGTGAAGTGAGGATCCACACACGTCCTCCCAGTCTATCAGAACGACCTGCGCGTTCTTTGTGTATCTATGTTCATTTTGAATACCATTCTGGTATGCAATCGTTGTTATAATAATTATAAGGATAGAGTTGGTGAGATCGTATCGTAATAAAGGCTTAAGTTCTCACATTATAAAGTATAAGTAACAACTGGGTGAGTGATAGGAATCCAACTCTAGTGGATATTAAATACGTGGTCAGTAGGAATGTGGAATGGGCTGTAATACAGTTTTCTGCCTATCCCGAAGGCATATGTAGTAACGCATTATTCACCAATGCCAATTCATGTATCAATTCACGCACAAACATTCACACACTATCACCTTGGTACACGTATGTATCATTCCACGTATTTAAGGGTGTTTATTACTGCGACTTTCCCAACACTACTCGAATGAGCAAGTATGTTATTACGTTACGGACCATAATAACCCACTTGCCCCACAAGGCCATCCCGGTACTTGCAAATAGGATACTTTACAGTCTAGCCAGTAGTTATAGTCTAGGTTTCCTTAAAGGCACCTAATTCTCTATAACCAATGGCTCTGATACCATCTTCTGTCACACCCCAACTTGCAGCGGAAGAAAAAATATACGGGATACAACAGACACCTCTAGTACAAGCACATTGTTTATAAAGACACTACATTTTTTACTTACAAAACGTTGATTACATACTACATGTATGTTAGCGTGTTCCCATGAACCATATAAGTCTTCTAAGCTGCATGCATCTATATCAGGATTCGTCTACAAGCACGTCTTGAACAACATGCATGGATCACATTAGTCTCATGTTACCTGAAATGCATGTTACTTTTAAAAGGGGGTCAGCTAACGCTGCGTGAGTTCCACTGGTTTAGTTGCTGTGTAACAATATGGATTCACAAGTTTAATTGCACTTGTCACAGTCACAGTGACGGTCACAGCCACAGTTATAGTCACAGATGGAATTACACGAGTATACAAGTGAAACCTTGACTGTTTTTCCTCGGACCGTGTCATCCCAGACACTCCCGGCCACCGGACCGTGTCACAAAGACACTCCCGGCCCATCAACTGCGTCACGTGCAGTTCAACGCCCCATAGTAGTTATGCCTAACAACACAACCAAATTAGGACGAGTGTAGTAGCCTAGTGCCGACACACCGTCAGTCGTGGCACTAGGTTGGTCAAACCGATAGTACTATCCACTGTCCACAGGCGTACGTTAATCACTTGTTTTGCAGTGGGGAGGTAGTTCGTGTGTTAGATAATTCACATCATATGTTGGTGCAATTAACACAGTTTCGTAACATGCCAATCATCTCAGAAACAGTATCACAGTTTAAAATTAGGAGAGTAAGATTCACTCCCAGATGGTGTAATCAACACAGTTTATAACATGCAAGTCCCCAGAAAACCAGAAAAATCATTCAAAAGTAGGGAAGTGAAACTCACAGTGCAAGTAGTAGTCTCAACACAAGAGTGATAAAGAAACTCACACGTTCAAAAGTAGGGATCAACTTTAATAACACACTTGCAAGTATGGACTCAAATCAGTATCTAAGTTGGTATGGTTATAACTTGCATCTGGTCAGGAGTTTTTACTCCGGATCGAGTCTATAGGATACTGGCATGGTGATGGAGGTCAGAGTAATATTAGTTTTCAGTTTGGCTTCCAGGCACTGTTTCGCGTGCCTGCTAAATTCAGTAGTTTAACGTTTTTGGATAATGGGACGGGAATACCAATAATGCCAACACGTGGTTATTTAAGAATGATTAACTTTTCATCAATGGAGTTTGAGTATTTGGCCCAAATTTGAGTTTCCCATTTTCATCGTCGGGAATTCTTCCGAACTGTTTTAGGACACACCCATAGTGTCCAATTTTCCCGGTAATCTCCCGAAATACTCCCGGTGTTCCAATTATAGTATTTGTCGGGTTGAGTCAGTTCCCAGTTCCGGTAGGTTCGTTATACGGTAAACCGCCGAAATTGATTTAAAATAACTTATTTTTAATTCCATAAATTCCCATTTGATCTATAATTTGAATACAAATTGTAATTTTTATATAATTCAGTAAAAATCTGTAGATTTTGGTAAAAGTGTTTGGGAATTTATTTTGGCATTTTAGCTATTTAAATAAATTATTTATAAAACAATATTTAATCAAATAATTAACATTAATTAGCATCAGTGGTCCAAAAATTCCAAATTTTTCTAGAACACCTTTTCGAATTTTGAGATTTTTCCAATTTCGTTTCGGTGCGTTCCCGGCTACCGAAAACTCGAAAAAACGCGGATTTTTAACCCAAATTAAAACTCAACCAATGGACTCTGAATTTTCCGAGAACATTCCCCATATGTTCCTTAGTGTCTCTGTAAAAGTTGGTGATTTATTGAATTCGTTTGATAATTTTTCCGAAATTCTTTCTGTAAAACAGTAAAAAATTCACCAAAAATCGTAGAAAGTTCCAAAAATTCTAAAACTTTACGTGGACCTTCCTGAAATACCCTACATCACCATACCAACAGCTCAATCCAAGTATCGTGGACCAAGTTATAGCTAAAACAAGATTCTGCCTATGCTATTTTCGGTTCTCGGATGGTATACCTAGCGAAAGCTTCGTTTCCAAGCGCTTCTTGTGAGTCCAAAAGGGTGTAGGAGCTATATTCAGTACCTACACATCAAGTACAATAAAAATATACTAGAACATAGATCAATCAAACTTTATTTGATTGTTTTTCGGTTAATCGAAAAGTTATGCGATTTTTGTCGAATAGGTGTTGATTAGGGTATCAAAACCCAAAGATTTGTGATCATGGCTGCCATATAACACCAGGGAATTCCTAAGGTGTTCTTATTCAGCCCATAAACATGTTTAAACCTTCAAAAATCTTGGATTAAAATGAGTTTTTTCGGCTAGAAATCGCGTTTAATCAAGAAAACAGGTTATAAAACTATAAAAACCAAGGTTTATACCTATAATTTGTTGAAGTTGAAGATGAAACTCAGCTGGAGAAGATGATGAATTGCAGAATTTTTGAGAGTTTCTTGTGATTTTTTGGAATAAAAATGGAATAAAAATGAAAAGCTTCCCAAGGGGACACCTCGTGCTTCGTATTACGTGTTAAAAGATTACGTTTATCTTCCGTTTGCGTGTAGGTTCGTTTTCGGGTCCCGGACGCGTTCTCGATTTGCGAAACGGGCTCCGTTGTTCGTGTTCTTACTGTCAAAAGACTCGGTTTTACAAACTGAGCATAACCGTCTCGAAATCCGAGCATGGTTATGTTTTAATCATAAAATTCTCGTTGATGTTGGTTTAAGTGTTTTTAAGCTTGATCGATCGTTCCTTGCACATTGGGTTGCCTTATGTTATGCCCGAAGAAGGCGTTTCCCTAACTGGGAAGCTGCTTCGTTTTGCGTGCCCGGGCTTCGATTATCTTCAAACCTTATGTCAGAGTCTATGGCACAAAAGTAAGTTGTTTCTGGAACTCGAAATCTTAAATGATGCTACCGATAACCTAATAATCAACGTCAAAGGGTTTAATGCGCTGTTAAACGTCAAGTTTCTGTTTAACGCGCTGTTCAGGCTAAGGACACCAACCTCGCATCATTGGTCCTTAATAGTGTAATGTTAACCATGACGTGCTCTCGGATTCCTCCGATACATAATAACGATTGCTCAGTATAGCGCACAAGTCATACAAGGTTGCAAAGTTTACGCACAATTATTGTTATAATCATGCTTAAGTTTAGGACCAATTAAGGTGTACCTGTTTCGTCATGGGTATCACACATAATCATAACAATATCATGATACACATATCCCGTCTGGTTACCACGGACTTGTACCAATCAAAGTTTACCGCGATTTTTCACCGTTGTCACATAACTTGATGGAAACAATAATGATTTGTTTAATCCCATTTATGATCGATGATGAATACCAAGTCTTAGGAATGCTTAGTGGTCGAGAGGTTTAGAATATAAATTTATATAAAATAAAAATATATTTATAAAATTGTGTTAGTCGTCTCGGATGGTAGCACATGTACTTAAACAAGTATTTGTATAGAAATAATACACATTATAGACTTGTATAATGTGTTCATGTGTTTTTGAATAGCCGTCATGTACGGTAATGAATAATAACACGACTTGCCGTAGTTTTCGTGGAGTATTTATGTATATTGTGTGTATATATATATTTATGTAAATCGTCACGTAGTCAAACGATAAGTCTTGCGTCTCGTTTATAATTTAAAAATATTATAAATGTACGCATGTCAAGATCGACTTCGTTTGTTTATTATCGAAATGACTCGGATAATAATATATGTTAAGATCGTACGGTTACATGTCGTCTTCCGTTTAGTTTAGACGTTTGAAATAAATATAAATAATTATATTTATTTTATATAAGATTTCCGAGTTCTAAACTTTTGAAATAAATATAAATAATTATATTTATTTTATAAGAGATTTGGGAGTTCAGATGTTTGAAATATATATAAATAATTATATTTATTTTATAAAAGATTTCCAAGTTCCGTTAATTTGTAAACTGCGTTTGTTGAAGCATTATCAACTTGTTTTGCGAGTTATAAAGAGTCGTCAAAATTAAATATACACTAATATTTATTTTTATAAAATACTTTGATTCTCGATAGATTTCGTTTTTATAATAAAAACATGTTTCGTATTACGGATTTTTACGAAAAACGGGTAGAGTTTCTCTCTTTTTGGACTATCCCAACAATGCAAGTTGTCGATAAATTATCAAAACTCAACAATCGATGCAATCACAATTCACAATATATATAATTTTCAGTCATGTGTTTAAAACATCATTTTCGTCGAATACAAGTCTAATGTTAGTTGGTTCGGGTTAGAGCTCGGTGTCGTTTAGGATAAAAATTTAAATAAGCTATATAGTAAATTCTTGTTATTGTTATTTTACCAAGACTCGCATTGACCGGGTTTGACCCGAACCCAAATCTAACCGGTTGACCCGTGTTTACCCGTGCTTGAACCGGTTTACCCGTTGACTTGTTGACCACAATTGACCATCTTTGACCGACCGTTGACTGCGTTGACCCGTGTGTTTCTCTTGTGAACCCGAACATAATCTGCCCCGAAACCCGAACCGGAATTAATCGGATGTTGTCCGAAACCCGAACTGGAATTAATCTGATGTTGTCTAACATTGACCGAACCTGAACGAAACCCTTGGCATCACCACCACACTGCCGCCTCCGGCTGCGGTGCTCTCTGCCGCTCCCTCGGCGTACCACAACTA
Organism: Scalesia atractyloides; assembly: GCA_947069175.1. NCBI lineage: Eukaryota > Viridiplantae > Streptophyta > Magnoliopsida > Asterales > Asteraceae > Scalesia > Scalesia atractyloides. The sequence goes on from CAMTDV010000025.1 coordinate 66,238,165, forward strand.
CCACGTCGTCACTGCTACTAACCACCACACTGCCGTCGGCCACCAGTGCCACCCTCTCGTCGCCCCGGCTTACTACCAAAGTAACCACCCCTAATCTCCCTTCAGCTCCACTCCTAACAGAAAGAGAAAGATAAAAAGAGGAGTGTTGAAAGAAATAGATACCTCAATCAGAAAGAAGAAGGATGTACGTGCTTACTAGAGAGAAATAACGGCTGCTGGAATTGAAACTACCACTTATGTTGCTTGAACGGAGAGACTGACGCCGGAAATGAGTTCGGGATGTGGATATAGGTGGTACGCGCCGCCACGTGCCGGAAAACGGCCGCCAGTAGTGGCGCCGCAGTGGCTCCACTGGTGGCCGGCCAGAGTTCTGGTCGCTAGAGAAGAGTGGGTGAGAGGAGGAGAGGTGGGAGAGCTAGGATTAAAAGGAGAATGAGGGGGAAGAAGTTATAAGGGGTTATTTATACTTAGGGTTTAAGTGGGTTGGGCCAAATGCGTCTACGAGGCCTCTTTTCGAACCCGAACTTCGTAAAATGTCATATAATATTATTTTAGGGTCAAAATTATGTAAAATGATGTTGGCAGTTGATATTAATCGTGTACATACGTTTGGTTAACGTAAAATGATGTCGGTATTGATATTAATCGTGTACGTACGTCAGTTGCGTTAAAATCGCGTAAAATGCTTCGTTGTCGTTTCTAGTCCGTTTTGATCCATTTTCGACTACAAATATTAAAATTCGATTATGAAGCTAAATATATATAATAATTCAGTTTTTAAGGTAATACACGAGTCTGATGTTTCTGTGTCATTGTCGGTGCGTTCCTACAGTCGCGTTTTTCATTCACGTATGCTTTTTGTGACGTTCGAAAGTATCATAATTTAGCCTACCCTATTCATGTGTTTAAAATATAGGTATGAAACTCATATTCTTTGGCATTGTCAGTATTTCATCCGGTGTGAGTTTGTTATTGTTTAACGTTCGACAGTTTTCCCGCAATCATCGCGTACTGTAAAGTCGGATAGACGTTCCTAGGCATTCCAAAGGCCTGTTTAAGTTAATTTGCATCTTGAAACCCTATTTTTAATTTCCTTAATGTTCGTTATAACATACTTATGAACCACAAATTGCCGGTTGTCACATATACAAAACAAAGTCAATTAGTTTTCACAAAACAAGGAAAATTGGTTACACAAAACAAAGACGATCGGTTTATATGAAACAAAGTCGAGGTTTATACAAAACAAGGACGATTGGTTTTCAAAAAACAAGGACAATCGGTTTATTCAAAAATCACAAATGGTTTTCAAATATATATAAACATTCCAATATTACTCTAAGACACGGTGTTCAGACGAATTTTCATAAGGAATGATTTTGTCAAGATTCATGGCTACAATGATTTATTTATAATATCAACTCTTCTAGTCGGTTAAACCTTTTTCAATACAAATTTATAGCCATGAATTTGACCACAAACCTATGTTACTCACCAACTTTATTGTTGACATATTTTCATCTATGTTTCAGGTGCAAATATGTGTGATGATTATTCAAGTATGCTACTCTTAGGAATGGACTTGGGCCTTAGTTTCCTTTAATATAAAAATAATTATTTGTAATCTTTGTGTTAAAAAAACAACTTAATATAATAAAACTTTAGTACTATGTGTTATGAATAATTTGTAACGTGACTCCCCAACGTTTCCGCCACGGGTTGTTATACGCGGTCGGGGTATTGCAGTTTACGTCATCGGTTGGGGTGTGATAATATATTTCAATTTTAACCAATTGGAAATAATAGTTCACAATGATCTACGATATATTGATCCACTTTAAACATTAACACATTTTTATATACTATTTTTGAGATATGGAAATTTAGTCTATTATAACTTGACGCAAATGTGTTTCTCATCCCAGAATATACTCCCATATCAAGATTTTATCATACATGTGAGTATACTATAATGATATCTGTATCCGGCTAACTGTGAGACCTTGAGAGCTCAAGTTAGTGTCCCTCGCACCGACAAAGAGATAAAGGCTCGTCTTTAGGAGATGTACCAACAGTTTGGTATCGTTTTCTACAAATGCAGTTTTGAATATATGTACCCAGTGGTAACATAATTCTGAATTTGTAGAGTCCTTGATGACAAAATTCATCAAACATCTCATGCGTTGATGATAGTTTATGGTAGAAAAGAAATCTACTAAAGGGTTTGTGCGCGCACAAACGAAACGCTTTTAGCAAGATTTTATACAAACTCTAAGTCAATGCCACCGCATTATCAGAAGAATATGTATAAAATCCCAGATATCAAAAAGTATAAAGACCTCGTTTCTCAGAATCAGGCAACCTCTCAAACAAAATTATGGTACTAAGCCCATATCTCCATGAGAAGTTAACCACAGATTACGAAGTTTCATTATGTTTATATCAACAAAAAATAGTTTTGGTGAACGTGTAAAGCCTATAGTAGTAGCGGAAGCGCAAGGTGTGATTAGAGCGGTAATCGTTGCATTCAATCAAGTAAGCAATCAAACAGAGAGATGTTCATCCATACCTTTAAATAAGTTTACACACCACACATATTGTTTTATAAGAAAGTACAATCTAAAAGTTACATTATTTCAAATTCATAAGTTATAAAACAATAATGATGTAACATTCTATATTTCGTTCGAAGATGAAACACGTGAACCAAAGCCTTTCAAAAGTGGATGACATCTACGTTTGACTTCTTGGAACCATGACTTATTTTTCCAATGTAGCCCACTAGTTACCTGAAATACATGTTATGTTTGAAAACCTAACAAAAGTTGGTGAATTCATGTGTATAGTTTTGAATCAAATGAATCTTTAAAACATATGAAGTATTAAAAACCGGTATGTAAAGACTTAACGAAATCATTGATCAATAATGTTTTGCAAGGACACTAATAAGTGTGCCGACATAGAGGCAACCAAAGCTAGACGATAAATTGCGCTTGTGACACTCGTTTTGGACACAAAAGCACTCTAACGAACTATATTGTCCCGATAAGAGTGGGGCTCGCCAAAACCCAATAGATCTGTCCCTTTCGTTTCTCGGTACTTTGATGTTCATTAATGGCTCCTTGATACAATCCTATCACATATGATCTTTGTAAGTCCCGAATTCGGATCAAACAATGATATCACAACAAGTTTGATTGGTGGCGGAATCACACAATCAAACGGATTCAAAAACACTCACAAGAAAATAGATGAAATAAAAGATTATAACCAACGCTTAACTTGCATACAATTGAATTTTCAGATACAAATTTGCTGCAAATAATTCAGAGTTAACAACCTAAACCTGAATGACTAAACAAGTATTTATAAAGGAGCTTAAGCCCATAATTCCCCCTAAACTTAAGCCCAATTTGTCCCACCAAGCCCACTCCATAAGCCCACAACAATTAACTAACATCCAACCCAAAACACTAATTAATAACTAAGATATTAACTTTAAGGGCCAACAATCTCCCCCTAGGTTTATAACATTAGTGTTCTTTCAACTTGACGCTCCACCAGCTGCACTTCCGCCCATCAAGGGAGTAGCATCCAAAAACAATCATGAACTAATCACATTCACCATAGCACTGGACCACGACTTAGCACAGACTTCATACTTTTCATTGGTGCGAATCTGGTTTCTGCTCAAGACCATAATGTCTTCTTCATGAAAACTTATCAAATCCAATGTGTCAGCTAAATGATAGGCAGACTCTTTAGTGACTTTCACAGCCTCACCCATCTTTGGATCATACGCCCAGAATTGAAAATTCTTCAACACACCCTTCGGAAACTTTAGGGCAGCTAGAATAATCTTTTCTTTTTCAGTCGGTGGCCAGATCACAGTTTTAACAGTTCTGCCAGTGTAAGGATCACGAACGCGATGATTCTTCTTAACAAATGACTCTGCATATTTCATACTCTGAAATCATTCTTAACTTCCTTTTCAAGCTTCATAAAAAGTGCCTAACCTCTTCCACACTGGTTAGGATAAGAATCATGATAAGGAGCTCTCAGCAAATTCGTCAGATTAATCTTAGTCCAAGATTCAAACTGAGATTCCTTGGAGTAATATTCTCTGTGTCCGTTCTTCCTAATCACCAACCACATCTGCTTGTCATGATCATACCTCCAACTGGTAATTTTAGACTTATTTCCTACTTTGTCATAGTGACTCTTACCCAGTTCCATCACATACCGATCAAAAGTCTTCGTTGGATCTTTTGGCTGAAAGTTTTCATCAAGAGGATTCATATCTTGGTTATCCATTATAAGCATTTGTCTGTTGCTCTACTTCTTTGGTGGCAACTTCCTCTTCTTCTTCTTCTTCTGTGTTGTTTCAAGGTATCTATTCAGAGCAGCTTCCCGTTCAGCATCCTCAACATCTTTTTCTTCAACTGTTCTCTCTCTTTGCTCAACATTTATTGGATCATCATGTTTGTTAGCAAATTCACGTTCAAACTTCTTCTCCAACTTTGCTTTCAAGTCAAATACCATTGACATTAACATGTTTACATCACTCTATAGCTCATCAATAGTCTGATCTTTATTGGACACCTGAACTTGCAGCGATGTGATCCGGGTGTTGATGTGTCTTAAAATATACACATATTACGTGTCGAATCCCCTATATTTTAAGTGATTTGTATATGGTTTTCTCGCAATTTTGATACTTAATCGATTAATTTGTGAATTTGCAGGATTTGGTGAATGACCTGCTGGTTATGCGGTGCAAACGAAGAAAAGCGGAGCAGCAAAGATAGCACGGGAGGACGTGCCGGGAAACGAGAAGTAAAAATCAAGAAATTGCAGCCCAGGGAGCCTTACAGAACCGTAACGGGTAGGTCCTTGCGATCCGTAAGAGGTGAAAAACGCATCATTGATCACCTCCACATTCCTCCGCAGCCGCCACCAGGACTTCAGTAGTTAGCCATCAGGGCTTTATTTTGGGTTACCTTTGTATTTTCCTCTTATTTTTGTTTTTATCATCATGGCTTGTACTTGATACATATATTTGGGGAATTTGTAAGGGTAACTCGTTGGGTCTTTTGTTGTATTGTACACTTTTTATATAATTATTGTATATTATGGTTTGTGTTTGATATATTGCTTCTAGCCGTGCAGTTCTGTTATACAGGTTATATTTCGCTTGCTGAGTCGAGTGAATTGAGCGGCTGGATTTTATACGAGCATTGTATCGAGCATATCAGGGGAGTTTTAGTTTCACTTCTCTTGTTTGTTGTTGTTGTATAATTTGTATATTTGTTTATTTCCTTTTCCTTCACATTGGGGACAATGTGTCTTTCAAGTGTGGGGATAGGGGAATTTGTAATTTTTTTTTTGTAAATTGTGTCTGTAAATAGAGTTTTAAATATTAAAAAAATTAAAAAAATTAAAAATAAAATAAAAAATAAAATAAATAAGAGTTGTTTGCGAGTCCCGGTCCTTTAGCGCGTAGAAAACCAGAAACCTTTTCAAAGCGTCGGTTGAAAGCGGTTTCATTGTCGGATTTACGAGTCGAGAGCGCATGTTTCTTTAAGTTGCGGGATAGTAGGTTGATTAATTCGTTTTTGGGGAATAAAAGGTCTTGGGATGCCTAGGATAGTGGATGGAGCCGGAGAGTTGATTAGTTATGCATTGTCGATATCGGTAGCCCTTATTTACCGCATGATAGTGAGATTTGAGCCTTCATATATGTTTCATATTTATATGTTCCCTACTTTTGTTTCATGTGTGTTTACCGACTTGTTGCATTACTTTAGAACTTGTGCGTTTTGATACAGTTTGAGACGTTCGGTTAGGATTTGGCATGGATATGATAGAGGCATTAGGATCACCCTATTTGTTTTGCCTTTGTGTTTGACCCGTTTCGCCGCTACCCTTTAGACACCACTTTGAGCCTAGCCATTCGTTTGTTACCCTTTTGTTGATTTGATAGCCAGATCGTGTTATGTTATTATTTTGTTTAGTATATATATGAAAAAAAATGCAAAACAAAAAAAATGAGAAATGAAAAAAAAATAGAATAAAGTTGTGGGTCGATACGACCAAGTATGTGAGTATTTGTTTAGTGTTTATCTGGTTTATCGTGTGATCTTTTGTGTTAGCCTATTATTTCCGAATAAAATAACCCACCTTTAGCCCTTGTCTACCCTTTAAGTCATCTTGATTCGTGCCGGATTTTGAAAATTAGGTGGAGATTTGATTGATGTACAAGCTTATGATAGTATTTCTTCATAGTTTGGTTTTTGAGAGTTCACTTGATATGTTATGTTAAATATTTAGCTAAGTGTCGAGTGATATTGTGAGGGGTATTGGCAATGCATGATTGGTTAATTGAAGGTGAGAAAAGCTTGATCAGTTAGGCCGTTTTGATTTAAATATGTTGAGTTATCAACCTTTTGAACGTTGTAAGTCTTGTGAAACCGTTGTGTTTGATGATTTCGTGGTCCGCATTATAACTTGTTTGAGACTTGCGTTGTTGTTAAGTGTGTAAGTTGGACATGTAGCTTGGGATTTTGATTAGGGACAAGCAAAAGGTTAAGTGTGGGGATGTTTGATGTGTCTTAAAATATACACATATTACGTGTCGAATCCCCTACATTTTAAGTGATTTGTATACGGTTTTCCCGCGATTTTGATACTTAATCGATTAATTTGTGAATTTGCAGGATTTGGTGAATGACCTGCTGGTTATGCGGTGAAAACGAAGAAAAACGAGCAGCAAAGATAGCACGGAAGGAAGTGCCGGGAAGCGAGAAGTAAAAATCAAGAAATTGCTGCCCAGGGAGCCTTACGGACCGTAAGAGGTAGGTCCTTGTAGTCCGTAATGTAACGCTCCGTATTTTTGCGTTATTTAATTAATTATTTAATTTTATTTATTAATTAATTATTCATTTATAAAATTATCCAATATTTATTTTAGTTATTATCATTTTATCTATTTTCTTATTTAAATAGATCATCTATTCCTTATTTACATATGTTATTTATTTAACAAATAGATTACTACTTTAATTATTTTTATTTATGTAATAAGTTAATTAATACATTTATTTGATTATTTATTTTTCTTATTCTAATAATACGGTTTTTAAACTAAAAAGTTTAAACTATCATTAATCTAGTTAAGTTTTAAGGTTGGTTAAAGTTAGTTAAGCTAACTAATCAAGTTAAGATAGCTAACCAAGTTAACTATTATAGTTAGCATATGTATAAGTGGTAATCGATTAATATATAACATTAGATTATATTCGAGTCATTCAATCAAATTGCCGCCAATAACAGCAAACGATAAGCTGTCTTCTTTCCTTTTTCCTTCTCGCTAACTCTCCTGGATTGAACATCAATCCAGTATTTCCAAACTTAAACCCATCACGAAACAACCCCAAAATCTTGATCATGTTCATGCTAGTAAATCCTATATAAACCGAACACCGTCACTTTACTTTCCCTCACAACATCTCTCTATCTCTCTCGCACTCACCCTCTCAGACACTCGACACCACAACCTTCCGCCGGAATACCGAAACCGACATGACTCGTTCCAACACCCTCGAACCACATCTCTCTCACCCGAAAACTTGCACCCTCACTCGCCTCGATCACACGCACTCTCTCTCTCTGTTGCACATGCCATAGTAACCACCGGAAAACACAGGACTTCGCCGGAAGATCCATACACCGCCAGAGAACGAGAACTCGCCGGACAAACCGCTCCGTTTTCCCCTGCCGGTATAACTTTCGGTACCCTCATTTCCTGTTCCTTATTTCTCGGTTAATCTGAATAATACTGTATATATATGTACACATCAGTAATTCAGTTTGTATTGTTAATGAAGAAATCATAACTGTTAGTTGTTAATGAAGAAGATGAAACTCTAGAACGTTATAAGATTTATTGAACTAAGATCTCACACCAAACTAGGCCGTAGCCCAGTGGTGTTTGGCGCACCCTGAAAAACGCGGAGGTCCCGAGTTCGAGCCTTTTTCTGTTGCTGTGTTGACCAATGGCCTTTTGGGTCAAGGTTTTTTAGAGTTAATTACTGTTTTTCGTCCCCGTGCTTTGTTAAAAATCACTATTTAAATCCATTAGTTTAAAAATTACGATTTCAGTCCCTGTAGTTTCACTTTCGTAACCATTTCAGTCCCTGTGGTTTCACTTTCGTAACCACTTCAATCCATTTATTTTGTAAGTACAGGGACTGAAATGGTTGCGATGTGGACTGAAATGGTTACGAAAGTGAAACCACAGGGACTGAAATCGCAAATTTTAAACTAATGGACTGAAATAGTGATTTTTGACAAAGGGACGAAACAGTAATTAACTCTTTTTTTTTAAATCTTTTGTTAATCGATTTGGGACAGAACACTTTGTGCTGGGCTATCTTTGAAACAGATTATTATGATTATTGTGTTACCAAAATTATTTACTAACATTATTGGTAATACTTACTGATTAGAATTATTATTTTAAAACATAATTAATGTAAACAATATACTTATTAATATCATTCTATTTATTACATTTATTATTATTATTACAGTATAATTTTATTAACCTTTATAAACCATTACATAACGAATTAACGTGATCCAAATCCATAAATTATAACGACTCTCTTATTATATTCTAGGTTAATCATACTGGTTTGATCTTTCATCTTTATTCGTGCGACTTTCAATCAAATACACAATCTAAGGTGAGTACACTCGATCACCTTTGTTTTATCATTTTTGGAGTGTAACATGTATTCTATACAAAAAACACGCAACACTTGAAACTTATTTGAAACATACTCTATCTATTTAAATATGAAACTTGTGATACTTGAGACTTTGATGCTATGTGAACGTTTAATTCTTGTGTGTAGTTCCATCTTAACGATGGTACTACTATGCATATGCTATAGGGGTAATGCACCTCCCGTTAGTCTTTCGGTATTGTTAAGTTAAACACATTAACCTCCCGTGAAACTTTGGGATATGCACAATTAACGCATTGGAAACTTGGGCTATCACTTGGACTGCGTTAGCTAGCATGATGAAACTTGTTACATGTTTTCGTGTTGGATATAAGTCTTTAGTTTCTATTATACTATGTATTCAACTTGTATACTCGCTCAACATTTTTGTTGATTATATTTTAATGCATGTTGCAGGTTGTTAGCCAAGATGATGTGAAGAAATCAAGCTAGGACAAGCTCTATAAACACACTTTAAATATTTGTTATGCTTGTTCGTTTATTTGAAACTTTGTATTGAATCTTAGTCATTTATGAAATTGAATTTAATTATATTGTCACATTAGTGTTATGTGCAACGAGCAATCTATTTCATCTCATCCCGATGTTTCCACCATCGGTTGGGGTGTGACACGTAAGAGGTGAAAAGCGCGCATTGACTTTGAGGCTTACGGACCGTAAGCCATTAGGCCATACGGTCGTAAGAGATGCGGTTTTCGTAAGAAATTGTTATAAAACCTACACAGCCGTCTAGGGTTTGACATCTCGAATACCAGGCGACTTTAAAGCATTCTTGGACGATCTTAGGGCACTTTGGAGCTGATTGATTGAAGGTCTAGGAAGCTTTTGGTTCGAGTTTTGAGCACCTAGGGTTCGTTAAACATTTGTTTTCCGGTCTTAATTCGCTTTGAACTATGTTTTCCATTGTTTTCAGACCTTGTTCAGTTTTGTTGATAAATATTATGAGTAGCTAAACATTATAAACTACTTAGGTTAGATGAACTTGATGATTGTAATGCTATTTTGCATGATTATGGTATATTTGATGTGATTTACATAACTTTACCTTTTGATTGATCTGGATATTGCATGTTCGTGTGTTTGGTTGTTTATTAGTTGATGAATTCAGCGGTTTAGGCACATAGAAATATACCCTAGACTTAGAGTTTAATTTGAATTGTTAATCTTAGGGTTTTCGGTTTGAGTATTGAGTTGAGAAATTGACCAATTTGACTAATAATTAAAATCAATTAACTAAAACTTGCATCCTCATTTGATTACTCGAGAGACAATTTGGATGAGCTAGGTTATTAGCTAATCATTGGTGGGTAGATTGGGTGACCGATAGCTCGGCTTGTTTATTACATCGTGGTTAAGGTTTCCTAGGATTTCAGTTTTCAAGGTTTTGTTTGCTTTGCGATTAGAGGGTTTGGGGTATAGTTACTCTCATTACTTAATTCTCGTAGGATTTGGTATCGATAGGTCGACCCGGTTCGTTCTAGCACTTCACATTTCGTCCTTATCTTTCGTTTGATACATCTCTAGCGGGGGTTCATTCGGGAGAGTATGATATTTAGCCATTGTCATTGTCAAAGTAGCATTGCATGATTCTAGGGATTCGACACCTAGGTAGTCCTTTTTCCATATATATTTGGTCACATTTTGCTCTCGTGTTCGTGTTTGTTTCACGTTGTTTGTCTTGTTTGCCATTTTCGTAATCAATTAGGTTATTAGTTAAACATCAAACTCAAATCAGGTATACTCAGAAGAGAATCTTGTTCTAACACGATCACTCTCTTTTGTAACTTTACCACATCCACATTTGTATCTTCATCACTGTCAGAACCCTCAATTAACTTCATTTCTCAGCCGCTCGTAATAAATGTTCTTCGTGTTCAGACATACCACCGCTCAAGCTACCACCAACATCAATCGAATACCACTCGAACTTTCAGGTTCAGATCTGGTAGTTGTCTCTGGAAATGACATTTCAAAGAAATCTGGTACACATTTTCTTGAGCTGATGTAGTTGCAATTTCAGGCTTGGTCTCAGTGACAGGCTCGGTTTTAATAACAGGCTTAGGTTGAGCAGTAGGGCTCATTTGCTCAGCAACAATTGATTCAGGTTCAACTATTTATCTCTTGTGCGATACTAAATATCTTCAGTAGTATCATCATGAACTTGCTCTTCCAATGTATGGTTAGCCACGAAAGGAGGATTCCCAAGGCTTCCCTTAAAGACTCGATTAAAGCAGCAAGATTTTCTGAATTCATGATAGGTAGTTCTCTAATAGGTAACTCAGCTTGCTCAGACTCTATCAGTTCCACGTCACTCTCAGTTCCTTCGTCAACAGTCACTAAATTCTCAGTCTTAACCTCAGGTTTAATTGCAACACCCATAAACTGTACATCGTGCTCTTCACCAATAACCGGTCCAAACTTTCCATGCTTTTCTAGTGGATACTTCCCTAAAAATTGGTGTCTTTTATAGTTCCTCGATTCCTTTTCACTGTATCAAAATAATTAGGACCCGTCGGCTTCAGATTCAATGTATTAGCACTCTTAACCAGATCTAGATACTTCTTTGTGTAGAACCATCTGTATGAAACGAGGATAGAGCATAAAGATATTCTTTTTGGGTTCTCCAACATCCATGTTATAAAAAATGAAGGCGGAGAAATTGTAGTCCCAGTTGTTTACAAGCGCAATCATAGCAGTCATCTAAATCTGATTTTAACTGATCTAACCCACCCTTGTTTTCAGATATGTAAAGTAGAAACGCGTGCACTAGCAACGTCCAATAAGGCGGAAATAACTTCTTCAATACAGAAGGATACTCGTATTCGTAACTCATTCTTTGTAGGGCTTTCATCACTCTATCCCTTCCAAAAGTTGTTGGATGATGAGATTGATCTTTGAATTTTAACACTTCTCGTATAATGGCTTCCGTAATCACGATATCTTTCTTCTGCACTTTGGCTTCAATCGACTCAGCACCATTAGCTCCACTTCTGTTAACTTTGGCAGACAGCCAGAAATCTCTAATAGTGTTGCTGCAAAATCACTGGATTGACCTTCGGTGCGTGTGTAATTCGACATGAATTTAATCCGACTAGCAGAGTTGAATTCATCATAGTGTTATGTTGGTGGGTCTGAGAGATACCCTGTCTGGTTGTGAAACGCCTCAATGTCTAATTTACGTTGATCAGCCATTTTCTGCATAAAAACGAACCAAGTTAGATTGATATCAGAATTCAGTTGACCAGTCAACATGTGCAATAGGTCAATTCGGAACAAGTCAATTCAGAACAAGTCAACTCGAAACAGGTCAACTCAGAACAGGTCGACTCGGAACAGGTCAACTCGCAACAGGTCAACTCGGAATAGGTCAACTTGGAACAGGTCAATTCAGAAAAGTTCAAAAAGGTCAAAATCATTGTTTCGAAAACTCAAAAGGTTCAAATTAATGACCCTTGTCAGATTTTCTGAAAACTATCTGTCATTTAGGATAAATCATGTCAGGTTTTTGGATAAAAAGTTTGAATACTGATTATCTGAAATGCATGATTTATCCGAAATCCATCCGAAATATGAAGATCATTATCCGAAATGATCCGAAATGAGTGAAGAATTATCCGAAATGCATGAAGTTCTATCCGAAATCCATCCGAAACCTGCAAGATCTTGAAGATTCGAATTAGTCCTTGATTAGATAAGAGATACCTCGGAAAGACAAGAAAGGATTATTGTTCGAATGATTTTCCAAAACAGTACATTCACTTTATATATTGTTTCGAAATGGGCCTTGGATTAATGGGCCTAGACCAATTAAGGCCTAATTCGGAACAGTGTTTATTCGAAAAACCATTTGGGCTTGATAAGCTGAGGCCCAAATCGAAACAGTGTTTATTCGAAATCAGTTGGGCCAGACAGTTACAGCCCAATTCGAAATAGTGTTTATTCTAAAAACATGTTTGGGATTGGGCTTTTATCCAAAAACCAGTTTAACTAACAGGAAACCATCTTTCTCAAATTCGACGTTCCGACCAACCGAGAAACCTTTTGAAAACACACAAACTCACATAAGTTCACACAAATACCAAAAATTAAGGAGCACTTTCAGCACATGCTTAATTACTCTGGTCTATGCGATTGCCAATATGTTTGTCCTCTTAAACCTAACGCTCAACTTTCAATTTTGAACCTCGTTATATGTTTAAGGTAATATTATACTATATTACCCGTGTGTCCTATTCCATGACATACCCTTTTGATCAAGGTAAGCACAATGATTCATCATAGCAGGTGAGTATACTGAGTTCATCCTTTTGTTTTACAACGTCAGACTATTGGTGACAAGTCAATACTTTCATACAGCAGAGTGACCAATAAAATGTCCGAAGAGGGTTAGGCAAATACCTTTTTGGTACGAGTTTAGCTTTTTAGCTCAACGGAATTCCCTCATTTTGAGTTTATCTTCCTTTAAGGTTTTTGGCCTCTTTGGCTCTTTTAAGATATCTTGACTGTGCCTGAGACTGCTTATAGTCTAGATGCAACAGAAGGACAACTACGATATCCCCGGATGACTCAACAACACAAAGACCCGAAACCTCAGACGTTGGCTATCTATCAACACAAGATTTAAAACCATACGACCCCGTATCTTCTAAGCACGAACCCATCATTCTCTTCCTTCATTAATTGCAACTGTCGTTAGAGGGTCCTACACGACCCCGTGTCTTCTGGGCACAACCCCTTGATCAGAGTACTATTGTACTATGAAGTTTTCCGAATCTGAGCGTTGACCAGGCCCCATGCCTGCCAGACACGGCCTCGTGTTGGCTTGGGTTTTGATTTTTGTCTTTTCTACAGGATCTGTTAGTTGACTACGACCCATGTCTGGGTGGATACGGCCCCGTGGTGGGCTTCTTTTTCTCTTGTTTTTGTTCTTGGGATGCTGCCGAGGGGTCGGACATGTCAATTTATTCCTTCTTCTTGTATTTTGTGTTGGTTTTAACTGCTAATTTGCTTCTTTTGTTCATTTAAGCTCTTTTAGTCCTGTAAATTAAAAAGGAACAAAGAAACGTGATTTTTCCAACATTAGTACTGAAAAAGGTTGGTTTTATGTCTCGTTTGATGTAATTTATATGTTGCATTTTGTGTACATCAAATACCCCCACACTTGAATCTTGGCTTGTCCTCAAGCAAAACTCTTAAATGTGGCTTACACACCCAAATGGAATAGGTAGAGAAGAAGTTTTGGTGGCTTGTCTAGAGTGTCGGGAATCCAAGATCTTTATTTTATTTTGTTTTTTTTACAATCCTATTCGTCATGATATATTTGGAACAATTGTTAAGAAAAATAAATTATCTAGGCATAGCACGCCCTTTTGAAATTCTATTTAGTTATATAAAAGTTCACACACCTTATAAGAGATCACTCAACACTCGGCCGAAGATGTATTTTTTATGATAACACTCGATCCCGGCATGGAACTTATTCCTACCATATGCTTGACAAGAGATCAAACCTCCTCCTTTTTAACTATAAACCTTTGTAAATATCAAGATGGCTTTAAAAAGGGTTAGGCTTGGGCTAAGGATAGGTGTTTTTGGGTTAAAAGTTTGTAAAAAAGGTGAAAAACGTAAAAAGCGTCGGTGCCATAAAATTTTTAATTTTGTCACTTTTTATTTGAACTAAATACTTTCAAACAAGATTTTGAAGAACTTGTTTGGTTATTTCAAGAACTATATGTTTTTTTCATGTCACAATTTTGAAGACAATCGAGCTTTTTACTAAAATAAATGGTTTTAAACGAAAAAGGTCTTTGGTGGGTAATGGGTATTTTACGTTTTGTGAGTTTAGAAATGAAAAGTTTAGGCTCAAAGGGGTTAACTATGAGAGTTTTTGGTGTGGGGATGAAAAAGAGAAAAATAATGGTTTTGTATAAAGAAATGGATTAGTCCTAATGCTTCCATCATTTACTTCCTTGGGTTTAAGTTGGTAAGGACCGGGAATGTATCGTCTTGGCAAGTTCTAGAGTCGTAAGAACCAAGCGGGCTATTCACACATGAAACAAGAAATGAGCATTTAACTAAAGGTGTATATATGTATGCTCGGTAAAGACTCAAAACTCACTTATTGTGGGAAATGGGTTTATAGTGTGAAAATGCATATATAATCAAATTTTAAAAGGATTTGTCATGCCTTTTAATAATGTTCTTAGTTGGTTCTTTTTATCACGACGCTATCAGGTGTAAATTTGTATAAACATAATTTTTAGAACTTGTTATTCCCAAATTATACCAAGCCAAGTAAAAAATGATAAAAAATTGAAAAGATTTGGGGTGATTAGCGGTTCCAAGGTGAGTTTTGTGTAAGGCTTGTTTTTAGGACTCATAAAATTCAAGGTTTTAGCATCCCCCCACACTTAAATTACACATTGTCCTCAATATGTCCAAAAATAAGTTTTTTGGTTCATTAGAATGTGTAAAAGTGGGTTAAAAACAAGTGTTTATATTACTGGGCAGCTGGCCACGGGCCCGTGTTGTCCGGCCACGGCCCCGTGGTCAGATTGCCAGTAACAAAAAGTTACAGAAGGTTGACCACGGAGCGTCCCTGGTGGGCACGACCCGTAGTCAGGTACCTGTTAGAAAATTTTTCTTCAGAACCTCAGGCATGGGGGCGTGTTAGGTAGGCACGACCCCGTGCTGCACATGCTGTGTAATGCTGGAAAATTTGTCGGGAAGCTCCTGTTACGTGCATGGGGTGCTGTTTGGCGTCCCTTTGGCAATTTCCATCTTTTTGAGCGTGTTTTATTCCTAAAACTAGACATGAAAGTTAAACTAAATTTATACTACGGATAGTTCCGTGGATTGCCACGTTTATAAGGGTCTTTGGCTAGACCCAAAGTCAGTCATATGTTACCCGAGCGGGATGTCTCACACCCGGTGTTGCACCGGCGGAGAGCGTAATCCAAGCTTGAGTCTATGATATTTATGTAGTTGACCGGGTCATCTTCTATCCTTTGTCCCACCCCGAATTTCAACTCCTTGTCTCCCACCCTCAATGTTAGCAACTCCTATCGCCAAGGCTCCATACCGCCTAGCTCCAGCCGAGCTGCAGGAGCTGTCTACCCAACTTCAGGAACTTTTAGAAAAAGGATTTATCCGACCAAGCGTTTCGCCATGGGGAGCTCCAGTCCTGTTTGTCAAGAAGAAGGACGGGACTTTCCGCATGTGCATCGACTATAGGGAACTCAACAAGGTTACAGTCAAGAACCGATACCCGTTACCTCGCATCGACGATCTATTCGACCAACTGCAATGGTCAAGTTACTACTCTAAGATTGATTTACGGTCCGGTTATCATCAGCTACGCGTCAGGGAGGAGGATATCGCGAAGACGGCATTTCACACTCGGTATGGCCACTACGAGTTTTTGGTCATGCCATTCAGTCTCACTAACGCACCTGCGGTGTTCATGGACCTCATGAACCGCGTGTGTAAACCATACCTCGACAAATTTGTCATTGTGTTCATCGATGACATACTCATCTACTCCAAAAGTGAAGAAGAGCATGCTGAGCATCTACGATTACTGCTAGGATTACTTCAACAGGAAAAAAACTATATGCCAAGCTTTCGAAGTGTGATTTCTGGATTCGGGAAGTTCAGTTTCTCGGGCATATCGTGAATGAAAAGGGTATCCACGTAGACCCTGCCAAGATTGAAGCCATCAAAAACTGGGAAGCACCTAAGACACCGACGGAGATCCGCCAATTCTTAGGATTGGCTGGTTACTACAGACGCTTCATCGAGGGATTCTCAAAGATCGCACAACCGCTCACTACCCTCACCCAGAAAGGCATCAAGTATGCTTGGGGTGAAAAGCAAGAAGCAGCATTTCAATTGCTGAAGCAGAAACTTTGCAGTGCACCCATTCTGTCCTTGCCGGAGGGGACAGATGACTTCGTAGTGTATTGTGATGCTTCCATTCAGGGATTGGGATGCGTACTCATGCAACGCGATAAGGTCATCGCGTATGCGTCGCTACAGCTGAAGGTTCACGAGAAAAACTACACGACTCATGACCTGGAATTGGGAGCAGTAGTGTTTGCACTTAAGATTTGGAGACACTACCTCTATGGAACGAAATGCACAATCTTTACTGACCACAAAAGCCTCCAACACATCTTTGATCAGAAAGAGTTGAACATGCGACAGCGTCGCTGGGTCGAACTCTTGAACGACTATGAGTGTGCCATTCGGTATCACCCGGGTAAAGCTAACGTGGTAGCTGATGCCCTCAGTAGGAAGGAACACTTGAAACCTCGTCGCGTACGAGCACTACAACTCACTATTCATTCGGGACTACCCGATCAAATACGCGACGCCCAGTTAGAAGCAGTTAAGGAGGAAAACATCAAAGCCGAATCAGTGGGAAAAATGGAACGCGATTGGGAAGTAAAGCCCAATGGAGCCCGGTATTTCATGAATCGCATATGGGTACCTCTCTACGGAAACCTTAGAGAGCTAGTCATGGACGAAGCTCACAAATCTCGATACTTTGTCCATCCGGGTTCGGATAAGATGTATCAAGACCTTAAAGCTACGTATTGGTGGCCCAACATGAAAGCCGATATAGCCACCTACGTGAGTAAATGTTTGACTTGTGCAAAAGTCAAGGTGGAGTATCAAAAGCCATCGGGGCTACTCCAACAACCTGAGATGCCAGTGTGGAAATGGGATCACATCTCAATGGATTTCATCACTAAACTCCCGCGAACCTTGGGTGGTTGCGATACCATCTGGGTGATCGTGGATCGTTTAACTAAGTCCGCACACTTCCTAGCTATCAAAGAAACAGATAAGATGGAGAAGTTGACTCGCATCTACATTAAGGAAGTAGTTTCTCGGCACGGAGTGCCAACGTCCATCATCTCAGACAGAGATGCTCGCTTCACGTCAAACTTCTGGCAGTCACTCCAGAAAGCGTTGGTAACACGCTTGGATATGAGCACAGCCTATCACCCTCAGACTGATGGTCAAAGTGAAAGGACCATACAAACCTTGGAAGACATGCTTAGGGCATGCGTAGTGGACTTCGGAAATAATTGGGAAATCCACCTACCTCTAGTAGAATTCTCATATAACAACAGCTATCACACGAGTATTTCGGCAGCACCGTTTGAGGCATTATACGGTCTTAAATGTAGATCACCGGTCTGCTGGGCAGAAGTCGGTGACAGTCAACTCACAGGCCCTGAATTAATACTTGAGGCCACTGAAAAGATTGTACAAATCAGAAACCGCATGGCGGCGGCACGAGATCGACAGAAAAGCTACGCTGATCAATGACGCAAACCGCTCGAATTTCAAGTAGGCGACCGCGTCCTACTAAAGGTGTCACCCTGGAAGGGTGTAATCCGCTTTGGAAAACGGGGCAAACTTAACCCACAGTACGTAGGCCCGTTTGTAATCTTGAAACGTATTGGACCCGTAGCATACCAATTAGACCTTCCTGCCGAACTCAGTGGAGTTCACAACGTATTTCACGTGTCAAATCTGAAGAAGTGTCTATCAGATGAAACTTTAGTTATTCCATTGGATGAGATCCAAGTGGATGAACAACTACACTTCGTGGAAAAGCCTATTGAGATCATGGATCGTGAGATCAAGACTCGAAGGCACAGCAAGATTCCAATCGTTAAAGTTCGTTGGGATTCTAAGCGTGGACCGGAGTTCACGTGGGAAAGAGAGGACCAAATGAAAAGCAAATACCCACACCTCTTTGCAACTGAGTACCTAAATTTTCGGGACGAAAATTCTTTCAACATGGGGATGATGTGACAACCTGGAAATTCTCATACTTTCGTGTACTATTGTTGACTAAATTCTTGTGCATGGCACTTGGAAATCTTTGTGTATGACACTTGGGAACTTCTTGTAACGTTGCGTACCATTATAAACGAACTAACTCTTTGTGCGTGGCACTCTAAACATGTACGCTACATGCTAAACCGCGTTTACTCAATTTTCGGGACGAAAATTCTTTCAACATGGGGATAATGTGATATCCCGGGTTTTTCGGATAACTTAAACGTAATACTTGTCAAACTAATTACGTGCTATGTGTACGAACGTGTACGAATTAAATGAACACGTGATGTGTGTTGTGTGATTGTTTTAAGTAGTTGAATAATTAGAGTAGATACGTACACGAACTGAACCGAACCGCGACACGAACCAAAGTGATTCATTGTGACTCTAGGAGTTAACAAGTCTTAAACCTTAACTCAAGTATTCGGCCGAGAACGAGAATTAAACACAAACCTAAACCGAGAACAAGCCCAAACAAGTTTCGGCCAAGATCAAACCCAAACCGAAACCACCCTAGTCCTCGGCCATAAGATCAAAACCCAAACCAAACCACCCAAGTCTCTTGCGGCCGCGTGCTAAACCAAACCGTGATCCTCATCCTCCTTGCGCCTATATATACTAACACTCATGCATGTTCTATACACAACACAAAACCCTAGAGTTTCATTGCCGTCGGCTGCCTTACTCTCACCATCTTCTCGGTCGCAGCAAGCAACAGCTTTCTTCATCATCTCGGTCGCAAAACAGCCGCTCCCCACTCTTCTTCACGGTCGCAAACCAGCCTCCTTCTCGGTCACGGATCTTCTCGGTTGCAAGCAATCGTTGATCACCGGATTCCTTAGCTTAATCACGGTTCGTTTACCTTATCATTAAAAGATTAGAACTTATCATATGATACAAGATCATATTCGGATACATGTGTTGTGACTTTGTTGTGTTCGGATCGTATGATTGTATTGTTTCGGATATATACGCATACTTGAATGAATTGATTAGTTGTTTCGGATATACACATACTTGAATGAATTGATTAGTTGTTTCGGATATACACATACTTGAATGAATTGATTAGTTGTTTCGGATATACACGTACTTGAATGAAGTGATTAACTTGTTTCGGATTATAGGTGTTTAATGTAATCGGCTGAATTGGTTATAAACATAATTGTTTTCGGAAATCATAAGTTCGCAAGTGTGTTTTGGTTGTAATAACTAGAAGTAAGAACTAGGGTTTGCATGGATAGGTTATTAGTATTAGTCTATGATTAAAAATCAGTTCTTGATCGCCTAGATTAATCGCATGAACGGGATTACACGAATTAATGGTAACAATAATGCTGAAACAGGATGCTGAGTCATAGTTACAGCCGACTTCATCTGGCTGTAACTTGGTCGTTAGTTGTCGAAAAACGGATTTTCTGATGTCTAGAACGTAGAGATTTGAATAAGGAATCTAATGGCGCTGGATTCATAATTTTCTGAAGTCGTTTGATATTTTTAAAGGGGTAAATAAGTTCAGTAACTAAAACTGTGAAAATCCTGAAATTTTGCTAGTTGTTTGTCAAGCTAGATTTTAAAATCAGTAGGGAGTTGAGTCATGATTTTTGTACAGCCACTAGGTATAGAAATTTCCGGGCAACTCCAACTGGAATTTTGTTAATCGGACGATCAGTGATTTTTAAATAAATTCTTCCGTGGACTGCAGTCAGAAAGCGGTAAATCTGACTGCAGCTTAGTGAATTAATATTTATGGTTAATTGGTAAAGATTTAGGACTTGGAAAAATTATATAAATTTCTATGGTATAAATTTCACCTACTGTAAAAATATGGGAACTTTTGGAATGTTAGAACTATTTTATAAAAATCCTAGAAAACAGCTGAATAATTGAGTGTTAAGCAGAAAGTTGATAACTTGTGATTTTATGCATTAAAGTGTTGCATGGATTTGGAATATGTTCATGATAAGTTGTTTGATTACTATGATCACATGAGAATACTTGCATGCATGTTTGAGTGTTAGATATGTTGTTTGTGTGTATCACTTTGTGAGTAAATTGCGTGTGGAATTTGTATTGGTGTGATTTCACACTGACGTGTAATTAATTGGTTTGTTAGGACGCAACTAGCGGTCCCATCTCTTATAACATCTTTGCTACACTAACCGAGCAAATAAAGGTGAGTTCACGGCCCCTAACTTTATCCGGTTTTTTAAACAACAGGGGGAGAAACATGTATACACTCTCAAACTCAATCTCTTTACGTTATACGAATTTAACGTCACATAACTATACGGTAACTAAGTTAATGTTAATGTAATGTTATGGTCACTAAGCAGCTTTATCACTTAAGTCCTCGACAATCTCCTTGGATCGTTAGTATTTGGGTTAAATAGCGGGGGAATTATAAGTAGTAATACTGGGTCTGACGAGCCCCATCCGAGCTAGTCGCGCTAGCCGACCTGGTATGGTCAACGGGTGAATAATTGGCCTAACATCGCCATGGTCATGTGATAGGCCTGGCAAAACGGAGGCACAACTGTCAGCTTCGATCGCGAACACTTAGTGACATGACTTTAGGCTAGCTACCTATATATGTTAACATTGAACTTAATTACGAATCAACTTAATATTCCGGGTTTGGAATATTGGAAACAACAACTTAATATTTCCTGGTATGGAATATTGGAAACAACAACTTAATATTCCGGGTTTGGAATATTGGAAACAACAACTTAATATTCCGGGTTTGGAATATTGGAAACAACAACTTAATATTCCTGGTATGGAATATTGGGAACAACAACTTAATATTCCGGGTTTGGAATATTGGAAGCAACAACTTATTATTCTGGGTTGGAATAATGGAACCAATACGTTATCCCGGGTTAGGGATAACGGGAGAAAACAAACTATAACCGACAAACGAATTTATGAAAACCTGTGAACTCACTCATCTTTAATGTTGACACTTGTTTCTTTACGTGTTTCTCAGGACGCTAGGAGCTCTAGGTGCACGCACATGCATTGAACAAGACATCATTATCGAGTCTTATTTATTAATATTGTTTTGGGATTTTTCATTTGTTTTGGCGTTTGTGTTGGCGCCCGCATCACTACTTATTTATGCTTCCGCTCAAACTTTAAAACTAACGCTCTGCTAAATATTGGTAATTGATATAAAATCTACAAAGAACGATTTTGGAAAAACGTATAATCAGATCATGTAGAGTCGTTCGACGTACTAGTGTTTCAGATTTTGGTTTGTTCACACGCCTCGCGGTAAAACTCCGCAAGTGGAAATTGAGGGTGTGACAGATTGGTATCAGAGCCACTAGCTATAGAGAACCAGGTTTGCATTAGAAGTAGACCTAAACTATAGCTGATATCACGACACTAGACTTAGTTTGGCACCGAATTATTATATCTTGTTATGCAATATGCCACAATCGTGTTTGGTAGATTATACCTTCATAATAAGAAATGAAAACAACTCGTAACTAACTACACGACCTAACAGGCAATGTCATCATCCTCATCATCGTCCGACAGACTTACGCCACCAAGGGCACCAGAAAAGGCACCAATGATGGAACCCATACCACCTTATGGCGTGGAGACACGCTCAGCGGCGAGGAAAAGGCTCGCTCTGGGGGAAGAGTCGTCGCTACGCCCAACTATTGTTGTACCGGTTGAACCGGTTAATCCTGTAGAAATAGGAGTTGACATGCTTAGAATCCTAGTGCATACACAACAAAAACAGCTAGAAAGAATGCAGGAAACCATCCTGGCACAAGGATGGATGATCCGACACCTTACCGGAAAGACCGACTCGCTCGAGGAAGAGTATCGTACGAGTAAGATAGCTCGTAACCCCATAGCCAGAGATCTGCGTGCTGAGCAGATAAGAGCTGACTGGCTTGAGGACAGAGTCCTGGAAAATAGTTGGAACATTCAGGAACTGCAAAATCAAGCACTTGAACCAGCACCTGCCCCTCCCGTGCCGGTAGAGGAGGATCCAGAAGAGGATCCAGAGGAGGATCCTGAAGAGGATCCGGAGGAGGACCCAGCTGAGGAAGCTGGAAATACCGCACAGGATGACGGCAACGACAGTGACTTGGGGGATGGAGACGTAGACGATTGACACGTCCCGCTTAATTTATTTGTTTTCCTCCAGTTTATTATTTTCCACTTGTGTTTAAACTTGAGACTTTATAGTGAATTCGTATGTTTTGATTTGCACTTTTGTAAGACGTTGAGATTTCAGTTAATCAAGTATTTCTTTTGACTATTTAACATATTGAGTTGACGTAACTTAATAATTATTAAAATACGAAGTAGGATAACTATATTGGATATATAGACTTATCAGGGTGTGTTTGTGTTGTGTTTCGAAGATCTAAATGGCGACTGGAAGACGTGGAAACCTTAACTTGACGCCCGAAGAGCTAGCTGCCATGATTCAGGAGCATGTGAACGCAGCTTTAGCGGGTGTTCAGAACCAGCCGGCAGGTAACCATTATTAAATTTTCGCGTGAAAATCTAATAGTGAGGCTAGTAAAATTCCTTGCTGACTTCCTGTTCTCTGTCAGCAGGAGTGGGCTTTAACCCCTACAAGATGTTCCTCGATGCGGAACCAAGCAAAATCTCGGGGGCGGAAGGACCCATTGGATTGGTCCGCTGGATCGAAAAATCAGAATCCGTTTTTGAAATGTGCAACTGCCTAGAGGCAAACAAGGTCAAATACGCAGCCTCAACACTGGAAGATGGGGCACTGACATGGTGGAATGCCCAAGTTCAAACACGTGGGCTTATAGCTGTGAACGCAATGGCATGGACTGAGTTCAAGGCCCTGATTAAAGAGGAGTACTGTCCACGAGACAGAGTGCAACAATTGGAGCAAGCTCTATGGAACCACAAGATGGTGGGATCGGAAATTGAGGCTTACACCGCAAAACATCATGACTTGGTATTTCTGTGTCTTGAATTGGCCAACACGGTGGAGAAAAGACTCGAGTTCTATCTCGGGGGTCTGGTTCCGGAAATTCAGGGTATGGTGATGTCTAGTAACCCTGTAACAGAACATCAAGCAATCCGATTGGCTCACAAACTCACCGATAAAGCGGTGGAACAGAAGAAACTGCCAGCACGGGGTACCACTGAAGTTGCCCCAGATAACAAAAGAAAGTTTGAAGACTCCACTATTCGACAGTCTTCGTCATCTCATCCACAGCAAGGGAACCAGAAACGGTTCAATTATTACCACAGCCACCGGGGTCATCAAAATCATTCCGCCAACAACAACAACAACTACAACAACAACAACAACCAGAATGCAGGCGGCTATGTAGGTCGAAAGCCGCAGTGCAACCGCTGCAATCTTCACCATAACGGCCCTTGTGCCGGAAATCGTTGCCAACGATGTGGCAAGATAGGTCATGCGGCAAAGGATTGTCGTGGGGAAATCTTGTCCCGACAAAATCAGAATCAGCCTCAGGGTCAGCAGCAGGGTATAAACCGGGGATGCTATCAGTGTGGTAGCACTGCTCATTTCAGAAGAGACTGCCCACAGTTGCACAACAACAACAACAATGGTGGAAACAACCACAACCACAACAACCACAACAATAATAACAACAACAACAATGGGAATGGTGGCACAGGAGGTGCCAAAGGTCGTGCATTTACATTGGGCTGCGGAGAGGCCAGAAACGACACGAACGTGGTCACCGGTAAGTTTCCCCTTAATGAACATTTTGCTTCTGTGCTTTTTGATACGGGTGCGGATAGGAGTTTTATATCTGAGTCTTTTAGGAAGAACCTAAATCTCACGCTTAAACCATTAGAGACCCCTTATGTGATAGAATTAGCCAATGGTAAATCGGTAGATGTGACCCAAATCGTATCCGGTTGTCAACTCAAACTCGCGGGCCACACTTTTACCATTGATCTGATGACAACTACCCTGGGTAGTTTTGACGTGGTAGTCGGAATGGACTGGCTATCCGACGTCCGGGCTGAAGTTCTCTGCTTCGAAAAGTCTATCCGTATTCCACTCTCGAACGACGAAATCCTGACGGTACAAGGCGACAAGGCAAGCGCCGTCACCAACATCATCTCTTACATGCAAGCGCAGAAGTATCTTCGGAGAAAGAACACCTTCGCTTTACTCGCACTAATTACCGAACAGCCTAAGGACGAGAAATGTATAGAAGACATCCCTGTCGTCCGTGATTTTTCCGATGTATTCCCAGAAGAACTACCTGGTCTTCCACCACATCGACAATTGGAGTTTGAAATCGAATTGGCAAGCAATGCAACTCCTATCGCCAAGGCTCCATACCGCCTAGCTCCAGCTGAGCTGCAGGAGCTGTCTACCCAACTTCAGGAACTTTTAGAAAAAGGATTTATCCGACCAAGCGTTTCGCCATGGGGAGCTCCAGTCCTGTTTGTCAAGAAGAAGGACGGGACTTTCCGCATGTGCATCGACTATAGGGAACTCAACAAGGTTACAGTCAAGAACCGATACCCGTTACCTCGCATCGACGATCTATTCGACCAACTGCAATGGTCAAGTTACTACTCTAAGATTGATTTACGGTCCGGTTATCATCAGCTACGCGTCAGGGAGGAGGATATCGTGAAGACGGCATTTCACACTCGGTATGGCCACTACGAGTTTTTGGTCATGCCATTCAGTCTCACTAACGCACCTGCGGTGTTCATGGACCTCATGAACCGCGTGTGTAAACCATACCTCGACAAATTTGTCATTGTGTTCATCGATGACATACTCATCTACTCCAAAAGTGAAGAAGAGCATGCTGAGCATCTACGATTACTGCTAGGATTACTTCAACAGGAAAAAAACTATATGCCAAGCTTTCGAAGTGTGATTTCTGGATTCGGGAAGTTCAGTTTCTCGGGCATATCGTGAATGAAAAGGGTATCCACGTAGACCCTGCCAAGATTGAAGCCATCAAAAACTGGGAAGCACCTAAGACACCGACGGAGATCCGCCAATTCTTAGGATTGGCTGGTTACTACAGACGCTTCATCGAGGGATTCTCAAAGATCGCACAACCGCTCACTACCCTCACCCAGAAAGGCATCAAGTATGCTTGGGGTGAAAAGCAAGAAGCAGCATTTCAATTGCTGAAGCAGAAACTTTGCAGTGCACCCATTCTGTCCTTGCCAGAGGGGACAGATGACTTCGTAGTGTATTGTGATGCTTCCATTCAGGGATTGGGATGCGTACTCATGCAACGCGATAAGGTCATCGCGTATGCGTCGCTACAGCTGAAGGTTCACGAGAAAAACTACACGACTCATGACCTGGAATTGGGAGCAGTAGTGTTTGCACTTAAGATTTGGAGACACTACCTCTATGGAACGAAATGCACAATCTTTACTGACCACAAAAGCCTCCAACACATCTTTGATCAGAAAGAGTTGAACATGCGACAGCGTCGCTAGGTCGAACTCTTGAACGACTATGAGTGTGCCATTCGGTATCACCCGGGTAAAGCTAACGTGGTAGCTGATGCCCTCAGTAGGAAGGAACACTTGAAACCTCGTCGCGTACGAGCACTACAACTCACTATTCATTCGGGACTACCCGATCAAATACGCGACGCCCAGTTAGAAGCAGTTAAGGAGGAAAACATCAAAGCCGAATCAGTGGGAAAAATGGAACGCGATTGGGAAGTAAAGCCCAATGGAGCCCGGTATTTCATGAATCGCATATGGGTACCTCTCTACGGAAACCTTAGAGAGCTAGTCATGGACGAAGCTCACAAATCTCGATACTCTGTCCATCCGGGTTTGGATAAGATGTATCAAGACCTTAAAGCTACGTATTGGTGGCCCAACATGAAAGCCGATATAGCCACCTACGTGAGTAAATGTTTGACTTGTGCAAAAGTCAAGGTGGAGTATCAAAAGCCATCGGGGCTACTCCAACAACCTGAGATCCCAGTGTGGAAATGGGATCAGATCTCAATGGATTTCATCACTAAACTCCCGCGAACCTTGGGTGGTTGCGATACCATCTGGGTGATCGTGGATCGTTTAACTAAGTCCGCACACTTCCTAGCTATCAAAGAAACAGATAAGATGGAGAAGTTGACTCGCATCTACATTAAGGAAGTAGTTTCTCGGCACGGAGTGCCAACGTCCATCATCTCAGACAGAGATGCTCGCTTCACGTCAAACTTCTGGCAGTCACTCCAGAAAGCGTTGGTAACACGCTTGGATATGAGCACAGCCTATCACCCTCAGACTGATGGTCAAAGTGAAAGGACCATACAAACCTTGGAAGACATGCTTAGGGCATGCGTAGTGGACTTCGGAAATAATTGGGAAATCCACCTACCTCTAGTAGAATTCTCATATAACAACAGCTATCACACGAGTATTTCGGCAGCACCGTTTGAGGCATTATACGGTCGTAAATGTAGATCACCGGTCTGCTGGGCAGAAGTCGGTGACAGTCAACTCACAGGCCCTGAATTAATACTTGAGGCCACTGAAAAGATTGTACAAATCAGAAACCGCATGGCGGCGGCACGAGATCGACAGAAAAGCTACGCTGATCAATGACGCAAACCGCTCGAATTTCAAGTAGGCGACCGCGTCCTACTAAAGGTGTCACCCTGGAAGGGTGTAATCCGCTTTGGAAAACGGGGCAAACTTAACCCACAGTACGTAGGCCCGTTTGTAATCTTGAAACGTATTGGACCCGTAGCATACCAATTAGACCTTCCTGCCGAACTCAGTGGAGTTCACAACGTATTTCACGTGTCAAATCTGAAGAAGTGTCTATCAGATGAAACTTTAGTTATTCCATTGGATGAGATCCAAGTGGATGAACAACTACACTTCGTGGAAAAGCCTATTGAGATCATGGATCGTGAGATCAAGACTCGAAGGCACAGCAAGATTCCAATCGTTAAAGTTCGTTGGGATTCTAAGCGTGGACCGGTTCACGTGGGAAAGAGAGGACCAAATGAAAAGCAAATACCCACACCTCTTTGCAACTGAGTACCTAAATTTTCGGGACGAAAATTCTTTCAACATGGGGATGATGTGACAACCTGGAAATTTCTCATACTTTCGTGTACTATTGTTGACTAAATTCTTGTGCATGGCACTTGGAAATCTTTGTGTATGACACTTGGGAACTTCTTGTAACGTTGCGTACCATTATAAATGAACTAACTCTTTGTGCGTGGCACTCTAAACATGTACGCTACATGCTAAACCGCGTTTACTCAATTTTCGGGACGAAAATTCTTTCAACATGGGGATAATGTGGTATCCCGGGTTTTTCGGATAACTTAAACGTAATACTTGTAAACTAATTACGTGCTATGTGTACGAACGTGTACGAATTAAATGAACACGTGATGTGTGTTGTGTGATTGTTTTAAGTAGTTGAATAATTAGAGTAGATACGTACACGAACTGAACCGAACCGCGACACGAACCAAAGTGATTCATTGTGACTCTAGGAGTTAACAAGTCTTAAACCTTAACTCAAGTATTCGGCCGAGAACGAGAATTAAACACAAACCTAAACCGAGAACAAGCCCAAACAAGTTTCGGCCAAGATCAAACCCAAACCGAAACACCCTAGTCCTCGGCCATAAGATCAAAACCCAAACCAAACCACCCAAGTCTCTTGCGGCCGCGTGCTAAACCAAACCGTGATCCTCATCCTCCTTGCGCCTATATATACTAACACTCATGCATGTTCTATACACAACACAAAACCCTAGAGTTTCATTGCCGTCGGCTGCCTTACTCTCACCATCTTCTCGGTCGCAGCAAGCAACAGCTTTCTTCATCATCTCGGTCGCAAAACAGCCGCTCCCCACTCTTCTTCACGGTCGCAAACCAGCCTCCTTCTCGGTCACGGATCTTCTCGGTTGCAAGCAATCGTTGATCACCGGATTCCTTAGCTTAATCACGGTTCGTTTACCTTATCATTAAAAGATTAGAACTTATCATATGATACAAGATCATATTCGGATACATGTGTTGTGACTTTGTTGTGTTCGGATCGTATGATTGTATTGTTTCGGATATATACGCATACTTGAATGAATTGATTAGTTGTTTCGGATATACACATACTTGAATGAATTGATTAGTTGTTTCGGATATACACATACTTGAATGAATTGATTAGTTGTTTCGGATATACACGTACTTGAATGAAGTGATTAACTTGTTTCGGATTATAGGTGTTTAATGTAATCGGCTGAATTGGTTATAAACATAATTGTTTTCGGAAATCATAAGTTCGCAAGTGTGTTTTGGTTGTAATAACTAGAAGTAAGAACTAGGGTTTGCATGGATAGGTTATTAGTATTAGTCTATGATTAAAAATCAGTTCTTGATCGCCTAGATTAATCGCATGAACGGGATTACACGAATTAATGGTAACAATAATGCTGAAACAGGATGCTGAGTCATAGTTACAGCCGACTTCATCTGGCTGTAACTTGGTCGTTAGTTGTCGAAAAACGGATTTTCTGATGTCTAGAACGTAGAGATTTGAATAAGGAATCTAATGGCGCTGGATTCATAATTTTCTGAAGTCGTTTGATATTTTTAAAGGGGTAAATAAGTTCAGTAACTAAAACTGTGAAAATCCTGAAATTTTGCTAGTTGTTTGTCAAGCTAGATTTTAAAATCAATAGGGAGTTGAGTCATGATTTTTGTACAGCCACTAGGTATAGAAATTTCCGGGCAACTCCAACTGGAATTTTGTTAATCGGACGATCAGTGATTTTTAAATAAATTCTTCCGTGGACTGCAGTCAGAAAGCGGTAAATCTGACTGCAGCTTAGTGAATTAATATTTATGGTTAATTGGTAAAGATTTAGGACTTGGAAAAATTATATAAATTTCTATGGTATAAAATTCACTTACTGTAAAAATATGGGAATTTTTGGAATGTTAGAACTATTTTATAAAAATCCTAGAAAACAGCTGAATAATTGAGTGTTAAGCAGAAAGTTGATAACTTGTGATTTTATGCATTAAAGTGTTGCATGGATTTGGAATATGTTCATGATAAGTTGTTTGATTACTATGATCACATGAGAATACTTGCATGCATGTTTGAGTGTTAGATATGTTGTTTGTGTGTATCACTTTGTGAGTAAATTGCGTGTGGAATTTGTATTGGTGTGATTTCACACTGACGTGTAATTAATTGGTTTGTTAGGACGCAACTAGCGGTCCCATCTCTTATAACATCTTTGCTACACTAACCGAGCAAATAAAGGTGAGTTCACGGCCCCTAACTTTATCCGGTTTTTTAAACAACAGGGGGAGAAACATGTATACACTCTCAAACTCAATCTCTTTACGTTATACGAATTTAACGTCACATAACTATACGGTAACTAAGTTAATGTTAATGTAATGTTATGGTCACTAAGCAGCTTTATCACTTAAGTCCTCGACAATCTCCTTGGATCGTTAGTATTTGGGTTAAATAGCGGGGGAATTATAAGTAGTACTACTGGGTCTGACGAGCCCCATCCGAGCTAGTCGCGCTAGCCGACCTGGTATGGTCAACGGGTGAATAATTGGCCTAACATCGCCATGGTCATGTGATAGGCCTGGCAAAACGGAGGCACAACTGTCAGCTTCGATCGCGAACACTTAGTGACATGACTTTAGGCTAGCTACCTATATATGTTAACATTGAACTTAATTACGAATCAACTTAATATTCCGGGTTTGGAATATTGGAAACAACAACTTAATATTCCTGGTATGGAATATTGGAAACAACAACTTAATATTCCGGGTTTGGAATATTGGAAACAACAACTTAATATTCCGGGTTTGGAATATTGGAAACAACAACTTAATATTCCTGGTATGGAATATTGGGAACAACAACTTAATATTCCGGGTTTGGAATATTGGAAGCAACAACTTATTATTCCGGGTTGGAATAATGGAACCAATACGTTATCCCGGGTTAGGGATAACGGGAGAAAACAAACTATAACCGACAAACGAATTTATGAAAACCTGTGAACTCACTCATCTTTAATGTTGACACTTGTTTCTTTACATGTTTCTCAGGACGCTAGGAGCTCTAGGTGCACGCACATGCATTGAACAAGACATCATTATCGAGTCTTATTTATTAATATTGTTTTGGGATTTTTCATTTGTTTTGGCGTTTGTGTTGGCGCCCGCATCACTACTTATTTATGCTTCCGCTCAAACTTTAAAACTAACGCTCTGCTAAATATTGGTAATTGATATAAAATCTACAAAGAACGATTTTGGAAAAACGTATAATCAGATCATGTAGAGTCGTTCGACGTACTAGTGTTTCAGATTCTGGTTTGTTCACACGCCTCGCGGTAAAACTCCGCAAGTGGAAATTGAGGGTGTGACAAGGTGTTTGTTGGGGGCCCCGGTGGTCTAGGTCGATTATGCAAGTAGTTTACCATTTTCGTTTGATTTTCCATTTCTTTCGTACAACTCCAATTTTTGTGTGTCCCATCACACCCTTCCCAAGCCATGATCGAGGTAATTTTTGATATTTCTCTATTTTTTTTATTTTTGAAGATAAGGCCTCGATTTGGGCTTGCAAAGAGGTGTTTTCTTCTACTTTTTGGGCTCCCGGGGTAATGGATTTTGAACATGGGGGGGTGTGCCATTGAAAACTGTTGAGCAATTTACTTGATTTGATTGTAAATTTCGGTTGGGCGTCTATTACCTAGGAGACCCTTAGAGCGTGAGTTAAGTGTTTGTCTTGTGTGTGGCAAAAGTCCATTATAGAAAGTGGATACTTGTTGCCACACTTCTAGACCATGATGGGGGCATCTTCTCAATAGTTCCTTGAATATTTCCCAAGTTTCATACAAAGATTCTCCGTCCTATTGTGAATAAGTATTTATTTCATTCATTAATTTAGCAGTTTTAGAGGGCGGAAAGTATTTGTATAGAAATCTTTGGGCAAGTTCATCCTATGTGTTAACCGATCCACTTGGGAGGGTGTTTAGCCAAGCCTTAGCTCGGTCTTTTAGTGAGAAAGGGAACATTCGGAGTCTGATGGCGTCCTTTGATGCTTCGTTGATCCGGAAGGTGTCACATATTTCCAAAAAGTTTGTAATATCTAAATGGGGATCTTCATCGGGTAGGCCGTGGAATAAGGCGGAATTTTGGAGCATTTGTATCAAGTGCAGCCGAAGCTTGAAGTTGTTCGCAACAACGTTCAGTGGATTGATGGCGGCTCCAAGATTACCGACCGTAGGTGATCCATTAGGGTACGTTGATCCGCCGTTGGGATTTGTTGTCTCAAAGCTTTCTCTTGATTTTTGGCTTTTAGTCTTTTTCTTAGAAAGCGTTCGGGGTTGTCTAGAGGTTCTTTTATGTCTTTGTTGGAACTGGAGCTCATGCACCACATAGAGATTTCAGGCCTTGCGATTGAGTTCTGAGTTCTGCGATTAAAACAACAAACTTTTGTTGATCAGATAGCTTACCACGGTCCCGTGGTTATTGACCACGACCCGTGTTGAGGGTTAACGTTTATGTTTTCTAGATCCCAGTCACTGGGGAGTTGGGCACGGCACCGTGGTGCACCTCCACGGCCTCTTGTTCGCTCTTCTATAGCTTAGAAAACAAAAGTTGCTAGTAAGAAACCTGGGCATGGTCCGTGTCTGACCGAGCACGACCCGTGCTGCAACCTGCCTAATGCGCAGAATTTGCTGAAAAAGAGAAAAATCATAAAAATTAAAAAGAAAACATTAAAAATAATTAGGCCGTCAATTTTAAACTTTCTTAAAATCCTCATGTCCCCAGCAGCAGAGCCAAAAACTTGGTGCGTGTCAAGCGTGTTATGTTTTTATTGATATTTTAAGTCCGTTTTACGCATTAGTCAAGTTTTAAATTTATAAAACACGATATCATACTAAAACTAAACACACACCAGGGCAAGTGCACCTCGCGAGCGTAGTATAGTGTTGGTAAGATACCAAGGTCGTCCAAGGACTCAAGAAAAACTGGTTTAGTGTCAACGTCTAATCGATACAAATTTTTGATTATAAATTTTGAAAGATAAAAATAAACATAAAAAGATAAATATAAAGGAAATACAAATAGACAAGAAAGAATCACTTGGCTCTAACTCCTCTTTTACGTATCCTTTGATGATTTTCGCACCTTCGGACTTTTTAAGAGATTATCTTAGTTATAGTAGTAGGCCCCTCTTTTGAAGGTGACATTACCCTTGACCTAGTGGTTTGAGTCAGCAGGGATAAAATCCCAAGAGATCGGAATATTGAAAGATAATTAAGTAAGTTATTGATGCGGAAAGTTGTAGGCCCCTCTTTTGAAGGTGACGTTACTCTGGGCCAAGTGGTTTGAGTCAACAAGGATACAATCCCAAGAGGCCGGTTTTATGTTTTAATAATAGTTTACATATGAGGGGTTCAAGCTATTCGCACCCCCACTATCCAATACCGTAGGGCATTGAAGGAGGTCCTAGTAAGCTTGAACCAAGTCCTCGTAGGATCTATACATTGAACGAGACAAGAACTTTACCAAACCACCCTTCCAAGTGGTTGCGCTTTATATAGACCGTAAAGACACAAATGAGCAATTCAATGACATCATGAAGAAACGGTTAGGAAAATTCACTTTCAACATAAGAAACTAGTTATTAAAGTCATTAATACAAACCCAATTAAAAAGTAGACGAAATATTAAAAATCAAAAGTAATACATAAAAGATTTGTCTTCACTAGATGATGTAAGAGATTAGCAGAACATGGCATTTGATTGACAAGAACTCTTACTATCAATCTTGGATCCCGAGACTACTACACACCCTAAAGATGAAAGATGGATGATGGTGGTGGGTGTTGGTGTTGTAGTGGTGGTGGAATGGTGGCAAAGTGAGAGAGATGTGGTTTGCCAATGGATGCCTTTGAAGGGAACCAAGAACCTCTATTTATAGTCAGATCAGAGCCCCGACCACGTCCTCGTGCCCGCTGGGCACAGCCCCATGGCCCCTTCATTCTCTTCCTTCATTAATTGCAGTTGTCAGCAGAGGGTCTCACATGACCCCGTGCCCTCTAGTCATGACCCCTTAGTTAGAGTACTATGAAGTTTTGCGAATCTGAGCGTTGACCATGCCCCATGCCTGCCGGACGTGGCCTCGTGTTGGCTTGTGTTCTGATTTTTGTCTTTTCTACAGGATCTGTTAGTTGACTACGACCCATGTGTGGGTGGACACGGCCCCGTGGTGGGCTTCTTTTTCTTTTGTTTTTGTTCTTGGGATGCTGCCGAGGGGTCGGCCATGTCACGTTATTCCTTCTTCTTGTATTTTGTGTTGGTTTTAACTGCCAATTTGCTTCTTTTGTTCTTTTAAGCTCTTTTAGTCGTGTAAATTAAAAAGGAACAAAGAAACGTGTTTTTCCAATATTAGTAATGAAAAAGGGTTGGTTTTATGCCTCGTTTGATGTAACTTATATGTTACATTTTGTGCACATCAGTCATGTTTATATCACTTGGCATCTGTTATCTTTTTTAGCGTTAGACCTATCAACACATCGCAATAGATCCTAGTATTTTCATCCTTGACACCTTACATGTGTTAATCAAGCCCTTAGCACGAACATTTATTTCATTTTCTAGATAATATGTCTCCCCTAAATTTGTGCAAAAGTAGAATACTTTATGCTCCAATTTACTTTCTTCATTATTAAACCCTTTTTATTAACCAGATTGCTCAGTCGGTGCAATACATCATTTTCAAAAGATCCACAAGCACTTTAATCTAGAGTTGCTGATAGGTTTTGTAAAAAGATCCGTTGTATGTGCATCAGTGTGGGTCTGCTCAACTTTAACAAGCTCTCTATTATAGCAATCTCTAATGAATTGAATCTTGATAGTAATGTGCTTGGTTTTGGAGTGAAAAACTGGGTTTTTGTTGATGCATAATGTCTATTGTCTAGGTCTTGGATCAAGTCTGTATGTTTAGGTTTGAATATGTTAGAACTTGAAGTTATCTTTATGATGTAAACCAAGTTCGGCCGAAGTTTTTGTCGGTTGATCAAGTTTTGCCGAAGTTGATCTAGCCAGGACACACTTCGAACGAACTTAGGTGTCTATATAATAGATTGTCAAGGGTCTCTCATTGTTAGAACTTTGAAACATTGACGGCGAAGCTCTGTCTGTTTGTAAACTCAATTGTAATACTTTTGGACTTAATAAATAGACAAATTAACAGTAATTCTTGTGTATTTGGTTAACGTGTCATATTTCCGCTTATATGGACATTAGATACAAATTTAGGTTCCCGAGCTAAGGAGGACGGTCCTATCAAGTGGTATCAGAGCCTGAATACCTAAATTTGCTGGAACCAAGACAAGAATCATTCTATTTCTACTCATTTATACCATTTTCTTAACTTTTTCGCAAAATTGATGAATTCATGGACAAAATGGCTAAAATTTGAACATGTCATAGATAATCACCTAAATACAAACCCGTGAAAGCTTCAGAATCAAATTCAAATGAATTCATGTCAAAATTGTCAAAAAACCATGTCTTCAAACCAAACTTCGCTTGAACTTAACATACAAGTTCGCTCGAACTTGATCAAAAATCATCAATTTTGTTGAGTTTTATCATCTTCGCCCGAACTTGATTAATTTTTCAGTAAAATTTGACCAAGTTCGACCGAACTTGATCATTTTTGTTGAAATTTTCAATAAGTTCGCCCGAACTTGGAGAAAAACTTGGAAAATTTTCAAATCTCATCACAAGTTCGCCCGAAGTTGATTAAAATCTGAAAATTCTTGAAATTTCATACATGTTCGCCCGAACTTGTTGAAATTGAATTTGAAATCTGTTTTCTTCACAAGTTCGCCCGAACTTGTCAGTTACTAATCAATTTTCGAGTGTTCGAACGTGTTTTCGGTTAAATCACCTGATTGTAAAGATGGATGATTTCCATAATGCATTCGCTTCAACAGTGGCTTCTACATCTAATGCAAACGCGGTAAACCAAATGAATCTGGATAATGAGATGGGAACTACTATAAAACGCCAAAGTTAATGAGCATGGACGAGTTCGAAGGCTGGAAGGAAAAGTTTGTGAACTGGGTTCAAGCAAATCAGTTTCACAGTTGGGTTGCGGTGCAAACCGGATACACATGGCCAAAAGACGAACGTGGTCATGATCTTGCTTTGGTCAAGTTCACACCAGAACATAAAGATGCGTACGTGGCTGAAAAGAAAATGATCAGTTTGATACAACAATCTGTGAAGGAAGACATCTTAATCTTACTACTCACAGATGCTATGGGATGCTCTTTGTGCAAAATGCCTAGGAAGTGACGAAATGATTAAGAGTAAGAAAGACGTTAATCAAGAAAGAGTTCTACATCTTCAAGATGATCAAAGGCGAGACTATGAAGCAAATGATAGATAGATATTGTCATCTGATGGTTCAGATGCGAAGACACAATATTAAAAAGACTGATGAAGAGCAGATTGATAAATTGGCTGATGCACTTCCTGAGGGGGAGTGGTCAACATACTTGATGGTTTTGAAGAACAGTCCAGGTTGGCAACATTTCCAGTTAATATCTTTCATTGACAAGTCAGAGGGACATGAAATGGAGTTGTTAAAAATGGCCAAATCAAAGAATGCTAATGTTGTGCAAGATGTTGGTGTTTACTACAAAGGAGGTGTTCAAGATATTCAAAGTCT
Organism: Scalesia atractyloides; assembly: GCA_947069175.1. Classification (NCBI taxonomy): domain Eukaryota; kingdom Viridiplantae; phylum Streptophyta; class Magnoliopsida; order Asterales; family Asteraceae; genus Scalesia; species Scalesia atractyloides. Next base: position 66,274,594 of record CAMTDV010000025.1, read on the forward strand.
GAAAATTCAAACAACATTTAGTGCAATATGAATTCTTCTTATTATTCATCACAAAATCAATCGAATACTCAATCATACCCGAGTTATGATCAGAGTCCTCCGAACACGGGATATTCAAGTGCTGGTTCAAATTCTCCGTTCCAGACTCAACAAAATCAGATAAACCAGACAAATCATTTGAATTCTGATCCAAATGTTTTCCAATGCAACATTGAGGTGAATCTAAAGAATGTTTTCCCTGAGCAAGTGGCTAAACAACATATAGCACTTCTTGCAACCGTACTCGAATCATACGAAAGTTTAGTCGCGGGGAAGATCTGAAATCCAGAAATGACTGCTGAGGATTACGAGTTGATGAAGAAGAGTTAGAACTGATGGATATTAAGTGGAGCTTAGCATCGATTATAAGAAGAGACGCGAAGTTTGTAGCGCTCACTGGAAGAGATATTGGTAATTCGAGCAATAAGCTTGGATTTGACAAGTCGAAAGTTACGAGCTTCAAGTGCATACAAAAGGGGCATTTCAAACGCGAATGCACCAATCAAGAAGCAAGATGCAACCAAAGTCCTTTCGGCAACAACAATGATTATTACAAGAAAGCGTTGCAAACAAGCCATATCCAAAGAGAACTCAAGTTGAAGTTCAAGATAACTCCTCAAAGCCAACTGAACATGCGCTAGTTGTGACTAATGAAGAAGAAGGCTTTGATTGGAATAAGTATATTGGAAAGAAGACTGGAGTCGCACTGATGGCAGAAATTATGGATGATTCAGAATCGATGGTTGATAATGCAGCTCTAGAAAATGCAATCTTGGAAGAATATCTTCAAAGAACAGAGGAAGAGGAAATGATCTATCATCAGACACAGATGAAGAATATTATGTCTCCTAACTTTAATGCTAGTTTTGTAGGTTGCTTGGAAATACATCGCAAGAGCAAGTGGTTGAAGAAAAGAAACTAGAGGTCGAGGAGGTCATTGACATGACGAAGGAAATGAATGCAGAAAACCTCACAAATATTGCTGATAAAGCAATGATGGCTAATCCGAAACAGGTGGGTCCTGAGGTAAAGGTGATTGAAAAGGAAGTTGTGAAAGTTGTGAAGGTTGAAAAACCTTGCACAAAGTGCATAAGTGAGCAATGTGTTGAGAAATCTCAAATCATAAGTGAATTGACCGTGCATAACGAAAATTTTAGATATGATTATCGCACGATGAAAGAAGCTTATGATAAGATGAAAGCCACTTTTTGCAATGTTGAAAAAGATAATCTTGAACAAGGTGCCAATATAAAAATGTTGAACGCAACGGTAATTGAAAAACAAAGAGCAATTAACATGTATATAAACACCATTGCTGAAACAAAGCAAGAGCTTCAAGATATGAAAATTGAAACTGAACGAGTGAGACAACTCTTGCTTAGTTATACGATAAAAGCTTATATCATCGATCACATTCTTCCTACGATTAAGTCGGAGGAAAATGTTGAGAAACCAAAAGGTATGAAGCGTAAAGAGTATGGCAATGTTCCACCTCCACTACTTGCAAGCTATTGTCACAAGAAATTGGATGGTATTGAAAAGGCAACAAACATAACACTTTTATCAGAAATAAATGATATGTTGCCTGAGAACATTGATGTAGTTATACAACTCCAAATGATGACAGTGAAGTGGTTGTGAAAAATGTGGTAGAAAATGTTTTGGGAAATGATTCTGATGATGGCATCTTTGAGAGTGCCAACTCAAGTTCGAACAGTTCTGAATCACAATCCAAAAATGACGACACATTTTCAGAAGATAGCCTAAGTGATGATCCTAACGTTGTCATGTACAAAGTTAAGGAATCTGATAGATTATATTTTGATGATAGCTTTCGGAATTCGGAATGTGAAAGAAGATCAAATCGATAAACTATTCAAACTAGTTGAAGTATCATCAGATGATCTTGAGAGAAATGAGAAAAAGTTTTAGTCAAAACCCAAGAAAGTTTATAATAACTACCGAAGGAATGGTGGTGATTTTCCAGAAAACAGGAGAGCTGGGTTGGGTTTGGAAGTAGTAGATGGACCGAAAAAGAAATAAAAGTCACCGTTTAATGAATACAAAAATAAAAACATGACATTCGTGTTTGGGACTAACACGGTTCAGGAAGAGGCTTCGATTGGAAAGCAATCGAACGATAAGTTTAAAAAGGAAAAAGAACTTCGGATAAGGCTAAATCCACAAGTGGAGTAAAACCCATGAATGGACATTCTGACACTCGGACTTGCTTCAAATACAATGAAGTTGGTCACATTGCTCGCACGTGTCGAAATCAACGCCTGTGTATCACCAAAGAAAGACAGTTTCAGATGATGAGAAACTTAAGCATCCAGAGATTGTAAAACCAATCACAATCTTAAAACGAAACAATGAATCTAACATCAAAGTGAAACCTAAAACTGAATCTAAGTTTGAGAAATCAACTTTTGAAAAAGTTGAAACTTCTAAATCGAATGAAAACAAAGATTCAAAATTCTATATTAAGAAAGCTCGAATGAAATAACAATCATGGGTTGCAAAGAAAACAATAACATCATTTGAAAGTGCAAAATCTGCATAAGTCAAGAATGAAACTGTCAAAAACACAAAGACTGGTCAGAAAGTTAAAAATGCTGATTAGAAAACTCCAACTTATGATATCCCGATTCCACCCAAGACCGGAAAGGCTTGGGTTTCCCTCTTTAAATAGTTTCTTAATATGTGCAGGGGCTCCAAAGATCCATCTTGTCGATGTGGATTATGGATAGCGGAGCTTCACGTCACATGACCGGGATGCGTGCCTTACTCTTCGATATTAAAGCTATCAATGGAGGCTACGTAGGATTCGCGAGTAATCAAGGAGGTAGAATCGTTGCAGACGGGAAATTATCTAACAGTGTGGTATCATTTGATAAGGTTAACTATATCGCCGAGCTGGAGAATAATCTTCTCAGTATTTATCAGATCTGTGATAAGCAGTTTACCACCCATTTCAATGACAAGGAGTGCATGATCATTAAACCGGGTTTTGAGATTCCAGAAGAGTGGATTCTCATGCGTGCTCCTCGCGAGAATGATCTTTATGTGCTAGATATGAGCATTGCTACTACTACTTCAAAGTCGGCTCAATGTTTCGTAAAGGCCACAGAGAAGGAGTCAATTCTTTGACACAGAAAGATGGGTCATATACATCTGTGATACCCATGACGAAACCAGGTATACCTTAATTGGTCCTAAACTTAAAGCATGATTAAAACTATAATTGTAAACCTTGTGAAATTTCATGACTTGTGTGTTGTGCGAAACAATATATGTTATATCTCGGAGGAATCCGAGAGCACGTCATGGTTGACATGACACTACTAAGGACCAACGATGCGAGGTTGGCGTCCTTAGCCTTGAACAACGTGTTAAACGGAGACTTGACCGTTCAACAGCGCATTAGACCTTTGACGTTGATTATTAGGTTATCGGTAGCATCATTAAGATTCCGAGTTCCAGGAACAACTTATTTTTGTGCCATAGACTGTGACATAAGGTTTGAAATAATCAAAGCCCGGGCACGCAAAACGAAGCAGCTCCCGGTTGGGGAAACGCCTTCGTTCCGGGCATAACATAAGGCAACCGAATGTGCAAGGAACGATCGATCAAGCTTAAAAACATTTAAACAAACGTCAACCGAGACTTTTATGATTAAAACATAACCATGCTCGGATTTCAAGACGGTTATGCTCAGTTTTTAAAACCGAGTCTTTTGACACCAAGAACGCGCAAAACGAAGCCCGTTTCGCAAATCAGAGACGCGTCCGGGACCTGAAAACGGAAGATAAACATCATCTTTTATCACGCCAACTGAAGCACGAGGTGTCCCCTTGGGACCCACCTCCCAAACCGCCACCCCCATGTGTATATATTATTTTTTTATTTCTTTTTTCATTTTAACTTCAATTTTTCTTCAAAAATCTCAACTTTTCTCTCAAAAATCGGCTCCCAAACACCTGAATTCAGCTGAGTTCATCCTAAAACAACTCTAATTCAAAGGTATTCTTCAAGTTCTAAGTAGTTTTGATTGAGTTTTCTTGATTAAACGCGATTTCTAGCCGAAAAACTCATTTTAATCCAAGATTTTTGAAGGTTTAAACATGTTTATGGGATGAATAAGAACACCTTGGTATTTACCTGGTGTTATATGGCAGCCATGATCACAAACCTTTGAGGTTTGATACCCTAATCAACTCTGACAAAAATCGCTTAACTATTCGATTAACCGAAAAACAATGAATTAAAGCTTGATTGATCATAAGTTCTAGCATATTTGGGTTGTAATTGATGTGTAGGTACTTAATATAGCCTTCACACACTTTTGGGATCAATATAAACGCTTGGAATCGGAAGAATCGCTAGGTATAACATCCGAGAACCGAATCCGGGTAGTTAGAAAATTGTTTTGCCTATAACTTGGTCCGTGTAACTTGGATTGAGCTGAAATTTGGTGTGGTATGTAGGGTATTGTCAGGAAGTTCACGTAAAATTTTAAAATTTTTGGAATTTTCTACGATTTTTGGTGAATTTTTAACTGTTTACTAAAAGAATTTCAGATAAATTATCAAACGAATTTAATAAATCACCAAATTTGACAAAGACAATAAGGAAATATGGAGAATGTTCTGGGAAAATTCGGAGTCCATTGGTTGAGTTTTGATTTGGGTTAAAATCCACGTTTTTGGTAGCCGGGAACGCACTGAAACGAAATCGGAAAAATCTCAAAATTTTGTGAGGAGTTCCTGGATATGTAAAAGATGTTCTGGATTTTTTTTGGAATTTTTGAACTACTGATCATAATTAATTTTAATTATGTGGTTAAAAATAGTTTTATAAATAATTTATTTAAGTAAATTAACAAAATAAATTCTCAGAAATTTTTCCCATAATCTACAAATTTTTATATAAAATATAGATTAAATGGGAATTTATGGAATTAAGAATATATTATTTTAAAGCAATTTTGGCAGTTTACCGTATAACGAACCTGCCGGAACTGGGAACTGACCCAACCTGACAAATACTATAATTGGAACACTGGGAGTATTCCGGAAGATACCCGGGGAAAATTGGGCACTATGGGTGTGTCTTAAGACAGTTCGGGAGAATTCCCGACGGTGAAAATGGAAAGTCAAGTTTGGGCAACTTAGACCCCCTAAACCCTCAAACCCCCTTGATGAAAAGTTAATCATTCTTAAATAACCATGTGTTGGTATTATTGGTATTCCCATACCATTATCCAAACACGTTAAACTATTGACTTTGGCTGGCACGCGAAACGGTGCCCGGAAGCCAAACTGAAAACTAATACTACCCTGACGTCCATCACCATACCAGTGTCCTATAGACTCAATCCGGAGTAAAAACTCCTGCCAGATCCAAGTTATAACCATTACCAACTTAGTTATTGATTTGAGTCCATACTTGTATGTGTGTCATTAAAGTTGATCCAACTGCTTGATCACTCTTGTGTTGAGACCACTGTTTGCACTGTGAGTTTCACTTCCCCACTTTTAAACTATTTTACTGTTTTTTGGGGACTTGCATGTTAAAAACTGTGTTGAATACACCAATTTGGAAGTGAGTTTTACTCTCTCACTTGTAAACTGTTTCACTGTTTTCTGTAATGACTTGCATGTTACGAAACTGTGTAATTGCACCAAATTGTGATGATGTGAATTATCTAACACACGAACTACCTCCCTCTACGAGTGATTAGCGTAAGCCATGGGCAGTGGATAGTATGTTGGTCACCTGGTGTTCATCACTTGTCGAATAGGCTAGATAGAGCGTGTGTTGAATATTGTATAGGTTAGAATCGAACATACGACCGAAATACGGAGATTTCAGTGTAAAAGGGATCAAGTTCGCCCGAAACTTGATGTGCCTTTAGTCAAGTTCGCCCGAACTTGACTATAGCAGGGACAAGTTCGCTTGAGAGTGCATGTTGATGTCAAGTTCGGCCGAACTTGACATAGTCAAGTTCGCCCGAACTCACCTCCACTCCAACGAACTTGTCTCCCTATATATATGTGTGTGTTCATTTGTCATTTAAGTTTTTGGCATCCCTACGGGGAGGTGTTGCCAGATTCTCTCCATGAACTCCGGCAGCTGGACTTATAAAGATGTATACTCTTTCGGTATGAATGAAGACTTCCGCTGCATTCTACTTCTACTCCATTCTTAATAACATTCTACCGAATCGGTTTACGTTTATCCACTAACTTCCGTCTAGAACCGCCTGATCACGGACCTTCATAGTACTATTGGTCTGACAAACCCAGTTGCTCCAGGCAGTGTCTAGGTGACACTGTGTGTCGGTGACTAGGCAACTGCACGCGTCCTAAATTTGGTTATGTTGTTAGGCATAACTGCAGGGGAACATTGACAACTTTACATGACTTAGTTGCTGGGATGACGTGCCTGTCTTGACACGGCCCGGTGGGAAGTGTCTGCGGTGACACGGCCCGGTGTGATGATGTGTCTGTATGACACGGAGTGACTGTGACAGGTCAAGGTTTCACTTGTGTCCTCGTGTAATTCCATCTGCGACTATGACTGTGACCGTCATTGTGATTATGACTAGTGCAATTAAACTTGTTAACACATATTGTTACACAACAATTAATCCAGTGGAACTCACGCAACGTTTAGCTGACCCTTTTAAAACTAACATGCATTTCAGGTAAAACTAAAGAGGAGTAAGGAACATGCGTGTGGATGGCTTTAGTAGTGAACTGTAGTAGAATAACAGCTGTGATAGCTCGTAGTACTGTACTTGAACTTATGGTGTGTAATATGATACTAATAGTATGTTGTAACCGAGGTTCCCTTTTTATGTGATATCATGTTTTTAAATTATCGGGAAATACCATGTATCTGTCGCACCCTTCAATTGTCTTCCGCTGCGAGTCGGGGTGTGACAACATCTCAGAAAGATGAATCACTTGGTTCACAATGATTTGGTTGAAGGAGTGAATCTTAGAAGCTTTCACATGACTGATAGTTGTCTTGAATGCAAGAAAGAAAAGCAGGCTAAAAAGTCACATCCAAGAAAGATTCTTAACTCCATCAAGCTGCCACTCGAAAGACTGCATATGGATCTTTTTGGTCCAGTGAATGTTCGTAGTATATCTGGAGATCTTTATTGTCTTGTCGTCACAGATGATTATTCAAGGTTTTCATGGGTTTTCTTCCAAGAGAGCAAAGACTAAACGTTTGATAATCTCATGATCCTCTTCAGGAAGCTTGAAAATCTGTACCATCTCCCTATTATACGAATTCGAAGTGACAACGGTACAGAATTCAAGAACGCCCGAATGAAAGAGTTTTGTAACGACAAAGGCATCCTACAGAATTCAGTGCTCCGTACACTCCGCAACAAAATGGAGTAGCTGAGAGGAAGAACAGAACGTTAATAAAGACAGCAAGAACTATGCTTGCCGATTCAAAACTTCCTGTTAGCTTCTGGAGTGAAGCAGTCGCAGCAGCATGCTATACATTGAACAGGGTCTTAACAGTTAAACCTACCAAGAAGACTTGCTTCGAAATGCTAAATCGAAGGAAACCCAATCTGAAGTACTTAGAACCATTTAGCGCACCTTGCACAATTATGGATCAAGATGGAAAGTTTGGTGCTAAATCAATAGATGGTTTCTTCGTCGGTTATGCAACTCCACTCAAGAGAGTTTATCTTCCAAGTTTGAGAAGAGTGGTAGAAGCACAGCATGTCGATTGTTTTCGATATACAACTCCTATTCAAAGAGTAGGCGATGCTTGGTTGTTCAATTATTGTGAATTGTGGAAATCATTCGACTTACCAGAAGAGCCTTCTAAAGAAGACATTGCAGTGTTATATTATCTACATCAGTCGGCTAATCAAGAGCAGATTGTTAGACCAATACTGGTTAATCAACCAACTATTGGATCATCATCTTCTTCGGGTGCAGGTCCTAGTACTAGCGGTGTTCAAGAAACTCAAGCAGATCAAGTGACACCCGCTACAGAACCAGTGAATGCTACAGAGGAACCCAATCTTTCTCAAGCACATAATTCCGACTCTCACGAGGCTCCGACATTTGATGATGATGGAGAATCTTCTTCTGACGAAGAATCTGAGCAGATCACAAGTATGCTAAATCAATCTGCTGGCCCGAGTACTCAAAATGAAATGTCTTCTAGTGCTCCTACAGTTAAAGTGATGGTTGATCAAAATATTACTAATCAAGAGAATACGGTTGATGTTCCAAGTGTGGTGATGCCGAGGACCTATTCTTACCACCCATCGAATTCTATAATTGGTGAATTACAAACTGGCGTGAGAACAAGGAGTCAGATTAACAAAGCTTTAAGTTGTTTCTATACTCGAGTAGCTCCGATTCAAGAGTATTGCTATTATTCATGCTTCATATCTCAGGTTGAGTTGAAGAATGTTTCTGAAGATTTGGGAGATAAAAAATGGGTGCAAGTCGATGCAAGAAGAATTGCTACAGTTCGAAAAGCTAGGGGTAAGGAAGCTTGTTGACCTACCGGAGAATCAAAAGGCGATAGATAATAAATGGGTCTTCAAGTGCAAACGCGATGATCGTGGAGTTATAGTGCGCAAAAAGCTCGGCTTGTTGTCAAAGGATTCCATCAACATGAAGGAATTGATTATACAGAAGTATATGCACCAGTTGCTAGATTGGAGTCCATTCGCATTTTCCTTGCATTTGCTGCTTGGAAAGGATTTAAAGTGTACCAGTTAGATGTAAATCCGCTTTTCTATACGGTAAGCTACGAGAGCAAGTGTACGTCGGCCGACCACCGGGTTTATCGATCCGCTGAACAAGAAGAAAGCTTATCTCCTGGATAAAGCATTATACGGTTTGCATCAGGCCCCGAGAGCCTAGTACGAGACGTTATCTCAACATCTCGTCGGCAACGACTTTATTAGAGGAACAGTGGATAGTACGCTATTTACCGAGAAGTTGGAAGTCATCTGATTATTGTACACATCTATGTGGATGACATCATATTTGGTTCAACAAATGACGATCTTTGCAAAGATTTTGAAAAAATCATGAAGAAGAAATTTGAGATGTCTTCTATGGGTGAAATGAAATTCTTCCTCGGATTACAAGTTGATCAGTTGCCAGACGGTATTTTCATCCATCAAACCAAGTATGTTCATGATATTTTGAAGAAGTTTGAGATGGAAAGCACGAAGCCGTTATCTACTCCTCTTGTACTCAATCACATAATTTGCATTGATGAAACCGGAACCAAAGTTGATGATACTCTTTACAGGTCGATGATAAGATCACTCATGTATCTGACGGCATCTCGCCCAGCTATTATGTATCCTACCTGCCTCTGCCTCTGCGCCAGATATCAGTCTAGTCCCATAATATCTCACATGCAGACCGTGAAGCGCATTTTCAGATACTTAAAGGGATGTCCAAGCCCCGGCTTGTGGTACCCGAAGAACGATAACTTCGATCTGATGGGTACGCTGATTCTAACTGTGGTGTAGATAAATTGAATTAAAAAACAACTACAGTAGGCTGCCAGTTCTTCGAAACATGCTTGGTAACATGGCAATGTAAGAAATAGACTACGGTCGCTCTCTCTACTTGTGAAGCTGAGTATATCTCGGCCTCCAGCTGTTGTTCACAGATTCTATGGATCCAACAGCAGATGAGAGACTATGGTCTGCAATTTCTTGACATGACGCTGTATGTTGGTAATAAGGAAGCAATCGATATAACTAAAATCCAGTTCATCACTCTCGAACAAAACATATCGAGATTCGATACCACTTTATTCGTGATTGCTACGAAAAGAAGTTGGTACGAATTGAGAAAATCCACACCGATGAACAAAAAGCTGATTTTTATACCAAACCATTTACTCTTTCACGGTTTAAATATTTAATGAGGATTAATGGTATAAAATCTTTTGACAGGGGTGGAAGCAGAGGTTGAATATGGATCGGACGACGAGTTCTCGTGATCCTCATTGGTTTGTTATCTTTTAGGATTAGAATTTATTAAAAACTAAAATAAAAAAATATATTTTTGATTTTAGGGGGAGAATATTACGAGAAAATACAAAAACATATGAAAACCAAAAAGTACAAAAACATGAAAAAGATAAAAAGAATTTTGTGTCAAAAAGGAAATGATAGTACATCAGTGAACTATCACAGTATGCTAAAGAATTGTAAAGTTTTAGAAGTGATAAACAAGTCTTATTGTGGATGTGACGATAGGCTTTACACGTTCGGTAAATTGTTTCCGGGATATAAACTAAATTTACAACTGCTTAAACTTGTGGATTAATATCTCTCGGATATATGGACTTAGTACTCCAAAATTTCGTTTGAGAGATTGCTTGATTCTGAGATACGAGGTCTTTATAGATGATTGATATCTGGGGTATTATGCAAGTTCTTCTGATTTTGCGGAAGCAATAGCCTAGAACTTCTATAATGCTTTTGCTAAAAACCCTAAAACTGCATGCAAAATTGAAAGAATCGAAAGATCTAATCAATTGAAGTGCTTAAAAGATTCCTTAATTGGAACACACTTTAAAGTCGAGCCTTAATCTCTTTGTCGATACGGTGGTATTAACCTGAGCTCTCAAGGCCTCGCAAAACCCAGATACAGATATCAATTATGCTATACTCACATGTAAGATGAAATCTAGGGAATCTTGATGCGGGATTATATTCTGAGATGGGAACCATAGTTAAGTCAAGTTTCATAAGTCTAACTAAGATATCTTGGAACAATTGAGAAATGTGTCAAAGTTTAAGTGGACAAACATATCGACAATCTAGGTAAACGAGTTTAGAACTTAAAGTCATCATAAGGTCAACGATACTGGTGATACGTCTCAATCAACTGATATGATCCTTAGACACGAATTCACAAAAATATGTCTGTAAATATGTTTGTACATAGCTTATTTGATTTCAGATTTAAACCCAAAAAGATTTTCAATGTGTTTAGCATAAACTTTCGAAAATAAAAAAAAATTGTTTCTACATTGTTTTCAACAAGCCAATGATGGATCTTCGGAGTTCAGAAAGGTGCTAAGATGTTGGAATCTTGATGACAATGGGTTGGGAGCTAATTTGTTAAATCAAAAAATGCACAAAAAACGATGAAAAGTTCATTAATTTGAAACTTTAAATTTGAAGAAAACATCAGTTTGTTCATAACGGGTCAAACCGAGGTCATTAACTTGGACTCGGCAGACAAGTCGGTTAACCGAGGTCATTAACTTGGACTTGGTCAATGAGTGGATTTTTATAACTGGTAAAACATGCAAGTTCAGGGTTAAAATTGAAAAATTTTGAAAATTTTGAAATTGGTTTTACCAAGTTCGGCCGAAGTTCCGTAAGGAAAAACTGTTTAAAGAATGTTGAACTTCGGGCGAAGCTATATGTTAGTTATTGATGAAAAGCAGTCAAGTTCGCCCGAACTTGACTCACTATATAAGTTCGAGTTCGCTGATATTACCATTCATATGTTCTAAACTTCAAGCGAACTTGTTAAGGCGATTTGAGAGACTTGTGAATTTGCAAGAAATTAGTCATTACTCTGCCCGAATTAAGACCGATTATAAGTGATTGGCACACTTATAATCATGGCCGAGGCACATATTGCTTGAAACAACCATGAATTGAACCTGTTGAATGTTTATGGACCGAACACATAAAATCGAGTAGATCTAGGTCATAGGAAAGCAACGCTCGATGATATAAAAGATTACATGGCATGTATGGTGACTGCATTAGTGCTGAACAAGAAATTCAACTTCTCGAGTGTTATTTTCAAGTTTATGTCAAAGAACATGGGAAAGGAACGATTGGTGATGTATCCAAGGTTTATTCAGATGTTGATAGATGAGAAGTTTCAAGATATAGCGAAAGATCCAAATGATATTCTCTATCTGAGCCATATGGATGAAACTACACTGAAGAAGTTAAAGACTTTTCATAAACAAGATTCAACACCTGTTCCAAAGCCTGTATTCGGTGCAATTGTTAAAGCTGTCTATGTCGCGCCTCTTGAAACAAATGGAGAAAGGATGGCAGTGGTGACGAGAATGAAGAAGCTGCTTTGTTAACAAACTTCAAAGAGAAAAGAAGGGATTGGTATATAAAGTGTGTGGTTGTAGTTGAAAAGCAAAAGCGCAAAAGGGCCTCAAAGAAAGCTGATACTATGTTGTTAGATGAACCTGAGATTGAAGAAAATATTCAGAACGTTGAAGGTTCTAGTGCTACAGCTAATATTGAAAGCCAAGAAAAAGACGATGATGTTATATCTGCTACTTCAGATAAAGACGATGAATCATCGGAAGATTCTGCTGATGTTAGGGAAAAAGAAGCAGAGAAACAGAAAGAAGAAGAACGATTGAAAAAACGTGGTGAAGATCTTTATGTTCCTTCTGATGAGGCTTCCGATGAAGAACGCCCAAAGAAAAAGTCTAAGCGCTCAAAGTCTAAAGCTGGAGATTCAAAGAAAGCCACATGTTCTCCTAGCACACGCTGAAGGAAGAAAACTCAAAGCCGCAAATATCTAAGTCAAACGAAGAAAGGAGTTCCACAAAGAACCTCCTGTTTCTGATCTGCAAGAAATTCCAATCATCGAAGCTAATGTGCTAACAACAACTCTTACACAAGTTCCACCTACTAGTGTCACACAAGAACCACCATCAGTTACTGTAGAAGTTCTTGTTCAGAGTACGCCTATTACTACACCAAAGCCTGTAGCAAAGGGTACTCCTCAAAAATCAAGACAATCAACTCCTCAAAGCGCAAGGGCTAATGAATTCAAAGATGCTTTCAGTGATATTTAGATAACATTACACATCCTATTACAGCTGAAGGTCTTTCAAACTGGTTTCAAGATACTCCTGTTGATGCGCTAGAAAAGAGAATCAAAGCGTTGGAGGATAAGCTCAAATAGAATGAAGCTGAGAAAGCAGATCTTGAAAAGAAAGTAAAGCAGAACGATGTTGAAAAGGAGATTCTGTAGGATAAAGTAAATTTTCTTTAAGATGATCGAGGTTATATGAAAGCTATGGTCGAAAGCTTGGGAGCTGATAATGCAAAGCTAGAAAAAGAAATAGCAGAATTGAGATCCGAACGAGATATGAATGACAGAAAGTTTGCAAAGCTGCAGAAAGTTCTAACTAACAGCTTGGGCATTGACTTCAAAGCAGAATATAATAGACTTGATGTTCAAGAGGCCAAAGAGAAAGCATAAAAAGAGTTGGCAGAGCAAGGCAAAGGTAAAGGGGTTATCGATGGTGTCCCTAAAACAACAAAAGAGCCTCTGTTAGAAAAAGTTGCTGAATCAGAGAAAGCTCCTAGAGGTTATTACTGAAGATGTTTCTGAACAGAATGTCGAATTAAATAAAGTTTCTGAAGCAGAACAGAAAGATGCCGAAGAGGAGGAAGATGATAATGACGACGACCCAGCAGGTGACGATACTAAAGACGATTCAGATCATGATGGTAATGATAATGATGAACAGGGGCGTTGGTTTAAAAAGTTGATTCTACGAAAGTACATTCAGAGTTTGATTTCTAATCCATAATCAACGATGATGCTAACATGGAGGATGATCAAAGTAAGGGGGAGTCTATAGAGCAAACCGTGCAACAAGATGTTGATGTTTCTGAAGCTATCGTTGTTATGCCTGTTGCTACTGTACACGAAAAGCCGTTGATGATAAGGTTGGATCAAAATATTGAGGAAGGGGAGTTCGTACATGAAGGAAGAATTGGTAAGAATTTTTGAGGTTGATGCTGATTCATTCGAGTTCGATTTCGAAGAAGAATTAGTGAACATCAAGACATTGAACCGAAAGAGTATGTGTATAAGCATGTGCCTGAGGCAGATGATTATGATCGTGTGATATTCGAAGATTCTGATGATGACAAAGCTGAAAAGTATTCTAATCTCAACACTGACAAGTTCCCTACGATTGATGAGTTGATGAGCCAGATAAATGTTGATTTGTTGAAAGAAAGATCGATGAAGTAGTGAAGGCAGGCAACATTCAGAAACGTTATTCTAAAGAAGAAATTTCCGATTCTAAGAGATCGTGGTTTAAAGAGATACTGAAGGAAAAAAAGTTCAAAAGGCCACTAGCGTTCTTTACACGAGACAAAAAGACATTGCTGTACTTCCGACATCTGACAGACATAAAGACATTGCGGTTCTGGGATGTTGAAGAGTTGGTTCAAACACGTAATATAAGTCTGCAGATGAAATTAAATGAACAGAGACTGTGGAGGGTGATAAAGTTTGAAGCATCGAGAGGTTTCGAGTTGTAGAAGTCGTTTATCCCTATACGAAGAGTTAAGATTAACAAGAAAACGGGAGAGAAAGATGTTACGCTAGTGATGAAGCGTCCACGAGCAATGAAAAATATGCCACAAAAGCCCATTGAACAAGATTTTCATCCTTACTTTCTGTGGTGGCAAACGGATCCAGAGACATGTGAAGCAGTAATTGTGTTGCGTACTGATGATACATGGGATATTACAAAGAAAAATGATCCAGAACCGATTGAACGAAGGAGGATTTGGGGGCTTTGGAGAACCATACGAATACTAGACCCGATGTGGCTAGTTAATTACTCAAAGGAAGATATAAAGTGATTGTTCTTCAACAAGATATGATTCGATAAACGTGAAGAAGTCCAAGCAAAGCAATACCAAGGTCTGATTAATGTTTGCTATGCACATGGTATTAACTCAGGGCACATGTGGGAATCGAGGTGGAGAGAGCTTGAAAGAGAAGAGTTCTTGAACGAAGAAAAGCGTATTGAAAAGATACACGAAAGGGGTAGGGAGGCAAGGATTAGAAGATTTTAGTTCATGAAATGGGCACCTCCTTTTGACCAAACGCCTATCCCTAAGCAAGAACGTTGTAAAAAGCCGTACAAGAACTTCTTCGGAAGATGTTAGAGATTGAAGACTGATCAAGATACTGCGACAATATCCAAGGGGGAGTTTGTTGATGCATAATGTCTATTGTCTAGGTCTTGGATCGAGTCTGTATGTTTAGGTTTGAATATGTTAGAACTTGAAGTTATATTTATGATGTAAACCATGTTCGGCCGAAGTTGTTGTCGGCTGATCAAGTTTGGCCGAACTTGATCTAGCCAGGACACACTTCGAGCGAACTTAGGTGTCTATATGTAGATTGTTAAGGGTACCTCATTGTAAGAACTTTGCGACATTGATGGCGAAGCTCTGTCTGTTTGGAAACTCAATTGTAATATTTTTGGACTTAATAAACAGATAATTAAACAGTAATTCTTGTGTATTTGGTTAACGTGTCATATAATTTCCGCTTATATGGACATTAGATACAAATTTAGGTTCCCGAGCTGAGGAGGACGGTCCTATCATTTTTTATAGTGTTAAATAAGTCAAACCGTAATCCTGAAGCTGGTGTTGTATCCAAAGAACCTGGGAATAGCAAGCAGATCCTGCAACATATTCGGCTTCCGATGTTGAGAGTGACACGGTCTGTTGCTTCTTGCATTGTCACGAAATAAGCATGTCTCCCAAGAACTAGCAACTAGCTGATGTAGACTTCATGTCCCCGTCTATACATCCAAAAGTTACAGTCAGAAAAAGCAAACAGATCAAAGTCTGAATTTTTAGGATACAAGAGTCAAAGTTTTAAAGCTCCTTTAAGATATCTAAAAATTCTTTTGACAACCGTAAGATGAGAAAATTTAGGGTTAGCCTGATAACGAGCACATTGATAGACAACAAACATGACGTCTGGCCGACTTGCAGTCAAGTACATCAATCAACCGATCATTGATCAATACAATGTCCGCTTAACTGGGCTTCCATCAGCATCCTCATTTACCATTCAGGTATGGGTGACTCTGACGTGGTCGAGCGTGGTTATATTTTTAGTTATATTTTAAGCATTTACTACTCATGAATCAAGCTTTATATTTACAAAACACGATACATTACTACCACTCTACACACGTTAGGGCAAGTGCATCCATCGTGGACGTAGTATAGTGATGGTAAGATACCGAGGACACAAGAGCTTTTAGTACCGACTTATCGTTAACGTCTATTCAAACCAACTTTGGATAAAAGTTTTGAAGGATAAAAAAAGATAAAAGTAAAAAAATGTAAATAAAATATGGAAAACAAATAGACAAGAAAGAATCACTTGGTTCCAACTCCTTTTTTATGTTTACTTTGATGATTTCCGCACTTTTGGCTTTTTAAAAGATTATCTTAGTTATAGTAGTAGGCCCCCTTCCAGGTAGAGTTACTCTCAACCTATTGGTTTGAATCAGTAGGGATACAGACCCGCTAGGTTGGAATATTGAAAGACAATTAAGTAAGTTATTCATGCAAAATATGGTAGGCCCCCTTCAAGGTAGCGTTACCCTCAACCATAATGGTCTGAGTAGCCAGGGATATAGTCCTGCAAGTCCGGATAAAGTTTTAATAGCAGTTTATTTATAAGGGGTTCAAGCCGTTCTTACTTCCCTCGATTTGATGCTATCTACCTCAAGGGAAGTCCTAATAAGCTTGAACCAAGTTCTCGCATGATCTATACACTGAACAAGACAAGAACTTTACCCAAACACCCTTATAACCCCCTTCCAGGTAGTTAACGCGCTTTATATAAACAGTAAAGACACGAATGAATGAATCAACAAGACATGAAGAAATATTTAACTAAATTTCACTTTCAATATAAAAAACTAGTTATTAAAGTCATTAATACATACCCAAATAAAAAGTGCCAAAGATTGGAAATCAAAAGTAAAACATAAAAGGTTTGTCTTCACCAAGTGATGTAAGAAATTTAGCCAACCATGGCATTTGTTTGACAAGAACTCTTACGATCGATCTTGGATCCCGAGACTACTACACACTCTAAAAGATGAAAGATGGATGATAGTGGTGGGTGTTGGTGTTGTAGTGGTGGTGGACTGATAGCAAGTGTGAGAGAAGTAGTTTGCCAAGGGATGCCTTTCTCCAAAGCTAAGCAATCCTATTTATAGCTGGAAACAGAAGACAGGCATGACCCCGTGGTGGACGTTTTCTCTCCTTTCATTAACTGCAGGTGTCAAGTCTATGCACTAACACACCCCGTGAGCACGGCCCCGTGGTCAGTGTACTTGCTGTATTATCAAGATTCTGTGAATCTTAGAGTTGACCATGGCCCATGTTGAGGTGGCATGGCGCCGTGTTGGATGTCTTTTACTGTTTGTCTTCATCTGCAGAGAATCTTCATTGGGCACGACCCATGCCTAGTGGGCACGACCCCGTGCCAAGGCTTCTATCTTCTTTATTTTGTTGTTTTGGATGTGTATTGGGGTCCGACAGGTTGCATCAATCCTTCTTCATTGTATTTGCATTGGTTTTTGCTGTTAGTTTGTTCCTTTTGTTCATTTAAGCTCTTTTGATCCTGTAATTTAAAAGTAAACAAAGAAACATGCTTTTTCCAACATTAGTACCGAAAAAAGGTTGATTTTATGCTTGTTTGATGTAATTTATATGTTGCATTTTGTGCACATTAGACTCGATAGGTTTCGAATCCATAAGGTTGAATTTTGCAAGAACGTCATGTACATATTTCCCTTGATGAATCAAGATCCCTTGAGTACTTTGACGAACTTGCAAGCCCAAAAACATCGTCATCTCTCCCACGAACTCATCTCAAACTTTTATTTCATCACTTTTTCGAATTCTTTACACAAGTTTTCATCAGTTGACCCAAAAATAATGTCGTCCACATAGATTTGAACAAGAATAAGACCCTTGTCAACGCGTTTGATGAACACCGTTTGATCTATAGTCCCCCGAGTATATCCATCAGCAAGGATATGCTCTGCCAAGGTCCATACCATGCATGAGGTGCTTGGTGTAACCCATATCAAGCTTTATCCAACTTGTAGGCATAGCCTTGTTTCTCTGAATCGACAAAAAAAGGTGGTTCAGCGACATATATTTCTTCCTTAACCTTTCCGTACAGAAACGCCATTTTGACATCCATTTGATAGACAATGAATCCCATGTTTGTAGGATCTGTATGCCAAGAAAATATGAATGGCTTTTACTCTTACAACCGACACGTATACCTCATCATAATTCAAACCTTCAATCTACCTGAAACCTTGTACCACTAATCGTACTTTATTTCTCACAATCACGCTAGTGTCATCTTGTTTGTTTCGATACACGAAGTGTGTCCCTAGAGCACGTTTTCCTTGAGGCAGCTTCACCAACTTCCAGACTCCCAATTTCTCTAACTGATTAAGCTCTTCATGCTTTGCATCGACCCATACATGTTCCTACAAAGCAATATCAATACTTTTAGGTTCAATCTGAGAAATGAAGCATGATAAACATGCATTAATACCCTGATTTTCTACGGGTTTGAACACCTGCATTCACGGGACCAATGATGTTCTCAATTGGATGATCTCGTTGAAGACGTTGTTGTATTGCTATAACAGGTGCCTTCTAGCTTGTTTGCAAGTTGGAAAAACTTCCTGATGCTATTCCAGTTCCCCCCCTCATTTGATGCAGTCGCAGTGTTGTTCACCGGCGGATCAACGGTGCAGTCAGACGAAATCGGCTTAGGAAATGCTAAAGTTCCTTGGACACTGGGGTTTGAGATTCTTGCATTTGCCTATTGTGAGATATCTTCAGCAGTTTGAACTACATCATCATGATAACTTGATTAAGTGTTGGATGCAGAAACCGGCTTATGAATTTGTGAAGTATGAGAAGATGCGTTTGTAGCTTCGTGGAAGCCCGATGGATCCACAATAAGTTTCTTGAATGAGTCTTGTAATGGTACTGCTTCATCTTCCTCTGCAACGGGTATATATATCACTAGATTGGAGACACCTGCATTGGTAACCATATCAGGTAAAACATTAAACAACTTAAACAGAGAAGAATAATTGTATAATCAATCAGGTCCAATTTGTGCATCTTTGGGAATCTCTTCTAGCCAATCCATGTTATACGCCTCCACAATCTGCTTCTTGAGCTTGTTGTAAACGCGATAGGTGGTGTTTTTCGAATAACCAATGAAATAGCATGAATCCCGTCTTGCTTCAAATTTTCCTTTTGCATCCATAAGTAGAAGAACACACGGATAACCAAAGGTTCTGAAATGTTGTATTAATAAGTGCATGATTTTGAACATAGCATGCGGTGCTCACTACTTCTGCCCAAAATATCAATGGTAGGCAAGAATCTATCAGCATCGTTCGAGTAGCTTCAATGAGAGTTCTATTTCTCCTTTTAGCCACACCATTTTATTGAGGAGTTCGAGCTGCACTATATTGATGATCAATTCCCATTGAGGAACATAAGTCATTCAGTTTAACATTCTTGAACTCCGTCCCATTTTTGAATCAAAAATTGTCACCCTCTCATTTGCCTGATTTTCCATGAGAATGATAAAGTACTTGATCAACCCTGCTATTTCACTTTTGTGGTTTAAGAAAAATACCCAAGTGAAACATGAGAAATCGTCACTTATGACCAAACAGTAAGCCTTGCCTCTAATACTTAGCACATTACTGGGACTAAAAAGATCCATATGGAGCAGTCAAGAACTTTTGAAGTCGAGTGTATGAATTTAGACTTATGAGGCTTGCAATGCTATTTCCCTCGAGTACATGATTCACATTTTTCAATCTGCATGTAATCCTTGATTGGTAGGTTTCTGACTAAGCCTCCTTTTGCCAGTTGATTGAGATTCTTCATTTGAGATGACCCAGGTGACGATGCCATAACATCGCATCATGTTCAGCAAATTCTGAGAACAGACATGTAACTTGATTAATAGGGGCTTTATTCATATAAATGATGTAAGCATTACCCCTTCGTTTTGCTTCAATGAGAAGCCAATCCTCGGGTATCACAATCCCTGGTTTCAACACTACACACCCCTTTTTGGTGAACAGAACCTCCAACCCTTTATCGCACATCTGAGATACGCTTAAAGGGCTACGTTTCAGTTCTGGAACATAATTCACATTTGAAGAACTGAGAACCCCATTTCAAACTGTATCCTTCATTGTAATTCTTCCAGTTTCCCCTCCCACAGAGTTGACAAATCCACCATCGAATATTTTTATGTCATTCAATGGGAAATGTCACCTGTCATGTGCCTGGCACTATCGATGAACCAAAGTCTTACGACAACCCTCCATAACCGTTCCTACACATACAATGGGATTAATTAGAAACTGAAACCTAGGCCATGGTTGATCTGGGTTGACCATCACTGTCAGTATAAGAAACCTCACAAAAGATCATGTGATTTTTAGTAGAATTAGAGATTTATGAGGATGAAGGTGACTGTAAATGCTGAGATTGAGATCTAGCAAGAAGTTTGGGTTTCCATATGCTAGAATCAGTGCTATTAGAAAAAAATTCCAATGTCATATTTTATTTCATTGACTGATTTTGTGTGTTTTTAAAATTTTGATTATATTTCTTTGCTAGATTCCAATGGCCATCAGAAGGCTTACCTTGAGTGAATCGACTTTCAGTGGATCGATAAGACTTAGCCGTCAGATGATGTGCGTTCTTCGAGTAGTAAGGCACAGAAGGACGATGAACACCGTTTCTAGCTATGTGCCCCGAAATTCCACAATTAAAACAAGTTAGTATTTTTTTAAAAAAAGACATTTAGTTCAGCTTGTATATTCTAGGGAGCTAATTGGATCTCTTCTTTCCACTTGGTGTTGATTGCCGGTGTGCGTGGTTGGACTTGGATGAAATCTGCTCACATTCATCAGCACAAGAGTGAGTTTCAATAACTTTACCCATTAACTGAGTTTCAACTAGCTTCTGAGCTGGTTTTTCCTTTTGATTTTCATTTACTACATTTGTGGATTTTTCAACTTGTGTTGTCTTTTTGTTTCGCCTTTTATTTCCGCATGATCGCTTTTTCTTTAGATGAGTAGATTTTGCAGAATTAATTTCTTCAGAAACCTCCTCTTCAGAATCTGAACTTTTGGGAACAATTGATTCTGGTTTGTCAGATGATAAGGAATTTTCGTTTAATATATTTGAACTTTCATTTGTTTCTAAGACATTGGATTCGGATTTAAAGGGAAAAACAGAATCCTTAAAAAGACTTTGCTCATCATCTGACATACTAGAATCTACGGTTAGATTTTCTGGTGTATAAGATGATCCTTGCTTGTCAATTATTTCATTATCATTAACACATTCAGACAAAATAATATTTTCAACTTCATCAGTTTCAGAGGATTCTGAAACATCGTTGATGTTTCAGGCATACGAGGCATACTGGTACAGTTGTCTAAGTCATTTGAACCGGATGCTTTGAATTCATCAGCAAATGTATCAGTCCTCTGATAAAATATTTTCATCACAAGTAGAATTTTAAAAAAGATGGAATCTAAACTTTTAGTTTCAAAAACATTATTAGAAAAACCATCAGAAAAACCCCGAGTCTCATCAAGCATAGAGTTAATAAAGTTTAAAACGTAAAGATCATGTTCAGCAATTAAAGATTCATTCGAATCAACTATAGCATTCAAATGTTGTTCATCATCCACTTCAGTTTGTTCTTCAACTATCACATGCTCTACACATGAACTAGAACAATTAGTAGTGTTTACAGAATCACATGTCGACAAATTTTCCTGATCCCCCTGTTGACGGTTCAACTGACTCTTTTTTTTACTCTAGTTTGTCAACTGACTCATTTGAAAACTCTTGAGTAGAGTGCACGATTTTAACGAAATCCATGGGTTTTCTAAAATCAGTTGGTTTGGCATGTTTAGGTTTGAAAGGTTCCCATGGAACATAGTCGCTTGGTTTTCCATACATCATATTTTTCTCGTTTTCTAGATTTTCTCAGTAGTGGGCATTCTAGAATAATTATGATTATATGGAGGAGGAACCTGTTTATAACCCAAACCTTTTCCCTTGTTTTCCTTATATGCTAATTACACATCACACAAATTTCGAACAGTGTCACTGAAAGTATCCAACTTCTTTATGTTTAGCTCATTTTGTTGATACTTGCCAGTCAGAAGTTCTAACTCCGCTCTCATAGAATCAAGTTCCATAATTTTGACATTTAATTTATTTTTATTGTCATGGACCCAACACTGCTGTTGATTAATATCCTTGTGGAGCTGAGTTATGTCCTTCTTTTGTGCTTCAACCTTTTCATAGATTAACTTATTGTTCTCTTTAAGGCTGATGCACTTAGACATTGCATTGTTGTAATCATTAATTAAATTTAAGTTATGTGCCCTCATCTGTACAATTTTATTTTTACAATGATTAGAACATAAAAGAGAGTTTACCGTTTTAGAGAGTGATTTAGGTCCATCTATCTGCGCCATCAAGCAATGATTTATTGGTGTAGTGTCTGATATCTTGAGTAATTCTACTCGTGCCACAACATTTGAATAGTTGAAACCTTGTTGCTCTTGAACCATCAACACCTTCCCAGCTCCCGTGTCTCCTTGGCTTGTTGATGTTTGTGTAGGCGTAACATGCACCATTGCTCTTTCAGAGCGTTTTGAGCTGCATCAGTCTGACTTGAAACATACCCTATCGATGCCTTCTTGCAGTCTCCTTCAAAATAACATGGTTCATGACACCTGTAACATTGGAGTTTGTCTCTAGTGGGTCCAGTATGCATATTTAACATTGGGCGACGACCATACTTCTGTTGGAAATTTTCAACTCTAAAAGCTGCCATAGCTAAATTCCATGAGACATCCAGTTCCTCTACATCTTCTTCTACAACTGGGTTAATGTTAGTAGCAAGAAGAGTTGGAGGCAAGAGATCATCTGCTAAGAAAACATGTAAACTTTTAAGCATAGAGGCAGCAAGGGCCAATCTTTCTTAAGTTTGTTTAGTCAAGAATGTTGTGTTTTGAGCAGTCGCAGAAGAAGTAGCACCCTAAGATGGTAAAGGGGTTACAGGATTGTAAACCACATTGAGGTGCTGAGTTTGAGGTTGTGATGAGTGTAGGGCTGTTAATAGCAACTTGTGGTGTTGGAAGTGACATTCCATACGTATAGTTGGTCTTTGGAGTTTGGGTCAATGGACTGAATATAATATTTGGGTTAGCGTTGGACACCCCATGAACAGAACTAAACACGATGTTGGGATGATTCTGAGAGATTAAAGCATTGTTGGAACTGATCAATCTGGCAGTCATCAATGAGTTTGTATGGTTCAGTTCTCTTTGCTGATTATCGATTTCACACGACTTGATCATCACTACATCAGCATCCCAATTCTTTGGCAAGGAGTTCAGAAGTTCATGATTCATACCACTATTAGTAATGGTGATACCGGCTCTTATCATCTGTGAGACCAATTCAACAAACCTTCTAATATGATTTTCAATGGTTTCACCATAAATGTGGCTGAAGGAGCTAAATTGCTGATCCAACATATTCACTCTGATCGCCTTCATGTCATCATTTCCCTCATACAAGTTTTTGTGCTCATTCTGTATCTCTTGAGCACTTGTACAATTTCTAACTTTGATAGAGATATCAGGACCAATTTCCATATAAAGAATCACTTCAGCCTTATCATCTTCGACTCGTATTTTCCTACCATCATCTATCCATAAATTTTCAGGTTTAGGAATCTGAGTTAGAGGATCAGCTTCTGTAGCATACATGATAATACGTGGTCCATCTCTAACACTCCTCCAAACCCATGGTTCCTTTACCATATAATATTGTTCGAATCAAAACTTCTATTCACAGTAATCATCCCCATACAACAGTATGGGAACCTTGGTGGCAGTACCGATGATTTAATCCAATTCTTGATGAAGAGCCAAGGTTTGAGTTTGAATGGCAGCTAGGATAGCATTTGTAAGGTCCGTAGCGGTCATAATTTGGTTTGTGTTCATCATTTTTTAAAAAAATTACCAAATAATGTAATTTAGATATATTTTAAAAATGAACAGTCCTGAAACCAATTCAATTCGAAACCCCAATTCGGAACAATAGTCTTCTGGAAACAGTAGTTTATCCAAAAACTCCACTTTCCATAACAGTGATCATATCCGAAATGTAGAGGCTATCCGAAATGAAGAGGCTATCCGAAATGATGTCACACGAAAACCTTTTTCAAAATAGTGTATCCGAAAAGATGGACTCGAAATAGTGTATCCAAAATGCTTTATTCAAAACCTGCAATATCCGATGTTGATGCACTATTGTGTTCGTCACTTGCTGAATAGGTTAGATTGAGCATGTGTTGAATATTGTATAGGTTAGAATCGAACACACGACCAAAATATGGAGTTTTCAGTGTAAAAGGGAACAAGTTCGCTCGAACTTGACCTGTGTAGGTCAAGTTCGCTCGAACTTGACATGTGGCAGACAAGTTCGGCCGAACTTGTCATATGATAGACAAGTTCGCCCGAACTTGACCTCATATGCCCATGTCAAGCGAACTTGGTTGTTTCCCTATAAATAGGTGGTGTGTGTTCATTTGTCATTTGAGTTTTTGCCATCCCTACGGGGAGGTGCTGCCGGATTCTCTTCAGGAACTCCGGCAGCTGGACTTATAAAGATGTATACTCTTTCGCTATGAATGAAGACTTCCGCTGCATTCTACTTCTACTCCTTTCTGTAATAACATTCTACCGAAATCGGTTTACGTTTACGCATTAACTTCCGTCTAGAACCGCCTGATCACGGACCTTCAATTGGTATCAGAGCTACGGTTATCACCTACGCTCATGAATTTGGACATTTATGGACTTTAGGAGGGGTTTTGGACATAAAACTTGAAATAAACATACAATCCATGGATGAAAAGTAAAATTGAACAGATAGGATTGTTAGAAAGTCATTTTCGACCAGATCTATGGTGGATGCATCTCGAAATTCGAAGAAATAAGGATTCTGGATCGAAAAATGTGAAAAAGCCTGATTTGGGGGACCAAGTTCGACCGAACTTGACAAGGATTTTCAAGATTTCTCATCAAGTTCGACCGAACTTGACACATTTTGACCAAGTTCGCTCGAACATTTTCAAGAAATTTCATCAAGTTCGCCCGAACCTGATTGAAATTTCATCAAGTTCGCCCGAACTTGTGATCAAGTTCGCTCGAACTTGATGAAATTTCATCAAGTTCGCCGAACTTGTGATCAAGTTCGCTCGAACTGTGTTGGCCAACCAAGTTCGCCCGAACTTGGCACTTGGTGACACCATGGACAAGGCATGGAAAAATTTTGTTGATCGTATTGATGGGATGAGTGTCCAAAAAAATTTGACTATAGAAATTTTTTCGAGTTTTTGAAGATCGAAGCGGGATGTTCGGGGACACCGACTAGAGCTTCAGAGTACAGATTTGGTGACACGGTCACAAAATTTTGAAGATAACGGGAGAGTCATTGATACCGATGCAGAATGTTGATCATTTGGGTGTAGTGACTAGTAATGGGCCTAAACGTTAAATCCGCATTTGTTAAATACTGAAATTTCCGGATTTCAGGGGGAATTTTAGTGAAAATTTTCAGTATGGCCAGAATTTACAAAAATGAGGGGGAATAAAAAATTTTCAATATTTGAAGATTCCCGACATTTTTGAAATTCGTGACTACTGCAACAGTATCCGGGCGGTTACCGATTGCAGATTATCGGGAAATGCAGAGGATTGAGATTCATGGGGTATTTCAAATTGATGTCTAGTTTGAAAGTGGGTGGTTACATAAATGAGTCTCGGAGGAGTTGTTTATCAGATTCTGAGGTCTTGGTTGTGGATTGACACCTGAGTCACGCGTATGGTTTGGAAGCACACACGACTGCCTATCTTTAACTCTGCTTTGCACATGAACTATTGACTGGACAAACCGCCAGGAGATAGGGATGCTCTGTAGTTTCAGTTGCCCGGGGTTGTACGCGCTACCATGATTAAAGAAGATGATTTATGGGATCGGATCTTTCGGATAAAGTCGTGTATATCAGTTGCTGACAAAATTGTTGGTGCAGAAATGTCTATGTCTTAGTCTTATATAGAGTCGGTATAGATTAGAGTTGAATAGGCTAGCAAAATGATGTATTTATGTAGTTTCAGGACAAGTTCGCTTGAGGTGACCATATGTTGTCAACTTCGGCCGAACTTGCCTTGGCAAGTTCGCCCGAACTCATAACCCTCATAAGCGAACTTCAACTCCTATAAATAGATAGCTAGTCTCTCTCATTTGTAACTTTGGCATATCTGAGGCGGAGCTCTGTCAATTTGGAAACTCGACGTTATATCAATAAATTGACGTTTAATTGACTAATTCTTGTTATTTGGTAAACTTGTCATAATATTTCCGCTATTATGGACAATAGAGATCAAATCTAGGTTCCTATGCATTGAGGATCGGTCCTACAAGTGGTATCAGAGCTAGAATATAGCTTGAGGACAAGAACACTTCTAATTCTACTCCATTCTTCTATTTTTCTTAACTTTTACACAAAAATGAAGAATTCACGGTCAAATTCTGTCCAATTTTTAATATGTCATGTTAAATACATCATAGATAAACCCTGAGAGTTTGGAGTCTAATATCAAACGAATTGGTATCAAATTGTTGCAAAAACCATGTTTTCAAAACCCTCTATCATCGAACTTGCTAGCCAAGTTCGACCGAACTTGAGGTAAAAAGTCACTTTTTCAGTGAGTTTTTACCAAGTTCACTCTAACTTACTAAAATTTCACTAATATTTTGTCAAGTTCGACCGAACTTGATAAAATTCAAGAAAACTTTAGCCAAGTTCACCCGTACTTGCACATCTTTCTTATAAAACTCAAGTACAAGTTCGACCGAGGTTATTCAGGGAAAATTTTCATATCAAAAGTCACAAGTTCGATCGAACTTGTGATAAAATCTTAGAATTCTTCATTCAAACTACAAGTTCGACCGAACTTGTAGTAAATCTAACTTTTCAAAGTTTGAAAGTGTTTTTCAGCGTACGTGTTTCATTATTCACGATGGATGATATTCAGAGAGCGTTAATGTCTGGAGTGGGTACATCCAATGCCATACAGCAAGTCAATCTAGACAACGAAATGGGCACGACCGTTAAACCACCAAAGTTAATGAGCATGGATGAGTACGAAGGATGGAAGGAGAAATTCACCTATTGGGTTCAAGCCATGCATTTCCTAGGCTGGGTGTCCATTGAGAAAGGTTATACTGTTCCGTTGGACGAACATCAGCAAGTCCTGGAGAAGTTCAAATACTCCACGACACAGAAAGAAGTTACATTGCTGAGAACAAGATGATAAGCCTCATTCAAAAAATTCTGTTAAAGAGGATATTCCGGTCCTGTTGCCAGAATACACGACTGCAAGAGAACTCTGGCTATCACTGCAAAAGAAATACCAAGGAAGCGCAGAGATGATCAAGAGTAAGAAAGCTCTCATTATGAAGGAGTTCGATATCTTTAACATGTTGAAGGGAGAGACAATGAAACAGATGATTGAGCGTTTCTGTCATCTGAAAGTGCAAATGAGAAGACACGGTCTCTAGAAGACGGAACAAGAGTACATCGATAAGCTTGCAGATGCATTACCTGACGGAGAGTGGACTACTTACCTGATGGTTCTGAAAGAAAGTTTGAATTGGGAATTCTTTAAGTTGTCAACACTCATTTATAAACTCGAAGGTCATGAAATGAAACTTTTAAAGATCGCAAAGTCGAAGAATGCTAACATTGTTCAAGATGTTGGTCTGTACTACAAAACCGGGATGCAAGACAACATTACAAGCCCGAAGATTTAGACAGCATTCAACGCAAATTTGAATTCTTCGAACCATTCGCAACAAAATCAGAACCAATCATATCCTCAATATGATCAAAGTCCACAGAGCTCTTCATTCTCAAGCACTGGTTCAAATTCGTCTTATCAGAGTCAAGCAAATCAGAATCAACAAACAAATTCTGATTCAAATGTGTACAAGTGTAACATTGCCGTCAATCTTAACAATGTTGTTTCAGCGCAAGTTGCAAAACAACACATGTCACTTCTCGCCACCGTTCTAGAATCATATGAAAGTCTTGTAGCAGGGAAAATCGGCAATCCTGAGATGACCGCCAAAGACTACGATCAGGTGGACGAAGAAGAGCTTGAACTGATGGACATAAAGTGGTGTTTAGCTTCTATCATTCGAAGGTCACAAAGTTTGTTGCACTCACAAGCCGAGATATAGGAAATTCAAGCAACAAGCTAGGGTTTGATAAAACGAAGGTCATGTGCTTCAGATGCCGACAGAAAGGGCATTTCAAGAGAGAATGCAAAAACCCTGAAGCAACGGGCAATCAGAGTCCATTCGGAGGTGGCAATGAGTATTAAGAAGTCACTACAATACAAGCCATTCCCGAAGAAGACTCAGATTGAAATCCAAGAGAAACCAAACAGTAGCAACACTGAAAGAGCTATTGTTGCATCAAACAAAGACGATGGTTTCGACTGGAACTCTTATATCGGTAAGAAGACCAGAGTTGCATTGATGGCTCAAATCGTTGAAGATACATCTGCGAAGAAGCAGCAGCTCTAGAGAACATCTTATTGGAATAGTATTTACAACAACAAGAGGAAGAGGAGTATCTTCACATGCAGAATCAAGGCATTTTATCTCCTAACTCTTGTGATAGTTTTGCAGGTCACTATGACAGAAGTTCTCAGGAGCAAGTTGCCGAGGAGAAATCGATTGATGAAGAAATCATTGATGTTACTCAAGAAGTGAATGCCGAAAACCTCAAGGACATTGCCGATAAAGCTTTAATGGCAAATCTTACCAAGGTAGGTTTAGACATAAAGATTGTCAAAAAAGAGGTTGTTAAAGTACAAGTTGTAGAGGTTGAAAAACCTTGTACAAAATTTACCGAGCCATGTGCTGAATGTGCCAAAAAATCACAGATCATCGCTGAACTCAATGTACATAACGAACATTTCAAATACGATTATCGTACAATGAAGGAAGCGTGTGACAAAATGAAAGATGATTATGGAAGGCTCGATAGAAATAATGTTGAACAACATGATACTGTGAGGATGTTGAAAGGGACAATAATGGATAAGCAAAAAGCAATTAAAATCTATATTAATACCATTGCTGAGACCAAACAATGACTCCAGGAATGAAATTGAAACAGAATGTGTTCAACAACTTTTAAGAAGTTACACAACTAACGCATATGTCATTGATCACTTTCTTCCCACAATCCCAACCGAAGAAAAACCTAAAAGGAAAATTGGTAAAGAATACAGTAATGTTCCTCCACCCCTATGCGAGAAGTACTGTCACAAAATCATTGATGGGATGGATAAGGCACTCAACATTGAGTTGTTATCTGAAAAGAAAAATGAGTTGCCGGAGAACATTGATGTAGTCTATACTAAAACAGATGATGACAGTGCGGTAGTGAAAAAGGTGGTTGAAAATTTTCTGAACGATTCTGATGATGGAAGCTTCGAAAGCGCCACCTCGAGTTTGAACAGTTCTGACACAAATTCCGAAGATGATGTTACATCATCGGAGGATGATCTATGTGATGATCCTAATGTTGTAATGTACAAGATTAAGGAATCTGATATATTATACTTTGATGACAGTTTTCCGATTTGGAATGTCAAAGAAGATCAATTGGATAAACTGTTCAAGCTAGTTGAAGTCACATCAGATGATCTGGAGAAAAAATGAAAAGAAATTCTATTCAAAACCCAAAAGAAATTATAATAACTACCGAAAGAATGGTGGTGATCATCCAGAAAACCGGAGAGCTGGGTTGGGATTCGAGGAATCTGATGAACCTAAAAAGAAAATGTCACCATTTCATGGGTAAAAAGATAAAAACATGAAATTTGTTTATGGGACGAACACGGTTCATGAAGAGAGTTTGATCGGAAAACAATCAAATGATGAATTTAAGAAACAGAAAGAACTTCGAGATAAGGCGAAAGCCACAAGTGGTGTAAAATCCACTAGTGGTCATTCACATGAGAATCGGACTTGCTTCAAGTGCAACGAAATTGGTCATATTGCACGCGAGTGTCCGAAGTCTAAACCGGCCTATCTTCAAAGAAAAGAAAGTTCAGATGTTGTGAAACCAAAGCAACCAGAGTTTGTAAAACCTGTAAAGATTTTGAAAAGAAATGAATCAAAACCAGAAGTCAAACCTAAAACTGAAAAGAAATTTGAAAACTCAACTTTTGAAAAAGGTGAAACTTCTAGGGCAAAAGAAAACAAGTTTTACATCAAAAATGCTAATATAAAATCTCAAGCCTGGATTTCTAAGAAGAAATCAACAACATCCGATGTTATTAAGTCTGAGCTTGTAAAGACTGATAACACGAAAGAATCAAAATCTGAAACAAAATCCAAAACTGTTAAAATTACAAGTGGTAACGATTCAAAAGATAAAAAGAAAGTAAGTTTTGAAGATGTAAACGACAACGGAGGATCAGATTCAGATTATGAAGATGATTACCAAGCTTTCTATCCAAAACCCAAGACCAAAAAGGCTTGGGTCGCATTCTTTAACTAGATTTTAACATGTGCAGGGGCTTCAGAGATCCATACTCTCCAAGTGGATTCTGGATAGTGGAGCATCCATGCATATGACGGGAATGAAAGCATTGTTGTTCGACATAAAAGCTATCAATGGCGGATATGTTGGATTTGCTGGTAATCAGGGCGGAAGGATAGTCGCCGAGGGAAAACTCTCAAATGGCGTTGTTTCATTCGATCGTGTGAACTACATTGCAGAACTGGAGAATAATCTTCTGAGCATATCGCAGATTTGTGACAAGAAGTTCACGGTGCATTTCAACGACAAAGAATGTATTATTCTGAAGCCGAGTTTTATAATTCCTGATGAGTGGATTCTGATGCGAGCCCCGCGCGACAATGATCTATATGTCTTGCATATGGGCATCACTACCACTTCATCGAAATCGGCGCAATGTTTTGTGACTAAGGCTACTGAGAAAGATTCTATTCTTTGGCATTGTAAGATGGGGCATATTCATTTGCGAAAAATGAATTTCTTGGTTATAATGATCTAGTAAGGGTGTAAATCTTCAAAGCTTTCATATGTCTGATCACTGTTTGGAATGTAAAAAGGGAAAGCAGATCAAGAAATCACATCCGAAGAAAATTCTGAACTCAATCAAGTTGTCGCTGGAACGTCTCCACATGGACTTATTTGGTCATGTCAATGTTCAAAGTATTTCAGGAGACTTATATTGCTTGGTCGTGACAGATGACTATTCCAGATATTTGTGGGTATTCTTTCAGGAATCAAAAGACGAAACGTTAGAAAACTTGGGGATTCTTTTCAAGAAACTAGAAAACCGTTATCATCTCCCTGTAGTGACAATGGCACAGAGTTCAAGAATAATAAAATGAGGGATTTCTACAACGCTAAAGGGATTCTACACGAGTTTAGTGCACCCTATACTCCGCAACAAAACGATGTTGCGGAAAGGAAGAACAAAACTTTAATAGAAACTGCAAGAACCATGCTTGCAGACTCAAAACTTCCAGTCATCTTTTGGAGTGAAGCGGTTGCTGCGGCTTGCTACACACTAAACAGAGTTCTCACTGTCAAACCAACAAAGAAGACATGTTTTGAGATGATCAACCGACGGAAGCCGAATTTGAAATTCTTAGAGCCATTTGGTGCGCCATGTACTGTAATCAATCAAGATGGTAAATTCGGAGCCAAATCTCTTGAAGGTTTCTTTGTCGGATATGCGAGTCCGCTAAGACGTGTATACGTTCCCTCGTTGAGAAAGGTTATTGAACCACAGCACGTGGATTTTTTTAACTATACAGATCATATTCAAAGAAGAGGTGACGCGTGGCTGTTTAACTATTAAGATCTATGAAAATCATTCGACTTGCCAGAAGAACCGTCTGAAGAAGAAATTGCAGCATTATACTATCTTCAACAGTCGGCGAATCAAGAACAAATTATTAGACCAATTATGGTTAATCAACCCACGTTGGATACTTCGTCTTCCGAAGCAGGTCCAAGCAATTGCAGTGTTCAAGTTGAAAATGTTTTTGAAACAGAAGCAACACATGCTACACCTCTAGTGAATGCTTCTAATGAACCAGGAAATACAACATCAGAGCCCAGCATGCCTTAGAATCAGAATTCTGACTCAGATGAAGCGCCGGCATTTGATGCTGATGGTGAAACTTCATCAGATGAAGAAGTTGAGCAGATATCTAACATGTTGAATCAATCTGCTAGTCCGAGAAATCAGAACGAAGCTTCATTAAGTGCTCCAAATGTTGAAATGAATAGTGATTTGATTGTTTTAAATCAGCAAAGCTCAGTTGATGTTCCAACAGAAGAAATGCCACGATCATATTCTTACCATCCTTCAACGAATATCATTGGTGAATTACAAACTGATGTGCGTACACGAAGCCAAATCAATACAGCACTTAGTTGTTTCTACACCCGAGTTGCTCCAACTCAGAACTACTGCTACTACTCATGTTTCATTTCTCAAATAGAGCCAAAGACCGTTAATAAAGCTCTGGGGGACGAGAACTGGGTGATAGCAATGCAAGAGGAACTGTTGCAGTTCGAGAAGTTGGGTGTTTGGAAGCTTGTAGACTTGCCACCGAAGTAGAAAGCTATTGATACAGAGTGGGTCTTCAAGTGTAAAAGAGACGATCGGGGTGTAATAGTCAGAAACAAAGCTCGGCTGGTTGTCAAGGGATTCCACCAGCAAGAGGGTATTAATTATACAGAGGTATATGCACCGGTTGCACGATTAGAGTCTATCCGCATTTTCCTTGCGTTCGCAGCTTAGAAAGGATTTAAGGTTTACGATTTGGATGTAAAATCTGTGTTTCTCCACGGTAAACTTCGAGAACAAGTGTACGTCGGCCAACCACCGGGTTTTGTCGATCCACTGAACAAGAATAAAGCATATATCCTGGATAAAGCCTTGTATGGACTACACCAAGCCCCGAGAGCTTGGTATGAGACGTTACCGCAACATCTCGTTGGAAATGGCTTTACGAGAGGCATAGTGGACAACACTTTGTTTACCAGAGAAGTTGGATCTCATCTAATAATTGTACAAATCTATGTGGATAACATCATCTTCGGTTCTATGGATGACAGTTGTGCAAAGAGTTTGAAAAGATTATGAAGAAGAAATTCGAGATGTCCTCGATGGGCGAAATGAAGTTCTTCTTAGGTTTACAAGTGGATCAGCTTCCGGACGGGATATTCGACTAAGTATGTCCACGGCATTCTCAAGAAGTTTGAAATGGATAGCTCGAAGCCACTTTCGACACCGATGGCACTGAACCATGGGATTTGCATAGACGAGACGGGAACCAAAGTTGATGACACACTCTATCGATCGATGATAGGAAATCTGATGTATCTGACGGCATCTCGCCCAGACATCATGTATCCTACTTGCTTATGTGCGAGATATCAGTCTAGTCCTCGAGTGTCACACATGCAGATAGTCAAGCGAATCTTCCGTTATTTAAAAGGATGTCCTAGCACGGGTTTATGATATCCTAAGAACGACAATTTCGATTTAACGGGATACGCTGACTCAGACTTCAGAGTGGACAAACTGAACTCAAAATCTACGACAGGATGCCAGTTCTTCGGAACGCGTTTGGTAATGCGGCAGTGCAAGAAACAGACCACGGTCTCTCTTACTACCTGTGAAGCAGAATACATTTCTGCTTCTAGATGTTGCTCTCAAATCCTATGGATTCAGCAAAAGATGAGGGATTATGGTCTGCAGTTTCTTGACACGCCTTTATTTGTAGGTAACAAAGCAGCCACGATATAACCAAAAATCCAGTTCATCACTCACGTACTAAACACTTTGAAATTTGTTACCATTTCATTCGTGACTGTTACGAAAAGAAATTGGTGCGAATAGAAAAAATCCACACCGACGAACAAAAGGTTGATTTTTATACCAAAGCATTTCCTTTAACAAGATTTAAATATCTAATGAGGCTTAACGGTATTAAAAATTTGCTGACAGGTGCGGAAGCTGAGGTTGAATACGAATCGGACGACGAGTTTACGTAATCCGCATTGGTTTGTTATTTATCTTTCTAGATTAGTATTTCTTAAAATCTAAAATCCAAAAATATGTTTTTGATTTTAGGGGAAGAAATATTAGGGAAAATACAAAAACATATGAAAATTTTCAAAAATGTACAAAAACATTGAAAAAGACAAAAAGAATTCGATGTCACAATAAGGAAATGATAGTACATCCGTGGACTATCACAGTATGCTAAAGAAATAGAAAGTTTAAAAAGTGATAAACAAGTCTTACTATGGATATGCCGATAGGCTTAACACGTTCAGTAAACTGTTTTCGAGATATAAACTAAATTTTACAACTTCTTAATCTTGTGGATTAACATATCTTGGATATATGGACTTAGTACTCCAAAATTTTGTTTGAGAGATTGCCTGATTTTGAAATACAGGTCTTTATAGATAGTTTATATCTTGGGTATTATACAAGTTCTTCTGATTCTGCGGAAGCAATAGCCTAGACTTCTATAATACTTTCGCTATAAACCCCTAAGCTGCATGCAAACTTGAAAAGTATCGAAAGATCTAATCATTTGTAGTGCTGAAAAGATTCCTTAATTGGAACACACCTAAAGTCGAGCCTTCATCTCTCTGTCTATACGATGGTACTAACCTGAGCTCTCAAGGCCTCGCACAACCCAGATACAGATATCAATTACGTTATACTCACCTGTAAGATGAAATCTAGGGAATCTTGATACGAGAGTATATTCAAGAAGTGGGAATCGCAGATAAGTCAAGTTTCATAATTCATACCTTAACATATCTTGAAACAGTTGAGAAATGTGGTAAAGTTTAAGTGGACAAACATATCGAAAATCTAGGTAAACGAGTTTAAAACTTAAAGCATCTAAAGGTCAACGGTATTGGTGATATGTCTCATTTAACTGATATGATCCTTAGACACAAATTCACAA
This sequence comes from Scalesia atractyloides, assembly GCA_947069175.1. NCBI lineage: Eukaryota > Viridiplantae > Streptophyta > Magnoliopsida > Asterales > Asteraceae > Scalesia > Scalesia atractyloides. Next base: position 66,309,731 of record CAMTDV010000025.1, read on the forward strand.
AAATATGTCTGTTTAATATTATTGTTTATATAATAGCTTATTAAAACCAAAAAGATTTTGAGTGTGTTTTAGCATAAACATACAAAAATACAAAAAGATTTTGTTTCTACATTGTTTATAGTAAACCAATGTTGGAGAACGGGTCTTCGAAGTCTGGTAAGGTGCTAAACTGGTGGAATCTCATTGACAACGGGCTGGGAGCTAATCTGTAAAATTTGAAAAGCCAAAATGATGAAAAATTCATTAATTTGAAACTTTGATTTTGAAAATATCAACAGTTTGTTTGTAAAGGGTCAAACCGGAGTCATTGACTTGGACTCGACAGACAAATCGGTCAACCAAGGTCATTAACTTGGACTTGGTCAACTGAGTGGATTTTCATAACTGGTAAAAAGTGGAAAGTTCAGGGTCTAAATTGCAAAAAGTTGAAAAGTTTGAAAATAGGGTTTGGCAAGTTCGGCCGAACTTGCTAAACTTATTAAAGTTTCACTTTGTTGCAAGTTTAGCCGAACTTGTTGATGGCTGGTTCAAAATTAAAAGGATAAGTTCGCCCGACTTCATGGGCCTTGTACCTTGGGCTTGCAAGTTCGCCCGAACTTGACAAGGTATAAATAGCCTTGCAAGTTTGGCCAAACTCATTACTTGCAAACAAGAACTTCTGAGCGAACTTAGCGTCCTTTGAGCGATTTAGTGAAATTGGCAATTTAGAGCTGTTACTCTCCAAAATTTGTATTGCACTAAGTGATTCACACACTTATTGCAATGGCTGAGGTATATATTTGAACTTTGAACCGTTAAATTGGACTGAATCAGTGAAATCAGATCTGAAAGGTTAAAATTTGATAGATCTAGGGTTTTAATGATTAAATTGAACTTAAAATCATGTTAAACAATTAAAATCGACCATAGAATCGTGTTTGATTTGATTAAATTGTTGTTATGGTATGTAGCAGGTTTAAGTGTTGAAGATGATAACAAGTTCGGCCGAACTTGTTATCAAGTTCGACCGAACTTGTTAACCAATCAATGAACAAAAATGGTCAGCAGTCAAGTTCGACCAAACTTCTGCTAAAGATGAAATTAATCAAGATCTGAGTAGTTCGACCGAACTTAGTGTACAGAAAAGTGAATGTTAATGATCTTAAGTTCGCCCGAACTTATGTTGAAAAGATTGAACATGTTATATAAGCATCTTCGGGCGAACTTGGCAAAATCAGATTGTTACAACATTCATCAAGTTCGCCCGAACTTGATGAAAATGTTGAAAATTTTTTATAACTTTTTCTCGTAATGCGTGCTAATTGTTTTGCGTCGTTTTTCAGGCTCGAGCACCAGCTCGGGTGATTTCTATGGATTTCTCTAAGTTCCATAATACTTGCATCACGCTCGACAAAGCAATATGTCCGTCGCTGAAGGAGTACGAGAGTATTCTGAAGTTTCTAAAGGAGTGTCCTATCCATCGAGCTATCACGGAGCACACTGTATCTTATCGTTCGCATACTTATCACTTCGGATGAATGCGAGTCTTAGCGAGATAAGAAGTCTATTATTTCATCTATTCAAGTCGGGAATGAAGTAAAGGAGATAACCGTCACAGAGGATGATATTCGAAGGATCTTGCAGTTTAATGACGACAAAGACGATCCTATTTTCTTGGACGAAAATATGGTGAGAGGTTGTTTTTACAGGATGGGGTACAAGGGCAGTGTGAATAAGCCGACTCTGAAGAAAGGGAAGTGCCTAACCCCTACAAGCTACTGATGCACGCGATTATACACACGTTCAGTCACCGTAAAGCGGGCCTTGATGACGTTCAAGACTATATGGCCTGTATGGCAACGACGTTAATTCTGAAAAAGCCGTTCAATTATTCAAAGCTTGTGTTTACGCATATGTCGAAGAATATGGATGATTCAAGATTATGTTTATATCCAAGGTTTGTGCAAATGCTGATCGATGAGAAGTTCACAAACATTGCACGTGATCCAAATGATGTTCTATATCTCAGTCACCTTGATGATACTACTGTCAAGAAGTTGATAAAGTTTCAAAAGCAAGATTCAGCACCGGTGGCAAAACCAGTATTTGGGGCTATCAAAGATGAAAATTAAATAGCACCGTCTGATAACAAGTGGAGGAAAGATGGTAGCGGTGATGAGAAAGAGTTGAATGATGAGAAAGAATGGTTTAAGGCTTTCAAGCCAAAATCTCACAGCGATTGGTTCCTTAAAGCTGAAGTTGAAAAATCCTAAAAAGAAGCAAGCAGCAAAGAAAGTTGAAACGAGGCTCATTGATGAAGACGAGCCAGAAAATGTTCAAACAGAAGCTGGTTCTAGCACAGTAATCGTTATAGAAAGCCAAGAGACAAAAAAAGCAACTCAGGAAGATGATGTTATATCAGCTACCTCAGAAAATGATGAAGATTCTGATGAAGCACCAGAGAAAGAACCTGTAAAGTCAACAGCAGAAATAGAAGCTGAAAAGGAAAAAGAATTTGATGCTGACTTTGATCCAAATCAAGAAAAAGAGTCTGATGAGGAGAGGCTAAGAAAAGAACTAAGCACCCAAAGTCTGCAGTGGTTTCTACAGCAAAAACCACAGGATCTCCATAGACTAAGGGCAAAAAGACAAAGAAAGCCCAGAAGACAACAAGCCGAAGATATGTTGGGAAACTTAAAAGCGCAGAAGTTACACAAGAACCTTCTGGCGCACAGGAGAAAGGAGCAACACAAGAACCTCCTACACAGGAACCTCCTGTTGCTTTTACTGCTGAAGCTGAACGTCCAGGAGTTACACAAGAACCTCCTGAGACCGTATTGTTAGAGATTCCGGTGATGCAATCCCCAGATCCAAAGTTTTCTCATCTTGAAGGATCTACACCGAAAACAACACCAGAGGCTGCTACTCCAAAGTCGACACCAAGATCTTCAAAGGCAAATTTGTTTGGTGATATGTCAAATGAGCCAAGTAGTCTTCAAGATCTGAATGATTTCTTTCCGGATACGAATGTTGATCTTCTCAAAAAGCGTGTGAAGATTTTGGAAGAAAAAGTTCAACAGAATGAAGCTGAGAAAGCAGAGCTGATAAAGAAAGTAAATCAAAGATCCGTAGAGAAAGAATTGTTAGATGATAAGGTCAAAGTGTTGGAAAATGAAAGAGAATTATTCAAAGCCCTAATTGAAAGTTTGCAAGACGCGAATGAAAAGCTGCAAACAGAGATTGCTGATCTGAAAGCAATTCAAGCCCTAAATGATCGAAGGTTTACAAGGATGCAGAAAGTATTATCTAGTGCTCTGAGTATTGATTTTATTGCTGAGTATGATCGTCTAGATATACAAGAAGCAAAAGAGAGAGCAGAGAAAGAACTCACAGCGAGTGGCAAAGGTAAAGGTTTTGAGGGTGAAGCACCTAAATCATCTGAAGCTGCCAAAAAGCATGTTGATGAATCTATAAAAGCTTCTGAGTCTGATATTGCTAAGGTTGACGAATCTGTCAAGCCTTCTGATCCTGTAACTGTTTCTGAAGAAAAGGATGATGAAGAAGAAGAGGATGAGGATAAAGATCATGATGACAATAAAGATGATTCTGATTATGAAGATTGGAATAATGCTGTGATGATGATGATGATCAGGGAGAAGTTGGTATGAAAATTAGTGAAGCTAAAGTCTCTGATGAATTTGACTTTTTTTCTCTGATGAATGATGAATCAAACAAGATGGATGATCAAATTGAGGGGGAGTCAGGGCAAACAGGGCCTACTGAAGAGATTGATATGTCTAATGTTGATAAGTTTGCAAAACCTGTGGCTGCAGTACCAACAAAGCCTTTGATTCTGAAGCTGGAACACAATGTAGAGGAAGGCGAGTACGTGCACAATTACACTAAAGAGGATTTGGCAAAGTTGATCGAAGTTGATGATGAATCACTTGACTTTGATTTGGAGGAACAAGTGATGAATGTTAACACGTTTGAGCCGAATGATATCAGTATATACAAAGGTTTGAAGCTGATGAGTATAACAGAGTAATAGTAGAGGATTGGTCTTCGGATGATGAAACAGAACAAACTACGAAGTACGTCGGTCCTAATACTGATAGTTTTCCTACTTTTGAGGAGATGTATAAGCAACTTGATGAAGACATGTTGAAAGAAAAGATTGAAGAATCTATTAGAGAAGGTAAAGTTCCAAAGCCAATGACGAAGGAGGAAATAGCTAAAGCTAAGAAGTCCTGGTTTAAAGAGATGCCGCGTGAACGTAAGTTTTGACATCCTCTAGCATTCTTTACCAGAGACAAAGACGTGTTCTTGGGAGATATTCTCCGTTGGGGTTGGTCTGAACGTATATGCAATCAAAAGGGATTTGGAGTGCAATACTTCAAATATCTGGCTGATTTCAAGACTTTACCGTATTGGGATGTGGAGGAGCTTGTGCAAACTGTGTTACTTATCATATGAAGTATATTGATCAGTTATTGTGGAAAATGATCAAGTTTGAAGCGACAAAGGGATTCAAGTATTGGAAGCCATTTATTCCAGGTCGCCGAATCAAAACGAATAAGAAGACAGGGGAAGATATAACGTTGATTATGAAACGACCGAGAGTGATGAGAAACATGCCGTTGATGCCTATCGAACAAAATTTCTATCCAGTGTTCAAGTGGTCTTGATTGATCCAACCACATGTGAAGCCGTTATTGTATTACAATTTGAAGAACATTTGGATATCACGAAGGAAAGGGTTGAGATATTGGGATTTCAGGGCATGAGAGGATTGTGAAGGACGATCAGGATTCTAGATCCAATGTGGCTTGTCAACTGTTCAAGAGAAGATATAAAGTGCTTGTTCTACAGCAAGATTTTGTATTTGAGGAACGTGAAAAAGAACAGGCTATGCAGTATCAAAGAGTTGTGAACGTTTGTTATGCACGTGAAGTGAATTTAAGGAAGATGTGGCAGACAAGCTGGAGAGAGCTAGAACGGGTTGAATTTCTAAAGGAAGAGAAGAGTCTAGAGGAAATACACGAGAAAGGTAGGGCGGCAAGGCTTAGAAGATTTCAGTACATGAATAAAGTGCCTCCTACATATCAGACGCCAGATCTGAAGCAAGAACGATGAAAGAAGACTTACAAGAACTTCTTCGGTCGTGTTCGTTAATGTTTTTTTGATGACATAGTTTTTGAAGACTGATACAAGATGAAGACGGTATCCAAGGGGGAGTCTGTTGGTGTAGAATGTCTATGTCTTAGTCTTATATCGAGTCTGTATAGATTAGAGTTGAATAGGCTAGCAAAATGATGTATTTATGTAGTTTGAGGACAAGTTCGCTTGAGGTGACCATATGTTTTCAAGTTCATAACCCTCATAAGCGAACTTCAACTCCTATAAATAGCTAGCTAGTCACTCTCATTTGTAACTTTGGCATTTCTGATGCGGAGCTCTGTCAATTTGGAAACTCGACGTTATATCAATAAAATTGACGTTTAATTGACTAATTCTTGTTATTTGGTAAACTTGTCATAATATTTCCGCTATTATGGACAATAGAGATCAAATCTAGGTTCCTATGCATTGAAGATCGATCCTACAAAAATAGGTTATACATTTCGGATTCTGTGATGACAGGAAGTTCAGAGTTTTTCAGTTCATGATACAGAGTGATGCTTAAGGGTTAGAGTCCTGATCTCTGGTGAAGGAACAGTTAGCTAGATTAGCAGTCGTTAGTACCAATGAGGAACTGAGGACATTCAAAACATTCGGTGATGATCTTAGGAATTAATGTCTAGCTCCGCAGACGGATGGTTTCAAAATTACCAAGGAAATCTGATGATAACCTTTGGTGACCATTATTTTTAATCTTCAAGCAGATGAATCATTCTTCTCTTTGGTCTAACCGTCGTTGGATGATGATATTTGGTGATTAAGTGGCGCTGGTCTACTGGAGATAGCTATATATCTGTCATTGTGACTGAAGAGGAAGAATGTGATTTTGATCACGGACGTATGTTTCTCAGATTCGATACTTTACCAGATTATCTGTTTCTGATGAAGATTTGCTGATTGAGCAAATTACCGATTTGCTGACCAAATCTTTCTGAAGGTAACTTAACTACGATTACGGAAATCTGGATTTCAGATTTTCGAGGGTATTCGTTGATTTGAAGTTTTCTGATGCGGTGATTCAAAGTTTCTATCAATTGCCGGTTGAGTTTTTGATACTTTAGGAGTGTGCGGAATAAACTCTCGATGCTCAACGCTTATTCAAAAACTGAACTCGGATGTGGTTATCATCGAAATGGAGAAGCTGCTGCATTAATTAGCTTCGAGTTGATGGTTATTCGAGAAAATTTGTCGGTCAAGTAAACTAGAGGAGTCGGAAACCATGCAACCAAAGATCTGAACTGGAGATTTCAGCGGTATTGAAAGTTGTTAATGCAAACCCGGATCATCAATTAAGGGGGAATTTGTTGACGCGTCTCGACGACATCGACAGACACCTTGATTAAAGTTGCAGAATATTCAAAACACGGCTCAAAGTTTTGAAGTTCAAGATCAAGCTTCGACAGTAACGAACAATGGGGAATCTGTTGATGCACTATTGTGTTCGTTACTTGTCGAATAAGTTAGATTGAGCGTGTGTTGAATATTTTATAGGTTAGAATCGAATACACGACCAAAATACGGAGTTTTTAGTGTAAAAGGGAACAAGTTCGCTTGAACTTGACCTGTGTAGGTCAAGTTCGCTCGAACTTGACATGTGGCAGACAATTTCGGCCGAACTTGTCATATGATAGACAAGTTCGCCCGAACTTGACCTCATATGCACATGTCAAGCGAACTTGGCTTTTTCCCTATAAATAGGTGGTGTGTGTTCATTTGTCATTTGAGTTTTTGCCATCCCTACGGGGAGGTGCTCCTGGATGCTCTCCAGGAACTCCGGCAGCTGGACTTATAAAGATGTATACTCTTTCGCTATGAATGAAGACTTCCGCTGCATTCTACTTCTACTCCTTTCTGTAATAACATTCTACTAAATCGGTTTACGTTTACGCATTAACTTCCGTCTAGAACCGCCTGATCACGAACCTTCATCTGAAACCTGCAATGGCTGAAACTGACAGTAACAAACTTTCGAATAATCAGGGATTCTGATGTATCCGAAAATTTGAAGATCTTCTCAAATCTGATAAACTTGGTAACTGAAATCTCGAAAAAGCTGGTAACAAACTTTCCGAGATCTTCCAAGCAATCCTTTTTGAATTCTTCGAAGAAGCAGAAACAGATCTTTAACAATTATTCGAAAACAACAGCAAACACAGGAAACCTTCTATCCAAAAACTCTTGCAGTTTATCCGAAATCCCTAAACTTCTTCTGAAATCAACAACAGATTATCCAGAATAGTAGCAGATTATCCGAAATCAACTGTTCTTCCAAGCAGACTTTAAACACAGCAACCCAACAGGTTCGAAAATCCAAACAGAATCCATGTGATATTAATCTTATTCTAGAAACAGGTTCAATAGGCTCGGATACCAATTTTAGGTCCCGAATTCGGATAGAAAGATGATATCACAACAAGTTTTATTGGTTACGGAATTACACTATCAAACTGATTCAATATGAAGGTCCGTGATCATGCGGTTCTAGATGGAAGTTAGTGCATAGACATAACCGATTCGGTAGAATGTTATTACAGAAAGGAGTAGAAACAAAATGCAGCGGAAGTCTTCATTCATATCGAAAGAGTATACATCTTTAAGTCCAACTGCCGGAGTTCCTTGAGAGAATCCGGCAGCACCTCCCCGTAGGGATGGCAAAAACTTAAATGACAAATGAACAGCACACCTAGATATAGGGTAACAAGTTCGCCCGGAGTGTGCATGGACAAGTTCGGGCAAACTTGTCCTCACAGGACAAGTTCGGGCGAACTTGACCATCACATGTCAAGTTCGGGCGAACTTAACCTTCACAGGTCAAGTTCGGCGAACTTGTTCCTAATTTCATTATTCGCTCCGTATTTTGGTCGTGTGTTCAATTCTAACCTATACAATATTCAACACACACTCAATCTAGCCTATTCGATAAGTGACGAACACAAAATGCATCAACAGATTCATCCTTGTTCGTTACTGTCGAAGCTTGATCTTGATCTTCAAATGTCTGAGTCGTGTTTGAATATTCTGCAACTTCGATCAAGGTGTCTGTCGATAACGTCGAGACGCGTCAACAAATTCCTCCTTAATTGATGATCCGGTTTTGCATTATCAACTTTCAATTCCGCTGAATTCTCTTGTTCAGATCTTTGGTGGCACGGTTTCCGACCTCCTCTGATTTGCTTGACAGACAAATTTTCTCGAATAACCACCAACTTGAAGCTAATCAATGCAGCAGCTTCTCCATTTCGACGATAACCGCATCCGAGTTCAGTTTTTGAATAAGCGTTGAGCATCGAGAGTTTATTCCGCACACTCCTAAAATATCAAAAACTCAACCGGAAATTGATAGAAACTTCGAATCACCGCACCGGAAAACTTCAAATCAACGAATACCCTCGAAAATCTGAAATCCCGATTTCCGTAATCGCAGTTAAGCACCCTTCAGAAAGATTTGATTAGCAAAGCAGTAATCTGCTCAATCAGCAAATTTTCATCAGAAACAGATAATCTGGTAAAGCATCAAATCTGAGACACATACGTTCGTAATCAAAATCACATTCTTCCTCATTGGTCACAATAACAGATATATAGCAATTTCCGGTAGACCAGCGCCACTTAATCACCAATCATCATCATCCAACGGGGTTAGTCCAAATAGAAGAATGATTCATCTGCTTGAAGACTAAAAATAATGGCCACCAAAGGCTATCATCTGTTATATCTTGAATAACTTTAGATCTCCTTGGTAATTTTGAAACCATCCGTCTGCGGAGCTAGTCATTAATTCCTAAGATTACCACCGAACATTTTGAACGTCCTCAGTTCCTCACTGGTACTAACGACTGCTAATGCAACTAACTGTTCCTTCACCGGAGATCAGGACTCTAACCTTTAAGCATCACTCTGTGTCATGATCTGAAAAAATCTGAACTTCCTGTGATCACCCGATGAGTCTCAATCCTCTGCATTTCCCGAAATCTGCAATCGGTAACCGCCCTGATACTGTTGTAGTAGTCACGAATTTCAAAAATGCCAGAATCTTCATATATTGTAAAATTTTTATTCCCCCTCATTTTTGCAAATTCTGACCATTCTGAAATTTTCACTGAAATTCCCCCTCAAATCTGGAATTTTCAGTATTCATCAAATGCGGATTTAACGTTTAGGCCCATTACTAGTCACGACACCCAAATGATCAACATTCTGCATCAGTATCAATGACTATCCTATTATCTTCAAAATTTTGTGACCGTATCACCAAATCTATACTCTGAAGCTCTAGACGGTGTCCCTGAACATCCCGGTTCGATCTTCGAAAACTCGAAAAAATTTCTATCGCGAAATTTTTCTTGGACACTCGTCTCTGATACCAATTGAAGGTCCGTTATACGGACCTTTAAACGTGAGAAATCCGTTTGCAAAGGCGACATTAGATGCAAGTTTGAACTGATTAATCACTGTTTCATTAATATATAGACGTTACAAATCCTGGAAACACTTGGACAAAGCTTCGCCGTCCAGTTGACAAAATCTTTGATTCTTACAAATGAAATGACAAGACATCTATATATGGGATGACAAGTTCACTTGAACTATGTCATGGACAAGTTCGGGCAAACTTGTGCTAGCCATGACAAGTCTGGGCGAACTAGTCCTAGGCATGACAAGTTCGAGTGAACTTGTCCTAGCTATGACAAGTTCGGGCGAACTTGTCCCTAGACATACATAAACTTCGACATTTCGCTCGTAATTACAGACTCGACTTTATACGATGACATAGGCAACAGATATATGCATGACAAGTTGACAAAATCTCTGATTCTTACATAAACTTCGACATTTCGCCGTCCAGTTGACAAAATCTCTGATTCTTACAAATGAAATGACAAGACATCTATATATGGGATGACAAGTTCACTTGAACTATGTCATGGACAAGTTCGGGCAAACTTGTGCTAGCCATGACAAGTTTGGGCGAACTAGTCCTAGGCATGACAAGTTCGGGTGAACTTGTCCTAGCTATGACAAGTTCGGGCGAACTTGTCCCTAGACATACATAAACTTCAACATTTCGCTCGTAATTATAGACTCGACTTTATACGATGACGTAGGCAACAGATATATGCATCAACAGACTCCCCCTTAGATGTTGTTGTAGTCATCATTCTTCAATTAAGTTCCTGAGTCTTTAATGTTCTCTTGATCTTTATTTCTTGAATAACTTTAACTTCCTTGATCTTCATAGCATCTATAATCCTTTTCTCTTTTCTTCTCGAGCTTGTCTTGATAAAACTTTAATCATCATGCTCACCCTTGCTTTGAGCTTTTTGGTATCTTCAATCAACATGTTTTCTCCAGCTCCCCCTTAAAATCAACTTCCTGTTTCAAAGTTCCTCAAACTTTCAAACAAAACATTTCAGATTCAAACTTTGAAATCTCTAAATACAACCATTTCAAATTTTAATCTTCTCATCAGTTTTAAACCCTCTCAGTTAATCAAGTCCAAATTAATGACCTTGAATAGATGATTTATGTATCAAGTTCAACTTAATGATCTTGATTAAACGTTTTGACACTAAACTGACACATTTATTCAAAAGTAAGTTTCAAATTAATGAACTTTTAAACTTTTCAGATCAAGTTTTCAAAGGTTTTAGATTTTGTTCAGCAACTCTAGACTTTGAAAATCAGCTTTTCATCATCAGTTTGAAACTAAAAGATAATATAATCTTTTTGTTTTTATGTAATGAATATCATACTCTAACTATACACAAACATATTTACAAACAATTTTTGTTGAGTTTGTGTTTAAAAGATCATATCAGTTTTTAAGACATATCACTAGTACCATTGACCTTTTGAGACTTTAAGTTTTAAACAAATTACCTAGATTGTCGATATGTTTGTCCACTTAAACTTCGACACATTTCTCAATTGTTCCAAGATATCATAGGTAGAATTATGAAACTTGACTCAACTATGGTTCCCATCTCAGAATATACTCCCGCATCAAGATTCCCTAGATTTCATCTTACAGGTGAGTATAGCGTAATTGATATCTGTATCTGGGTTGTGCGAGACCTTGAGAGCTCAGGTTAGTACCATCGTACGGACAGAGAGATGAATGCAGTTTTAGGGGATTTTTGCAAAAGCATTATAGAAGTTCTAGGCCATTGCTTATATAAAATCAGAAGAACTTGTATAGTACCCCAGATATCAATCATCTATAAAGACCTCAGTACTAAGTCCAAATATCCGAGAGATGTTAATCCAACAAGTTTAAGCAATTGTAAAATTTATTTTATATCCCGGAAACAATTTACAGAACGTGTAAAGCCTATCGACACATCCACAGTAAGACTTGTTTAAACTTTTAAACTTTTCAAATCCTTAGCATACAGTGATAGTCCACTGATGTACTATTATTTCCTTTTATCCACAAAACTCTTTTTGTCTTTTTCAATGTTTTTGTACTTTTCTCATTTAATATGTTTTTGGATTTAAAAAAAATTTCTCCCCTAAAATTCAAAAACATATTTTTGAAATTTTTATTTATAGAAAAACATTGACCAACCGATGAGAATCACTTCAATTCGCCATCCATTACTGCTTCACAAATTTTCTTTTAAGCACTCCCCCCCTTATGATGACAAAAACCTTAACACTTTTGTGTTTATAACAATTTACTGAACATGAGTTTTGTCTTTTTCAATAGTGAGGGTTCTGTGAAATTTCTCAATTTTTCTTCAAAAATTTGTAAAATTTTCAAATAAACGTTATTTGAATGCGTTTTTGAAAAATTTTCAAAATTTTAAAGTAAACTTTGTTGGAAAATGTTTTGTAAAAATGGCCTTTATATATACCATGATAACCCGGCCCATCTTCAATGTGTGCCCCAGAACTCAATTCTTAGTAATTTGTATTCATCTCAGAAGTTCCTGCACAAAAATTCAAACAATTAGTTGAATGGAGACACCCAAGCCTTTTCAGTCTTAGGCGTTGTTTCTTCAACCTTAATTTTGATTTTCTTTTCACAATCAGGCTTATTTTGGACGCTTTCAAGTTTCAAAAAGTACCATAAACTTTCAATTTTCTCTGATTGTGTGATTTCTTTCTGTTTCACTAACCATGTTTGATTTTTCATTAAAGCCTTTTTGAAATACAATGCAGAAACTTTTTGTTCATTACTAATCGAGGATTCACCAGTTTCAAAATTTGAAAACTTAGTAATAACTGGTTTCACCTTGTTTGTAGTTTCTGTACATTGTTTACAAACTTGAGTTGGCACTTTCAAATCTTCAAAATTTTTCTTATCAATATGAACAGTTTTAGGATTAATTTGAAAACATTTTCTAGCAATGTGTCCAGTTACTCCACATTTATGACACATCTTATTCTCATACTGATCCTTTTTAGCAAACCATACACTCAAATCATAACATTGATTTGATGTGTGGTAACCATTTTTCCTATTTCTTCTAAAAGTATGATTTGACGTTGAAGCACTGTGGACCGACCTGCACCACTTATTTACAAATTTTTGTGAGTTTTGATTTACAAATTTTTTGTGAATTTCTATAATAACTGGATGATCGTACCGATGAGCTTTTATTTTTCTTTTGAAAGTTTCAGAATTTTTAAAACTTTGTTTTTCCTTTTGTTTTTGTTCTTCATTATGCTTATAAGGTTTTTGCGTTGAGCATTCACCTTTCTCAGTAGATTGTAGAACAGTTTCTTGAAATTTTTCTTTTAGTTTTAAAAATGTTTAATTTTTATTATTTTTAGCTCTTTAATCGTCGGTATCATCATCATAATCTTCATTTATGACATCGTCATAATTTGTGATATTATCACTTATTGGAATTTCATTTTTATTCTCATTGATAGGTTTTGGACAAATATGATCTAACATCAATGAGGAGGTCACAAAACCTTTCAATTTCTTTTCTAAATCATCAATTTTATTTTTATCAATCTCAGCATCTTGTTCAAGTTTTCTGATTTTTTCAAGATGCGAGTTTATTATATTTTGTTTTTCAAAAACATTTTTATTTAAAACAGATTTTTCATTTTCAAAAATTTTTATTTGATTTTTCAAATCATTTTCTGATTTTATAAAATTTTGTTTTCTAATGTAAATTTTCCACATCTCTCAAAAGTTTAACATTATCAGATCTGGATTTTTCACAACTTGAGCACATAGATTCAGAACTCGAAGCTTCATTTGTTGATGCACTTGATTCTTCATTCTTTGGAGTTGAATATGTCTTGAGTGTACCTGCAGAAAATTTTTTAGTAAAATCAACAACACGATTCATATTTTCATCTATATAACAACCCCTCTTAATATCATATTTCATAACAGATTTTGCTTTAAGACATATATTGATTCTTCAGCTTATTTCAAAAACCACATCCAAGCTTATATGATCTAGCTTCTCTTCTATCTTTTCAATCAAAGCTTTCTTCTTCTTTGTAATTTCAAAATCGTGTTTTTTAAGCTCAAAGAAAATCTAGAATCCTTATTCAATTCAATCAAATATTCATCCCATTCTGAAGGTAACGCTTTTGCAAATTTTGAAATCTGTTCAGCACTTGACATTTTTATATTGTATTCTTTTAAATTGTCAAGTAATACATCATAGCGTTTTTTCAACTGATCCAACGATTTATCTTTTTTACACAAAAAATGTTCAAATCTCTTAACCCAAGTATTTTTATTGTCATTTCTATTCCTGAATACCCAATACCATCAAACCAATCATTTATCTTTTCAAAATCAATAACTTCCGTTTTCGACAAAAAAATGTAGTTTTCAGAAGTTTTAAGCAAAAACCAACATTTTAATTGACAATATTAATGTATCGGTTCGCTACACACGTTTAAAATTTTCCGAAAACAGTTTTTACCAGATTAGAGCTTCAAACTCGTTTCGTCGATACGAATCTAACGATATATGATGTCGGAGACGTTTTTCTGAATTTTCATGCCTTTTTTTAGAAACCTTTGTACAAGTTCGAGAGAACTTGTAACAGCTTCTTAACAAGTTAGAAGAATTCAGAAAGTTTCACTTTTTAACAAGTTCGGGTGAACTTGTAACAGCTACTTAACATGTTCGGGCAAACTTGTTAGAACCTTAGCAAATAACCAAGTTCGGGCAAACTTGTGTTAATTTTTAGCAAAATTTGGACAAGTTCGGGCGAACTTGTTCAAAAATCTCTGAAAAATACAACAACTTTGAGCGAACTTGTTTAAAATCAACAAAAATTTGTGATTTCAAGCCAAGATCGAGCGAACTTATGCTATCCGACATGGCTTTTTGCAATTTTCGACATGAAATCAGTTGTTTTAATCTCTGATCTTTTCAAGGGTTTTACTATTATGAATTTTACGTATTAGACTTGAAAATCAGTCCATTTTGTCCGTCTAATGTCCAAGAAAAGTTTAAAAATCAAAGAAATGAGTAGAAGATGATATGTTTTTTGTCCAATGTCTTCAAATTAGTCCAATCCTGCTCTTATACCAATTGAAGGTCCGTGATCAGGTGGTTCTATACGGAAGTTAGTGCGTAGACATCACCGATTCGGTAGAATGTTATTACAGAAAGGAGTAGAAATAAAATGCAGCGGAAATCTTCATTCATACCGAAAGAGTATAAATCTTTAAGTCTAGCTACCAGAGTTCCTGGAGAGAATCCTGCAGCACCTCCCCGTAGGGATGGCAAAAACATAAATGACAAATGAACAAAACACTTATATATAGGGTAACAAGTTCGCCCGGAGTGTCAATTGACAAGTTCGGGCGAACTTGACCTTCACAGGTCAAGTTCGGGTGAACTTATTCCTAATTTCACTATTCGCTCCGTATTTTGGTCGTGTGTTCAATTCTAACCTATACAATATTCAACACACGCTCAATCTAGCCTATTCGACAAGTGACGAACACAAAATGCATCAACACAATAACAGTTACAAGAAAATAGATGAAACATGAAGGTTATAACTAAATGCTTAACTTGCATACAATTGAATTGTTAGATACAAGTTTGCTACAAATAATTCAGAGTGAACAACCTAAACCTGAATGACTAAATAAGTATTTATAAGTGAGCTTAAGCCCACAACTCCCACAAAACCTAAGCCCAATTCGCCCCACTAAGCCCATTCTATAAGCTTACAACAATTAACTAACATCTATCCCAAAACACTAATTAATAACTAATGTATAAACCTTTAAGGGCCCAACAATCTTATGTATGCTTCATTAACTGTAACACCCCGAAAACGGGTTTGGTAATCAAACCACGTTAATATTAAAAGACGGGTAAAATACCATTAGCGGTAAATTCACCCGGTGAATATTAGGATTTAAACAAATAATATTAATATTAATTAAAAGGAGAATAAATGCTTTGAGAAAACGTTTATAAGAGGCCCGAGTTAATGGGACTTAAAATAGAACGAGTTATAACTCTTGAAACCAACTAAGTTAACTAGGAATATAAACCTAGTTAACAATACATGGTTAATCAACAAAACAATGAATGGTGGCCTTGTATAACAAAAACTATACATGAGGATTAAAATGGACAATTTGAAAACTAGTTTTATAAAAAGAAAAATTAAACACAAAACACAAACATGTAGGGGTGTGTGTGTGTGTGTACAGAGAAAGAGATGGAGAGGGGTGAACCCTAGTTCATCAAAAGTCAACTAACTGAAGGATGAATTGGGGCTCAAACTCAAAAAGAACATGAATTGACGATCACCCAAGCTAGGGGATCATAAGGTATGTATATGTTTGTTGAAGTTGTGAAAATTGATGAACATCATAAGTTACGATCTATACATGAATCGTAGAGTTTATGGCTGGATTAGAGATGTATACTTGCTTAGGAACCAAAACCCTAAGTGAAAATTATACATATATTGCTATGAATTGAATGTTTAGATGGTTTACCACACTTAGATAAGTGGGTTTTAATGTTATGATGAAACTGATGAAATATTTATGTCTAGAATCATCATACATGATAGTGATAAGATGATGCTTGAATAAATTATGAATTCGGGTATATGTTCATACTTGCCGTAGAGTGGGTTTTGTATGATATGAAGGTATAAATGTCATATTCATGTTAAATGATGTTTGAGGTCATCATATGTTATGAATGATTAAGATGTTTGGCTAAACTTGATGTTTAGGTGAATTCTATATATATACACGATGTAATGAATTGTTTCTTATTGATAAAACAATCCCAAATCCTTGTATGATATTAATAGTTTAGCATACAATGATTGATGTTGTGTTAATTCAATGAAGTACGGTTACATGAACTTGGTTGAGAAAGTTGTTAAACCGGTAGCACAATAATAATTCCTACCGGATATTTGACAAATTGCTTAAATGAGTTGTTGAGCTCATAGTGTAATTACTAATGCTAATAGGCAGTTTGACTTTAAGTCAAACTGACCAAAAATGAGATCAAACTATAATTTTGATATAAAGTCCGTAAGGTGAGATAGTCTTAATAATGATGACTAATCTAACCATCTTGCGAATGATCATAAGGTAGTTTGACGCTTGAAAAGCTAGGTAGGTGGAAGCTTGGGAAGAAGCGGGTCAAATGGAACTAAAAAGCATGGAAAACATAATCGGACTTCGTGGTAAGTAAAGCTTACACCCTATTTAATTTGTAGAATATCCCCTTATTGTATTGGTTACGGATAAGGTAAACAAGTATTTGGAATATGATCTTTCGATGTGTAGTAATACGGGACGAATTAAGTAAAATAATATGAGCCCATGTTTGATGGTTAAAAAGGAGTAAAATGGTAATTTGGTCATGCAATGACGAATAAACAACGAGTTTTGATTTCAGTTACCTTATGGTTTAACCCATAATAAGTAAAAGGGTAATATGGTAATTCGGTTACGAGTTAACGAATAAACATTAGTTTTGAAAAAGACACTCTATGGTGTAAGCCATGATGGGTCAAAAGAATTAAGAATTTATTTTTAAGTAATATGATTGTATGGTGTAAACCAGATGGGTTACATGGATGAGATGGTAAATAAATACCATCTCACAAGGATAAAATGGTCATTTAGACCAAACGGGTTTTATGCTCACATGAGTGAATAGCGAATGGAAATTTGCGTTGATGTTAATTACCAGCTATTAAAGCAAGGTATTAAAACGAGTCAATACTTTGACCCGAGCCAGGTATGTGTATATAATATTATAGCTAAAATGTGCGATTTTGGTCAAATATGTTGTTGAAAGTCCTTCGTCGTAAAAGAAGGGACTAAACTTGACCAAAACGCCCTTGAATGATAAACCGAGAAAACGACCCTTAAAGGATGTTTGAAAGTAAGTTTTATGGTCGAATAAGTCTTTTATAAGTGTAAAAGTTAAAGGTATACACCTTTTGGGTCACATGCCTCATAATGGGTCATTTCCGTAAAATGACAAACCGAGGGGTAGAATTTGGAATAAATAGTTTACTATATTAAATCCACCACAAATATAGTTGTGGTGGAAGATAAATAGATATCTTAATATGGAAATGAGATGTATAAAAATGAAGAGCGATAATTAATCTTAAGTGCTTAAATTCCATAACGCATCATAATAAGTATGTTCATAAACCAGGCAATGGTTGTGCAATATATATAAAATATGGATCCGGGTAATTGATTACAATTTAGACATGTTAAGAAATGAACCCAAGTGATTGAAATGAGTTTGGATAAGTTTGGATGTAAATTGGGAGAAAAGTAAACATGCAGAGCTAACACGGCCGGTGGACATTTGACACGGCCGGGTAAATGTTCTGAAACAAAAATATGTTTAGCTGACACGGTCGGGTTGAAAACCTGACACGGCCGGGTGACGGGCTGAAATATATATATATATATATATATATATATATATTTCGTTCAAATGTTTCGATTACTAAGCTTTGAGCATTTAACTTAAACACTAATTGTTTTAGTGTTTGTGATAGGTTTTCGCAAATGTGGGAACCGGATGGACGACCAAGCAGCGAAGAACCGAACACTTTAAATTGCTAACTCATTGGGGAGGATTATGAAAAGGTCGAAGCATGATCATGCACATCAAAGTTTTCAAGTTTAGAAATTTAATGCTTTTAAACTATGATTAAGTGTAATAGTCCGTTATGTCGGGTCGTCTGGGTTATTAGTTAATCCAAACGTATAAGTTCTATGTAAAAGAAAAATTTGGGACAATCATCCGCATTTATTAAAATAAGTAGAAATCGGGTTAGAGTGTTACATAACTAGCTTAACCATACCATTGTAACATGCATTTTCCCCGTAAGTTAAAACTGTAAACCGTTTTAAGAAAATGGGAAACATGAACTCACAGATTTGCGCTTCGAGCAAATCTCTAAATAATATTTGGTTTCGCGTTCATGACATAACCTACATGTGTTCTAATCTCATTAGACATTTAGGCTTAAGTTTTGTTATTGTACAAGTCCTTCATCTTGAATTTTTGTTAGACTTGTCTTCGTTTGTATTTTTGTTTGTCAATATATATTTCTTATATATTTTGTATTCTTTTTAGTTTGAGCGGGTCTAGCCCAAAAGATAAGTGTAATGGCCTAATCCATTTGATTTGTATATGTGGGCCTAGCCTAATTGAATTATATGTGTGGGCCTAGCACAATTGAATTATATAAGTGGGCCTAACCCAATTAAATTTATAAAAGTGGGCCTGCCAATTGAATTTTTATAAAGGCTAGTCCAATTGATTATGTAAATGGGCTTAACTTATTTGATTATGCAAATGGGCCTAGCTCAATTTGATTTTATAAATGGGCTTATCTTATTTGGTTATGTAAATGGGCCTAGCCCAATTTTAAAGATTACTTATACTTTTATATAAAAGATAAGTTTATATAAACTACTAATAATTTTGTATAACTTACTTTTTTTTAGTTTTAATATATATACAAACACACTTCGCGTGTCGGTTCGTATATTCGTTTTCGTGTGTTTCGTTTGGGTCGTCCGTTTCGTTAGTTTTGTTCGTGTCGTTCGTGTTGTCCGTTTTGTCTGGTTTTGTACGAATTGTCCGTTTTGTCTGATATGTTTGGACATATACATTTTTATACTTGTAAAGTTTCAAGTATTTTTATGTTTTGTATTTTTGTGTAAATATGTATTTTAGCATGTATTCCTACATTAAATACATATAATTTATACACAAAATATATACACACAAGTTTGGAGATCTATATATATATATATATATATATATATATATACCTTTATTATTTATTGTATATATATATATAACTTTTATAATCATGTTAAGGTTTCTAATCATTTTTATTCAAAATAAACCTGTGTTAATCACACCTTAAACATGATTAAATTTTATAAAAATTTTGCCATAGTTTCTCCTAAACTATGGACTTTTCCCATGTTTTATAAACATGATTTTATACACTTTTCAACTCATCAATTTTCCAATCTTTCCTAAAAATAATATAAACTCAAAATCTCAACAAGAAATATTATGAACTTGTATGAAATCTTATTTAGTTCAAGAATCTCATTTTAAAGTATGTCCATCTTTATTTTTCTTAACATGTTCATGTAAACTTTTTAGTTTATACAAAAGCTTATGTAAAATTGTTTATATATTTTCAAGACTTTATTTTTGTAACATGATTTTTATGTAAATCCATGTATTACATGTTTCATGAAAATATTTTTAAGCAAGATTACAAGTTCATAATATTCATGTTAATAGATTTTGTAGATCTAAACATGCATGTGTTTAGATCATACTTTTAAACATGATTTTGCAAGAACTTAGTTACTACATAACTACAACTTCAAAGATCAACAAGAATCATCAAAACAATATATAATCATATTAGTGTGTTTAGTTTTAGTTAGTGTTTTATGTGATTTTTAGATAAACTTCAAGATGATTACTTGTTCATTTATGTTTAAACATAAATCACAAAGGTGTAAGTACAAAGAATTAAATTTATTACTAGCTCTTAATAAGGATGAAAAATGAAGATGATGAAAAGATGAAGATCCAAAGCTCCAAGACTTGAGAAAAGGCTTCAATGACTTCCAACAAATTGCAAATGTCTTAGATCATCTTGAAGGATCCATGCGAGTAATGAAATTGGATGATTATGAAAATAAAAAAAGGTAGGTTTGTGGGGGGTGTTTGGCCGAAAATTAGGAGGGAGGAAGGAGAAATGTTGTAGAGTTTTTTTTCAAAAATAGAAGTGATGATCTTGTGTTTAGGTGTGTTATAGTGTGCATACACTTAGTCACCAGAAAGAATGCTTATCTTTCAAACAACACACCACAAATGGTTTAGTGGGGGGCCCACGAAACCGTAAATGGGGGTGGGGGTTGGTTTTCTTTTATTTTTTTATAAAATATGTTATATTATATAAACTTTGATGTTTCGGGTATTGCGTTTTTATAATTCAAGTGTACAAATGGTAAGACATATAGTGTTCGTTATGCTAAAACCGTCAGCTAGTTCACTAGGCTAGTCGTTTTCTTGTTTGGATAACGAATTCGGCTCGTGTTCTGTTATCGGGTCAGTCACGGAAAATTATACCACTTATACGGAAATGTTTGCATATCCATCTTCAAGGTATTTTTTATGTCCAAAACTTATTAACTAGTTCATTAGACTAGTAAATTTGTTATAGTGGTCATAGTTTTTGTACCGGTTATGTTATTGGTTAGTTACCAAATGAGTTGTTGTTAGGATCTGAGTTTGAATTACTTGTAGTTTTTGTTTCAAAATGGAAAATGATTGATGTTTTTAAAAGAGATTTGCAGCAGAAATAGATTGAAAACTTTTACTACAAGCAATGATCGTTTGTTTTCATCATCATCATGCTTTCAAGTTGGTAAACTTGCATGTGATTCACAAACTCCCCCTCAGCCTTTGCAATTGAAGTTTGGTAGTAAGAAATGCAGAGAAGATGAAATAAGAAAGTTGATCTTTTGATAGACAAAGTTAAACTGTTACACAAGTTACCTATTTATACTAAACTATCTAACCACTGAGCATCTTTGATGACGTCAGGGTTGATAGTGACAGGAAACTAAATGTAACTAACTACAAACACTGCTAATACTAACTATCAGTGCTTAGCACTGTTACATTAATAAACTATCTAATGACTAAGCTCTGATCTCTATCCTCTGATCCTTGTAGCTTTGGCAGACCTTTGCAACTTTGTGAAGACAATGATAGAAGAGCAGTCTTTAGGGAAGGCAGTGTTTGTACAACAGAGGTTGTAACCTCTGATAGTGTAACCAAAGCTCGGATAGTGTTATTTGGCTTTGTATCATCTGTTCCTTTCATAGGGTTCAATCCCAACATTGTGTTGCTTAAACGTAAATGATGTATAATGGATTTTTACTGTGTTTTCAATACCTCAAAAATGGTTTATGACCTTTGAATTGAAGTTCAAAGTTAAGAGATTCTATGTCATCAACATCCTTCTGTAGCTCTAAACATAATAATTCTTGGAAGTCTTCTACTGTAAGCCATAAGCAGCTTCCATAGATAGTTTAGTGGCATTACCATTAGACTTGAGCAGTGTCAATTCATGGGTGTCTTTGTCGACCTTCCACTTTAGAATTTTTGGTTTCTGAGGTTTTCTTGAAGGAGCTTTTATTGCTGAGGTTTGAGAAGGAGCTATTTTTTATAAATCTTTAGCTAGCTTGGCACTTGAATCATCTGTTGGATAATCAATCATGTTCTCTATACCTTCTTTGATAAATGTATCCTCAAACTCTTCGTCAGTCTTTTCAGACATCTCCCCTTGCCTTTTTCTTTGTAACAGGGCAAGTGTGGAATGGGCAGATGTTGTACCGGACTTTTTAGAGATTTGGGCTTTGAGAATAGCATCTTCTTTTGAATAATCAGGTTTAGGAGGCATGGATGGATCCTTTTTCCTCCTTTCTTCCAACTTTTTGTAAGTGTCTTTCACCCTGACCTCACCCCATCTCATCACTTGATTCTTTGACCCATAATTGTTCTGAATTAGTTCATTCTTCATTCTCTTCAACTTCAAGGCTCTTTCAGTCACATCTTTCTTGTATAGATCCCAGTTGGGAGGAGTTGGCTTTTTGAGAGGGTCTTTCAACATTTCTTGCATTCTGTTGATTTCTTCTCTAGCTCATCTATGCTCCAATCCCTGAAGTGTGCCCTTGTTGCCTTATACATCTTCTTCTCCATGATATACTTAATGAGTTCACTCTTGAGCAGCTTATCTTCCCTTTCTGACAACTGATTGCTCAGGTTCTTGACAAAATCTTTTAAGATGCTGGCTGTACTTAGTTGAAAGGACATGGCAATCTGGATCTCTCTATCACTTTTACCAGCTGATTCTCTTTTGGCAATATCCTCTGCTTGCTTCCGTTTCAATTCCAATAATCATCAACATTTGCAGGTCTTGGATAGCCATCAAGGGATAGGATTGTTCTTTTGTCAGGGTCATCCTCTGAAAAGAAACTTAGGATCTCTTCCCTGACTGCTGGTAAATCAAGAGGATATAGCTTTGATGCAGGAGTAACTTCAAGAGTTGAAGATGTTGTAAGCTCTGATGTGGAGGTCATTGGTTGTGATGATAGTGGAAGAGGTGCAGGAATCTCATCATCATTTATCACTTTTGTGATCTTTCTCCTTTTAAACCTTAAAGTGGGTGATGGTGGTTGTGGTATCTTAGGTGGTGTGGATAATGGATGAGTTGATGTGGGAAAAGTGATCATGGCAGTGGATAGAGTTGCATCTGTTACAACTTTGTTGTATCAACAGATGTTGACACAACAGGTGCTGTAACATCTGCTTGTGTGGATGTGGGTTTGGTTTTGAAGATGTGATAGGTTTTTGAGAGGCAGAGGTTTTGATGGTTGGATTGGTTTCGGCCTTAGTTTTAGGAGGTGTGGTTGTTGGTTGCCTAGCTTTTCTAGCAGGTATCTTCTTTGATGAAGTACCAACCTCTCCTTTTTCTTTTTGTTGTTCAATCTTTTCTCAACCAACACTCTGCTCTCCTCAATCACTGTCTTCTTGTGACTAGCCCTTGCCTTGGCCACAATTTCATCACTTAAATCTTCTTCTTTGAACCATCAGGCCTTGGAATATTTAAAGAGGTCTGGCCTTATCATCATCTATTTTCAGCTTTTTGTTTCCTAAAGGTTTCTCCCCCATTTTGGCTTCATCTGTTGTAACAAAGATAACTGTTGGAGGTGCATGGCTAGTGGTTGTGAGTAAATGAGCTTTGATAGCTTTAATGTCTGCTGCAGTGTCTTGATACCTTGAATCAAACATGTTTCTAACATCATTCATCTGGTCCTTGTGTTGTAGATCCAAATAATGTTGTTTATGTTGAAACAGAGGGTTAAGAGCTTCCTTGAGATCAGCAGTGGATGGAACAGAGGGTTGACTTTTTGTAGCTATCATCTGCTTCAGTAAACTTTTGATCTCGTCCACAGAATGTTCTATCTTAGTAACTCTCTCTGTCAAATCCTGATATTTTAGATCATCACCTAATTTAATAGGATCATCTGAACTCCTACCAGACATGGTAGTTGTATCTATGGTATCATTAGCAGTGGTTTTAGGACCAGCTTCAACCATAGATGCCCCTTTGTCTTGGAACTGGGGACTTCCCACAATAGAGGTAACAGTTGTTGCCTCAACAGTGGTTGCCTTCAACCAAGTCTTATTAATGAAACCACTGTCCAACTGAGAACTTGGGAGTTCAGCAATTGTAGTTGATGCTTGAGTTGAACTATCACCAAGGGTTACATATAACCCAAGGGATGTAGCCTCTTCAAGTGCTGATGGGCTAGCAATGAATAAAGAGTCAGACCCAGCCTCTTGATGAAGTATATTCCCAGTAATAGGTTGTTGAGAAGTGCTGGTTTTTGTCTGGTCTAATTCAATTACATTGAGCAAAGGTAACATAGTAGGTGGAAGTGTAGTCATTGGTGAAGGTGGCTGTGTAGAAAGCGACAGTGCCTTGGGAGAGGGGTTGTGGAAGATAGAACCAAGTGGATCTAGAGCTTCATAGTTTGGTGTCCCTGTGTCTACAACCTTTTCCTTTTGTGAGGAAGAAGGAGGAGTTTCAAAGCCGGTTGGAGATCTTTGAACCAACTGCTGTGAAGAAGTAGCAGTAGTGGTTTGTGACTTTGGTTTGTCACTGGATTTACTTCTGGGATCTCATCTTCCAAGGACCCTTTTTGGGTTTGGTGGGATTTTTGGTTGTGTTTTGGTTTTCTTTGTGAGGATTTTTTGGTGTTGGTTTCAAAGCAGCGGTTGTGGTGCCCTGATCACCAAGAGCAGTGGGCTCAGTAGCAGGAGGTTGAGTTTGAACATTTTGTTCAGGTAAAACTTGCTCAGCCTCCTCTACTTGTATTTTCGCAACTTTATCTTGGTTTGTTATTCTGGTGAAGGTTTCATGATTGAGCGGCCCTGGGTTTGTCACAATGCCTTTTTTACTTTCAGGACCTTTGATTTGATCTTGTAAGTAAACACTCAGAAACCGTGGGTGAATCAAAAAAGCTTTTCTTTTGTAATGTTTTCAAAATTATGCACAAGATCATTGAACATGATCTGGGAGTAGTTAAAATTTGTGTCAGTTAAAATTGCATACCCCAAATATTGCATGTTCAATGGAATTTCATTGAAAGCAGTGGTTTTTATTGAGAGACAAATTAGAATTGTGTGAAAGAAAAATCTCATCTCAGTAGGAAAGTTAGGTTTAAAGATGGTCATTCCTTTCATCTGGCCTACATAACCTCTTTCCAGAAACTCTACTTGGATCTCATTAAGGGGAAATGACACAGGATGTGCTATGTCATTTAACTTGAAAACTTGAGAGATCGATTGGGGGGCTAATTTGCATCAACACTCCCCTACTCTTGAGATTATTGAATAAGGAACACCACAGCAGTTGAGTGAACCTTAGCATTATTCCAGAAGTCACAAGAGAATCAATGTAGATTGGGGCTTTGACTTCCAACATGTGCTTGAATTTCGACTTTTGCAAAATTCAAATCATTGGATGATAGCGAGTATTTGCGTCGTTTGCTTCAAGTATGGCGGTGTAATTATGTGGGGTTTTGATTATGAGAATGAAAGGTGGAAGTTCTTATGTGGATTTCTTAGAAGATTTTGATTTAGGAGCCATGGTGTTAGAGAGAAAAACTGTTTTGAGATTTTTGAAATCGACACAGTTTTAGGGTAAACACTGGTGAGGGATAAAACAGGGTTTTTATAGGGTTTTGAAAAAGTGATGATGACATGGCATCTGTTGCAAGATCTGATGGCTAACATCTGGCCACGTGTAACTCTGATGAGAAAAGTACTGATTTTTAACACTATCAGTGGATAGTTATCAGTGTTTTGAAACAAGTGGTATAAATGGAAGTCAGAGGATACACTTTAACAGTGGATAAGATTTTGAAGCCTGTCAGAGGTTTTGAGCAAACAATGTTATGAGCAGACTTTTAAAGATTTATTGAAAAATTCAATTTTAACTATTTTTAAGGATGAGTTTTTGATTTTCTAAAAACATTTTGATGCTATGTACGCATGGATTTACAAGAAAACTTGTTTTTAATCCATGTTTAGCATTCCAATTCTTGAGATCAAGTTTTCAAAGGTAGATGTATCCAATGCCTTGGTTAAAACATCTGCCAACTGATCTGAAGTATGGACATGATGAAAAGAAATCAAACCTTTTTCATAGCAATCTCTCACAAAGTAATGTCTGATGTCAATGTGCTATGTAGTTGAGTGAGAAACTGGATTTTTAATGATGTTTTCAGCAGCTTGACTGTCCAATCTGAGTGGAGTCTTTAGTGCAGTTACACCAAAATCCAGCAACTGGTTTTGAAGCCACAAGAGTTGAGCAGTGCAGCTAGCAGCAGCAATATACTCTGCCTCAGCAGTGGATGTTGAAACTGCAACCTACTTTTTGCTTTGCCAAGACACTAGACAATCACCTAGGAATTGACATCCTCCTGATGTGGACTTCCTTGTAGTTTTGCACCCAGCAAAGTCACTATCTGAAAAACCTGAAAGCTCAATATTCCCATTAGCTGGATACCAGATACCAAGTGTGGGAGCACCTTTTATGTATCTGAATATCCTTTTTACAGCAATAAGATCAGACTTTCTAGGTAATGCCTGTGATCTGGCACAAACACATGTTGCAAACATGATGTCTGGCCTTGATGCAGTTAGGTACAATAAAGACACAATCATGCTTCTATAAAGAGTTTGATCAACAAGGTCATCTTACATCAATGGTGACTAGCTTGGTGGTTGCCATGGGTGTGCTACATGGTTTACAATCATCCATATCAAACTTTTTAAGCAGTTCTTTCACATACTTGTTTTGATGGATAAATGTACCATTTTGCAATTGTTTAACTTGGAGACCAAGAAAACATTGGAGCTCACCCATTGCACTCATCTCAAACTCTCTGCCATGAGTTTTCGAAACTCTTCACACATAGCAGTGCTTGTGGATCCAAATATGATGTCACCCACATAAATTTGGACAAGCATCAAATCTTTCCTTTCCATTTTAAGAATAGGGTTTTATCTATTTTACCTCTAGTAAACCCTATGGATAAGAGAAAAGTAATGAGTTTCATACCAGGCTCTTGGTGCTTGCTTCAAGCCATACAATGCTTTCTTGAGCTTGTAGACATGATCAAGATGGAATGCATCTTCAAAACCTGGAGGTTGACAGACATACACCTCTTCTTTGATTTTTCCATACAAAAATGCACTCTTTATATCAATTTGATACACCTTTATGTTGTGGTTAGCAGCAAAAGCTAAGAACATGCGAATTGCTTCTAACCTTGCTACAGGAGAAAAAGTCTCATCATATTCTATACCTTTTTGCTGTCTATAGCCTTGAACCACGAGTCTTTCTTTGTTTTTGACAACAATACCCCTTTCATCAGTTTTGTTCTTGAACCACTTTGTGCCAATTGGACTTACATCTTTTGGCAGTGGCACAAGCTCCCAAACTTGTTGTCTCTTGAACTGAAGGAGTTCTTCTTGCATGGCTTCTACCCAGCTGTTGTCTTTCAGTGCCTCTTGGTACTTGACTGGCTGTGTGAGTGATAGAAAGCCAGCAAAAAGACAAATATTTTGGGATTGGCTCTGTATGAGCACCCCAGATTTGATGTTGCCAATAACTTGATCAGATGGATGGCTTTTGAGATAAATCAAGTCACCTTGGTATGGAACAATAGCATTTTGAGGTGATGGCTGCAAATGTGTATCATCTGAGCTAACCTATGCTGGTGTGTTTGAAATATCAGCCTCTGATGTAAATGGAGGTGGTGGTATTGGGGGTAAAGAGGTAACATTCTGATGATTTTGTTGTCCAATTGTAGGACTTTTATCAACAGATGTTTGATTTTGTGAACTGGCAGAGGTTTGAGGATCAAACACTGTTGACCCAGAAGTGGCAGAGTTTACACAAGAGCTTGTGGCACTTGATCCTCTATTGGAAGAATTGACTTTTGTTTGTGGAAGCACACACTCATATTCTTGATCTTGATCTTCTCTTGATGGTTGTGGTGTACCTGCGTTGTCTAGCTTGATAGAAACATCAGCAAATGTGAATTTATCTAAATCAAAAAGCTCTGCGGGATTTGCTGGGATTTTTAGTGATGAAAGTTCATTGAACTTCACATTCAAAGTTTCTTCAACACACTTTGTCCTAGAGTTAAAACTCTGTAGGCTTTAGCAGTGGTTGACTATCCCAGAAAATAACCACAATCAATTTTGGCTGCAACTTAGATATAGAATCTTTTAAGTTCAAAATTGAAGCATGGATAGCCAAAAACTTTAAAATAGGAAATCAGAGATTTGATTTTATACAAAATCTCATAGGCAGTCTTTTGATGCCTGGGGTTAATCAAAACTCTGTTTTGAACACAGCAAGCAATGTTTACAGCCTCTGCCCAGAAAGACAAGGTTAAACCAGAGTCTGCTAGCATAGTTCTTGCTGATTCAATTAAAGTTCTATTTTTCATTTCAACCACCCCATTTTGTTCTGGAGTTCTTTGAATGCTATATTGTCTAACAATTCCTTTTGACTCACAAAAAGCATCCAACACCCTATTTTTGAACCCTGTTCCGTTGTCACTCCTAAAGATTTTTACTGGAAGATCAAATTGCTTTTCTACTTGTTTAACAAAGTTTTGCAAAATGACTGCAGTTTCATCCTTAGAGTGGAGAAAGAAGGTCCATGTAAACCTAGAGAAATCATCAACTATCACTGGCAATACCTTTTGTGTTTTAAGCTCATGATTTGTACTAGGCCAAACAAGTCCATGTGAAGCAATCGTAAACACTGGCTTGTTTTGGACTCTTCAATTGATTTGAAAGAACTTTTATGTTGTTTTCCTTTTAAGCAGGAAACACAATGTTCTTCACAAGAAAATTGCTTGTGAGGCAAACCTCTTACAAGACTTTGTTTTGAGAGTGTGGTGATAGTTTTAAGATTTGTGTGTCCAAGTCTACAATGCCATAACTCAGTCTCTTTGCTTGAAGCAACTGAGAATAAGCATGTTCCAGACATAGAATTATCTTTTAGCATATCTACCACATACACATTCCCACTTCTGTGTGCAGTGAGTTGTGCTTTGCTCTCAGCAATGATTTGATCAATCTTTTTAACAACCTCTGGTCCCACAATTTGACAAGTTTTTTTGGTGAAGAAGGATCCATACCCTCTGTCACTCATTTGTGAGACACTCAGCAGGTTAAATTTTAGATTGTCAATTAAGTTCACATTTTCAAACTTGAGTTTCCCAGCCAGAACCGACCCAGACCCTAAAACCTTTCCCTTTGAGTTATTACCAAAAGATATATCACCCCCCATGAGCCATGAAGTCCTTGAGAAGGGCTCTACATCCTGTCATGTGCATGGAACCTCCACTATCTACATACCATAAGCTATCAAGGCAAGTAGAGGGTCCCTACACATCAAGTAAATAGATCAGTTAAGATAGGTCTCCAAGCCAAATGCTTTCTAAAGCCAAAATGGCTTTGGATGGGGTCACAGATGGTCCAGTCTCAAGTCTAGGACAATGGTCAGTGGTTTGGATATTTTCTTGTAACATCTGCTATCGACCATTTCCTATCAGATGATTGTATCCATAGGGATGCCTATTCACTCTTTGCTTTGAAGGCTTTTTGTATCCTTCATAAGTAAGAGGAAACCTTTTGTAGGCTGGTTGGCGATTCCCTCTTGGAAATGAGTTTGATGGTGGGGCACCTGTTGGTGCATAATGTCTATGTCTTAGTCTTATATCGAGTCTGTATTGTATAGAGCTGAATAGGCTAGGTATATGAAGTATTTATGTTTAGCTTAGCTAAGTTCGCCCATATGTGTCACATGTATACATGTTCGGCGAACTTGCAGTAGCAAGTTCGGGCGAACTTGAGTCTCTTAGGGGCGAACTTGCAATAGTATAAATACCTAGATAGCCTACTTCATTTGTAACTTTGGCATCTTGGAGGCGAAGCTCTGTCAGTTTGTAACCAGAACGTTTGATCAATAAAACTGACGATTAACTGATTAAATCTTGTCTATTGGTAAACACGACGTAATATTTTCGCTATTATGGACGTTAGATATCAAATTTAGGTTCCTTAGCATCGAGGATCGGTCCTACAAGTGGTATCAGAGCTAGAACAGCCTGATTTGATAGTATCAAGAGAAGAACACTTCTATTTCATCTCCATTCTTCTAATTTCTTAACTTTTGAACATAAAATGAAGATTCACGGTCAAAATCTTTTCAAATTTGAGTATATCATGTAAAATACAACAAAGATAAACCCTTGAAAGATTGGAGACCAAATTCAACAAAATTCATGTCAAAATTTTGAAAAAACCATGTTTTGGAAAACCTCCAACTTCGAACTTGTTAGCCAAGTTCGGCCGAACTTGGTCTAAAAAGTCACTTTTCAAGTGAAGTTTTAGCAAGTTCGCTCGAACTTGTGTAATTTTTTAAGAAATCTTGATTAAGTTCGCTCGAAGTTACTGATTTTCATTGATTTTATAGCAAGTTCGACCGAACTTGTGTATTATATCAAGGAACCTTAAGTAAGTTCGCCCGAACTTACTAGCATTTCATCAAAGTTCTATTAGCAAGTTCGCTCGAAGTTTCTGATTGGTTTATGTTGTAAGTTCGACCAAAGATCAAGCATATTTTTTCAAAACATAAATCACAAGTTCGACCGAACTTGTGATAATTCAAGAATTCTTCATTCAAAACTACAAGTTCGACCGAACTTGTAGTAGATCTAACATTTTCAAAAGTTTTTGAATATTTTCAGTGTACACGTCTCGTTATTCACGATGACCGAACTTGTTATTTATTCAAGAATTCTTCATTCAAACTATAAGTTCGACCGAACTTGTAGTAGATCTAACATTTTCAAAAGTTTTTGAATATTTTCAGTGTACACGTCTCGTTATTCACAATGGATAATATGCAAAGAGCTTTTATATCTGGAGTTAGTTCGTCGAATGCCAACGTTAATTATCAAGTCAATCTTGATAACGAGATGGGGTCGACTGTTAAACCACCCAAGCTGATGAGCATGGACGAATATGAAGCATGGAAGGAAAAATTTACCTATTGGGTGCAAGCCATGCACTTCGCTGGCTGGTTGTCGATTGAAAGAGGTTACACTGTTACGGTAGATGAACATCAACAAGTCCTTGAGAAGTACAATTACTCGACAGTACAGAGAGACGAATACATTGCTGAGAAAAAGATGATCAGTCTCATCCAACAGTCTGTCAAAGAAGATATCTTGATTTTGCTACCAGAGTATACTACTGCAAGAGATCTTTGGTTGTCATTACAGAAGAAGTATCAAGGCAGTGCCGAAATGATCAAAAGTAAAAAGGCGCTTATTCTGAAAGAGTTCGATATCTTCACCATGTTAAAGAATGAGACCATGAAGCAAATGATCGAGCTCTTCTGTCATCTTAAAGTTCAAATGCGAAGACACGGTCTCGAGAAGACATAACAAGAATACATCGACAAGCTTGCTGACGCACTGCCAGATGGTGAATGGACTACTTATTTGATGGTTCTGAAAAATAGTGATAAGTAGGATTTCTTCAAGTTGTCAACATTTATCGATAAACTCAAAAGCCATGAAATGGAACTCTTGAAGATTGCAAAGTCAAAGAACGTTAATGTAGTTCAAGAAGTTGGGTTGTACTACAAAAGTGGAATGCAAGATAACATTTCAAGTCCGAAAATTGGGACAGCGTTTAGTGCGAACATGAATGCTTCTCCATAGAACCAGAGTCAATCACAACCTCATTATGATCAGAGTCCACAGAGTTCTATCTCAAGCACTAGTTCAAATTCATCTTATCAAAGTCAAGCAAATCAGAATAAACAATCAAATTCTGATTCAAATGTATACAAGTGTAACATCGCAGTAAATTTGAACAATGTTGTTTCGGAACAAGTCGCTAAACAACATATGTCTCTTCTTGCCACTGTTCTGGAGTCATACGAAAGTCTTGTAGCCGGTAAAATTGGAAATCACGAAATGACGGCAGAAGATTATGACCAAGTGGATGAAGAAGAACTCGAGTTGATGGATATCAAGTGGTGTTTAGCATCTATCATTCGAAGGGTCACAAAGTTCGTTGCTTTCACTGGCCGAGATATCGGAAATTCCAGCAACAAGTTGGGCTT
This sequence comes from Scalesia atractyloides, assembly GCA_947069175.1. NCBI lineage: Eukaryota > Viridiplantae > Streptophyta > Magnoliopsida > Asterales > Asteraceae > Scalesia > Scalesia atractyloides. The sequence continues at coordinate 66,341,686 of CAMTDV010000025.1, forward strand.
CGACAAATCAAAAGTGACGTGCTTCAGATGTCGCCAAAAGGGACATTTCAAGAGAGAATGCAAAAACCCTGAAGCAACGGGAAATCAAAGTCCGTTCGTAGGAGGCAACGAGTATTATAAGAAGTCACTTCAATATAAGCCATTTCCAAAGAAGACTCAGGTTGAAATCCAAGAGAAACCAAATAGCAGTAGCAATGAGAAAGCTATGGTAGCATCAAACGAAGATGATGGTTTCGACTGGAATTCTTACATCAGTAAGAAGACCGGAGTTGCGTTGATGGCTGAGATAGTTGAAGATACTTCTGCAGAGGAAGCAGCGGCAGCGGCAGAAGCAGCGGCTGTAGAACAGATTCTGCTGGAACAATACTTGCATCAACAACGAGAAGAAGAAGAGTATATGCACATGCAGAAACAAGGAATTTTATCTCCTAACTCATGTGATAGTTTTGCAGGTCATTTTGATGGAAGCTCTAAAGAACAAGTGGTTGAGGAGAAAACAATTGATGAAGAGATCATCAATGTTACACAAGATGTGAATGCCGAAAACCTCAAGGACATGGCAGATAAAGCTTTAATGGCAAATCTAACTAAGGTAGGTCCAGAGGTAAATGAAGTTGTCAAAGTACAAATTGTAGAGGTTGAAAAACCTTGTACAAAGTGTACTGAACCATGTTCTAAGTGTGCAGAAAAATCAAAAATCATCACTGAAAACAATGTGCATAATGAACTTTTGAAATACGATTATCGCACAATGAAGGAAGCGTATGATAAAATAAAAAATGATTATAGTAGGCTTGATAGAAATAACATCGAACAATATGATACCATAAGAATGTTAAAAGGAACAGTAATGGATAAGCAAAAAAGATTAATATCTATATTAACATCATTGCTGAAACTAAGCAACAACTCCAGGACATGACAATTGAAACAGAATGTGTTCAGCAACTTTTGAGAAGTTATACATGTAATGCATATGTCATTGATCACATCATTCCGACAATTCCATCGGAAGAGAAACCTAAAAAGAAAATTGGTAAGGAATACAACAATGTTTCTCCACCCCTTTGCGAGAAGTATTGTCGCAAATCTGCTGATGGGGTGGATAAGGCACTCAACATTGAGTTGTTATCTGAAAAGAAAACTGAGTTGCCAGAGAACATTGATGTAATCTATACTAAAACAGATGATGACAATGTTGTGGTTAAAAAAGTTGTTGAAAATGTTTTGAACGATTCTAATGAAGGCAGCTTTAAAAGCGCCGACTCGAGCTCAAAGAATTCAGATTCACAGTCCGAAGATGACGATACATCATCGGAGAATGATCTATGTGATGATCCTAATGTTGTCATGTACAAGATTAAGGAATCTGATAGATTATACTTTGATGACAGTTTTCCGATTCAAAATGTGAAGGAAGAATTGTTAGGCAAATTCTTTAAACTCGTGGAAGTCACATCAGATGATCTAGAGATCAATGAAAAGAAATTCTATTCCAAACCTAAAAGAAACAACTACCGAAAGAATGGTGGTGATCATCCGGAAAACCGGAGAGCTGGGTTGGGATTAGAGGAATCAGATGAACCTAAAAGAAACCGTCACCATTTCATGAATACAAGAATAAAAACATGAATTTTTTATATGGGACGAACACGGTTCATGAGGAAAGTTTGATCGGGAAACAATCAAACATGAGTTTAAGAAACAAAAAGAACTTCGAGATAAAGCCAAAATTGCAAGTGGAGCCAAAACAAGGGGTGTAAAACCCACTAAAGGACATCCACATGATTCTCGGACTTGTTTCAAGTGCAACGAAATTGGTCATATTGCACGTTACTGTCCGAAATCAAAACCGGCTTATCTTCGAAGGAGAGAAAGTTCAAATGTTGTGAAACCAAGCAACCAGTGTTTGTAAAACCTGTAAAGATTTTGAAAAGAAATGAATCAAAAGCTGAAGTCAAACCTAAGTTTGAAAATTCAATTTTTGAAAAAGGTGAAACTTCAAAGGCTAATGAAAACAATTTCTACATCAAGAAGGCTAACATCAAATCTCAAGCCTAGATTGCAAAGAAACGGTCAACAATATCAAATGTTATTAAGTTTGAGCTTATAAAGACTGATAACACAAAAGAATCAAAATCAGAGATCATAATTGAAACCACAACTGAAAATGTCAAAACTACAAGTGGTAACAATTCAAAAGATAAAAAGAAAGTGAAATTTTCAAACATAAACATCTCAGAAAATCCAGATGATGAATATGAATTTGATTATGCAGATGAGTGTGGATTCGATTATGCTGATGAGTGTGATTTTGATTTTGATGATGGTTATCCAATTCAACCCAAGACCAAAAGGCTTGGGTCTCACTTTTTAAATAGATTGTTGAAATGTGTAGGGGCTCCAGAGATCCATACTTTCTAAGTGGATTTTGGATAGTGGAGCGTCCAGGCATATGACGGGAATGAAAGCGTTGCTATTCGACATTAAAGTTATCAATGGCGGATATGTTGGATTTGCGGGTAATCAAGGTGTAAGGATAGTCGCCGAGGGAAAACTCTCCAATGGCGTCGTTTCACTTCATCGTGTGAACTATATTGCAGAACTTGAGAACAATCTTCTGAGCATATCGCAGATTTATAACAAGAAGTTCACAGTCCATTTCAACGACAAAGAGTGTATTATCTTGAAGCCGGTATTCAAAATACCAGATGAGTGGATTCTAATGCGAGCACCACGAGAGAATGATCTATATGTTTTGAGATGGGTGTTGCTACCACTTCATCAAAATCAGCATAGTGTTTTGTGTCAAAGGCTACTGAAAAGGATTCTATTCTTTGGCATCGTAAGATGTGGCATATTCATTTGCGAAAAATGAATTTCTTGGTTCATAATGATCTTGTAGAAGGCGTAAATCTTCGAAGTTTTTAGATGTCTGATCATTGCTTAGAATGCAAAAAGGGAAAGCAGATCAAGAAATCTCATCCGAAGAAAATTCTGAACTCAATCAAGTTGCATTAGAACGTCTCCACATGGATTTATTTGGTCCTGTTATGTTCGAAGCATCTCAGGAGACTTATATTGCTTGGTCGTGACAAATGACTATTCGAGATATTCGTGGGTATTCTTTCAAGAATCAAAAGACGAAACGTTCGAGAACTTGATTATTCTATTCAATAAACTCGAGAACCTTTATCATCTGCCGGTCAGGCGCATTAGAAGTGACAACGGCACAGAGTTTAAGAATAACAAAATGAAGGAATTCTGTAACGCAAAAGGGATTCTGTACGAGTTTAGTGCTCCCCATACTCCAAGCAAAACGAGTAGCTGAACGGAAAAACAGAACTTTGATTGAAACTGCGAGAACCATGCTTGCAGATTCTAAACTTCCAATCAGCTTCTGGAGTGAAGCAGTTGATGCGGCTTGCTACACGCTAAACAAAGTTCTCACTATCAAACCAACAAAGAAAACATGTTTTGAGATGATAAACCGACGGAAGCCAAATTTGAAGTTCTTAGAGCCATTCGGTGCGCCATGTACGTAATAGACCAAGATGGCAAATTCGAAGCTAAATCTCTTGAAGGTTTCTTTGTCGGATATGCGAGTCCTTTGAGAAGAGTATATGTTCCTTCGTTGAGAAAGGTTATTGAAGCACAACACGTGGATTGTTTCAACTATATGGATCCTATTCAAAGGAGAGGTGACGCGTGGCTGTTTAACTATCAAGACCTTTGGAAGTCATTTGACTTGCTCGAAGAACCATCTGACGAAGAAGTTGCAACGTTATATTATCTTCACCAGTCAGCAAATCAAGAACAAATTGTTCGACCAATTGTGGTTAATCAACCACGTTGGATCCATCTTCTTCTGGCGCAAGTTCAAGTAATAGTGGTGTTCCGGCTGAAAATTTTTCTGAAACATTAGTAACACCTACTAATCCTCTAACAAATGCCTCTACTGAACCAGTGAATACAACAACGAAGCCCAGTATGCCTCAGAATCAGAATTCTGACTCAGATGAAGCACCAACATTTGATGCTGATGGGGAATCATCTTCTTCAGATGAGGAAATGGAGCAGATAACAAGTCTTCTTAATCAATCTGCAGACCCGAACAACAGAAATGAAGCTTCATCAAGCTCTCCAAACGTTGAAATGGTCGTTGATCTCAACATCATGAATCAGCAAAACTCAGTAGATGTTCCAAGTGAAGAATTGCCACGATCATATTCCAATCATCCGTCAACAAATATTATCGGAGAATTCAAACTGGTGTTAGAACTCGAGGTCAAATAAACAAAGCACTCAGTTGTTTCTAAACTCGCATTGCTCCAACCCAGAACTATTGCTTATATTCATGTTTCATCTCTCAGATTGAGCCAAAGACAGTTAATGAAGCTTTAGCCGATGAAAACTGGGTACAAGCAATGCAAGAAGAACTATTGAAGTTTGAGAAGTTGGGAGTGTGGAAGCTTGAAGACTTACCAGAAAATAGAAAGCGATTGATACAAAATGGGTCTTTAAGTGTAAACGTGATGATAGAGGGGTTATTGTTCGTAATAAAGCTAGGCTTGTTGTCAAGGGATTTCACCAGCAGGAAGGGATAGATTACACGGAAGTCTACACACCAGTAGCTCGCTTGGAATCTATTCGAATCTTTCTAGCTTTCGTATCATGGAAAGGATTTAAAGTCTATCAATTGGGTGTCAAATCGGCTTTTCTGTACGGAAAATTACGCGAGAAGGTGTACGTTGGACAACCACCAGGGTTTGTCGATCCACTCAACAAGAAGAAAGCATACCTACTAGATAAATTTCTTTATGGTCTACACCAAGCCCCGAGAGCTTGGTACGAGACGTTATCGCAACATCTCATCGGCAACGGCTTTATCAGAGGAACTATGGATAGTACTCTTTTCACCAGAGAAGTTGATGGTCATCTGATTATAGTTCAAATCTACCTTGACGACATCATCTTTGGATCTACAAACGATAGTCTCTGCAAGGAGTTTGAGGGAATCATGAAAAGAAATTTGAAATATCCTCGATGGGCGAAATGAAGTTCTTTCTTGGTTTGCAAGTAGATCAGCTTCTGGATGGTATTTTCATTCATCAGACTAAGTATGTTCACGACATCTTGAAGAAGTTTGGTATGGAAAGCTTGAAGCCTCTATCTACACCTCTTGCTCTAAATCACGGAATTTGCGTTGACGAGACTGGAGCCAAAGTTGACGAGACGTTATACAGATCGATGATTGGTCGTGATGTATCTGACGGCATCATGCCCAGATATTATGTATCCAACCTGCCTCTGCGCCAGATATCAGTCAAGCCCAAGGATCTTACACATGCAGATCGTGAAGCGAATCTTCAGATATCTGAAAGGATGCCCAAGCACCGGCTTGTGGTACCCAAAGAATGACAATTTGGACCTCACAGGCTATGCTGATTCTGATTTTGGTATAGATAAGTTGAATTCAAAATCAACTACAGCGGGATGCCAGTTCTTCGGAACAAGAATGGTAACCTGGCAGTGTAAAAAACAGACTAAGGTCGCTCTCTCTACCTGTGAAGCTGAGTATATCTCGGCCTCCAGCTGTTGTTCATAGATTATGTGGATTCAACAACAGATGAGAGACTATGGTCTACAATTTCTAGACACTCCGCTGTTTGTTGATAACAAGGAAAGCCATAGATATAACTAAAAATCCGGTTCATCACTCATGCACAAAACACATTGAAGTTCGTTACCATTTCATTCGTGATGCTACGAAAAGAAATTTGTGCGAATAGAAAAAATCCACACCGACGAACAAAAGGCTGATTTTTATACCAAACCATTTTCTTTGTCACGATTTAAATACTTGCTAAGAATTAATGGTGTGAAAAATTTGCTGACAGGGGCGACGTTGAGGTTGAATACGGATCAGACGACGAGTTCGCATAATCCACATTGGTTTGTAAATATCTTTCTAGTTTAGAATTTTGTTAAAAACTAAAATCCAAAAAGATGTTTTTGATTTTAGGGGGAGAAATGTTAGAGAAAATACAAAAAATATTTGAAAAAGTTTAAAATCCAAAAACATTGAAAAAATTAAAATGTACAAAAACATTAAAAAAGACAAAAAAGAATTCAATGTCACTAAAGGAAATGATAGTACATCAGTGGACTATCACAGTATGCTAAAGAATTGTAAAGTATAAAAAGTGGTAAACAAGTCTTACTGTGGATGTGTCGATAGGCTTAACACGTTCAGTAAACTGTTTTCGAGATATAAACTAAATTTTACAACTGCTTAATCTTGTGGATTAACACATCTTGGATATATGGACTTAGTACTCCGAAATTTCGTTTGAAAGATTGCCTGATTCTGAGATACGAGGTCTTTATAGATAGTTGATATCTGGGGTATTATACAAGTTCTTCTGATTTTGCGAAAGCAATGGCCTAGAACTTCTATAATACTTTCGCTATTAAACCCACAAACTGGGATGCAAAACTTGAAAAGTATCGAAAGATATAATCATTTGCAGTGCTGAAAAGATTCCATAGGTGGAACACTCCTTAAAGACGAGCCTTATCTCTTTGTCTGTACGGTAGTACTAACCTGAGCTCTCAAGGTCTCGCACAACCCAGATACAGATATTAATTACACTATATTCACCTGTAAGATGAAATCTAGGGAATCTGGATACGGGAGTATATTCAAGAAATGGGAACCGCAGTTAAGTCAAGTTTCATAAATCATACCTTAACATATCTTGAAACAGTTGAGAAATGTGGTAAATCTTAAGTGGACAAACATATCGACAATCTAGGTAAACGAGTTTAAAACTTAAAATCTGTTAAAGGTCAACGGTACTGGTGATATGTCTCTAACAACTGATATGATCCTTAGACACGAATTCACAAAAATATGTTGTAAATATGTTTGTACATAGTTTACATTGTTCTGTACATAGTATTCAGCTTTACAAATTAAAATCAAAAAGATTTTTGGTGTGTTTTAGCATAAACTTACAAAAAGTTCAAAAAGATTTTATTTCTACATTGTTTTTCAGCAAACCAATGTTGGAGAACGGATCTTCGAAGTCTGGTAAGATGCTAGAACTGGTGGGAATCTCTTTGACAACGGGCTGGGAGCTAATCTGTAAAATCTGAAAAGCCAAAATGATGAAAAGTTCATTAATTTGAAACTTTGATTTTGAAAATATCAACAGTTTGTTCGTAACGGGTCAAACCGGGGTCAGTAACTTGGACTAGGCAGACAAATCGGTTAACCAAGGTCATTAGCTTGGACTTGGTCAACTGAGTGAATTTTCATAACTGGTAAAAAGTTGGAAAGTTCAGGGGTTAAAATGAAAAATTGAAAAAGTTTGGATTTATGGTTTGGCAAGTTCGGCCGAACTTGCTAAACAAAAACAAGTTTAACAAACTAGTAAGTTTGACCGAACTTGCTAAGTAATGGCTGGTTATTGATAAAAGTTAAGTCCGCTTGTACTTCAGTTGGGCTTTTCAAAGATGGACTTAACACGTTCGCCCGAACTTGACATGGTATAAATACCAATCAAGTTCGGCCGAACTCATTCAACTGCAATTCAAACCAACTGAAGCGAACTTGAGCGTGAGAGAGTTCTGAGCGATTTTGGCATTTTAACGTCGTTATTCTACCCGATTTTAGTCCGTTTTTTGTGATTTACACACCAATTACCATGGCTGAGGTGAGATTTGGAGATTGATCCATGTTTGAACCGTAAACAATTGAAACGAGATCTGAAATTGTTAATAGTGGTAGATTTAGGTGTTTCTGGACAAAATTAAACCTAAAATCAGAATTAACACTTAAAATCGGCCGCATAATTGTTTTTGATTAGTCTGAAACAATTGTTGGCATGTTGAACAAGTCTGGTTGGAGAAGATGACAAGTTCGGCCGAACTTGTATCAAGTTCGACCGGACTTGCATCAAAATCATGATGAAATAATCTAATGCATCTTCGACCGGACTTATTAAAAATCTGAAATGATTAGAGTGTAAGTTCGCCCGAACTTATTAAGAAAATTGTGAACATATAATTGATGCATGTTTGGGCGAACTTGGGTAAAACAGATTGATATAACACCTAATCAAGTTCGCCCGAACTGATAAAGTGTTAGAAAATTTTGTGATTTTTCTCGATAAACGTGCTAATTGTTTTGGTCATTTTTCAGGCACAGGTTCCAGCACGTGTAATCTCAGTAGAGTTCTCTAAAACTCACAATACGTACATCACGCTTGACAAATCGATCTGTCTGTCGCTAAAAGAATACGACAGTATACTGAAGTTTTTGGAGGAAAGCCCTTCCACAGAGCTATAACAGAGCGCACAGTGTCATATCGATCACACATTGTTCATTTTTTGATGAACGCGAGTCTTAGTGAAGATCAGAAGTCAATTGTTTCATCTGTGCAAGTAAGCAATGAAGTCAAATCGATCACTGTAACGAAGATGATATTCGCAGAGTATTACAGCTCAACGATAAAGAATATGATCCAATTTATCTAGAGAAAAGATGGTTCGTGGATGTTTCTTTAGAATGGGTTACAAAGGAAGCGTGAATAAACCGACGTTGAAGAAAGGGGAAGTGCCTAACCCTTACAAGCTTCTAATGCATGCGATCATTCACACCTTTAGTCACCGAAAGGCGGGCCTTGACGATGTTCAGGATTATTTAGCCTGCATGGCAACGGCGCTTATTCTGAAAAAGCCGTTCAACTTCTCAAAGTTAGTTTTCACGTACATGACAAAGAACATGGAAGATTCAAGGTTATCTTATATCCGAGATTTGTTCAAATGTTGATTGACGAGAAGTACACGAATATAGAACGGGATCCGAATGATGTGCTTTATCTAGTCCATCTTGATGAGACCACAGTGAAGAAGCTCATAAAGTTTCAAAAGCAAGCTTCAGCTCTTGTTGCAAAGCCTGTATTCGGAGCTATCAAAGATTCTAATTACATTGCACCGCCAAACAACAAATGGAGGAAAGATGGTAGCGACGATGACAAAGAGCTTAACGCTGAGAAAAAATGGTTTAAGGAATTTAAACCAAAAGCAAGAAGCGAATGGTTCCTAAAGGCAGAAGCTGATAAGCCGAAAAAGAAACGTATGCGAAGAAAGTCGAAACTATGCTTGTCGACGAAGATGAACCAGAGAATGTTGAAGCAGTTGCTGGATCAAGTGTTGCAGGTGTTATTGAGAGTCAAGAGACTGTGAAAACTACTCAAGACGATGTTTTATCTGCTACTTCTGAAAACGAAGATGATTCTGATAAAGAAATTCCGGTGAAAGAGCCAGAAAAGACTGAGGCAGAGATTAGAGCAGAGAAAGAAAGAGAATTGGATGCTGATTTTGATCCTAATGCAGAAAAAGCGTCCGATGAGGACAGGCCTAAGAAATCTAAACGGGTTAAGTTTGGAACTGTTTCATCGACAAAGACTACAGGGTCTCCTCATACTAAAGGAAAGAGAAAATCAAAGAAAGAGCAAAAGGTAGTAAGCAAAAGGTACAAAAGATCTTTGAAAAGTGCAGGAGTGACACAAGAACCTTCTGGCGCACAGGAGAAAGGAGTTACACAAGAACCTCCTGTTGTTGATATAAGTGAAGCTGAACGTCCAGGAGTCACACAAGAACCTCCTGTGATTGTTGCATCGGAAGCAGAAAGGCCAGGAGCTACACAAGAACCTCCTGTGTCTAGTTTTGTGGAAGTACCGATTATTCAATCGTCTGTTGCTCCAACAACTTCTGTTCCTGAAAGTTCTACTCCAAGGAAGTCAACACCAAAAGCTGCAACACCAAAGACTCCAAGAGGGCCTAATATTTTTGGTGGTACGCATAGCGATCCGATAAGTCTGCAGGATCTAAACGATTTCTTTCCAGAGACTAATGTTGAACTTCTGGAGAAGCGCGTGAAGGTATTAGAAGAAAAAGTTGCGCAGAATGAAGCTGAAAAAGCTGAACTGATTCAGAAGATGAATCAAAATGCGGTAGGGAAAGAAATGTTGGACGACAAAGTGAAGGTGTTAGAAAATGAACGAGAGTATTTCAAAGCGTTGAGCGAGAGTTTGCAAGATGTGAACGAAAAGTTGCAAACAAAGATAGCTGATCTGAAGTCTATCCAAGCCCTAAACGACCGAAGATTCAACAGAATGCAGAAAGTGTTATCTAACTCTCTGGGAATAGATTTCATCGCAGAATATCTAGATCAACAGGAAGCAAAAGAGAGGGCTGAGAAAGAATTAGCTGAAAGCGGCAAAGGTAAAGTGGTTGAAGGTGAAGCTCCTAAGTCTTTTAATGCTACAGAGAAACCAGTTGAAGATGTTTCGAAAGCTTCTGAGTCTGATATTCCAAAGGTTGACGAATCTGTCAAGCCTTCTGATCCTATCACTGCTTCTAAAGAAAAAGACAATGAAGAAGCTGAGAAAGATGATGAAGAGGAAGGAGATTATGAGGATTGGAATGTTGGTGATGATGATGATGATTACGATCAAGGTGGTGATGATTTTGATCAGGGTGGTACAGGTATAAAGATCACTGAAGCGAAAGTCTGAAGATTTTGACTTTACTTCACTTATGGATGACGAGTCAAATAAAATGGAAGATAAAAGTCAGGGGAGTCAGGAGAGAAAGGGCCTTCAGATGATATTGATGGGACAGATGTTGATCGATCTGCTAAGCCTATTACTGCAGTACCCACGAAGCCGTTAATGTTGATGTTAGAACATAATGTGGAAGAAGGGGAGTACGTGCATAACTATTCGAAAGAAGATCTTGCGAGATTAGTTGAAGTTGAAGCTGAAAGCTTAGAGTTTGATTTCGAGGAAGTTTTAAATGTTAACACATTTGAACCAAATGATAATCAGTATCAAAGACGATTTGAAGCTGACGAATACAATCGAGTAATTGTGGAAGATTGGTCTTCAGATGATGAAACTGATCAGAAAGCAAAGTACATTGGTTCTAATTCAGAAAGTTTTCCTACGTTTGAAGAAATGTACAAGCAGCTTGATGAAGACATGCTTAAGGAAAGAATTGTTGAATCAGTTCGAGAGGGTAAAGTTCCTAAACCCATGACGAAAGAGGAAATTGCTCAAGCGAGGAAGTCTTGGTTCAAAGAGATGCCATGTGAACGAAAGTTTAGACGCCCACTAGCATTCTTTACCAGAGACAAAGATGTTTCTTTGGGGGATATATTGAGTTGGGGATGGTTCAAAGAGCTGAACGTATATGCAATCAAGAGGGAGTTTGGAGTGCAATACTTCAAATACCTTGCTGATTTCAAGACATTACCGTATTGGGATGTGGAAGAGTTAGTACAAACTGTGAACGTTACATATATGAAGGTTGCTGATCAGTTATTATGGAAAATGATCAAGTATGAAGCGGTGAAAGGATTCAACTACCAGAAGCCTTTTATTCCTAGCCGCAGAATTAAGACAAACAAGAAAACAGGAGAAAAAGACATAACGTTAATCATGAAACGTCCAAGAGCCATGAGGAATATGCCGCTTATGCCGATTGAACAAGACTCCTATCCTTTGTTCAAGTGGTGGCAAATAGATCCAGCTACTTGTGAAGCAGTTATTGTGCTGAAGTTTGAAGAACATTTGGATATTACCAAGGAACGGGTTGAGGTGATGGGTTATCAGGGCATGAGGGGTTTATGGAGGACGATAAGGATTCTAGATCCTATGTGGCTTGTGAATTGCTCGAGAGAAGATATCAAAACCTTGTTCTACAACAAGATTGTATTTGAAGAACGAGAAAAGGTACAAGCAATGCAGTTTCAGAAAGTTGTGAATGTTTGCTATGCGCGCGAAGTAAATTCTGGAAAAATGTGGCAAACGAAGTGGAGAGAGTTAAAAAGAGTTGAGTTTTTAAAGGAGGAAAAAATAAGTGAGGCGATTAAAGAAAGAATGGGAAAAGCGGTAAGGCAAAATTCTCTAAAAATGGCAAATTTAAAAGACCACCGCCAACTGATCAAACACCTGATCCAAAGCAAGAACGACGAAGGAAGTCGTTCAAGAACTTCTTCGGTCATGTGCGTTAACGTTTATATGAAGATAGAGTTTTGAAGACAGATACAAGACGAAGACGATATCCAAGGGGGAGTCTGTTGGTGCATAATGTCTATGTCTTAGTCTTATATCGAGTCTGTATTGTATAGAGCTGAATAGGCTAGGTATATGAAGTATTTATGTTTAGCTTAGCTAAGTTCGCCCATGTGTGTCACATGTATACATGTTCGGCCGAACTTGAGTCTCTTAGGGGCGAACTTGCAATAGTATAAATATCTAGCTAGCCTACTTCATCTGTAACTTTGGCATCTTGGAGGCAAAGCTCTGTCAGTTTGTAACCAGAATGTTTGATCAATAAAATTGACGACTAACTGATTAAATCTTGTCTATTGGTAAACACGACGTAATATTTCCGTTATTATGGACGTTAGATATCAAATTTAGGTTCCTTAGCATCAAGGATCGGTCCTACACATCTATCACTTGCACCTCTCTAGGAACAGAGGTTTTGTTTAAAGATTTTGTAAGAGATGTTTCAATTGGTTCAAAACTCTGCTTGGATTTATTTCCAGCAGAACTTGAACCTTCTCTTTCTAGTGCTTTTGCCTTGATCTCTTTTACCTTTTGCTCATAGGTTTTGAGATAGGCACACTCTTGAGTTAAATGATTTGTTTTGTTGCAGATGGTGCATCTTGAAGAATTTTTTACAACACATGTTTTGTTAATGTCATAGGCTTTTAAAAGAAAACAATCTGCAGCCACATGATTTCTTTTTTCACAAAATTCACAAAACAAGTTTTAAATCTTTACTCTTCTTTTCCTATCAGAATTTTTATCAACGGTGGTTGTGACCTCTGCTGGTACATCTTTGATAGGGATCACCAGTGCTTTTGGGACTTTAATACCATCAGAGGTTGTAAAGTCCATTGGCTTAAAGTTTTCTAAAATATCACATTCATCTGACTAGGTTGGTTTAAACTGATATTTTTTAATTTCTTTATCTTTTGTTGAAACCTCTGATTTTTCCAAAACAATTTTGTTTCCAGATTTATCTGTGATTTTTATTTCTTCACCAGCCAAATTTGTTGGGACTATTTCAACCAACTCAGAATCAATTTCAGCAACATTTTTCTCTTTTTGGTCATAGGTTCTAAAACCTACACCTAACTTAATGTTGCTCTTGATCTGAGCATCAAGCATAATCTCATAACCTTTACAGAACTCAACTCATTTTTCACAAGTGATTTGGGTTTCTTCTAACTCCTTTTTACAAACTTGGTATTTTTCTACCATAGTTTGGAGTTGGTCCTTGTTTATGCTTGATTCATGTCTTAGGCTACTCATTTCAGAATCTTTTTCACTTAACTTTGATTTTAACTCTTTAATCAGTTTTTCAAAATTAAGTTCATCTTCTAAAATTTTGCTCCTCGGGTTTTCATCACCTGCTTAATGTTTGCAAAAGCAATGATGCATTTGTCAGAACATAGATCTTTAAGGATCTGAGGTGATACCTTTGTAACAGCCATGAGCGCACAATCACACTCATCTTCAACAACATCAACATTCCATGGGTCAGCATGAGAGTTTTTTTCTTCATCAGTAGCATTTTTTCCTTCTTCACTTGAGACCACTATTTCATCACAAACTTGAACTTCATCAGTTTTTTACACTAACTCCACAGATTCAACACCTTCAGCAATTGTCTCTAAGGCCATTAAACAAAATTCTTGTTCAACATCATTTTTGGCCATTACAGCAAAGTTCTCATCAGACAAATCCTCAGGCAAGCTACTCCAGTCAACATAACTTTGTGTGAAAAAACTCTATTGACCAACCTCTGCTGGGCTAGCATTGGTTGAGCAGGTTGTGTGACAATAGGTGCTTGTTGTACATGCACTTGAGGATGTGATAGCCTGAACATATTGAATTTGTGGAGCAGTGGATTGAACATAATGCCCTGGAACAGTAGTAGCAGGATGTGCAAAGTGGGCAGTGTTTTGAACATGTTGAGCAGGGGTATATTGGGAATAATGAACACTGTTTTGTGTGTCCTGAGGTCTAGGGCCAGGATGAGTCACTATTGGTCCAGAATTTTGAGACCTGCATCCTCTGGCAAAGTGTCCTTAACCTATTACACTTATAACACTTGACTTTTGATTTATCCAGCCCAACCTTCAACCCCCCATGCAATCCTGGGAATTTCCTACCAGTTCTCTTATATAATTTACTAGCCCTAACACTCAATAGGGCCAGTTGGTGCAAAATATCCATTTATTCAAGATCAGAAGGTTCAAAGTGTTGCAAATCATTCAGCTCAAATGATAGATTATCAGAGGTTTGGCTTTCCCCACTAGCAGTGAAAGCATAGTTGGGTGCATATGTTCCAGATCCAAAGTTCCCACCAGATGTAATATCTATATAGTGATCATAACTTTGGTCCTTACTGCTGCCAGAACCCTCTTCTTGGCCAAAAAGAGTTGTATTACCCAATGAGTAATCATCAGTCATTTTGCCAGATTCTTGCAACTTCTTTTTCTGGTTTAACTCTCTCTGATAAGTGAGGAGTATCCCATGAAGTTGTGTCAACGACATATCTTTAAACCCAACAGACTTTCTCGTTACATAAGCTACAGTCTCCCGCTTATCTGGTAACGATCTAAGGAAACGACAGTCGAATTAGGTAGAACCACGTTAACCAGTCTAAGTTCACTGATGAGACAGCTATAACATTCGAACTATTGTGTTAGAGACTCTCCTTTCAAGTGACAAAACGTTTCATAGTGCTGATTTAGAACTTCTCTATTACTTTCTATCACTTCCTTAGTCCCACCGAATTGCTCTTTAAGTGCATCCCATAACTCCTTTGCACTATTGCAATGGAGTAAACCAGCATAAATCTCATTGGGTAAGGCCTAAGCAACTATGCAAAATGCCTTAGCATCTAATTCAATTTTCTGGAAATCCTGCTCCGAAAATTTTTCAGGATTTTTTGGCACTTGTTTAGTTGGATCCTCTGTGCTTGAAACCATCAGAACGTGAGGTCCATAAGCAACAGATCTCCAGCAACCGTGTTTTGCTGGGCAAGGATATGACCCATCCGTCGTTGCCAAATGAAATATTTATTTCTTTTGAGCATCGGCGGTTTGAATAAGGATCCAGAGTTGGCATACTGTGTGTTTTGAGACATTTTTAGTTGATTTTACACATATTTCTGTTTTAAAAACTTTTAACGTAATAAAACTTTGTTTATCAAGCAAAAAAAACCAAACTAAATAGCAGAGAGTTGATCTGTTCGAAAAAAATCGATTGTTAGATCGAATTTGATGAATCAAGCTCTGATACCAATTGTTAGGATCTGAGTTTGAATTACTTGTAGTTTTTGTTTCAAAATGGAAAATGATTGAAGTTTTTAAAAGAGATTTGCAGCGGAAATAGATTGAAAACTTTTACTACAAGCAATGGTCGTTTGTTTTCATCATCATCATCATGCTTTCAAGTTCGTAAACTTGCATGTGATTCACAAACTCCCCCTCAGCCTTTGCAATTGAAGTTTGGTAGTAAGAAAATGCAGAGAAGATGAAATACGAAAGCTGATCTTTTGATAGACAAAGTTAAACTGTTACACAAGTTACCTATTTATACTAAACTATCTAACCACTGAGCATCTTTGATGACGTCAGGGTTGATAGTGACATGAAACTAAATGTAACTAACTACAAACACTGCTAATACTAACTATCAGTGCTGAGCACTATTACATTAATAAACTATCTAATGACTAAGCTCTGATCTCTATCCTCTGATCCTTGTAGCTCTGGCAGACCTTTGCAACTTTGTGAAGACAAATGATAGAAGAGCAGTCTTTAGGGAAGGCAGTGTTTGTACAACAGAGGTTGTAACCTCTGATAGTGTAACCAAAGCTCGGATAGTGTTATTTGGCTTTGTATCATCTGTTCCTTTCATAGGGTTCAATCCCAACAATTGTGTTGCTTAAACGGTAAATGATTATATATGGATTTTTACGTGTTTTCAATACCCCATACATGGTTTATGATAAATAACATTTATTTTTGGATTTCTAACGTTGCTGAATTGTTCTTTTTTTAACGGGCTTCGAAATCCTCCAAATGGGCTACTGGCGAAATTCCCACATCGGGATACACTCGCCTCCGAACCGGGGAAAACCCTCACCTAGGGCCGAAGCCCGTGAACACTCACCCGAAGGCATGACATCGCAGTGAGGTAAAACCCGCTAAGTTCAAGGATCGAACTAGCGATCTCCACCTATTCACTCAATCTCCCATCATCACCAGGTGCTGCAGAAATAATGGGGAGGGCAGGAGTCGAACTTGATCTCTTAGAACACCAAGTCTCTCCCTTACCACTCCACCACCACTTCATTGGTTGTTGCTGAATTGTTCTGCGGACAGACAATTAAGTGTTTATGTATTTTTTCCTGAAAGTATTGATTGTAAGTTGTTCCCAACTAATGTTTTTATGTAATATTTTATGTGGATATGTTTCCATATCTTGTTTTTTCCATTTCGGGTTGTACCGCGACTAGTCCTGGCATGAATAATGTGTTCGCATTTCTACTAGTTTGTCTAGGACATAGTTTATATTGTTTCACATTGCAACGAACTCTGTATCCTTACACGATATAATTTTGTATATTCCTAAACTTGTATATTCCTTACACGATGTAATAATTGTTTAAGTTGTACGGAATTACCGGTATTTTGCTGAGTGTCACAATTTGTATGAAATTCAAACCATAGTCACGCAACTGTTGCTAAATAAACAACACTTGTGAGCAACAACTCAAAGCTGAAATATACTATGCTTCACATGTGGACAAGGAAACTACAACTTGCTTCTTGCCTGCCATGACACTAAACGGTTTCCAAGCAATTGAGCACCTCCTGAGGTAGATTTTTTGTTGATCGAGCACCCACCAAAATCAAAATTAGAATAAGCTATCAGATCAAGACTTCCTTGAGCAGGATACCACAAGCCCAACTTTGGTTTTCCCTTCAGGTAGCGAAAGATCCTCTTGACAGCTTTCATGTGAGACTCTACTGGATTCGATCAGTACCTGGCACACAAACATACAACAAACATTATATTCGGTTGTGGAGCTGTAAAATACATTAGAGACCCAATCATTGCACAATATAAAGTTGTTTCCACTTCCAGGTCCTTTTCCTAATCAGCTGACAACTTATGATTGGTTGAAACAACATATCATACGGAAAACTGTTTTCCAACTTAAACAGTTTAAGGATTTCATGAAAATATTTCATCTGATGAATATATGTACCTTCCTCTTCTTGTTTTACTTGTAGTCCTGGAAAGAAAGAAAGTTCTCCCATTGCACTCGTCTCAAACTTCAATTTCATTACTACTTCAAAATCCCGATACAGCTCTTCATTTGAAGAACCAAAAAATAATGTCTGCCATGTATATTTGCACCATCAGAAAATATTCCTTTCTTAAAAATGAATAGCATGGAGTTGATTGCACCATGAATGAATCCGTTTTTCAACAAGTTTTTCGACAAAGTCTCATACCTAGCACGCGAGGCTTGATGAAGGCCCACATTGCGTTATCTAGAAGATAGAAGCATCTGGAACTTCAAATCCTGGCAGCTGAGAAACATACACGGTTTCCTGCAACTTACCGTATAAAAATGCACTATTAACGTCTACCTGATATTTTTTAATCCGCTTATGAGAAGCAAAAGCTAAAAACAAACGGATTTCTTCCAGCCGAGCAACAGGAGTATACACCTCGGTGTAATTAATTCACTCTTCCTAATCAAAGCCCTAAACAACTAACTTAGCTTTATTTTGAAAATAACGCCTTTGTCATCCTTCTTACACTTGAAAACACTCTTTGTGTTAATGGTGTGTTGACCTTTTGGAAGATCTACCAAATTCCACACTTGCAGCTTATCGAACTAAGCCAATTCCTCTTACATAGCTTCACACTAAGAACTCTCTGTCAAAGCATTGATAGTTTTTCAGCTCAAACTGAGAAATGAAGCATTCATGTAGACTCATATGTAGTAATCTCCCTGTTTGATCTCCGTTAGAAAGCATTGCATCTCTTATAAGCCCTTGCTTCTCGTTTGAACATCCGAACTAGGATTGCTGATAATGTTATCAACCAGATGATTAACATTAAATCTCGTAGTTGGGATGACCAGGGCATGTAACTCATTCCCAAGATTGGTTTGGATCCCCCCTCAATAGTTGCATTCATAGATTCATCATCATTTACAATCGAAGTGTCATTACTTGCATCTTAAAACACTTCATTTTCTTCTTCTGAGTCACTAGAATCCGCATCATTGGTGACATGCACTACATCATTATTATTCAAATAGCTTGCGACACATCCTCCTAAATTAACATTAGGATACACATTTGTGGGAATACTAGTACGCCAACTCACATCCACTTCATCTTGATCAATTAGATGTGTGTGTATCAATTCTGAATTTTCATCTGTTAACACAGGAAGATTAAAAGAATCAAACAATTTATCATACTGATATCTATTTTTGGGACCAAACTCGGATGGTGGTGGATCGTAACTCAAAGGAGTACTATCAAAGATAACCTCCACCACCTGTTTCTCACTGTTGTATGGTCTCTTGTTTAGTGAACCACTGACATATACAAAAAAGAAACCTATTTCATCAATTTCATCAAACTTGTGAGTATCTTTCATTTCTAATAATTTATCCCAAAAGGTTGGAAATCTTTTAAATATTGTTTGTTTCCCTCAATAAGTTCATAATATGTTTTGTTATGCTTCTTGACAGTCAGACACGGTTTAGCACATAGCAAGTCGTGTACACAGCTTCTACCCAGAAGAAAACCGATGATTTGACTTTGACAACATTGTTTGGGCGGTCTCTAGAAGGGTTTCTATTCTTCCTTTCAGCAACTCTGTTATGTTGAGGAATATAATGAACACTGAATCAATGAACAATGCCCATTTCCCGACATAATTCAACCACCTTTGATTTTTGACCTTTGTCCCATTGACACTCCACATTTTCTTGATTGGTAAAGAATTATTTTCTCTAGTTATTTAAACAAATCTTTTTAAGATTCCAAAAAATTGATCTTTAGTTGTTCGAAAAAAACCCATAAAAAGCATGAGAAATCATCTGTGACAACTAGATAGTAGGACATACCACCGATGCCAGTAACATGGATCGGATCAAAGAGATCCATATGTAGCAATTCGAGTCGTTTTTGGATAGAGTTTCTGTTTTTGGTTTTATGAGGCTTTCTTTTGATTTTGCCCTTTTCACAAAATTCACAATTGTTGTGCATTTTAAAATTTCTCAAAGGAACCCCTAACACTAAGTCATTTTAATTAATTGGTTCATTTTTATTAAATCAACATGTCCCATTCTTCGATGCCTTAGAAAAGATTGATCTTTTGTCGCTTTCGAAAACAAACACGTGGAAGCTCCAGTAGAATTCACTAACAGACACATGTCCATTACATAGGTATCATTTACCCTTAGAGCGCTCATCACAACCCAAGCTTCAGGAATAACAAATCCTGGCCTCAAAACAAAGCAAGCTTTATTAGTAAAGTGAATTATATACTTGTTGTTTCACACTTAAGAAACCGACATTAAATTGTGCTTCAGCTCGGCCACATAATTCACTTTATGAAACGTAATTTTCCCATTTAACACTGATACTTTTCGGTAATATAAGCTCCCTTTTCTCCAAGAAAATTCACTTATCCACCTTTTATTGACTTCAAACTAGACAACAACTCCTTGTTCCATGTCACGTGCCTAGAAGAAACACTATCGATATACCAAATATAGATAGCCCTCTTTAGTTGTTCCTACAACCACCGTCAGAAAATCAATTAGAGTTGGGGACCCAAGCCGTGATGGCCTTGGGTCGTCCATTTTAATCAACAAAAGAAAATTCTTTAAAATAACCATCTCCACTATGATTTTGAACATCTCCATTTCTGAAATTGTTGGAATAATTTCCCATAAATCATGGATTATGCGGTGTAGATGGTCGATTGGTATACCTATAATTTCCAAAACTACAACTTCCAAAATTTGATTTCCAAAATTTTGACCATTATGTGGTCCAAAATTTCTATCAAATATTTGAACCTCGTTTTCTCTTGAGAAACTTCTTTTTTGATTACCAAAATGCAGTCCTTGATTTTGAAATCTAGGGGCCGACGCATTCCGGGTATCAAAAAATCAATTTTGAACATGAGGTCTCACATTCTTGTTATAAGAACCTCGAAATATATTATCATTCTCACTTGACTAAAAGTTTAGATGATTTTGTCATCAAAATGGCGTTTTCAGACGAGCATCATGTTTTGATGATGAACTATCCGGTCCATTTCCACTACAGATGTCAAAAGGTTCTTCTTTTTGTACCTCACGTTGTTGATGTTGCACCTTTGGTTTGAAAACTTGTTTTACCTTTTGTTTTACAGCATTTGTGTTTACCACATTTTGAGTTTTAACTTTTTTTCTTTTCAACATTTTTTTATTTCTTCTTGTGGTTTTGTGACAAGATTTTTCAGGTGTAGAATCAACAACTGCTTTTCCTTTTGACTTAGAATAACTCACAACTAAATGTCCCTTTTCTCGACATTTATAACATCTTCTTGTGTCCACTTTCTCAACATTCGACTCACTCATTGGTTGTTCAACTTGTGCACTCAAAGATGATGATGCTTCAAATGTATTCTTTAGATTCTTTGTAACATTCGTCGAAAAACGGGTTTTCAAAACCCGCTTCGGTTATTAATCAAATATCCATTTATAATTTTTCGTTGCGTATTTATTGCTCAAATTAATTTTAAACGATACATAATTAATAAATATATTAGAATTTAAAAACCATAATTTAAAATTACTAATAAATAATGAATAAAAAAAATAAATGCAGACGCCGGGTTTCGAACCCGGGTCACTCACAAGACAAAACACACCACACACCGCTCCGCCACACACTGATGTTGTGATAACCATGGAAACAAATAATATATATACTAAAACTAGAAAATCAAAATCCGGACCTCAGCGCGGCAGAACTCGCAATCACCGGAAAATCCGACAATCCGCGAGTTTAGCCATTTTCCTTTTGACTAAAACACTATAACCGACTTCGACATCGGTTATAACCGACGTCTAACAGTCAATTGCGGTCATAACCGCCGGAGAAACTTTGACCGTGAATCAAGACCCAAACTCGGACAAAATTCATCCAGTTCTACCCTATAAATACCCCCTCAACCTTCCGGGAATCCTTTCGCTCAAGACCGCACACTTTTTCGTAGTTGAAATTCTCAGAAGCTCGTCGCCGGAGATTTCCAATTTCACCGGAACATCGCCGGAAATCCTTGATCAGAAAACCGTATTCATTCCTCAACCGGTATATCTATCTAAAACTTCTCTGCTATCTCTTAATTTATACTTTAATCGTTCAAATCAATAATCAAAACTGCTAAACAGTTCCTACAGCCGGACATCGCAAATCGGAGCCGACGACACTTGCCGGAAAACCGAAGCAAACCCGCTGTTCTGGTACACCATATCATTTAATTTCTCTGTTCATTTCAATCAAGTTTAAATCGTGAACGACTAAACAAGAACAGTCGGACATCACTGTTCTGTGTCTTTGTAAACGAAGAAGACGAAGTTGAATATGTGTATAAGTATAATTAAAAACGGATATTCGAACGGGTTAGACACACAGTCCAGCGGTGGACTGTGTGCACAAAAAATGCACACGTCCCGGGTTCGAATCGCACACGTTACCGAATTTCAGAATTAAAACCAACATTTTTACAACTGAATCGGATCAGGTCACCGAATGTTAATAAGAATAATTTAATCCATAAGTTAAACAGATATGACACACAGCCCAACTGGTTGGGCTGTGCGCACTCGAACCGAAGGACCCGAGTTCGACTCCGGGTCCCTGCAACCGGTTCGGTAATATAAACCATTTTTAAATAAAACCAAATAAGTTTAAAAACTAATTAGTATATAAATATAATTAAATCAGAGAATATTTCGGGTTAGACACGCAGCTCAGTTGGTAGAGCTGCGTGCACGTAAACGAGAGGTCCCGAGTTCGAACCTCACCCAGCGCATAATTAAACACAATCCGACCGGTCAACGGTCAACCGTCAATGGTCAACGGTCAAAAAGTCAAAAAAAAATTATTTATTTTTATTAATTTATTTAATCAGAAAATCATTTAAAATACTTAAAAATAAGATTTTAAAGTTAGAAAACCTCCTTAAACTCACAAAAATAAATCTAAAAATCACATTAAGAGTATAAATTAAAAGTACTAATTTACCGAATCATTTCGTTATTATTTTAGGTTAGTTTTCCTCGTCGATCAAATCCTAAAATTCGTGCGCATCCAACGTCATCAAAGAACGCACCCAATGTGAGTGAATCTCTACCAATTCCCCGTTTTAATCACATTTTGGGGTGTATCATGTGTCGTTTAATTCCTTATTATATTTAAACACTTGTGCATCCATCATATCCGTGATCAAATGTGTATCAAATGTGTATCAATTGTTGTGTGAATTATGTTTAGATTGAAGTTATCATTTTCAATGCATGCATTTCATTAGGCCCATCAGCTCCCCGTGGGATACAGGTTGAGTATCAGGTGCCTCATTCGATCGGCTCCGTTTGATTGAGCCTTGATCTCACATACATCATCATTCATGTCACTCGATCGGCTCCGTTTGATTGAGCCTTGATCTCCTATACATCATCATTCATGTCATTTACTCATCCAATGTGGTTTGTGTTTTGTTATGTATATATATATGTTTGTTCACATGTGATTATTGCACAAATTTTCAATATTAAATAAAACAAGAAATCAATAACAATGTTTTATCAAGGTTCACTCGCCAACTTTTGTTGACCCAAAATATCCCCCGTTTTACACATGATACAGGTGATCCAGTTGAGGCAAGAAACACATAGGAAGGCCTAGAAGAATAAATCAGTTTAAGCTTGGGATTGTTTTACTTAGTTTCATTTCCTTGTAATTGTATGGTTTTGATTTGAATATTTAAGTTGTAATTTGAATTTAATAAATATAAAACATTTTAGTAAACATCATGAGCTTTGGTGATAACCCAATTATGCCCCGACTCTTATTCCGCTGCGGGTCGGGGTGTGACATTCTTTATAATTTGTATGACAAACTTCACATTTGACCCCTTTTCAAATTTATATCTTGATTAAAATTTTCTCCTTTAACAAAATTAGTTTTTGATACATTTTTAGAAATATTCTTTGATTTATCTTTTGATTTTGTTTGAATATCACTATTTTGAAACTTTTCAAGTACTTCAAAAATTTCTCTTTTATGAAAATCTCAGGATCGTTAACTTTAATCTCATTCTTTGAACTTGCATCACTTCTCTTTGAATGTACACAATCCGATTCAGCTTCGGATTCAGTCTTAGAAACTTCTTTAGGGAGAACTACCAATGGAGTTTTTGGAACAAAATCAACAATTCCAGGATCAGTAGAAGGCATTGGAGCATAATCATGATTGAAAGGTGGCACTACCTTCTTGTAACCAACTCCAAACATTTCATTTTCCAAACGCTTGAGACGTTGATTATTTATACAATGATCTAACACTTATGACGAACTTTCAAAGTTTTCAATTTTACGTTGAAGTTCTAAAATCAAGTTGTCGTTTTCAAGAATAATTTAACTCTTTTCTAAAACTGCATTATGATTATATTCTAATTCAACTTTTACTTCATGATTTTTAACCATATACTGAGCCAACCTTCTTCCAAATTTCAAAATATCTTTCTTTAATGCAACCACTTTAACCATATATTCTTTATCTGGAATGGATAAAGCCGCATAAGCTTGTCTAGATTTCTCGAAATCAGTAATCAGGTTACTTTTTTGGAGAGCATATCTATCAATCTTTCCTAAAAACTTAACACATCAAGACCCCATTTATCAATAGATTTAGAATTTACCTTATTGTGCGCCATAAATGCCTTCTCTTGAATCCTGTTAGAATCAATTTGCTTTTTAAACTCTTCATCTGCAATCCTGTTAGAATCGATTTGCTTTTTCAACTCTTGACTCTTTCCTGCACTTTTAGTTTTCTTCAGCAATCAATCAGTCTCTTCCTTTATATTTCTTCAACCTCATCAGTATTCTCCAAATCCATTTTCTCTTTTAAAACTTCAGCAACCATAATGAGCTTCAATACTCTTAGCTTCAAAATTAATACTCAAGTCTTCATCATCAACAATCTAAGCCATAAACACTTAAGACATAATCACACCAGCCATTTCTTTCGTTGTGATTCCCCAATCGAAAAGGTTCGGACACTGATTTAATGATTGCACAACTAATGTATTACTAATAGATTGAGTGACATTGGTTGCATTACTAGCATTAGCATTCGTTGTTGAAGTATTTATAGTGGTATTTTGATTCCTTTGGATTTGATCTTGTTGTATTTCCTTGTCATGTACCACTTCCTCATTAGGATGCTCCATTTGTTGTCTTTTACATCTCTCGCGAAATGTCCATAAAAACCACAAGTGTAACATTTAACTTTCGTCATATCTATCCCTATTCTCATTTTAGTTCGACGACCAATAAATTTTTTATCACTCTTTTGTAAAAACTTTTTCGCCCTTTTAACCAACAAGCCATATTAAGTTGGAGATCTAGTTCCTCCATTTCATCTTGATCAGTTTGATCAAAGTCCTCGTCTAAACTTGAGCTCTCAACCAACTTTCCTAAGGCTAGATTTTCATATGTTGTTATAATGATGCTAATAATGCCATGTTATCTTCAATCAATTTTGAACAATGAGGGTCTAGACTTGGCACATTAAACTATGTGTTGAAGTTCTCTGATTCATTTTGGTAGATGCACTCCCATGATTAACATTCGATGAATAAGATGACGTACTTCAACTAGAACTAAGATAAAGACTCGGACTCGAAGTTAAAAGTTCATTGTTTTCCGAAAACAAAGCAACTCCAGCACCACTATTTATCTCATTTTGTTTAGCCTTGTACAAAGCTAGGTCCTGAATTTTAGCAAATGCCTCAGCTTGATCTTCCATACTCCAAGAATATCCCTTCAACTTCTGTGTCGCTTGTTCTAGTGTGAGCTCAGATTATAGTGGATTTTCCTCAATCAAGGTTGTGTACATGTTCCATTCCTTGGGTAGACCATTCAAAAACTTTTCAAACCTTTTTAAATTATGAATATATTCCCGTTTAATTTCTATCAAGTTCAAAACTAAGTGATTGTATATATTCACTAAGTCGTCAAATGCTTCATTCTTCATGGCCTTGAACACTACAAATTGTGTCTTTAAGCGATCTAGTCTTCTTTTCTCGTACAACTCATTTCCCTCGTATCTTTCAATCATACACTCCCATAGATCCTTTGACGTATCTTTCTTCCTAACAGTGTGTAGGATTGATTAAGCTAAGGACATGGTAATCATTGACATAGCCCTTTCTTTAGCTTCATAAGTCAATAAGATGAGACCTATGATATAAACCATAACGGGTCAAATGGGTTAAAATGGTGTTGAATCTCTTTTGGTGACAATAATAACTTGTTAAGACAAGACCCTGTGGTGTAAACCACAACAGGTCAAATGGGTAAAAATGGTACTGAATCACTTTTGGTGACGACAATAACTTGTTAAGATGAGACCTATGGTATAAACCATAATGGGTCAAATGGGTAAAAATTGTGTTGAATCACCTTTTGATGAGATACAATAACATGATAAGATGAAACCCTATGGTATAAACCATAACGGGTCAAATGGGTAAAAATGGTATTGAATCACTTTTGGTGACAACAATAACTTGTTAAGACGAGACCCTATGGTGTAAACATAACGGGTCAAATGGGTAAAAATGGTACTGAATCACTTTTGTGACAACAATGACATGTTAAGACGAGACCCTATGGTGTAAACATAACGAATCAAATGGGTAAAAATGGTATTGAATAACTTTTGGTGAAAACAATAACTTGTTAAAATGAGACCCTATGATATAATCCATAACTGGTCAAATAGGTAAAAATAATGTTGAACCACCTTTTTTGACATCCAATAACTTGATAAGATGAGACCCTATGGTATAAACCATAACATATCAAATGGGTAAAAATGGTACTGAATCACTTTTAGTGACAACAATAACTTGTTAAGACGAGACCCTATGGTGTAAACCATAATGGGTCAAATGGGTAAAAATGGTGTTGGATATCATTTTGGTGATTAAACGATGAATTGTTAGGTTGAGAAGCCTAAAGGGTAAACAAAGAATGGGTCAAATGGACAAGTGGATCATACTGGTCAAATGGTGATGTTACCACCACTTGAATTTGGTATTTAATGCTTTGTCCTGTTGAGTTCTATATCTACATATAAGCATAATGTTAATGGCATGCATTGTCACAAATTAACAAAGAGAATCACAAGCTATTGGTAATGGGTCATTACTTTGACCCTGCTAGGTATTTGTTACAAGTACCTTTTTGTAAGGGCTTAAGACACGACAAAAGGGTAAAAATGGTACTGAATCAGTTTTGGTGACAATAATAACTTGTTAAGATGAGACCCTATGGTATAAACAATAACTGGCCAAAGGGGTAAAAATTGTGTTGAATCACTTTTGGTGACATACAATAACTTGATAAGATGAAACCTTATGGTATAAACTATAACGGGTCAAATGGGTGAAAATAGTATTGAATCACTTTTGGTGACAACAATAACTTATTAAGACGAGACCCTATGGTGTTAACCATAACGAATCAAATGGGTGAAATGATATTGAATCACTTTTGGTGACAACAATAACTTATTTAGATGAGACCCTATGGTATAAACCATAACAGGTCAAATGGGTAAAAATGGTGTTGAATCTCCTTTTTTGACATACAATAACTCGATAAGACGAGACTCTATTGTATAAACCATAATAGATCAAATGGGTAAAAATGGTATTGAATAACTTTTGGTGACAGCAATAACTTGTTAAGACGAGACCCTTTGGTGTAAACCATAGCGGGTCAAATGGGTAAAAATGGTGTTGGATCGCATTATAGTGATAAAACGATGAATTGTTAGGTTGAGACACTTTAAAGGTAAACCAAGAATGGGTCAAATGGACAAACGGATCATATGGGTCAAATGGTGAGGTTATCACCATTTGAATTTGGTATTTAATGTATGACTGGCATATCGAGTCAACCCGACCTGTTAAGTCTCAAACACGATAAGACACAAAGCCGTAACAGGTAAACCTGAACATGACACACAATCTTATTATGTAAGATTTTCCAAACATGAACAGGAACCTGATAATCAACAAGTTACACAAAACAACATGTTAAGACATGGAAAATTTACCAACGTATCATACAACCTGTTAAGACACGAACATGACATATTAAGACATGAACACGACATTTCACTACATGTTTGATCTTTAGCCACTAACAAGTATTATATAATGGTCTTAAGTCTTAACATGCCGTATCATGTCTGACATGACATGTTGAAACACGAACACAATAAGACACGAACATGAAATAGGTTAACGCGAACATGACACGGAATTAAACAGGTCTTAGTGTGTCGACATGTTATAGACACGAAATCTGTTAAGGTTAAACACGATACCTGTTAACTTCGTGTAGGTTTGTGTCGTGTTATCGTGTTCGTGTCAGAATTACCAGCCCTAATTTAATGCTTTGTCTAGTTTTATATCTACATATCAGCATAATGGTAAGGGCATGTATTGTCACAAATTAACAAAGAGAATCACAAGGTATTGGTAATGGGTCATTACTTTGACCCTGCTAGGTATTTGTTACAAATACCTTTTTGTAAGGGTTTAGGACACAACGAAAGGTGGTCGAGCTACCCTTAGGGTTAACAATCCACCTCATGAGTGGTGTTATTAGTAATTAAGTGAAATGGTCCTTAAAGCCAAATATATGTCTATGATATGAAACATGGCTAAAATGAGTTTTGAAGTAAGATGACATTAGAAATCCTTATGTCCTTAGGCACATAACTAATCTTAATGGGATAGCAAGCTAAACGTGTCCACTAGTTTTCATTTAAATTTATAAAAAGTCCTTCGGTTTGGAAAAAGGGCTTAAATTGACTAAAATACCCTCGAATAATGGGTTTGGATAAAATGCATAACCGAAAGAAAGCTTTGGAATGCTAAGGCATTGTCTAATGAAACCAACCATAATTTCGGTTATGGGTGGGAGTTAATGTGGTAAAAAATGATAAGGAGTATAGTAGGTTTGAGCTAGAAAGCTTAATGCCTTCTTGACGAGTTGGTTGGGTAAAATGCTAAACTGAACGAGAGAATTGGAAACTTAAGAAATCGGGTCCAAATTGTGGATATTGGATTTGAGGCTCAAATAGAAAAGTTAGCAAAGTGCACACGTCAGCAACGTACATGCTTCAACAAAGTGCACAATTCAACAAAGTGCACACTTCAGTAAAATGAACGCTTCAGCAAAGTGCACATTGAAGGCGTTTCTATCGCAATACGTGACAGAACCTCAATTGATTAAAACACTTTCTTTTGTCATTTTTCTATCCGTTATCACAAAAGAAATATAAACACTAATCGTTTATAACAGGGCTGGCACTGGACGAATGATCAACCACGAGAAGAACTGAACAATCTTAAACCACCATCTCCTTGAGAACATCTTTCCAAGAAAGTTGAAGTGTAGTTATACTTGAAAAATTTTTCAAGTCTAAAACCTTATTGTTTTTTCACAGTAATATATGTGTGAATAATCCGTTATGTCAGTTCGTCTGAGTTATTAGTTAACCCAGACTCGTAAATTATTTGTTATTTTAAAAAAATCTGGGACCAAATCGTCCAAATGTTAAGATATTCGGTATTAAAGGGAACGAGTGTTGCAAGACTTGTGTTAACTCAATCGTTATGAATCTTTCCATCTGCCATTCTATCAAATTATGTAATTAAGATTTCTGTTTGTTGTTTGGAGTCGATTTATTTGTTGGATTTGGGTTCTGAAGTTTTGTTTAAAATGTTTGGTGATTTTGTGCCCATCCACTAACGAGTCTCTATCAAAATGGACACTATGATCCAGTTTTTAAAATAGGCTGATTTTGTTTTAAAAAAATATATCGTCCAGTTAAATTATACAACCATTTATTTTTTGTCTACTTGTCATTCTTAACAAATTTGTTAATTTAAACACATCGAGATAAGTCACCACCACTCAAGACAATTGTTTAACTTCACCACCTACTTGTTGTCGTCAACACCATTGTCACCACCACCACCACCATCTTCACCTCTGTCTCTGACATCACCATCTTCCCCCATTGTTGCTGCTACTTTGCTGCCTTCGTCGTCATCTTCTCCTAGTGCCACTAGCCGTCATAAAACAATATAGTGGTTGAACCTATTATGATATCTTTTCTTTATCCTAAATTGACTCATTTTAACCAAAGCTTGTTGTGATATGACCTTGGTTTGGCCCTCACCATATTGATACGTTTAAAGGGCCGTTTTTATGCAAACCTAGACTGATGGATCATTTTTCCAATCCAAAGGTGAGGCATCTAAATGATACACAAGGGTGAAAAGGGATCTCAATAACAAAAATCAAAGCCTTAGCGGGGCCGTCTCCAAGGATTGGGTTCCGTTGCCCTGTGAGACTTAAAGTTCGTTCTTGGGATTATGAACTTAAATATAAAAAAACAAAGTCAATAATATGGCGCTAGTTATAACTTATAAATTAAACAAAATTATTGTAGCAAAATCATCTATTTATATACTTAAACGAACCGTGAAGCTCTACACACATTTTTTAAAACAAAGTTGTTAATCGACTCTTTATAATCCTTACTTTCGAGCATATCATTCTCAGTAATTATCATTCTCAATACATTAAATCTTTATTGAAATAATATCACAAATATGTTTTCTATCAACTTCAGATTTGAAAAGCTTCTTTCTCCGTATGCTACCATTATAGGAATAAAAGTTATATTTATTCTTTTATTCGGCTTTCTTTTTTTTTTATTTGGCTTAAGAGTTTTATTTAGTTGAGTATTTGAGTCTATCGATTACAATGGCCCAAACTAAAACGGTTTACATTCACAAAACTAAATAGGTTATTGAGTTAGTTTTTTTCCCTTAAAGATTAGTTGTTGTAATATATAATTACAGATTATATTTTGAAATAACTATTAATATATACAACTTTAAAAAAAAATAAGGCCCATGAAAACAACGCACCATGTACAGTCGCACCACTTGCACTCTCTATGAAGATCCGACGCTTAACCTTAGAAGCTTGACTTTGAAGATGAACTCAATAGGGTCTTGAAATAGGTTTGTGATTTTCCAATCCAGAGTCCAATTAAGTGGGCAGAAACAAGCACCTTAATAAAGAATATACTCTTTATATTCTTAACAAGAAAAAAAACCACCTATGACTGACATCGACACTATTTTTTTCCAAGTTAGACCCATTTTGAGCCTATCAATTATGAATGTGTCAATTCATGTATAAAAAAACCATAGTAGATTCGAGCTCACATGAAACAAATCATCAGAGACTAGGGGGAATAATCAAGCCAAAAAAAATTATATTAAAATACTTTTATTAATTAACTAGGTTATAACCCTGTGTGCTACACGAGTTAAATAAATATAATTCTATACACTTGATAATAAAAACAAATTACGCTTTAAAAAATATTGCACAAACTTAATAAAACCATGTATCATACGGCTTAAATGTCATCTGTGAACATATGGAGTCGTCAAGAAATGTATTTAAAAATGAACTTTGAGAAATTATATATAGATAATTTTTTATCGTAATAATAATAATGTGATCAGAATGATAAATCAAACATAAAAAGCCACCGATAAAACCTTGATATCGTATATTTTAATCCAAAATATGATCCAAATGAATCGAATTTAAAGGAATATCAAATGTTAAGTTGTCAACCTCACAAATTCGTAATAATATATAGATAATCTCCATTATAGTATTAGAAATCACCCATAATAATAATTATTACTATTATTTTATGTTTTTAAATATTTTGACCAACACCAATTTTAAAGCTAATGAAACTTTTAAGTAAAAAATTAATAACTAATTAATATTATATTAGTTAGTTATTAATTTCCTAATTTTCATAAACAAAACACTAAGAGTGTTTTTAAATTTTCTCATGGTTTCCTACTTCAATTTACTGGTATAATAGTTTAAATTCAACATATTTTATAATGGTTTGGATAAATGTTTTGAAAAAAAAATATTTATCTCAAAGTATTATCTTTAATAAAAAAGAAGTATTTATATTTAAGTAGGATAAAATTTAATATTAACTACTTTATAATTAATAGATAAGTATTAGAAAACAGGTGGGAAAACACAAAATTAGATGTTTTCAATAAACGACATGTATGACTCATCGATTTACTTTATTATATGTATATAGATAGATAGATTATTATTCAATAATCAACTTCATATATGTATATATAATGTTATAATATAATAATATAATCCTTTATTTCCTTTGGATTTTTTCTTGCATTGAAAATAAGTTTACCGTGTATTACACTCCCATATTATTATTATTCAATCTTTAATTCTTAATCATTCATTCATTGGTCACTTTGTCTTCCTTGACTCAGTCAGTCTACTTCACCATCAATGGTGGCACAATTTCTGTTCTTATTCCACTCTGTCTCTCTCTAAAACATAACCCAATTCTGTTGCAGCATCAATGGCTTCTTCTCCATTTGTAGCCATCCTTGTAGCCATAGCCAGCTTCTTCGTCATCACCCTCATCTTCTCCATCATCTACGTCATATGCCGGATTGCCCGAAAAGACCGCCGTGTCGCAGAATCTCGCTCCCGGACCAGAGCGGTCCGAAGCCGCAATCGCGATACATCAACCTCAGTCTCCGAGAGCCAGCTGTTTGATCCTTCGTTGAACAAGATCGAGATGGTTGACCTGGTCAACGCTACCCGAAACTTTTCACCGGATTTAATCGTTGGCGATGGAAGTTTCGGGTATGTTTACAAGGCCCGCCTCACCTCGGGTGTCACTGTTGCGGTTAAGAAGCTCGGGCCTGACGCGTTTCAAGGGTACCGAGAGTTTAAGGCTGAGATGGAAACTTTGGGCAATATTCGACAACATGATAATATTGTTAAGTTTCTCGGGTATTGTGCAACGGGTTCGGATCGGATCTTGATTTATGAGTTTATCGAAAAAGGAAGCCTTGACCAATGGCTCTACGACACGTCATCAATAGGCCCTGCCGCGTTAGCAAGGTTACCCTTATCTTGGAGGACTAGAGTCAATATAATAAAAGGAGTAGCAAAGGGGCTAGAATTTATGCATAATTTGGATAAACCTATAATTCATAGGGACATTAAAGCAAGTAATGTTTTATTGGATGCGGATTTTGAAGCTCATATTGCGGATTTTGGGTTAGCACGAACGATTCAAGAATCACATTCACATGTCTCGACACAAGTAGCAGGGACGATGGGGTACATGCCACCAGAATATATTCACGGGGCCACTGCAGCCACTGTTGCGGGAGACGTGTATAGTTTTGGGATATTGATGTTTGAGGTTGCCACTGCTAGGCGTCCCAACTTGCGAATCAAGGACCAGAATGGAAGAGAGATCCGGCTCGTTGAATGGGTGATGAATATGGTGTCACAAAATCAGCAAATGAAATTGTTGGATGCTCGTATATTGAAAGACGAATTAAACAAGGAAGAGGTACATGAGTACCTTAGTATCGCTACATTTTGCATTAGTGAAAACCCCAAATTACGACCAACTATGAAAGAAGTTATCAATTTATTCAATCAAATTTAAGAAGAAACTACACCTTAGTGATTCCATTTGGTCATGCTCTTAATTTATGTATTTATTTATAGGGGTTGTTTCATCTTGAAAGGGATGTATGTAAAAATTTTCAAGAAAAAAAGCCTCAACTCAAATATAATAGTGACACGATCTTTAATATTTTATATAAGTTGGTCATAGATTTTTTATTTGGTATGTGACAATGGTTTCGTATTTCCGACCTATAAATTAGCAACATTTTGTTGCTTTAGCTTGTTGTAATACATGTATTGGGAGTATTTTAAAAAAATTTTGCATTTTTTATTTTTAATCTATAGTTTTTTATCTTTGGCATTTTAACCCTTTTAATTTTTTTACTTTTAACCCAAAACTTTTCATCTTTTCCAATTTAACCTATAGTTTATTTTATTTTCAACGTTTCGTTCTAATTTTGTGAGTCAACAAGCCGCAACGTGCATGTAGGGTTCAAGGTTTTTTCGTTTGTTTTTCCCATTTGATAGGGCCAGTCACAACGCGTCAAATTTTCGTCGTTTGACCAAGTTCATCGCAACGCGCGCGTCGTAAATCGACTTAGTTATGTTTTTCTACGTTTTACGATTATGTTTAATTTCTTCGCAGTAACACGTGTCAGTTTTTCTGTTATACCCGTTACGTTTTCTATATATGACTCGGGTCACATATAATACATTATGATTGTGCGGTATAAATTTGATTTACTTTATGTTTTGATCCAATCGCAATGTTATATAGGTCACAATGAGTTCAATCAGAGACGTCGAAACGCGTGTTTTCATATGGGTAACGCATCATATAAGGTTTAGACTAATCCATTCGGTGTTTGGTAAATAACCGCGCTGCAACGCGCGCGACCTTATTGCTAGTTTAATTTAAAAAGTAATCATTGTAGAAATAACAAAAGTTATATTTAACTAGAATTATTATGTCCGTGCGCGTTGTTGTGCCGTAGACACCATGAACGCAAATCGTGACGGACCATTAATTTTGCTGTTACATATTGTTAGTTTCATGTACATACAAAATTTCATACAAGTACTTGTGACCCATTTTTATGTCACTGTATGTTGGCGGTAGTTTACATCTATATAATTTTATTGTTGTAGCAACCTCTTTATCTCAAATGGAGCTAAATCTTGCCCATTACATCCTTTCTAGGCCCTATCAATAGTTAAAAAGGAGATAAATACTTCAAGAAATTAGTTAATAGTTGGTTGGAGAATTGTGTTATAACATATGAATTGTACAAAGTACAATTTTGTCAAACACACACCTAGCAAAGCGATTGCATCACACCTAGACTAATATAAAATTGTGTATTTACTAATAAGATTGTGCACTAACCTGATTAAATAGACCAAGAGTCAAAACTTTCCAACCCTTTGCCTCAGCTTCTACTTCTAGTATAGAGATGGGCATAATAACCGGTTCCAAACCCGACCCGGTGAAATCTACCCGGAACCGGTTCCGGTTCCAACCCGACAAAGGGCGTACCCGGTTCTGGGTCTAAAATACCGACAGGTACTACCCGGTTCCATTATTTATATAAAAAATATACCCGTAACCAGTTCCTACCCGGACTCGGTTACTACCCGGACTCGGTTACTATCCGGACCCGGTTCCTGTTTTATACCCATACCCGGTTTCCTGTGTTATACCGTACCCGGTTCCTCCCGGTAAGTTGTACCCGATTCAAAAAATATGACCGTTGGAATCGATTCCAAAGTTACAAAACAGCATTTAAATCCCATGTTACCGTTAGAACTGATTCTTCTTTACCGTTGGAACCGGTTCTGTGTATAAATAGCCACTATTTTTCAAGATTATCACACCAAAATCATCATCTTCTTCTTGTTTCTTATTATTCTACAATCATTATTCTTATATTCTACAATGGCAACCAAAAATTCCATAACTTCAAAGTTCGCATCCGTCAACAATGGTGATCAATCCGTTCCTTATGTTGTTGGAACATTATCACACAATCGTAAAATGGAGGTGTGGTGCAATTGGGAGTTGGTCGAGTTGAGTGACGGGTCACAAAAGGCACGATGTAAACATTGTGGTTCCTTGTTAGGCAAGGACTCTAATTCGACGTTGATTAAGCATGTCAATAAATTTTATGATGCGTTAAAAGAGTCGTCAGTGGGTCAAAAGCATCTCTCAAAGGATGGTACGATATTCCGTTATGAAGATAGCGTAGCTCGTGATAGGATGGCGAAGTTTGTGATAAAAAAGCCATGTCGTTTGGACACTTTGATGACCCCGATAAACCAGTTATGGTTAACTGAAAAGCGGTTCCGGTAAACTGTTAACCGGTTCCGATTAACAGTAACCGGTTCTGTTATGTTTCGTGTAATTTTTATTTTTTTTTACCATCATTATGTAATCGGTTATATTATTTTTAATGTGAAATTTTTAAGAAGTCTTTGCTCTTCACTAGAACAAACTAAAAACATAAACATAAAACTCTTGATTAACACAAACAAGTAACCGGTGACACAAAACCGGTTACAGAACATTAAAACAAACCATATAAACCAAATAAAACACTAAACATTATAATCATAACACAACCTAAGCTTTAGAAGACCCGGTCCCGGAAGCTTCACCCTTTTCCTTGTTTTTCGCCTTTGTCACCGGACAATGGAGGTTGGTGTGTTTTCTAGCGACGAATTGGCCGACGCTTTCAGAAACTTCCCACAACCCTTGCATCGAGCCATCTTATGACTATCCGACATCAAGCACAAATCAAAGTGCTTCCAAATCTCCGGGTTTCTTTTGGTCTCCAAAATAGTCACGATTTCTTCGTTGCATGCCATTGGTTTTCAGTTTCAAAACAAGGATTTAGAGATGAAATGAAGTTTTTTAGAAGTAATGAAATGAGATAAGAATGGAAGAAGTAAATGGTGATTAAATAAAAAAAAACCGAATATAATTATTATATTCGGTTTCAAACGTTTGTAACCGGTTTTTAATAGTGTAAAGTAGCTTTTCAGGCTACAAGACCCGAGGGAACCGGTTTTAAATAGTGTTTGCAGCTTTTTCTTCGCATAAAGAACATAACCGGGTACGAACTGGAACCGGTTCCACACTAACTGGAACCGGGTAGACACTAACTGGAACCGGGTACACAGGTTCCACATTTATATGCTTATACCCGGGTACGAACCGGAACCGGTTATTAGAGAAACCGGGTTCACTGGGTTGCATGAGGAACCGGGTCCGGTTTGGAACCGGGTCCGGGTACTAATAATACCCGATTTTGCCCATCTTTATTCTAGTATAGCATCCTTAATTAAGCCATTGATGGTTTGTCTTTGCCCTTGAATTAGGTACCACAGATAAAAGCCCAATAAAAATCATGAAAATTAAAGAAAAGGAAAATAAATAAATAAAAACTATGCATACTTGTGCCCTGTATTTTGGTAGGGCTCAAGTTTGTAATTTTAGGTATTTGAAGACATTTCTTTCAATGACGAATGTTTTTCCGTAAACCCGTGTAATTAACATGGACAAAAATGTGATAGGCGATATAATCCACAAATACCATTTGGAAGAAGTACGTGGTTTAGAAGCTAACCCGAGCCTCATGTGATGAATCGAGTCAGGGGTTGTTAGATGTGTTAAATGTGCGACATGTGGTGATTCTTCCTTTTGTTTTAGCGACTTGTCATACGTGTTTGTAGATTTGTTCATGGTGCCGTAGATGTAGTCGTAGAATGGTATGAAAAGCGAGTAGGTTGTTCGAAATTGAGTAGGGTGTGGTACCTAGCAGGGGCGGACCTAGCATGTTACTAGGGGTAGCTCCCGCTATCCCTTGACGTTCCGACGGTAGTGTAAATTTTGGAAAATTTTTATGTTTTTTCAATTTCGTTACCCCTTTTTATATGAAACGTTGCCCCTATAAAGATTTTCTAGATCCGCCACTGATACCTAGGTTGAAAAGAGTGTAAAACATTTTTAGAGTAAACTGGTGGTTTATACCAAATTATAGTATTTAAAAATTTGAAAGTATTGTAAAAAACATCACCCATGTTTATATTTGTTGCGGTTTTAATCCACTTCAATAATGGTTATCTATATCTTTGTTAAATGTTGGTCACATGCAAGACATGTGATTGGTAGCGTCCCCGACGCTGGCAACAATTGCCCCCCAAAATCATAGGATTCAATTTGGTTCTCAACAAAAGGTGATAACATAATAAACAATGTGAATCGAAATTTTCCCCCAACATGAATCGTAATAAAGAATAGTTCTTCATTTTAGGGTGGTTCCTGTAAAAAGGACCTTTTTCATGAGAAGTGTGAGAAGATATAGGAATTAAGATGTAGACATTATGTTTTGAACTTAGCCATTATGTTTTAGGTTGTTTTGGCTAGAAAAACACCAAACATAACAATTTAAAACACAATGCAATGTATTATAGGCGCGCAATTTTAAAAACACTATTTACCATTTAAAACACACTACTTAACGTTTCTTGGCATGGTGTTTTAAGTTTTAAGCCTAGAATTCATTGCATTGTGCCTTAAATTATTATGTTTGATTTTTTTTACCTAAACCATCATGTCTAAGTCTAAAACATGATACCTACATGGCAATTCTTATGTCTTCTCACACTTCTCACGAAAAATAGTTTTTTTAAAGGATCCTAAACCCTTCATTTTATTTATATTAGTATAATTTTCCACTAATTCATAATAGTATAATACAATGGTTCTTATCGAATCAAGGACTGGTACACCTGTTCACAAATTCAATACATTATTTCTCATTTTCTTGTACGGTTATCATTTGATATATGTTTTGCAGCACATTAATGCACTCAAAAGAATCCTCAAATACTACAGAATGTATTAAAAGAAATGGAAATTAACAAACTCCCATTGAACTTCAATTCATCAATTACCCTAATATAATGTATAACTATCATATGCACAAATATTACAGAAATATGTAACTATCATATGCACAAATATTACAGAAATATGTAGGTTGAAAAAACAAAGATATCAATATTAAGTACAGTACAATGTGATTTCAGATCAGTGACAGACCCATAATTTTTTTTATAGGAGGCGGAAAATATCAAGGGACAGTTCTCTATCGGTAATATTAATTTTTTTTAGTCTACTTCGGGTCGGGTCATATAGTAAACAAGATAACTCAAATTAAATTTCAAATACATAATAAAGGACGTTAATCGTCATTAAAATGCATAATAGAAAATGCAATATCCATTTTACATTTTTTGAACAGCCATTGTAATGTCTCTATTTTGATATCGGTACAAAAATCTTTAGTTTTTATGCAATGGTAATAAATCACGTAAAGTTTAAAATTATAGTTAAGAAAAATATGAAAATACTTTATCATGTAAAGTTTAAATTATAGTTAAGAAAAATATGAAAATACTTTATAAATTATAAACAAATTCGTAGAACACAAAAAGTAAAGAAGGGTGAAATGAAAGATGAATAAAATACGAGGAAAGTGAATATGATGCTCTTAGACACCTAACCTTACACACAAAACTAATCAAAATTATGTCGTTTTGATTAAAAATCCTATAATATGTTAGAATCACTTCCATATTTCATTTAAAACCATCTTAAAGTCAAACAAATGGTTGATGTTGTCACACCCCGACCGCGTAAAACAACAAACTGCGACGGAAACGTCAGGAAGTGTCGTAACATAACTATTGTTTCAACAATCATGACATAATAAGTTGAGTTTTATTTAATAGAATTGTTTACATTGTCATTGATTAAACGGAAAACATAACAAAGGTTAAATTGTCTTCAGGTTTTAAGTCACTAAAGCCCAAAGTTCATCCTATATGTAGCATGATCAACCTCAAACATTCGCGCCTGAAACATATGTGAAAATAAATACGTCAGCATAAAAATGCCTGTGAGTAACATAGGTTTTGCGTTAATGATTCATGGCCTAAAATGTTTAAAGGAATACTTAGTTAAAAAGTGACCATGAATACTTACAAAATGTTTTCTTTTATGAAAGCATTAGATAAATTGAATGATATAAAAGAAATAATGCATGGTTAAATCATTAACCAAAATATATGTCATGTCTCGTGTAAAAATGTCGTGTCTTATATAAAAATGTCTTGTCTTGCACTTTGTTTGAAATGATTTAGATAATGCCACGATATGTAATATGATAAAAGCACTTATATATATGAAGTACCATCCGCGTATCCACCATGCTTTTATCATATTACACACGTCTCATTATTTAAATCACTTACCAAAAACCAACCATCAAAAAGTCTTGTAAACCAAAGAAATGTCTAGTATAAAGTACATCATGTAAACCAATGTCATGTATAAACAAAGTCTTGTGTAAACCAAAATGTCAAATGTAATCCAATGTCTTAAATAGTCAAAATGTCTTGTATAACACAATGTCTTTGAATAATTAAACGTTATGTTTTATAAACCGTTGCTTTTATTGTTTAAAACATATGTTAAGATTGTTGGCAAACACATTCAAACCTTGTTGATAGTCAAATAGACCCTTATAAAGTCAAAGGTCTATCCATTTCATCGGATTCTGTCATTCCCTAATGTCGCTTCCAAACAAACCCGGGAAGTGGGAACGGATTGTCAATCCTATGGTACCATTACATACTACCGGTCGGTATGATCAATGTTAATGAATGTATTAAGTCAATCTCCAACTCACCAATATGTCATGAACAATGTAAGCAAAAATGTCTTTGAAAACCATGTACTAGTATGCTCAGTCAACAAATATAGTAAGAATGTCTTTGAAAACCAATGTGCTAGATATGCTAAGTCAACATATAAAGCAAAAGTGTAATAGAAATCAATGTACTAAATGTACTATGTAATCAAATCATGTATAATGTCATGAAAACACGAAAGTAGTCATAGGCACAATATGTTTCACCCCGAAATATTTATAAAACATAAAAGAGGGGACTAAGTACTCATATTGGATTGCAAGAAAGTCATTGTTCAAGAAGATAAACCAAAGCTCAAAAGTCTGAGAATTTAAGTATGTCCTAATATCGAATAACTATGTTAATATCGGGACATTAATAAGAGGATTCGGATAGAATGAAGCCTTATAAATCAAATGAGTGTTGGAACTCATATGAAATGGTTTAATAAAGTTAACATTCTGATTTGGAAAGGTTCCTAAGTGCTTTTAACCCGTTATGACTCATTAAGGTAGTTTAAGCCACTTTAACGTGTCATTTGCGTAAATGCGTGTTCGGATGGTTAGATATGCCCTATGATAAGTCTTATATACCAAAACAAGTTTATTATAGTTGCAACATCAGTATATATGGCAAAACATTGGTTACATAAGATTAAAGTCGATTTATGCGCAAAAAAGGGCATTTTGTTCATTTATAAAGGCATAATAGGCGACTTAACATAACACTAACCAAACGATGTGACCATAAGGTATAACCTCAGAGGGTTATTCCCTATATAACTATGGTCACAAATATGTGTTTGGTCGGATCCTACAATCGACCAAACGGGTCGGATTCGAAAGTCAAAGCGGTGGTCAAGACCGCTCGACTTACCACCCTAAACAAGCACTAAACTAAAAGTGACGAGTTAGACATGTTAAACATTCTAATTAAGTTTATAAACTGATTTGGTATCAAAACAAAGTGTTTTGATACCCGGAAATAGTTCCGTCGTATAATGCGCATTTTGCGCATTATTGACCGAAACTTTGACTCGTCACTTCGACTAGTAAACGTGGTAATCAGTAGGCATGATCGCTATGGATCATAACCATCGTGATTACGATCACGTTGGAAAGTTCAATTGAACTTTTTTCTTGAGCAATTAATGGTCAAAGCTGAAGAACACTTGAAGAGCTCAAGGATGAAATAGCTAAAATAAATAAACAAGACTAGGATAGAGCACTTACTTGTGTTGAAGAACACTTGAAGAGCTCAAGGATGAAGAATGCTCAGATGGGAGGCCTCCACAAAGGTGGTAGCACTCCAACTTAGAGCAAGAGAAGAAAAAGAGAAATGAGCAAGGAAAAATGGTTGAAGAAGCTTTCTATTTATAGTAGTTTGGAGGCCCTAGGACCATTACACATGTCCCATGTGTTGGCATGATCCTATGGAGGCCCTAGGACCATTACACATGTCCCATGTGTTGGCATGATCCTATGGAGGTCCTAACACATATCCCTTGCAGGTTAAATGGTGGCAAAATCGTTTGCTTGGTGTCCAAGAGGATAAACAAGAAGCTGCCACATTGCTGCAGCAATTCTGCTGAGCTGGGGGGTCCTTACTGACTGTAAGAGATATGGGCTTACGGTCCGCAAGCCCTTTAGCTGGCAGAAACTTTGGAAAATTGGCAGAACAGGCCCCTGCACTCGTTTCGTCGCGTTTTGACACTTTTAACACCCATTAACCTGATTTTCAAGCTTCATAAGGACGATAAAGCTTCGGGAACTTGAAATATGTCTGTCAATGTTACGGATGTCGGTTCGTTTGGTCGTACGGTTGCGGTTTTCGGTTAATTACGATGAAAATCGTAACGAACGCGCAAATGACCGTAAATGCGTAACGAATGATATTTTTGCATTCCAATCATTAAAATACAAGATTTTAATGATTACAAAAATTTTTGGATGTGCGTACATGTTCCGGATTAGGAAATACGCGTAACGGCATAGTTTTACAGAATTTGCAAAATAGCCCCTAAAGTTGAATAAACATATTTTTGCCATACCGAAGCCCTCAAAACTCATTTCTAAGTTATGTAAAGGGTATTTAAGATCTGTTTAGCTTATGTTATTATCCCGAAGTGTACGTCGCGTTAAACGAATTGTGTTTGCGTAACGGTTTGCGATTTCACTTCTAGAAAAAGTTTGAAAGGTCAAAAATGAATCAATATTGAAAATGCACAAAAGTCATAAGTAAATATACAATTTGTAAATAACACAAAGTTTCGTTGATCATCAAATCGTTCGAAAATCGTTACATGATTGAATTACATAGATGTCACAGTCTCCCCTACTTTAGAAAATTTCTTCCCGCAATTTAATTAGAGGAAACTTGTGAGAAAAGATGTGGATACTTCGCCTTTATTTGATCCTCTCATTCCCAAGTAAATTCTAGGCCACGTTTGGATTCCCAGCAAACTTTAACAATCGGTATTCGTCTGTGCTGGAGCTTCTTGACTTCACGGTCCAATATTTCCACAGGTTTCTCGACAAAATGCATCGTTATCAGCACGAATTTCATCAAGAGGAATGTGGAGGTTTTCATCAGCCAAACACTTTTGTCACACCCTCAATTTCCACTTACGGAGTTTTACCGCGAGACGTGTGAACAAACCAGAATCTAAGACACTAGTACTTCGAACGACTCTATATGATTTGATGATACGTTTTCCAAAATCATTTGTTGTAAATTTTAGATTACCAATATTTAGCATGAGTATTGGTTTTTAAAGTTTGAGCGGAAGCATAAATAAGTAGTGATGCGGCGCCAACACAAACGCCAAAACAAAAGTAAAATCCCAAAACAGTATTAATAAATGAGACTCTATAATGATGTCTTGTTCAATGCGTGTGCGTGCACCTAGAGCTCCTAGCGTCCTGAGAAACATGTAAAGAAACAAGTGTCAACATTAAAGATGAGTGAGTTCACAGGTTTTCATAAATTCGTTGTTCGGTTTTAGTTTGTTACTCCG
The DNA here is from genome assembly GCA_947069175.1 of Scalesia atractyloides. Lineage (NCBI taxonomy): Eukaryota > Viridiplantae > Streptophyta > Magnoliopsida > Asterales > Asteraceae > Scalesia > Scalesia atractyloides. Next base: position 66,384,485 of record CAMTDV010000025.1, read on the forward strand.
TTATCCCCAACCCGGGATAACATACCAGTTCCATTATTCCAAACCCGGAATAATAAGTTGTTGCTTCCAATATTCCCAAACCGGAATATTAAGTTGTTGTTTCCATTATCCCCAACCCGGGATAATAAGTTGATGTTCCAATATTCCAAACCCGGAATATTAAGTTGTTCCGTAATTAAGTTCAATATTAATGTATATAGGTAGCTAGCCTAAAGTCATGTCACTAAGTGTTCGCGATCGAAGCTGACATTTGTGCCTCCGTTTTGCCAGGCCTATCACATGACCATGGCGATGTTAGGCCAATTATACACCCGTTGACCAAACCCGGTCAGCTAGCGCGACTAGCTCGGATGGGGCTCGTCAGACCCAGTAGTACTACTCATAATTCCCCCGCTATTTAACCCAAATACTAACGATCCGAGGAGATTGTCGAGGACTTAAGTGATAAAGCTGCATAGTGACCATAACATTACATTAACATTAACTTAGTTACCGTATAGTTATGTGACGTTACATTCGTATAACGTAAAGAGTTTGAGTTTGAGAGTGTATACATGTTTCTCCCCCTGTTGTTTAAAAACCGTATAAAGTTAGGGGCCGTGAACTCACCTTTATTTTCTCGGTTAGTGTGGCAAAGATGTTATAAGGAATGGGACCGCTAGTTGCGTCCTAACAAACCAATTAATTCCACGTCAGTGTGTAATCACACCAATACAAATTCCACACGCAATTTACTCACAAAGTGATACACACAAACAACATATCTAACACTCAAACATGCATGCAAGTATTCTCATATGATCCTAGTAATCAAGCAACTTATCATGAACATATTCCAAATCCATACAATACTTTATACATACAATCACAAGTTATCAACTTTCTGCTTAACACTCAATTATTCAGCTGTTTTCTAGGATTTTTATAAAATAGTTCTAACATTCCAAAAATTCCCATATTTTTACAGTAGGTGACATTTGGACCATAGAAATTTATATAATTTTTTCCAAGTCCTAAATCTTTACCAATTAGCCATAGATATTAATTCACTAAGCTGCAGTCAGATTTACCGCTTTCTGACTGCAGTCCACGGAAGAATTTATTTAAAAATCACTGATCGTCCGATTAACAAAATTCCAGTTGGAGTTGCCCGGAAATTTCTATACCTAGTTGCTGTACAAAAATCATGACTCAACTCTCTATTGATTTTAAAATCTAGCTTGATAAACAACCAACAAAATTCCAGAATTTTAACAGCTTTACCTACTGAACTTGTTTAGCCCTTTAAAAATATCAAACGATTTCAGAAAATTATGAATCCAGTGCCATTGGATTCCTTATTCAAATCTCTAGGTTTTAGACCTCAGAAAATCCGTTTTTCGACAACTAACGACCAAGTTACAGCCTGATAAAGTCGGCTGAAACTTTCACTCAGCATGCTGTTTTCTGCATCTCCTTATACTAAGTTCGTATAACTCGTTCATGTGATTAGCCAAGGCGATCAAGATTCGATTTTTAATCATAGATTAATACTAATAATCTATCCATGCAAACCCTACTCAATAACTTCTAGTTATTACAACAAAACACACTTGCAACCTCATGAGATCCGAATATCATTATGTTTATAACCAATTCAGCCGATTACTTGCAAGCATACATGATCCGAAGACAATACAATCAATTCATTCAAACATATAATTTATCCGAAGCATCTTAAACATTCAAGCATACATATAATTAACCGAAACATGATCTTATAATCAAGTATGGTCCTAACCTTGAATAACTAGTCAACAAGCCGAGATGTGGACAAGTGCGACTCGGCTGCTGCTTGCTGCGGCCGAGAGAAAGAAAAGAGTAAGGCTGATCCGCGACCGAAAGGGTGTTGATAAAGTGGCTGTTTGATCGAGATGATGAAGGAATGGAGGCTGTTTTGCGATCAATGAAACACGAGGAAACAGCCGACGGCTGTTTTACTTGTTAGGGTTTTAGGAATTGTGGAAGGAGATGCATGTTAGTCGTATATATATAGGTGCAACTAGATGAGGTTTACGGTTCTAGATAAGTGTTCATGGCCGAGTAACTTGGATGGTTGGTTGGGTTTGATCTAGGTCGAAATCAGATTTGTTTTGGTTTGGGTTTTGCGGTCAAGGGGGTAGGGTTGGGTTTATGGCCGAGAATCTTGGGTTGTTTGTTTTGGGTCTTGATCACGTGGCCGAGGGACTAGAATGGTTGGTTTGGCCGATTAGTTTGAGTTGGATTGGGTGGGTTCGGTTTGGGTTTTATCTTGCGGCCAAGAGACTAGGGTGAGTTAATTTGATTTGAGTTTTGATCTTGGCCGAATAGTTGGAACTCTAGCTCTAGGTTTGATTTGTGAACTCCTAGAGTCACCATGAATCTCTTTGGTTCGTGTCGCGGTTCGGTTCGTGTACGTATTTATTATACATACATATATAACTAAAAATCCACACAACACACAACACGTATTTAATTCATGCATACTTAGCCTATATATATTCGACAAATATCACGTGTAAGTTATCCGGAAAACCCGGGATATCACATTATCCCCATGTTGAAAGAATTTTCGTCCCGAAAATTGAGTAAACGTGGTTTAGCATGTAACGTACATGTTTAGAGTGCCACGCACAAAGAGTTAGTTCGTTTATAATGGTACGCAACGTTACAAGAAATTCCCAAGTGTCATACACAAAGATTTCCAAGTGTCATGCACAAGAATTTAGTCAATAATAGTACACGAAAGTATGAGAAATTTCCAGGTTGTCACATCATCCCCTTGTTGAAAGAATTTTCGTCCCGAAAATTTAGGTACTGTCATCGTTAGTTTGCTGCTCAGTTGCGAAGAGGTGTGGGTATTTGCTTTTCATTTGATCCTCTCTTTCCCACGTGAACTCCGGTCCACGCTTAGAGTCCCAGCGAACTTTAACGATCGGAATCTTGCTGTGCCTTCGAGTCTTGATCTCACGATCCATGATCTCAATAGGCTTTTCCACGAAGTGTAGTTGTTCATCCACTTGGATCTCATCCAATGGAATAACTAAAGTTTCATCTGATAGACACTTCTTCAGATTTGACACGTGAAATACGTTGTGAACTCCACTGAGTTCGGCAGGGAGGTCTAATTGGTATGCTACGGGTCCAATTCGTTTCAAGATTTCAAACGGGCCTACGTACCGTGGGTTAAGTTTGCCCCGTTTTCCGAAGCGGATTACACCCTTCCAGGGTGACACCTTTAGTAGGACGCGATCGCCTACTTGGAATTCGAGCGGTTTGCGTCGTTGATCAGCGTAGCTTTTCTGTCGATCTCGTGCCGCCGCCATGCGGTTTCTGATTTGTACAATCTTTTCAGTAGCCTCAAGTATTAACTCAGGGCCTGTGAGTTGACTGTCTCCGACTTCTGCCCAGCAGACCGGTGATCTACATTTGCGGCCGTATAACGCTTCAAACGGTGCTGCCGAAATACTCGTGTGATAGCTGTTGTTGTATGAGAATTCCACTAGAGGCAGGTGAATTTCCCAATTATTTCCGAAGTCCACTACGCATGCCCTAAGCATGTCTTCCAAGGTTTGTATGGTCCTTTCGCTTTGACCATCAGTCTGAGGGTGATAAGCTGTGCTCATATCCAAGCGTGTTCCCAACGCTTTCTGGAGTGACTGCCAGAAGTTTGACGTGAAGCGAGCATCTCTATCTGATATGATAGACGTTGGCACTCCGTGCCGAGAAACTACTTCCTTAATGTAGATGCGAGTCAACTTCTCCATCTTATCCGTTTCTTTGATAGCTAGGAAGTGTGCGGACTTAGTTAAACGATCCACAATCACCCAAATGGTGTCGCAACCACCCAAGGTTCGCGGGAGTTTAGTGATAAAATCCATTGAAATCTGATCCCACTTCCACACTGGGATCTCAGGTTGTTGGAGTAGCCCCGATGGCTTTTGATACTCCACTTTGACTTTTGCACAAGTCAAACATTTACTCACGTAGGTGGCTATATCGGCTTTCATGTTAGGCCACCAATACGCAACTTTAAGGTCCTGATACATCTTATCCGAACCCGGATGAACAGAGTATCGAGATTTGTGAGCTTCATCCATAACTAGCTCTCTGAGGTTCCCGTAAAGAGGTACCCATATGCGATTCATGAAATACCGGGTTCCATTGGGCTTTAACTCCCAATCGCGTTCCATTTTTCCCACTGATTCGGCTTTGATGTTTTCCTCCTTAACTGCTTCTAACTGGGCGTCGCGTATTTGATCGGGTAGTCCTGAATGAATAGTGAGTTGTAGTGCTCGTACACGATGAGGTTTCAAGTGTTCCTTCCTGCTGAGGGCATCAGCTACCACGTTAGCTTTACCCGGGTGATACCGAATGGCACACTCATAATCGTTCAAGAGTTCGACCCAGCGACGCTGTCGCATGTTCAACTCCTTCTGATCAAAGATGTGCTGGAGGCTTTTGTGGTCAGTGAAGATTGTGCACTTCGTTCCATAAAGGTAGTGTCTCCAAATCTTAAGTGCAAACACTACTGCTCCCAATTCTAGGTCATGCGTCGTGTAGTTTTTCTCGTGAACCTTCAGCTGTCGCGACGCATACGCGATGACCTTATCGCGTTGCATGAGTACGCATCCCAATCCCTGAATGGAAGCATCACAATATACTACAAAGTCATCTGTCCCTTCCGGCAAGGACAGAATGGGTGCACTGCAAAGTTTCTGCTTCAGCAATTGAAACGCTGCTTCTTGCTTGTCACCCCAATTATACTTGATACCTTTCTGAGTGAGGGTAGTAAGCGGTTGTGCAATCTTTGAAAACCCCTCGATGAAGCGTCTATAGTAACCAGCCAATCCCAAAAATTGGCGGATTTCCGTCGGAGTCTTAGGTGCTTCCCAGTTTTTGATGGCCTCAATCTTGGCAGGGTCTACGTGGATACCCTTTTCATTCACGACGTGCCCGAGAAACTGAACTTCTCGGATCCAGAAATCACACTTCGAAAGCTTGGCGTATAGCTTTTCCTGTTGAAGTAATTCTAGCAGCAATCGTAGATGCTCAGCATGCTCTTCTTTATCTTTGGAGTAGATGAGTATGTCATCGATGAACACGATGACAAATTTGTCAAGGTATGGTTTACACACGCGGTTCATGAGGTCCATGAATACCGCAGGTGCGTTAGTGAGACCGAATGGCATGACCAAGAACTCGTAATGGCCATACCGAGTGCGAAATGCTGTCTTAGCGATATCCTCCTCCCTGACGCGTAGCTGATGATAACCAGACCGTAAATCAATCTTAGAGTAGTAACTTGACCCTTGAAGTTGGTCGAATAGATCATCGATGCGAGGTAACGGGTATCGGTTCTTGACTGTAACCTTGTTGAGTTCCCTATAGTCGATGCACATGCGGAAAGTCCCGTCCTTCTTCTTGACAAACAGGACTGGAGCTCCCCATGGCGAAACGCTTGGTCGAATAAATCCTTTTTCTAGCAACTCTTGAAGTTGGGTAGACAGCTCCTGCAGCTCGGCTGGAGCTAGGCGGTATGGAGCCTTGGCGATGGGAGTTGCATTGCTTGCCAATTCGATTTCAAACTCCAATTGTCGATGTGGTGGAAGACCAGGTAGCTCTTCTGGGAATACATCGGAAAAATCACGGACGACAGGGATGTCTTCTATACGTTTCTCGTCCTTAGGCGGTTCGGTGATTAGTGCGAGTAAAGCGAAGGAATTCTTTTTCCGGAGATACTTCTGAGCTTGCATAAATGAGATAATGTTGGTGACGGCGCTTGCCTTGTCGCCTTGTACCGTCAAGATTTCGTCGTTCGAGAGTGGAATACGGATAGACTTTTCGAAGCAGAGAACTTCAGCCCGGACGTCGGATAGCCAGTCCATTCCGACTACCACGTCAAAACTACCCAGGGTTGTTGTCATCAGATCGATGGTAAAAGTGTGGCCCGCGAGTTTGAGTTGGCAGCCGGATACGATTTGGGTCACATTTACAGATTTACCATTGGCTAATTCTATCACATAAGGGGTCTCTAATGGTTTAAGCGTGAGATTTAGGTTCTTCCTAAAAGACTCAGATATAAAGCTCCTATCCGCACCCGTATCAAAAAGCACAGAAGCAAAATGTTCATTAAGGGGAAACTTACCGGTGACCACGTTCGTGTCGTTTCTGGCCTCTCCGCGGCCCAATGTAAATGCACGACCTTTGGCACCTCCTGTGCCACCGTTCCCATTGTTGTTGTTGTTATTATTGTTGTGGCTGTTGTGGTTGTTTCCACCATTATTATTGTTGTTGCGTAACTGTGGGCAGTCTTTTCTGAAATGAGCAGTGCTACCACACTGATAGCATCCCCGATTTATACCCTGCTGCTGACCCTGAGGCTGATTCTGATTTTGTCGGGACATAATTTCCCCACGACAATCCCTTGCCGCATGTCCCATCTTGCCACATCTTTGGCAGCGATTTCCGGCACAAGGGCCGTTATGGTGAAGATTGCAGCGATTGCACTGCGGCTTTCGACCTACATAGCCGCCTGCATTCTGGTTGTTATTGTTGTAATTGTTGTTGTAGTTGCTGTTGTTGTTGGAACGATTTTGATGACCCCGGTGGTTGTGGTAGTGATTGAACCGTTTCTGGTTCCCTTGCTGTGGATGTGATGACGAACACTGTCGAATGGTGGTGTCTTCAAACTTTCTTTTGTTATCTGAGGCAACTTCAGTGGTACCCCGTGCTGGCAGTTTCTTCTGTTCCACCGCTTTATCAGTGAGTTTGTGAGCCAATCGGATAGCTTGATGTTCTGTTACAGGGTTACTAGACATCACCATACCCTGAATTTCCGGGACCAGACCCCCGAGATAGAACTCGAGTCTTTTCTCCACCGTGTTTGCCAAATCAGGACACAGAAATACCAAGTCATGGTGTTTTGCAGTGTAAGCTTCAATTTCCGATCCCACCATCTTGTGGTTCCACAAAGCTTGCTCTAACTGTTGCACTCTGTCTCATGGACAGTACTCCTCTTTAATCAGGGCCTTGAACTCAGTCCATGCCATTGCATTTGCAGCTAACAGTCCACGTGTTTGGACTTGGGCATTCCACCATGTCAGTGCCCCCTCTTCCAGTGTTGAGGCGGCGTATTTGACTTTGTTGGCCTCTAAGCAGTTGCACATTTCAAAAACAGATTCCGACTTTTCGATCCAGCGGACCAATCCAATGGGTCCTTCCGCCCCCGAGAACTTGCTAGGCTTTGCGTCAAGGAACATCTTATAGGGATCAAAGCTCCCTCCTGCTGGCTGGTTCTGCACACCCGCTAATGCTGCGTTCACATGCTCCTGGATCATGGCAGCTAGCTCTTCGGGCGTCAAGTTTAGGTTTCCACGTCTTCCAGTCGCCATTTAGATCTTCGAAACACAACATAAACACACTCCGATAAGTCTATATATCCAATATAGTTATCCTACTTCGTACTTTAATAATTATTAAGTTACGTCAACTCAATATGTTAAATAGTCAAAGAAATACTTGATTAACTGAAATCTCAACGTCTTACAAAAGTGCAAATCAAACATACGAATTTACTATAAAGTCTCAAGTTTAAATACAAGTGGAAAATAATAAACTGAAGGAAAACAAATAATATAAACGAGACGTGTCAGTCGTCTACGCCTCCATCCCCTAAGTCACTGTCGTTGCCGTCATCCTGTGCGGCATCTCCAGCTTCCTCAGCTGGGTCCTCCTCCGGATCCTCTTCAGGATCCTCCTCTGGATCCTCTTCAGGATCCTCCTCTTCCGGCACTGGAGGGGCCGGTTCTGGTTCGAGTGCTTGATTTTGCAGTTCCTGAATGTTCCAACTGTTTTCCAGGACCCTGTCCTCCAGCCAGTCGGCTCTTATCTGCTCAGCACGCAGATCCCTGGCTATAGTGTTACGGGCTATCTTGCTCGTACGATGCTCTTCCTCGAGCGAGTCGATCTTTCCTGTAAGGTGTCGGATCTTCCATCCTTGCTAATATGGTTTCCTGCATTCTTTCTATCTGTTTTTGTTGTGTATGAACCAGGATTCTAAGCATGTCAAGTCCTATTTCTACAGGATTAACCGGTTCAACCGGTACAGCAATAGTTGGGCGTAACGATGACTCCTCCCCCAGAGCGAGCCTCTTCCTCGCCGCTGAGCGTGTCTCTACGCCGTAAGGTAGCATGGGTTCCACCATTGGTGCCTTTCCTGGTGCCCTTGGTGGCGTAAGTCTGTCGGACGATGATGACGATGAGGATGATGACATTGCCTGTTGGGTCGTGTAGTTAGTTATGAGTTGTTTTCATTTCTTATCATGAAGGTATAATCTACCAAACACGGTTGTGGCATATTGCATAACAAGATATAATAATTCGGTGCCAAACTAAGTCTAGTGTCGTGATATCAGCTATAGCTTAGGTCTACTTCTAATGCAAACCTGGTTCTCTATAGCTAGTGGCTCTGATACCAATCTGTCACACCCTCAATTTCCACTTACGGAGTTTTACCGCGAGACGTGTGAACAAACCAGAATCTAAGACACTAGTACTTCGAACGACTCTATATGATTTGATGATACGTTTTCCAAAATCATTTGTTGTAAATTTTAGATTACCAATATTTAGCATGAGTATTGGTTTTTAAAGTTTGAGCGGAAGCATAAATAAGTAGTGATGCGGCGCCAACACAAACGCCAAAACAAAAGTAAAATCCCAAAACAGTATTAATAAATGAGACTCTATAATGATGTCTTGTTCAATGCGTGTGCGTGCACCTAGAGCTCCTAGCGTCCTGAGAAACATGTAAAGAAACAAGTGTCAACATTAAAGATGAGTGAGTTCACAGGTTTTCATAAATTCGTTGTTCGGTTTTAGTTTGTTACTCCGTTATCCCCAACCCGGGATAACATACCAGTTCCATTATTCCAAACCCGGAATAATAAGTTGTTGCTTCCAATATTCCCAAACCGGAATATTAAGTTGTTGTTTCCATTATCCCCAACCCGGGATAATAAGTTGATGTTCCAATATTCCAAACCCGGAATATTAAGTTGTTCCGTAATTAAGTTCAATATTAATGTATATAGGTAGCTAGCCTAAAGTCATGTCACTAAGTGTTCGCGATCGAAGCTGACATTTGTGCCTCCGTTTTGCCAGGCCTATCACATGACCATGGCGATGTTAGGCCAATTATACACCCGTTGACCAAACCCGGTCAGCTAGCGCGACTAGCTCGGATGGGGCTCGTCAGACCCAGTAGTACTACTCATAATTCCCCCGCTATTTAACCCAAATACTAACGATCCGAGGAGATTGTCGAGGACTTAAGTGATAAAGCTGCATAGTGACCATAACATTACATTAACATTAACTTAGTTACCGTATAGTTATGTGACGTTACATTCGTATAACGTAAAGAGTTTGAGTTTGAGAGTGTATACATGTTTCTCCCCCTGTTGTTTAAAAACCGTATAAAGTTAGGGGCCGTGAACTCACCTTTATTTGCTCGGTTAGTGTGGCAAAGATGTTATAAGGAATGGGACCGCTAGTTGCGTCCTAACAAACCAATTAATTCCACGTCAGTGTGTAATCACACCAATACAAATTCCACACGCAATTTACTCACAAAGTGATACACACAAACAACATATCTAACACTCAAACATGCATGCAAGTATTCTCATATGATCCTAGTAATCAAGCAACTTATCATGAACATATTCCAAATCCATACAATACTTTATACATACAATCACAAGTTATCAACTTTCTGCTTAACACTCAATTATTCAGCTGTTTTCTAGGATTTTTATAAAATAGTTCTAACATTCCAAAAATTCCCATATTTTTACAGTAGGTGACATTTGGACCATAGAAATTTATATAATTTTTTCCAAGTCCTAAATCTTTACCAATTAGCCATAGATATTAATTCACTAAGCTGCAGTCAGATTTACCGCTTTCTGACTGCAGTCCACGGAAGAATTTATTTAAAAATCACTGATCGTCCGATTAACAAAATTCCAGTTGGAGTTGCCCGGAAATTTCTATACCTAGTTGCTGTACAAAAATCATGACTCAACTCTCTATTGATTTTAAAATCTAGCTTGATAAACAACCAACAAAATTCCAGAATTTTAACAGCTTTACCTACTGAACTTGTTTAGCCCTTTAAAAATATCAAACGATTTCAGAAAATTATGAATCCAGTGCCATTGGATTCCTTATTCAAATCTATAGTTTTAGACCTCAGAAAATCCGTTTTTCGACAACTAACGACCAAGTTACAGCCTGATAAAGTCGGCTGAAACTTTCACTCAGCATGCTGTTTTCTGCATCTCCTTATACTAAGTTCGTATAACTCGTTCATGTGATTAGCCAAGGCGATCAAGATTCGATTTTTAATCATAGATTAATACTAATAATCTATCCATGCAAACCCTACTCAATAACTTCTAGTTATTACAACAAAACACACTTGCAACCTCATGAGATCCGAATATCATTATGTTTATAACCAATTCAGCCGATTACTTGCAAGCATACATGATCCGAAGACAATACAATCAATTCATTCAAACATATAATTTATCCGAAGCATCTTAAACATTCAAGCATACATATAATTAACCGAAACATGATCTTATAATCAAGTATGGTCCTAACCTTGAATAACTAGTCAACAAGCCGAGATGTGGACAAGTGCGACTCGGCTGCTGCTTGCTGCGGCCGAGAGAAAGAAAAGAGTAAGGCTGATCCGCGACCGAAAGGGTGTTGATAAAGTGGCTGTTTGATCGAGATGATGAAGGAATGGAGGCTGTTTTGCGATCAATGAAACACGAGGAAACAGCCGACGGCTGTTTTACTTGTTAGGGTTTTAGGAATTGTGGAAGGAGATGCATGTTAGTCGTATATATATAGGTGCAACTAGATGAGGTTTACGGTTCTAGATAAGTGTTCATGGCCGAGTAACTTGGATGGTTGGTTGGGTTTGATCTCGGTCGAAATCAGATTTGTTTTGGTTTGGGTTTTGCGGTCAAGGGGGTAGGGTTGGGTTTATGGCCGAGAATCTTGGGTTGTTTGTTTTGGGTCTTGATCACGTGGCCGAGGGACTAGAATGGTTGGTTTGGCCGATTAGTTTGAGTTGGATTGGGTGGGTTCGGTTTGGGTTTTATCTTGCGGCCAAGAGACTAGGGTGAGTTAATTTGATTTGAGTTTTGATCTTGGCCGAATAGTTGGAACTCTAGCTCTAGGTTTGATTTGTGAACTCCTAGAGTCACCATGAATCTCTTTGGTTCGTGTCGCGGTTCGGTTCGTGTACGTATTTATTATACATACATATATAACTAAAAATCCACACAACACACAACACGTATTTAATTCATGCATACTTAGCCTATATATATTCGACAAATATCACGTGTAAGTTATCCGGAAAACCCGGGATATCACAACTTTTTCAAATTGGACACGTGAAAAGTTGGATGATATTTCCAAGTTCAGGAGGTAGCTCAAGTTTGTAGGCAACCTTTCCGATTCTCTTGATGATCCTGAATGGTCCAACATACCGTGGCGCAAGTTTCCTTTCTTCCCGAATCTAATCATGCCTTTCCAAGGTGATACCTTAAGGAGTACGTGATCACCGACTTTTAATTCCAAGGGTTCGCGTCGTTTGTCCGCATAACTCTTTTGACGGCTTCTAGCTGTCAAGAGATTATCACGAATTGTCTTGACTTTGTCCGTTTTATCATGAATGGGTTCAGGTATGGTGAATTGAAATTCAACAGTCTCATTCCAACAGACAGGTGAACAACATTTTCGACCATAAAGAGCTTCGAAAGGAGCCATGTCAATGCTGGAGTGATAATTGTTGTTGTAGGAGAATTCGATCAATGGTAGATGTGAATCCCAATTACTACCAAAGTCGATCACACTGGCTCTAAGCATATCCTAGAGTGTTTGGATTGTCCTTTCAGATTGTCTATCCGTTTGAGGATGATAAGCAGTGCTCAAGTTAAGCTTGGTTCCCATGGCATATTGCATGGTTCTCCAAAAGTGAGATGAGAATCGAGCATCACGATCAGATATGATGTCCAAAGGAACACCATGTCGGGATATAATCTCATCAACATAGATCTTAGCAAGTTTATCAGCAAAGAAATCTTCACGAATGGCTATAAAAATGTGCTGACTTTGTTAGACGATCAACAACTACCCAAATGGCATCGTGACCTCTAGAAGTGAGTGGTAATTTGGTAGTGAGATCCATGGCAATGCATTCCCATTTCCAAACCGGAATCTCTGGTTGTTCAAGCAAACCAGAAGGACATTGATGTTCTGCCTTTACCTTAAGACAAGTAAGGCATTTAGAGACATACAAAGCTATGTCTTTCTTCATACCTGACCACCAATACTGGGTACGAAGATCCTTGTACATTTTGTCTGCACTTGGATGAATTGAATAACGAGACTTATGTGCTTCATCCACTTTCAGAGATTGTCTAGACTTGGAACCCATAAATGGTTCAGATAATAAGATAACCCATTGTCTTTTGTTTCAAGTTGAAGCTCAAGATGATGTGGTAATTCAATACCCATTTTGTCTTGTGCAACACAAGTATGTTGAGCTTTAAAAATACGTGTCTGGATATCAGATCGAACTTGAACACAATGCAGCATGACACGTTCTTTACGACTTAATGCATCGGCTACGACATTCGCCTTACTAGGAACGAATTTCGAAGTCATAGTCATTCAGAAGCTCGACCCAACGTCGTTGCCTCATGTTTAATTCTTTCTGATTGAAAATATGTTGGAGCCTTTTGTGGTCCGTGAAAACCACACACTTTGTACTGTATAGGTAGTGTCTCTAGATTTTGAGGGCGAAAAAAACAGCACCTAACTCAAGATCATGAGTGGTGTAGTTCTTTTCGTGGATCTTCAACTGTCTCGATGCATAGGCTATAACTTTGTCTCTTTGCATGAGAACACAACCAAGGCCTAAGTTTGATGCGTCACAATATACGACAAAATCATCGTTGCCTTCAGATAGTGATAAAATAGGAGCATTACAAAGTTTATGTTTCAGGGTCTGAAAAGCTTCTTCTTGTTCGGGTCCCCATTCAAAAGGTTTATTCTTTTGAGTCAAAGCAGTGAGGGGAACCGCAATCTTTGAGAAGTTAGCAATAAAGCAACGGTAACAACCCGCGAGACCCAAAAATGAACGAACTTCGGTAGGAGTAGTAGGTGTATCCCATTCCTTAATCGCACTGATTTTTTGGTAGGATCTACATGTATACCTTGTTCGTTGACAACATGTCCCAAAAATTGAACTTCTTTTAGCCAAAATTCGCACTTGGATAATTTGGCATAAAGTTGTTATTTTTTAGGAGTTCCAGTGTTAAACGAAGATGTTGTTCGTGATCAGCTCGAGTCTTGGAACAAATCAGAATGTCATCAACGAAAACAATGATGAACTTGTCCAAATAAGGCTTACAAACCCTATTCATCAAGTCCATAAAAACTACAGGAGTATTTGTAAGACCAAAAGGCATAACTGTGAACTCATAATGACGTAATGTGTGCGAAAAGCTGTCTTGGGAATATCTTCCTCGAATACACGAAGCTGATGATACCCAGAACATAGATCAATATTTGAGAAAAAGTAGCACCTTTTAGTTGATCAAAGAGATCATCAATGCGAGGTAGGGGATATTGATTTTTTATTGTGAGTTTGTTGAGCTCACGGTAATCGATACACATACGGAAACATCCGTCTTTCTTTTTCACAAATAGGACTGGAGCACCCAAGGTGAAAAGCTCGGACGAATAAACCTTTTGTCAGATAACTCCTGAAGCTGCTTTGACAACTCTTGCATCTTAGACGGTGCAAGTCGGTATGGAGATTTAGCAATAGGGTTGGCACGAGGTACAAGATCTATACGAAACTCAACTTGATGTGCTAGGGGTAAACAGATAGCTCTTCAGGAATTCATTAGGATAATCCCGAACAACGGGGATGTCCTGAATTATTTTTCCTTTGCCTTTCTCCTCTATGATATGTGCCAAGAAATCCACATAATCTTTCGTAGGTATTTTTGGGCTTGAGTACAAGTCATGAGTTTGAAGCTACTAACCGGTTTTTCTCCATGAACCTCCAAAATTTCACCAGACGAAAGAGGTATTATCAAAACAGACCACCTCAGCATGATATTTGGTTAACCTGTCCATTCCTACTATAATATCAAAGCTCCCGAGTTGCATGGGTTGGAGGTCAATAGAGAAAAGATGGTTATTGAGATTCAATTGGCAACTAGGAATGATAGAATCAAGTATAAGGGGTTCGCCATTAGCTATCTTGACTGTCAAGGGCTTTCCTAGTTTGGTTCTCAGTTTTGAAAGTAAAGGTTCAAAAGTTAAGGATACAAAATTCTATCAGCCCCCGAATCAAAAAGTAAAGAAGCAGGATGGTTGTTAACAAAGAACGTACCGTTCACCACCTCGTTGTCCGCCCGTGCCTCGTTTGCATTAATGTTGAAAGCCGTTCACGAGCCTGGTTCGCATTTGCCAGCCTAGGGCAATTATTTCAGTAGTGGGTGAGATCCCCACAATTGTACCAAGACCCTGGTGGATAACGAGGTCGTGCAGGATTGGCTGGCTGCTGAACAAGGTTTTGTACAGCTTGGTTCTGAGTAGGAGGACAGCGACAATTGTTGGCTAGATGGCCAGATCGCCCATGGTTTGTACAAATACGACATGGTAATTGAGGCTGGTGGTGATTGTTTCACAGAGGTGCAGTGCCGACGTATTGTTTCTTGGTGGGAGGTTGAGCAGGCTGGTTGGGAGCAGCTTGATTGGGATGTATAGTGACAACAAAGTTCTTAGAAGCCTTACGCTTACTGGATTTCTTTGAACTTTCAGCTTTTTTACCCTTTTTCTTCTCAGACTTGTCAGACGGTTTCTTGTCACCTTTAGGGTGGAGCTTACCCTTTTTGATATGGGATTCAGTCAGTGTTGCAGATAGCTCCATGGCTTGTCTAATAGTAATAGGGTTGCTGCCGGTGACAATATCCTGAACTCGGTCAGGAAGACCATCTATGTACTTTTCAATCGCCTTATCCAAAGGCGTCACCATCTCAGGACACAACAAACTCAACTCCTCATACTGATTGGTATACGCACGATGCTCACCACTGTCTTGCTTTAGCTCATGGAACTCATTCTCAAGCGTCCTCTTTTCATGACGAGGGCAGAACTCTTTCATCATAAGAGCTCTGAGTTCCTCCCAAGTTTGACCCATAGCACCATCAGCACCCATATCTCTCATCACTCCGTTCCACCATGTGAGCGCTCTCTTTTGAAACACGCTCGAAGCAAACTCGACTTTCCGCTCATTTGGACATTGAACATGGAGAAATGTATTCTCAAGACTTCAAAGCATTATAGGAGCCTATTTGCTCCCTCAGAACCACTAAACTTGAGCGGTTTAGCCAAATTAAACTGTATAAAGTTGCACGCAGCTGGTGCATTGTTGTTATTGTTGTCTTGGTTTATCTGAGTTATGAGATTGGGTAGCACAGCAGCAAACTGCTGAGCGATTAGAGTTACCATATCGGCGTCCGTATTTGCATTTCGTCGAGGAGGCATTCTAAAAGAGAGAACATGAGCGAAACAAGTGAGATGAATGTTTGAATAATCAACATGAGATGAATAAATATCAACGAAATGTAAGGATGATGGTCATTCATTCGTTTACTCAAAACAAACAAACGACACACAATGACTAATCAAAGTAAATGGGTCTTTATAATGTATCCCGAAGACATGCTTTAGCCTATAAGTGGACACTCACCCTAAGAGTTCCCATGTAAGAGTGACTGGTCCGATGAAGTGGATTTGTACGAACACTCTAGCTTTAGAAAGAAAACTCAGGGTACATGCACCCACCCTCCAAGATTGCACGTGTTCACATTAATAAGACTCAAACTTTGACAAGATTTTGAAAACTTCCGAAGGCATTAAGCCAAAAAGAATCTTCCAAGAATTAGACGATTGATTTCAAAAATCATGTTGAAAATTGTGTTTTTGTTTTGGTATTCACCTAAGAATAGGTGATGGTATCGTTTAAGATCTAAACACAAGATAACTTGTGTAGGGTCCTAGAAAGGTTATAGTCTAGGTCAAAGCATAACTAATAACCCAATTCCCTATAACCATTGGCTTTGATACCAATCTTTTTGTCACACCCCGACTGCGTAAAACAACAAACCGCGGCGGAAAGTGGGGGAGTGTCGTAACAGAACTATTGTTTCAACAACCATGGCATAATAAGTTAAGTTTTATTTAATAGAATTATTTAAATTGTCATTGATTAAACGGAAAACATAACAAAGATTAAAATTGTCTTTAGGTTTTAAGCCACTAAAGCCCAAAGTCCATCCTATATGTAGCATGATCAACCTCAAACATTCGCGCCAGAAACATATGTGAAAATAAATACGTCATTATAAAAATGCATGTGAGTAACATAGGTTTTGCTTTAATGATTCATGGCCTAGAATGTTTAAAGGAATACTTAGTAATAACTTACAAAATGTTTTATTTATGAAATTATAAGATAAATCGAATGATATAAAAGAAATAATGCATGGTTAAATCATTAACCAAAATATATGTCATGTCTCGTGTAAAAAGGTCGTGGTCTTATTTAAAAATGTCTTGTCTTGCACTTTGTTTGATTTAGATAACGCCACGATATGTAATATGATAAAAGCACTTATATATAGGAAGTACCATCGGTGTATCCATCATGCTTTTATCATATTACACATTCTCATTATTTAAATCACTTACCAAAAACCAACCATAAAATATTCTGTTTAAACCAAAGAAATTTCTAGTATAAAGTATATCATGTAAACCAATGTCATGTAAACCAAATGTCATGTATAAAAAAGTCTTGTGTAAACCAAAATGTCAAGTGTAAACCAATGTCTTAAATAGTCAAAATGTCTTGTATAAAACAATATCTTTGAATAATCAAACGTTATGTTTTATAAACCGTTGCTTTTATTGTTTAAACCATATGTTAAGATTGTTGGCAAACACATTCAAACCTTGTTGACAGTCAAATAGACCCTTATAAAGTCAAAGGTCTATCCTATTTCATCGGATTCTGTCATTCCCTAAAGTCGCTTCCAAACAAACCGAGGAAGTGGGAACGGGATTGTCAATTACCATTACATACTACCGGTCGGCGTGATCAATGTTAATAAATGTATTAAGTCAATCTCCAACTCACCAATATGTCATGAACAATGTAAGCAAAGATGTCATTGAAAACCATGTACTAGTATGCGCAGTCAACATACATAGTAAGAATGTCCTTGAAAACCAATGTGCTAGATATGCTAATTTAACATATGAAGCAAAAGTGTAATAGAAATCATTGTACTAAATGTACTATGTAATTAAATCATGTATAATGTCATGAAAACATGAAAGTAGTCATAGAATGAAGCCTTATAAACCAAATGAGTCCAAGAATTTAAGTATGTCCTAATATCGGATAACTATGTTAATATCGGGACATTAATCAGAGGATTCGGATAGAATGAATCCTTATAAACCAAAAGAGTGTTGGAACTCATTTTTAATGGTTTAACAAAGTTAACATTCTGATTTGGAAAGTTTCCTAAGTGCTTTTGACCCGTTATGACTCGTTAAGGTAGTTTAAGCCACTTTAACGTGTCATTTGCGTAAATGCGTGTTCGGATGGTTAGATATGCCCTATGATAAGTGTTATATGCAAAAAAATTTAATATAGTTGCAACATCAGTCTACTATGGCAAAACATTGGTTACATAAGCTTAAAATCGATTTATGCGCAAAAAAAAGGCATTTTGGTCATTTATAAAGGCATAATAGGCGACTTAACATAACACTAACTAAACGACGTGACCATAAGGTATAACCTCAGAGGGTTATTCCCTAACTATGGTCACAATATGTGTTTGGTCGGATCCTAACGATCGACCAAACGGGTCAGATTCGAAAGTCAAAGCGGTGGTCAAGACCGCTCGACTTACGACCCTAAAAAGCACTAAACTAAAAGTGACGAGTTAGACATGTTAAACCTATCTAACTAAGTTTATAAAACTGATTTGGCCTCAAAACAAAGTGTTTTGATACCCAAAAATATCTCTGTCGTATAATGAGCATTTTGCGCATTATTGACGAAACTTTGACTCATTACTTGTGATACCCATGACGAAACCAGGTACACCTTAATTGGTCCTAAACTTAAAGCATGATTAAAACTATAATTGCAAGTAAACCTTGTGAAATTTCATGACTTGTGTGTGGTGCAAAACAATATATGTTATATCTCGGAAGAATCCGAGAGCACGTTATGGTTAACATGAACACTACTAAGGACCAACGATGCGAGGTTGGCCTCCTTAGCCTTGACAACGCGTTAAACGGAGACTTGACGTTTAACAGCGCATTAAACCTTTGACGTTGATTATTAGGTTATCGGTAGCGTTATTTAAGATTCCGAGTTCCAGGAACAACTTAGTTTTGTGCCATAGACTGTGACATAAGGTTTGCAAAATAATCAAAGCCCGGCACGCAAAACGAAGCAGCTCCCGGTTGGGGAGACGCCTTCGTTTTTGGCATAACATAAGGCAACCGAATGTGCAAGGAATGATCGATCAAGCTTAAAAACACTTAAACGAACGTCAAACGAGACTTTTATGATTAAAACATAACCATGCTCGGGTTTCGAGACGGTTATGCTCAGTTTTTAAAACCGAGTCTTTTGACAGTAAGTACGCGCGAAACGGAGTTTGTCACGCAAATCGAGAAAGCGTAGGGACCCGAAAATGAACCTAAACGCAAAGCCGAAGATAAAAATCATCTTTTAACACGTTTTACGAAGCACGACTAAGCTACTATTGGGGTGGGGTACCCCCCCTATTTTATTATATTTTTTTTCTTTTTAATCCTTTTATTTATTGCATTTTCAATTAAAATTTCCATGAGACCTGCACCCTCACACTTGAATCTCAGCTGATCTTGTCCTAAACACCATCAAATCCAAGGTATTAGCCTTGTTTTTATAGTTTTAACAATGATTTCTTGATTATACATGATTTACAACCTAAAAGCCCTTTTTAATCCATGAATTTTGAAGGTTTAAACAAGTTTAGGGGCTGAATAAGAACACCATAGGAGTTCCCTGGTGTTATACGGCAGCCATAGTTACAAATCTTTGGGTTTTGATACCCTAATCAACACCTATTCGACAAAAAAAGCATAACTATTCGATTAACCGAAAAACAATGAAACAAAGCTTGATTGATCTAAGTTCTAGCATATTTGGGTTGTACTTGATGTGTAGGTACTGAATATAGCCTTCACACACTTCTGGGATCAAGATAAACGCTTGGAATCGGAAGAATCGCTACGTATAACATCCGAGAACCAAAACTAGCATAGGCAGAATCTTGTTTTAGCTATAACTTAGTCCGTGTAACTTGGATTGAGCTGAAATTTGGTGTGGTGATGTAGCGTATTGTTAGGAAGGTCCACGTAAAGTTTTAGAAGTTTTGGAATTTCCTACGATATTTGGTGAATTTTTTACTGTTTTACAGAAAGAATTTTGGAAACATCATCAAACAAATTCAATAAATCACCAAATTTTTAAGAGACACTAAGGAACATATGGGGAATATTGTGAGAAAATTCGGAGTCCATTGGTTGAGTTTTGATTTAGGTAAAAAATCCGTGTTTTTACGAGTTTTGGTAGCAGGGAACGGACCGAAACGAAATCGGAAAAATCTCAAAATTTTTTGAGGAGTTCCTGGACATGTACAGAATGTTCAAGAAGTTTTTTGGAATTTTTGAACTAAATGATGGTATTTCATTTTAAATGCGTGGTTAAAAATAGTTTTATAAATAATTTATTTAATAAGTAAATTAACAAAATAAATTCACAGAATTTTTTCCCATAATCTACAGATTTTTACTGATTTATATAAAAATTTACAGATTTTTATATAAAAATATAGATTAAATGGGGATTTATGGAATTAAAAATAAGTTATATTAAAGCGATTTCGGCAGTTTACCGTATAAGGAACCTGCCGGGACTGGGAACTGACCCAATCCGACAAATACTATAATTGGAACACTGGGAGTATTCCGGGATTTTACCCGGCAAATCGGGCACTATGGGTATGCTCTAAGACAATCCGGAGAATTCTCGACGGTGAAAATGGAAACTCAAATTTGGGCAACTTAGACCCCCCAAACACTCAAACTTCCTTGATGGGAAATTAATCATTCTTAAATAACCACGTGTTGGCATCATTGGTATTCTCGTACCATTATCCGAACACGTTAAATTACTGACTTTGGCTGGCACGCGAAACGGTGCCCGGAAGCTAAACTGAGAACTAATGCTACCCTGACATCCATCACCATACCAGTGTCCTATAGACTAATCCGGAGTAAAAACTTCTGACCAGATACAAGTTATAACCATTACCAACTTAGATACTGAATTGAGTCCATACTTGCATGTGTGTTATTAAAGTTGATCCAGCTGCTTGATCACTCTTGTGTTGAGACCACTATTTGCACTGTTAGTTTCACTACCCCGCTTTTAACTGTTTTATTGTTTTACTTGGGGTGGAATGCATGTTACAAACTGTGTTGATGACACCAACTTGGGAGTGAGTTTCACTTCCCCACTTTTAAATGATTTTATTTTTTCTTGGGACTTGCATGTTATAAACTGTGTTGAATACACCAATTTGGGAGTGAGTTTTACTCTCCCACTTGTAAACTGTTTCACTGTTTTCTGTAATGACTTGCATGTTACGAAACTGTGTAATTGCACAAACTTGTGAGATGTGAATTATCTAACACACGAACTACCTCCCCTCTACAAGTGATTAGCGTAAGCCATGGGATGTGGATAGTACTATTGGTCTGACGAACCCAGGCCGCGCCCGACAGGAAGGTCGGCAAGCAGGTCTGCACGTGTCCTAATTTGGTTGTGTTGTTAGGCATAACTACTAAGGGGCGTTGAACTACACGTGCCTTAGTTGGTGGACCGGGAGTGTCTGGGTGACACGACCTGGGGTAAAACAGTCAGGTTTCACTTGTGTCCTCGTGTAATTCCACATGCGACTATGACTATGACCGTCATTGTGATTTGGACTAGTGAAATTAAACTTGTTAACACATATTGTTACGCAATAACCAAACCAGTGGAACTCAAGCAGCGTTTAGCTGACCTTTTAAAAAACTAACATGCACTAAGGTAAAACTAAACAGGAGTAAGGAACGTGCGTGTGGATGGCTTTAGTAGTGAACTGTAGCAGAATAAGAGCTGTGATAGCTCGTAGTACTGTACTTGAACTTATGGTTTGTGATATGATAGTAATAGTATGTTGTAACCGAGGTTCTCTCTGTTTACGATATCATGTTTTTAAACTATGGAGAATTACCACGTGTCTGCCGTACCCTGCATTTGTCTTCCGCTGCGAGTCGGGGTGTGACAGAAGATGGTATCAAAGCCTTCGGTTATAGCGAACTAGGTATCTCTAAAAGAACCTAGACTATAATCCTAAGTTAGTCTCCACACGCTGAGAACCTTTAGAAACTGAGTAGTATGGCTATTACCAGGAAACCCTGGTGGGGCAAATAAATTATTGTGGTCTGGAACACCATAATTTATCTGCTCATACTTGGGGTTCTGGGAACGTCATTTAGATAGGACGGAAATCCGTCTACTAACGTCGCCAACCACATATGATTTTTATATAAATCTTAAAAATCATAATTGCGTGCAATACGTGCTTATGTGTATATTTGTGGACTGTTGAGTTTAGTATTTTGGTCAGTCAAATCAGCGTTGTGTGTGTGTGTTTTTTTTTTCAGATAGCATGTCGTATCGTTCGAGTCACCAGACTACTTCACATATGGAGACCGACCCGGGAGGATCCGCTGACACCCCTTTTGACATCGAGCTATTCGCCAGATCCTTCGGGTTATTGTTGTGGTCCGTACCCACCCAGACCACGTACTAGGCGGAGGGAGAGGCCTCGAGCGCCTACCATTCCCCACCTCATCACCCGACTAGCTCCTCGGAGCATAGTCATACCCCGGATATTGCCAGTAGGACCTATTCCTAGGAGCCCTACTCCCGCCACGGGGCATTGGGAGTGGGAGCCGGTAGCACCTAGATTACCTACACCGGAGACTTCTCCTGAGCCTTATACTCCTTCTACCTAGAGTGCTTACTCACTCTCTTCACCTATTTCTCAGGAAGTACCCCTTATCCGCCTCCGACAGACGGCTCGTCGGAGGGTACTTACGCCTGTACCTGTGTTCACACCGCCCGTTTCCCCTATTCGTCCGACACCCATACCTATAGGGACCAGCAGCATTTTACTGCCCGTTTTCTGACCCCACCCGTACCACAAGAGGTGAATGGTCCACCAAGAAATGACAACCGCAACAACGTCCACCATAAGGGGTTGATGGTCGGTTTCGACCAATGATATCAGAGAATGATTCTCCAATCGTACCACCTCGAGGAAGATCGGTATTCGATTGCAAACCCAATTACATCAACATTCTTCCGCATTTCAACGGGCGATCAAATGATGAACCGTACACGCACTTACAAGAATTTTCGGCGATTTGTAGTACCATTGGGGGAGGAAATTTTTCCCAAGATGAGATTCGCCTTCGATTATTTCAGTTTTCTTTGAAAGACAAGGCAAAGTAATGGTTCTTGACTCTGCCCACCAACAGCATTCGTACATGGGTTGAGATGCAACAGGCATTTTTGGATGAATATTATTCGATGTCTAAAACTGATGATGCTCGGGATGAAATCCGGTCCTTCAAACAACTTTCGAGTGAACCGCTACACGAAGCATTCATGAGGTACAAAGAACTAATTCGAAAGTGTCCGCATATCAAATTGAGAAGTGGGAGTTGGTGAAATGCTTTGTACGGGGTTTAGATGGTGAGACATGGAACCATCTCGAGTCGACTAGCAATGGGACGATACTAAGCAATCACGAGGACGAAGATTGGGAATTCCTCGAGAGGATGGCGAAAAGATCAAAAGCCAAAGAGTCGGCCGACCGAGCTAAGAAACACCTATCTCTCGGTCACTTCCCGATCTTGACTCTAGCTCTAAAGATCGAATCGCTACTTTCGAATGGGAATTGGCACGCATGAAAAAAAAGGATGTGAATGTGGTGCAATTCGCAGGTTGTGACGGATGTGGGGGACTTGACCATCGAACCAGTGAATGTCAAATGGGGAAAGCCGAAGAGGTTGAAGAAGTGAATCAAGTGTATGGCGATCGCAAGAATTACGATATGAATTCAAACACTTACCATCCCGGTTTGAGAAATCACCCGAATTTTCGTTACGGGAACGCCGAAAACCAAATGAATCTGAATTTTCATGTGGGTAACCAAGGCGGATCTTCCTTCCAAAACCGTCAAGGGGGTAACCAAGGAGGTTATCAACGTAATTACAACCAAGGGTACCAAGGTCGTGACAATAGTAACTATCAAGGTGGGTACCAAGGAATTACAACAACCAAGGTGCGGTGGAAGTGGTATGGGAAATCAAAGTGGGGGTGGTAGTGACTTGAATGCTAAAATGGATGTGATGCTTTCGATGATGCAAGAATCTAAGAAGGAGAATGAGATTCGAGATAAATCACATGAAGCATTAGCAAAGCAAGTGGGCCAACTAGCTGAGGAGATGGCTCAAATGAGAGGTAGCGGAGGAAGGCTTCCAAGTGATACCACGGTAAACCCAAAACATCAAGGCTCTTCCGGAAAGAACACACGTGAGGTACCAATCAATAAAATTTCTTTACGTAGTGGTCGAGTCGTTGATAATGGTTTCGAAATTCCACCATCTCAATTTGTTGAAGGGGTGGTGGAAGAGGTGAGTGATGAAGAGAGTGATGATGGTCAAACGGGTCGAAACGAGAAAGTTGTTAAAAACGATGTCAAAACACCCGTTGTGACCACATCCGTCCCTCTTGCTAAGGAAAAGGGTGTGGAGAGTAATACCGCCCCTTATCCCGAAGCATTGAAGGGACCCATTAAAAAGATTGTAAACAAAAGAGGTCCACAACAAGAAGAGTTGTTGGAAGTTTTCAAACAAGTAAAAATCAATTTACCTCTTTTGGATGCAATCAAACATGTTCCGTCTTATGCTAAGTACCTAAAAGAATTATGTACCCAAAAACGAACACATAAATTTCCAAAGAAATTAGACTTGACAGAAAATGTGAGTTCAATCCTTTCGGGTGCACTTCCACCCAAGCTTCAAGATCTGGCACACCCATTATCTCAGTTCAAGTGGGCGATTTCAAAATCAACCGGGCGCTCCTTGATCTTGGTGCTAGCGTGAGCATCCTACGGGTAGTTTATATGACCAATATGACTTTGGCCCCCTTCAAGCGGCAAATACCACCGTGGTGTTGGCCGACTTGACTCCTAAATTACCCTGCGGGATTGTCTCCGATGTGATAGTGAAGGTCGAGGACTTTTATTATCCGGTGGACTTTTTGGTACTTGATTATGTGGCCATGGGCCCAACCAAACAACCTACGGTGGTATTGGGTCGGCCGTTTCTTGCAACCGCGAATGCTCAAATTGATTGTAAAAAGGTGACAGTTGACATTACGTTTGGAAATCGTAGGTTGAGGTTGCATGTTTTTTCCGCCCTAATGAATCCTTCAGTTGATGACGAATGCTATATGGCAGATGTTATTGAACAGTGTATACCTCTCTGCGACACTGTTGTGGATGAGGAAAACACAATGGAGGAATGTTCTATGTTTGACAGGTCACAGGTGGAGACAAACAGGAGCATAGACGTGGAGGTGAAGAGTTTGGAGGTGCTTGCGGTTAAGGAGGGAAAACCGACATGGACGCACCAAGTGGAGAGCTTACCAGAAACTATTGATACGAAGTTGAAGCCATCATTAGTAGAACCTCTGGAAGTCGAGTTGAAGGTGTTGCCCAAACACCTAAAGTACGCGTATGTTGGAGAGGGCAACACATTTCCGGTCATAATTGCTTCAAATTTGACCGAGGAACAAGAATAGAAGTTGATGTGGATTTTGGTCACTAATAGGGCGGCTATTAGATGGACCATTGCAGATTTGAAGGGCATTACTCCCTCAGTAGTGATGCACAAGATCATCACTGATGACACCATCACACCCAACCGCGATGCACAAAGGAGGTTGAATCCAAACATGTGGGAAGTTGTCATGAAAGAGGTGTTGAAGTGGATTGATGCGGGTATTATTTACCCCATCTTTGACAGCCAGTGGATGAGTCCCACACAAACCGTCCCAAAGAAGGCAGGTATTCAAGTCGTCAAAATGACGCAGGTGAGGAGGTGGCAACCCGGCCGGTAACCGGGTGGCGCATATGTATAGATTATAGGAAGTTGAAAAACGCTACTTCTAAAGATCATTTTCCCTTACCATTCATTGACCAAATTGTGGAGAAACTAGCCGGACAAAATTTTTATTGTTTCTTGGATGGATATTCCGGATATAATCAAATTGCTATTAATCCGAAGGATCAACAAAAGACCACATTTACGTGTCCATACGGCACATTCGCATTTAGGCGAATGCTGTTTAGATTATGTAACGCCCCGCCACCTTTCAAAGGTGTATGATGAGTATCTTTTCTGATATGGTGGGGGAGTCTTTGGAGATCTTCATGGATGATTTCTCCATTTTTGGGTCGTCTTTTGAAACTTGTCTAGACCAACTTGAAAAAGTGCTAAAAAGATGTGTTGAAACTAACTTGGTTTTGAGTTGGGAGAAGAGCCATTTCATGGTTCAAGAGGGGATAGTTTTGGGACATGTGGTGTCAAGTCGTGGGATAGAGGTAGACCGGGCGAAAGTTAAGGTTATTTCTACTCTACCCTACCCCACGAGTGTTAAAGGTATTAGGTCATTTTTGGGACACGCGGGTTTTTATAGGAGGTTTATTAGTGACATTACAAAACCTTTATGTAATCTTTTATTAAAAGACGTCCCATTTGAGTTTAATGAAAAATGTAAAGAAGCCTTTAACATTTTGAAGCAAAAGTTAGTTGAGGCCCCCATTTTACAATCACCAAATTGGTCACTTCCATTTGAAATTATGTGTGACGCAAGTGATTATGCGGTTGGGGCTGTGTTGGGTCAAAGGGTTGACAAGAAACCCGTTGCAGTGTATTACGCAAGTAAGACTCTTTCAGACGCACAACTGAATTACACGACAACCGAAAAAGAGCTACTTGTGGTGGTGTACGCATTGGATAAGTTTAGAGCTTATATTTGGGGTAGTAAAGTGATTATTTACTCGGACCATAGTGCAGTAAGGTATCTTATGGAAAAGAAGGATGCTAAGCCTAGACTAATTCGTTAGGTATTAGTGTTGCAGGAATTTGACTTGGAAATCCGGGACAAAAAGGGAAGTGAGAATGTGGTGGCCGACCACTTGTCCTGGGTGATTTTTGAGGAGGATCCTACATCTGTAGAGATCAATGAGTCGTTCCCGGATGAGCATATTTTGAGTTTATCTAAGTTGCCATGGTATGCTAACATTGTTAATTATCTTGTTACAAGTGACTTACCGGAACATTGGGATCGACGGAGGAGACAACACTTTTTGTCTCAAATCAAATACTACCGGTTGGAGGAACCGCATTTGTGGAGAGAGTGTGCGGATCAGAGGATCCGGAAATGTGTAGCCGATGAAGATATTCCTAGCGTGTTAAGCCACGTTCACTCATTTTCATGCGGTGGCCATTTTAGTGGCCAAAAGACGGGTCATAAAGTGTTGAATAATGGCCTATATTGGCCAACTGTATTTAGGGATGCATTTGAGTTTGCAAAGAATTGTGTTGAGTGTTAGAAACTAGGGGGCATTTCAAAAAGAGACGAGATGCCCATGCAGCCATCCTCATCGTTGATGTTTTTGATGTGTGGGACATTGACTTTATGGGCCCGTTTCCTAATTCTTATGGTAATCTATATATCTTGGTGGTCGTTGACTATGTGTACAAATGGGTAGAAGCAATAGCCACCAAGACAAACGACCATACCGTTGTTTGTAGTTTTGTCCAATCCCATATATTCTCAAGGTTTGGGATTCCTCGTGTCATCATAAGTGATGGAGGATCTCATTTTAAAAACTTTAGGTTTGGCAAACTATTGAAACGGTATAGTATCGACCATAGAATTGCTACCCCCTATCACCGCAAACGAGCGGGCAAGTAGAGGTGTCAAATTGGCAGATCAAGGGGATCTTGCAAAAGACTGTATGGACGGACCGTAAGGATTGGACAATCAAATTGAACGATGCTTTATGGGCCTACTGGACGACACATAAGACACCCATTGGCACTACACCATACCGACTAGTTTATGGTAAAAACTACCATTTACCGGTCGAATTGGTGCATCGCTCATTATGGGATATTAAAGAAGTTAATGTTAAATATGATGATGCAGGTAAGGAAACGAAGCTCAATCTTTGCAAGTTGGAGGAGTTACGGGAGTTGGCATACGAATGTGCGTCCAATATATAAGGATGGAATGAAGAGAGCGCATGATGCCAAGCTAAGGAAGAAAGAGTTCGAGGTGGGACAAAATATATGTTTGTACAACTCAAAACTCAAGTTTTTCCCTGGGAAGCTCCGGAGTAAATGGGTAGGACCCTATGTGATCACCCGGGTTGGACAATTGGGTGATGTTACGATCGAGGATCCGAAGGACGGGTCGCGACAAACGGTGAACGGTTATAGACTCAAGCTGTTTCTTGATGGTAACGACAGCGTGGAACAAGGCAAGGAAGTGGTGAGCTTCGTGGCAACCGTCCCAGTGTATGAGGTCGACTAAAGAAGGACGGTAACACATTTTGTAGAGTTATGTATTTATTTTGATTGCTTGGTTGCACTGTGTTAGAATAGTTGTGTTCATTGTTTCGATCTAATAACTCTTTGAGATGTGTGAGGCTTCGGAAGCCATGAATGAGTCTTGAAGACATGAGGTATGTATTCAAACTCTTTTATGTGTATTGGGGACAATACATGACTTTTTGGGGGGTGGTAGGATCGTGAACGATAGGTTGTTAGCGGTTGTTAGCGAATATTTAAAACCGAAAATGTCACATAAAAAGATTTTTAATAATTTTTAGAAATTTTCTAGCATAGGTTCCCTTTGTAAAAATGCTTGTTTTTATCTATTTGTGAAAAGAAAATTGGATTTGGGAAGCCGTCGGCGACAGGGCTCAAGCCGTCGCCGACGGCTGCAAAAATGGTGCGTCGGCTGAATTGTTGTAGACAGCACCAATCATCGGCCGAATTGTTCGTAGACAGCAGCCCAATCCGTCGGCCAAAACCACAAAACCACAGGCATCAGCGACGGGCGTCAAGCCGTCGCTGACGGGCTCTAGAAATCCTTCCGACGCAGTTTTTTTGTTTTAGCGTTTTGGGTCGGTTTTGAACCCATTCTTGCCCCATTTTCTCTTACCCGAAGTGTTTTAAACCACAATTTTGACCCGGGGGACCTAGCATCTGATTCGTAACATAAACCCACCACATATTCTCTGCATTCATCACAACCACAACTCACCTCATCTCCTCCTTCTTCCTCATCTCACCTCAAGAACCCTAATCTTCAATCCTTCATAACTTTCTCAAATCTTAACCAAATCAGTTGATTCTTAAGCCTATTTTGTGTAATTTTTCAGAGAAACAAAACCCTTATCTTACTTTTCATCAAATCTTGCTCGTTTGCAAGATTTATGAGCATCGGATTTCGGGTTTTTGAAGAGACTTCATCAAGCTTTAAGCTTTACATCTTTTCTCTAGTTTCTCTTGTGTAATAACACTGAAGGTATGGTTTTCTTCACATTTAAGCATGATTATCATATGGTTAGCCAATTTCTTCCGAAATTTTTAAACTTTTGGTTTTAAGGTAGGTTGTTTATTGCAATGTATGATGTTGTGGTTTGAGTGTGGGGATGAATGTATGATTTGGGGTGGGTTTTGAGCATGTAACAACTAAGGTGATGTGATTACACTTGTTGTTGGTATGATTGAACATATACATGATATTGAACTTTGTTGAACTTGTATGAAATTTAGAGTGAAACATAAAAAATTGGTTTTAGATGACAAATGTTGCAACTTTTTAAGTTTAAACTAGCTAATTTGCATATAAAAATTGATTTTTAGTTCAATATATTGTTATGTTCAAGGTTTGGAAGGTTTTGAAGTGGGGTGTGCTAATTGTTTTAGTTTTCTTGTTGTGATTATAGTAATGGCATCTCGAAAAAGAAGCAAGACTACGGGTCAAGGCTCATCATCAAGAGCCGGTTCATCATCGGGATTGGGACAAAGAAAAAGGGAACAATTAAATAGCTTGGTGGATAGTGATGGTAGGTTGTACAGACTGGATTGGGAATGGGAAGCCAACAAGAATAGCCGTTCCGCCGCTGCATGGAACGATGATAAAAAGAAGCCTTTGTCGAGTTTCAAGAACAAGAAGCTTGAAGTAAAAATGTGGAGATGGAAGATTGTCACCGGGTCGGTGAATACCAGTGTTCCGGAAAGGATAGTTCCGGAGAGGGTGGTGAATGTGGAAGAGTTTAGGACAATAGGTATTGTTCAAAAGTTTGAAAGATTAGGATGGGAAAGAGTTTTAGACTGGTGTGAGGATGCTACACCAAGGATATATTTGGAAGCTGTTTGTGAATGGTTAGCTTCTCTTAGATTTGTGAACAAGGATGGACCGCCACACACGTGGAAGTTGGTGGGTGATACTGGCAAGGGACAGATGGTGATGTCCTTTGAGACAGTGAACTGCATTGAAAGGTTTGATTCATTGGGAGTTGAAGAATATACACATCCTGTGACGCACCACTTTTTAGATAGTAAGTTGAACGCTGCAGATGCAGATGGAATGATTGAAGCGGTGCTACCATACTCCGATGGTGGGTATGCATTTAGGAGTCACTGTCGGTTGAAGGCAAAATTCTTCAACCTATCTCTCTTGAGAATGTTATGGTCAGGTTTGGGGACCGTGGAAGGATAAAGGGACCGGACATTCAGGTTTTGCATGCATTACTATATGGGACGCCTAAATTGTCGTGGCTCCATATTGTAATGATGAACACATGGGATACTCGGGAGAGGATTGAACGCAAGATGATCCAGTATGTGCGGTTGCTAAGTGCAATGATAGTGCAACAGAATCGACTACCACCAGAATCACTTTGGGTTGCAAAACCAGTGGATCAAATTTCTTTTGCATCCATGAATAAGAACTGGAAGATATATGTTCGAGTCTTTGGGCATCAATATACGGTCGCTGATGACCAGGGTCATAGCTTTCAGTATAGCGAATTGAGTGAAGCTCAGTAACCGAGAGAGATGAAGAGATGGATGACGAAGAAAACGAGGATGAACCTCCGGGTCCAAGGGGACCTCGACAAAGATACCACCAGCCAAAACCGTGAAATATCGGCAGGTGTGTCAGTGTTTGTGAATTTTCGGCGTACCCCGGGGCATAGTAATTTCAACCGGGGGCAACAAGAAAGGTATGACAATGTCTCGGCAGGGATTGGTGAGGCCCGAGAATATGAAGCAAGAAGGAAAAAGTGGGAAGAGAAATGTTTGGCTGAGCAACAGACCCACTGGAGCGCAGACGCATGCCCACCGAGCGAGGGTGGAAAAATACTATGAGGAACGACAGCTGTTCCAAGCACAACAACAAATCTCGGTGGGAGCAAATGGAGAAGCAAAGGGTAGAGGAATTGGCCTGAAGGCAAGAGTGGGAGGAGGAACAAAATCGCCTCCGAATGGAACAAAATGCCTATGAGGATAGGCGTTGGATGGCGTTCGGTACGGATCAACAAATAGCAGTGAATAACGCCAAGATCCTACACGACGAGGAGAGGCATCAGCGGGACTTGATGGCCGGTTTGCCATATCAGGAACATACGCCATAGACCAAGTATGAGGACCTTCCTATGCCTCAAGGCCCTTCCGACCCATCTCCGCATTGGCCCGAAATGTCGGGCTCAAGTTTCTTTCCGATGCAGTTACTGACACCATCCGAAGGGGAGCCGGGTCCTCTTGATAGTTGGAAGGACGTGATGTCTTCTCTCACCGGCTATCCTTACAACCCATACCCGCCACGTGATCCGAATGAGAAATACCAAAGATAGGCGAGGTATGTCTTTTGTTGTTGTTGTATTGTTTTATTGTCTTATACAGTTTTAGTTTTCTTTTGTTTGTAGTCGTAGTTTACTGTTTCTTAGTTAAATAAACTTTGTGGGTGTGTTCCCTATATAACCCTCACGAGACCTACTCGTCCTTCCGAGCTATCGGAAGGTTTAAAAGGACTTGTTGCATAAGCTAAATGCAACCGTGATTCCTACGAAAGTGAGTTAGGATTGTTATTGTTGTATACTAATTTCCACATAAATTAAAGTAAATTAGCGTATGGATTGGTGATATTTTCATAAAAGTGATAGAACTAGGTTGCTAACAAATTTTGATGGTTGTGAGAACCACGCTTCTACACAAGGGTTGAAATTTGTAGGCACATTATGTTCAGGAGACGACCACTTGTTTGAAGGATGTGGAGCAAATGAATAACGAGCTCGGAAATCAGGTGCATACGTTTCTTTTTTACTTTGATTTTTAGTTAGATAGTACGTGGAGTGTATTGTATTTTATTTTCCGAGGTGAAATTTTTGGAAAGCTAGTCTTGTGACATCCTTATGCGTTTAAAAGCTCTATTTTTACACATTGAGGACAATATTGACCTCAAGTGTGGGGATGGGGTAGTAAAAGTTTTTCGATTTTGACCCGTTCATTTAAACACTACACATTGAGGATAATGTTAATCTCAAGTGTGGGGATGGGGGAAATTTTCAAAAATCTTGGTGGGAGCAAACGGAGAAGCAAAGGGTAGAGGAATTGGCCGAAGGCAAGAGTGGGAGGAGGAACAAAATTGCCTCCGAATGGAACAAAATGCCTATGAGGATAGGCGTTGGATGGCGTTCGGTACGATCAACAGATAGCAGTGATTAACGCCAAGATCCTACACGACGAGGAGAGGTATCAGCGGGACTTGATGGCCGGTTTGTCATATCAGGAACATACGCCATGGACCAAGTATGAGGACCTTCCTGTGCCTCAAGGCCCTTCCAACCCATCTCCGCATTGGCCCGAAATGTCGGGCTCAAGTTTCTTTCCGATGCAGTTACTGACACCATCCGAAGGGGAGCCGGGTCCTCTTGATAGTTGGAAGGAGGTGATGTCTTCTCTCACCGGCTATCCTTACAACCCATACCCGCCACGTGATCCGAATGAGAAATACCAAAGATAGGCGAGGTGTGTCTTTTGTTGTTGTTGTATTGTTTTATTGTCTTCTACAGTTTTAGTTTTCTTTTGTTTGTAGTCGTAGTTTACTGTTTCTTAGTTAAATGAACTTTGTGGGTGTGTTCCCGATATAACCCTCACGAGACCTACTCGTCCTTCCGAGCTATCGGAAGGTTTAAAAGGCTTGTTGCATAAGCTAAATGCAACCGTGATTCCTACGAAAGTGAGTTAGGATTGTTATTGTTGTACACTAATTTCCACATAAATTAAAGTAAATTAGCGTATGGATTGGTGATATTTTCATAAAAGTGGTAGAACTAGGTTGCTAACAAATTTTGATGGTTGTGAGAAGCACGCTTCTACACAAGGGTTGAAATTTGTAGGGACATTATGTTCGGGAGACGACCACTTGTTTGAAGGATGTGGAGCAAATGAATAACGAGCTCGGAAATCAGGTGCATACGTTTCTTTTTTACTTTGATTTTTAGTTAGATAGTACGTGGAGTTTATTGTATTTTATTTTCCGAGGTGAAATTTTTGGGAAGCTAGTCGTGTCACATCACTTATGCGTTTAAAAGCTCTATTTTTACACATTGAGGACAATATTGACCTCAAGTGTGGGGATGGGGTAGTAAAAGTTTTTCGATTTTGACCCGTTCATTTTAAACACTACACATTGAGGACAATGTTAATCTCAAGTGTGGGGATGGGGAAATTTTCAAAAATCTTGGTGGGAGGAAACGGAGAAGCAAAGGGTAGAGGAATTGGCCCGAAGGCAAGAGTGGGAGGAGGAACAAAATCGCCTCCGAATGGAACAAAATGCCTATGAGGATAGGCGTTGGATGGCGTTCGGTACGGATCAACAAATAGCAGTGATATACGCCAAGATCCTACACGACGAGGAGAGGCATCAGCAGGACTTGATGGCCGGTTTGCCATATCAGGAACATACGCCATGGACCAAGTATGAGGACCTTCCTGTGCCTCAAGGCCCTTCCAACCCATCTCCGCATTGGCCCGAAATGTCGGGCTCAAGTTTCTTTCCGATGCAGTTACCGACACCATCCGAAGGGGAGCCGGGTCCTCTTGATAGTTGGAAGGACGTGATGTCTTCTCTCACCGGCTATCCTTACAACCCATACCCCCACGTGATCCGAATGAGAAATACCAAAGATAGGCGAGGTATGTCTTTTGTTGTTGTTGTATTGTTTTATTGTCTTATACAGTTTTAGTTTTCTTTTGTTTGTAGTCGTAGTTTACTGTTTCTTAGTTAAATGAACTTTGTGGGTGTGTTCCCTATATAACCCTCACGAGACCTACTCGTCCTTCGAGCTATCGGAAGGTTTAAAAGGACTTGTTGCATAAGCTAAATGCAACCGTGATTCCTACGAAAGTGAGTTAGGATTGTTATTGTTGTATACTAATTTCCAAATAAATTAAAGTAAATTAGCGTATGGATTGGTGATATTTTCATAAAAGTGATAGAACTAGGTTGCTAACAAATTTTGATGGTTGTGAGAACCACGCTTCTACACAAGGGTTGAAATTTGTAGGCACATTATGTTCGGGAGACGACCACTTGTTTGAAGGATGTGGAGCAAATGAATAATCTCAAGTGTGGGGATGGGGAAAATTTTCAAAAATATTTCAAAAATGTCTTTGTTTGAAGCGATCTAAAAAAAGCACAAGTAACTAAGTTAGCGAGGGATGGCACGAACCATTTGGTCTTTTGTTATGGTCTAGTTCAAGTTAATAGCATGAAAGGTATTTAATGGGTGGTTATTTGGGAATAATTCGTTTAAGAAACTTGCAATTTGTGCATATCACATTTCATACTCTTAATATGTGAGGTTTTGAGCTACTTGTATAGATTATGCATTTACATGTTCTTTGTTTGAGTGGTCCGTTTGTCATGTATTGTAGAACTTGCATCTTTTGATACGTTTGAGACCATAGACCGAATGCAAGCATGAGAATAATTAAGGCAATAGGTAAACCTTTTTGTTTGACACCATTTATATAGCCTTACCCAAACATATCCCCTAGTAGCCAATGTTGAGCCTAATCCTCTCGTTTGATCACCCAAACTAGCCCTTAAACCATCCAATCGTTAACCCGTGCGATGGAAATCGATCATAGGTTTAGTTGTTGTATAGTTATTCTTATGTTGTTAAAAAAAACAGAAAATTCAGAAAATATTATGAAAAATAGGGAAGAATGATTGAAGAAAAACGCAAAAAGATGTGCGGTAGTTGTGAATAAAAGGCGAACGTTTTAGCCTATTAGTTATCGACTTATGTTTAGTCGGTTTAGTGTAATTGTAATAAAGGTCAATTTTCATCACCTTAGCCACTTTAAATATCCTATCTCATAGCCTTAGCCTAGCCCCGTTACAACCCTCTAAAGACCTTCTGACTTGTGCTTAGTATTCGTGTTCGGTGGTGGAGAATGATTGAGTTGCAAGCATATGCGGTATATGTTCTATTCGGTTTTGAGTGATCACTTTTAAAAGTGCTAATACATCATATAAATTAGCCAAATGTAAACCAGTGGAGTGAACATTGTGAGGGATATGCATATGTTGTGGGTTTTAAGGGCAGGTTAATCTTGAATAGCTATTTTCATATGACTAGTCCATTGAGTGTTAAATAACTTGAAATTGCAAATTATCTTGAACGGGTATAACTTGAGACTTAACTTACGTCTCAAGAATGGAGAGTGTATTTCTCGTTTGACCCACGTGAAAGGGAAAAACAGATTTGCTTGAGGGCAAGCAAACGACAAGTGTGGGATGTGATGCGAGGGTGTATACCAGTGTTTGTTATGGTTTAAGTTAATGTTTTTTACATGACTTTTAATTCCGGATAGCCTACTTTTAATAAGGTTTGTGTTTTACAGGTCTTACGGAGTTTAAGGAGCTAATTGGGAGCCAAACGGAGCACCAGGACGCGAACGTGATCAAGCGGAAGCAAGAAATAACAAAACAAGAAAAGTGAAGTTAGAGAGCCCGTCGCCGACGCCCTATGGGTCATCGGCGCGCACTATGCAAAAGGCCGTCGGCTGGTTTGTTCGTAGACAGGAGGGGAAGGCGTCGGAGGAATATCCAAATTGCACATGTCGTCGCCGATGGGGCATTAGGCCGTCGGCGACGACCTCCCTTTTTCTGCATCCCGAACTTTGTGAATTGTGGCTAATTGAGACGGGTTATAACACACTTTTTGACCTAATTAAGGGAGCTACGCAATTTTGAACCTAAGAACACCTCTTGGAGCCAAGAATCACCATCCACTTCAATCTGAATCCATTTCCATCATCCCAAATCATAAATCCTTCAATTCTAACCCTAGGATACCATCATCCTTTCTATCAATCCATCCATTCATTCACCTTCACCATCCATTGCAAACCCCAATCATCATCATCCTTGAAGCTTCAAGATGTTCGGGTTCAAGTTCCAATCATCCGGTGATCAAGTTCCTTCAACCATGAGTGGCTAATCACCTCGGTTTCACCCCGTTGTAGGTAGTTGTTAATTCTAGGGTTTTGATTTGTGCTAGTTTTGACTTGTGTGACAAATTGTGGTTTGATTAGAACATCTTTGATAATTATCGTGTATTTCAATTGAATTTGCAAACCGTCGAACAATGATAAAGTTATGACTTTGTGAAATGAATTTGTGCACTTATGCGTTATCTTGATTAGGATTTACTTGTGTTGATTATAAAGTGTATTCTTGTCTATTCTCATGAATGTTGATAATTATTGACACCTAAGTCACGGTACACTAAATCCGTTAATCGTTTATCCAATTAGGTCAATTCTAAAACTTGTAGGAACCCTATGATGGCAATTACTGAAACCGGGTGTGAACCCTTTTTCTCATTATTGTTTAAATCATCATTTGCAATTGCGTTTACTTGTGTTTGAATAATCGTAGTAATTAATCACATTCATAAACATTGTCGGTGAATTCCGACACCTTCTTCCAACCAACAAATTAAGTTAATCAACATAGCAAGCTTCATAAAACGTGACAACTTCATAATTAGATTAATTCATACGTAAACCACATACTCTTCGTGGATCGACCCCTTACTACCACTAACGCATTTGTTAAGGGTAATTTGGGCATATAAGTATTATCTTTGACCGAGGCGCGACAATCCGATCAGGCGATCATCGCCTTACAGCAGGGTATGGGGTATGTTCATCATGAGCAGGATCATTTATGTGTGTTGGTATACGGATGCATCGGTGCCATTGTAGGTTTGGTCGCAGGTCTTGGAGGATTGGCCTGGTGGATGTGGCTTCCTAGTATGGTTTTTCTTTCAGTATAGATAGAGCTGATGTATCTTTTGTACATCCTACCAAGCACTGGGTTATACCTAGATCGAGGTAGTGATGCAGTCATAGTATTTTCACGTTTTCCTAGTTGGTAGTCTCGTTGCATCGAGTCTGTACGTCACTTTGGTGACCTATCTTGGCAGCACATCTAAGTACTGGCCCTTATGGGTTAAGTCTATGTGCAAATTTTGACGCTTGTATGATGATGACATTACATATATATATGCGATGCTTTTGACTATTTGTGCCGTGGATTCATGTGTGTGATGAAGTGTGTCATATGTTTTAGCCGAATATGCGATATGTGGTAACTGGATACGTGACATTGATACCTGGACATCTATTGTTTATAATAGAATGGCCCCGAAACGCGCACTACAGATGACTGAGGCGGAAATTGCGCAAATGATAGCGCAACAGCTTCAGGCTGCTATTCCCACGATTGTGGCACAGGTTAGCGCCGGTATTAATGCTAACCCGCAACCGAATCCGCAACCAGGACTCGTAGGTCAAAATGACAATCCGGACAACGCGCAAAACAAGGTTAGACTGGTTTGCACGTATAAGCATGTCATGGACTACAACCCAATGGAAGTTAGTGGAACTGAAGGACGGATGGATTAGTGATATGGAATAAGCGGGAAGCCCCAGAAGGTAATCGAGCTGGGGCAGCAACACCGAAGAAAGGGAAAGCAACTAGCAGAGTTGCACCCTGACTACCCCAACCAGTAACTCTGGTAACTATAAAGGAAAAGCCCCAAAGTGCAATAGGTGCGCTTTCCACCACTCTGGTAGATGTCGAACGGTGATATGCTCAAAGTGTCATAACAGTGGGCATTTTGCCAGAGACTGTAAGATGTCCATGAAACTAAACCCCAAACCGACTCATTTCCAACCCCCTAAGTCTCAACCTCTTCAGCAGCGACCTCAACAACCAGCATCGCATGTTGCCTACCCTCGTGCATGCTTTGGAAGTGGCAGCACGGAGCAGTTTTGTAATAATTGTCCGAAGTTAGCCCAGCATATGGCAGGAAGGAGCACACAGAACCAAGTATCTACCTCGAATGCAGCTCGAGGTCGTGCCTTTGTCATGGGACCTGGTGACGCACGCCAGGATCCCAACGTGGTTTCAGGTACGTTCCTCATTTCCAATCAATTTGCTTCAGTGTTATTTGGTACGGGAGCCGATAGAAGTTATGTGTCGATTGCATTTTTGCCACTCTTGAATATGCCAGCTATTGACCTGAAACAACCCTATATCGTCGAACTTGCCAGCGGGAAACCAACTACAAGTCACCAACTTATTGTTAATTACCCTATAACCCTTAACGGTTACCAATTTACTATTGACCTTTTACCAGTAGAATTGGGTAGTTTTGATATTGTCATAGGAATGGACTGGTTGTCCAACCATTGTACGGAGGTGTTATGTGAACAAAAGGTTGTGAAGATTCCTTTATCCCCCACGGATGCAATTATGGTACAAGGAGAGAAGTTAGGTGCCACGTTGAACCTTATATCTCACCTTAAGGCATTGAAGTGTATAGGACAAGGATGTGACGTTTCTTAGCCAGCGCCACGACCAAGGAACTGGCCGAGAAACGTATTAAGACATCCTATAGTATGTGAATACCCTGATGTGTTCCCGGAGGAATTGCCCGGATTGCCGCCCAATCGGCAAGTCGAGTTTCGCATCGACCTAATACCGGGAACGGCACCGGTTGCCAAGGCCCCATATCGTCTGGCACCGTCCAAGATGCAAGAGCTATCGACGCAGTTACAAGAGTTACTCGATCGTGGTTTTATCCGTCCTAGTTATTCCCCCTGGGAAGCCCAGTTTTGTTTGTAAAGAAGAAGGACGGTAGCTTCCGAATGTGCATCGACTACAAGGAATTGAATAAAGTCACTATCAAGAATCGGTACCCTCTTCCAAGAATCGATGATCTCTTTGATCAGCTGCAAGGAGCTTGATACTTTTTTAAGATAGATCTTCGATCAGGTTACCATCTAGCGAAGGTCCAAGAGGACGATATCCCTAAGACCGCATTTCGAAGTCGTTATGGCCATTACGAATTCTTGGTTATGCCCTTTGGGTTAACCAACGCACCCGCGATGTTCATGAACAGGGTATGTAAGCCATACCTTGACAAATATGTCATCGTCTTCATTGACGATATCTTGATCTACTACAAGAGTAAGGACGAGCACGAGCATCATTTGCGTGCTATCTTGGAGATACTACGGACCGAACAACTATACGCTAAGTTGTCTAAGTGCGAATTTTGGTTACAAGCCGTACAATTTCTAGGGCATGTGGTGGATCAGCATGGAATTCATGTGGATCCAAGCAAGATTGACGCAATTAAGAACTGGCCAGCGCCGAAATCTCTAAAAGAAATACGCCAATTCTTGGGATTGGCAGGATATTACCGCCGCTTTATCGAAAATTTCTCTAGTATCGCGCAATCGTTAACCGCATTGACATAAAAGGATAGGAAGTATGAATGGGGGGAAGACCAGGAAACAACGTTCTAGCTGTTAAAGAAAAAGTTATGTGAGGCCCCAATCTTGATGTTACCCGAAGGTAATGACGACTTTGTCGTATATTGCGACGCATCACGACAAGGGCTTGGATGTGTCCTTATGCAAAAGAATAAAGTTATTGCGTACGCTTCTAGACAACTGAAGGTGCACGAGAAGAATCACACGACGCATGATCTGGAACTAGGAGCAATTATATTTGCATTAAAGATTTGGAGACGTTATTTATATGGTACCAATGTATACTATATATACCGATCACAAAAGCCTCCAACATATCATTCGATCAAAAAAAAAGAGTACTGTTAAATGATGATGTGCATAAGCACGGAAGCTAATGTGGTAGAATCTAGTAAAATGAATTTATGAGATTGGTGAGTCAAAAGTAACACACCCGTGGGAAAGCATAATGTGGTTGCAGACAGAATTTGTAAGAAAAGGAAGGTTGAATTAAGATCCCTGTGGATTGAAGCTTCGGGACATATCGTGGACAAGAGATCAAAATCGGAAATTGCGATGCACCCGGGTAAGAACAGTGTACCGTGGACCTGAAAGAAAATTTTTGTGGGAAAACAACGAGAAAGTTTGTGAGAATACGTGAGCCAATGCTTGACTTATGCGTGAGTCAAGGCTGAGTAT
This sequence comes from Scalesia atractyloides, assembly GCA_947069175.1. NCBI lineage: Eukaryota > Viridiplantae > Streptophyta > Magnoliopsida > Asterales > Asteraceae > Scalesia > Scalesia atractyloides. Next base: position 66,424,496 of record CAMTDV010000025.1, read on the forward strand.
CAGAAACCCTCGGGGATGTTGCAACAACCCGAAATACCTCAGTGGAAGTGGGAACAAATCACAATGGATTTTGTGACCCATCTTCCGAAAACGCCTCGTGGTCATGATGCGATCCGGGTAATTGTAGATCGATTGACCAAACCCGCACATTTTATTCCAATCCGCACTACCTATAAGACCGACCAGTTGGCCGAAATTTATACTAAGGAGATAGTAGCTAGACATGGTGTCCCGATTGCTATTATTTCCGACCGAGACAGCCACTTTACTTCGCGATACTGGTAGAAACTACAAGAAGCATTGGGGACGCGAATCGATCGGAGCAGTGCTTACCATCCCCAAACCATGGCCAATCGGAACGCACGATTCAGACACTAGAGGACTTGTTTCGTGCTTGTGCCTTAGACTTCGGAGGAAGCTGGGACAAGCATCTCCCATTCGTGGAATTCTCGTATAACAATAGTTACCATAGTAGCATTCAGGCAGCCCCATATGAGGCCCTCTATGGTCGAAAATGCCGATCACCACTTGTTGGGCCGAAGTGGGTGACACTCAACTGACGGGATCTGAACTAGTTCAGGAAACGACCGATAAAGTCCATCAGATTCGGAACCGTCTGAAAGCCGCCCAGACTCGGACAAAAGAGTTGGGCTGTATGGGCGTAGGAAACCGCTATCGTTCAAAGTTGGTGAACGAGTGTTGTTAAATGTATCGCCGTGGAAAGGCATTATCAAATTTGGAAAGACCGGAAAGTTAGCTCCGCGATACATTGGACCTTACGAGATCCTAGAAAAAGTAGGTTCCGTAGCATATCGGTTGAAGCTACCAACCGAGCTTAGTGTCATTCATAATGTCTTCCACATTTCAAACATAAAGAAGTGCCTTTCGGACGAGGTGACTCAGATACCATTGGAGAATCCACGTTGATGATAAACTCCACTTTGTGGAAGAGCTTTTGGAAATAGTTGATGGTAGGGTCAAACAATTAAGACATAACAAAATTTCACTGGTTAAAGTCCGGTGGAACTCTAAACTTACCTAAATATCCCTTTGGGAACATAAGGATGAATTCGTAGAAAATACCCTCACCTCTTCCTAGCTTAACAAAGTAAATTTCGGGGACGAAATTTCTTAACCAGGGGAGACTGTGATACCCATGACGAAACCAGGTACACCTTAATTGGTCCTAAACTTAAAGCATGATTAAAACTATAATTGCGCGTAAACCTTGTGAAATTTCATGACTTGTGTGTGGTGCGAAACAATATATTTTATATCTCGGAGGAATCCGAGAGCACTTCATGGTTAACATGACACTACTAAGGACCAATGATGCGAGGTTGGCGTCCTTAGCCTTGAACAACGTGTTAAACGGAGACTTGACGTTTAACAACGCATTAAACCTTTGACGTTGATTATTAGGTTATCGGTAGCGTTATTTAAGATTTCGAGTTCCAAAACAACTTAGTTTTGTGCCATAGACTGTGACATAAGGTTTGAAAATAATCAAAGCCCGGGCACGCAAAACGAAGCAGCTCCGGTTGGGGAGACGCCTTCGTGTTCGGGCATAACATAAGGCAACCGAATGTGCAAGGAACGATCGATCAAGCTTAAAAACACTTAAAGAAATCAAACAAGACTTTTATGATTAAAACGTAACCATGCTTGGATTTCGAGATGGTTATGCTCAGTTTTTAAACCGAGTCTTTTGACACTAAGTACGCGCGAAGGAGTCCGTCATGCAAATCGAGAAAGCATACAAACCTAAACGCAACGCCGAAGATAAAAATCATCTTTTAACACGTTTTACGAAGCGCGACTAAGCTACTAGTGGGGTACGGGTACCCCCCTTATTTTATTATTTATTTTTTTTTAATCCTTTTATTTATTCCATTTTCATCCAAAATTTCCATGAGACCTGCACCCTCACACTTGAATCTCAGCTGATCTTGTCCTAAACACCATCAAATCCAAGGTATTAGCCTTGTTTCTTATAGTTTTAACCATGATTTCTTGATTATACATGATTTACAACCTAAAAACCCTTTTTAATCCATGAATTTTGAAGGTTTAAACAAGTTTAGGGGCTGAATAAGAACACCATGGGAGTTCCCTGGTGTTATATGACAGCCATGGTTACAATCTTTGGGTTTTGATACCCTAATCAACACCTATTCGACAAAAATCGCATAACTATTCGATTAACCGAAAAACAATAAAACAAAGCTTGATTGATCTAAGTTCTAGCATATTTGGGTTGTACTTATGTGTAGGTACTGAATATAGCCTTTACACACTTCTGGGATCAAGATAACGCTTCGAATCGGAAGAATCGCTAGGTATAACATCCGAGAACCGAAACTAGCATAGGCAGAATCTTGTTTTAGCTATAACGTAGTCCGTGCAACTTGGATTGAGCTGAAACTTGGTGTGGTGAGGTAGGGTATTATCAGAAAGGTCCATGTAAAAGTTTAGATTTGTGGAATTTTCTACGATTTTTGGTGAATTTTTAACTTTTTAGAGAAAGAGTTTTGGAAAAATTATCAAACGAATTCAATAAATCACCACATTTTACAAAGACATTAACAAACATATGGAAAATGTTCTGGGAAAATTAAGAGTCCATTGGTTGAATTTTGATTTGGGTTAAAAATTCCGTGTTTTTGCGAGTTTTCGGTGGACGGGAACGAACCGAAACAAAATCAGAAAATCTCAAGATTTTGTAAGGAGTTCCTAGACATGTAAAGAGTGTTTTGGATTTTTTTTTGGAATTTTTGAACTAATGATGGTATTTAATTTTAATTGTGTGGTGAAAAATAGTTTTATAAATAATTTATTTAAATAAGTAAATTAACAAAATAAACTCCCAGAAATTTTTTCCATAATCTACAGATGTTTTCTAATTTATATAAAATTTACAGATTTTTATATATTTAAATGAGGATTTATGGAATTAAAAATAAGTTATTTTAAAGCGATTTCGGCAGTTTACCGCATAAGGAACCTGCCGGGACTGGGGACTAACCCAACCCGACAAATACTATAATTGGAACACTGGGAGTATTCCGGGAGATTCCCTGGCAAATTGGGCACTATGAGTGTGCTCTAAGACAATCAGGGAGAATTCCCGACGGTGAACATGGAAACTCAAATTTGGCAACTTAGACCCCCCAAACACTCAAACTCCCTTGATGGGAAATTAATCATTCTCAAATAACCACGTGTTGGCATCATTGTTATTCCCGTACCATTATCAGAACACGTTAAACTACTGACTTTGGTTGGCACGCGAAACGGTGCCCAGAAGTCAAACTGAGAACTAATGCTACCCTGACATTCATCACCATACTAGTGTCCTATAGACTCAATCCGGAGTAAAAACTCCTGACCAGATCCAAGTTATAACCATTACCAACTTAGATACTGAATTAAGTCCATACTTGCATGTGTGTTATTAAAGTTGATCCAGCTGCTTGATCACTCTTGTGTTGAGACCACTATTTGCATGTGAGTTTCACTACCCCGCTTTTAACTGTTTTATTGTTTTACTTGGAGTGGAATGCATGTTACAAACTATGTTGATGACACCAAATTGGGAGTGAGTTTCACTTCCCCACTTTTAAATGATTTTATTGTTTTCTAGGGACTTGCATGTTATAAACTGTGTTGGATACACCAATTTGGGAGTGAGTTTTACTCTCCCACTTGTAACTGTTTCACTGTTTTCTGTAATGACTTGCATGTTACGAAACTGTGTAATTGCACAAACTTGTGAGATGTGAATTATCTAACACACAAACTACCTCCCCTCTACAAGTGATTAGCGTAAGCCGTGGGCAGTGGAGTACTATTGGTCTGACGAACCCAGGTCGCGCCCGACAGGAAGGTCGGCAACCAGGTCTGCACGTGTCCTAATTTGGTTGTGTTGTTAGGCATAACTACTAAGGGGAGTTGAACTGCACGTGACGCAGTTGGTGGATCGGGAGTGTCTAGGTGGCACGACCCAGGGTAAAACAGTCAGGTTTCACTTGTGTCCTCGTGTAATTCCATCTGCGACTATGACTATGACTGTCATTGTGATTTGGACTAGTGCAATTAAACTTGTTAACACATATTGTTATGCAATAATCAAACCAGTGGAACTCACGCAGCGTTTAGCTGACCTTTTCAAAAACTAACATGCATTTCAGGTAAAACTAAACATGAGTAAGGAACGTGCATGTGGATGGCTTTAGTAGTGAATATAGCAGAATTAGAGCTGGGATAGCTCGTAGTACTGTACTTGAACTTATGGTTTGTGATATGATACTAATAGTATGTTGCAACCCAGGTTCTCTCTGTTTATGATATCATGTTTTTAAACTATGGAGAATTACCATGTGTCTCCCGTACCCTGCATTTGTCTTCCGCTGCGAGTCGGGGTGTGACATCACTTCGACTAGTAAACGTGGTAATCAGTAGACATGATCGCTATGGATCATAACCATCATGATTACGATCACGTTGCAAAGTTCAATTAAACTTTGTCTTGACCAATTAATGGTCAAAGCTGAAAGTCAAACACAGTTTGACTTTTAGCTTGAAATAGCTAAAAATAAATAAACAAGACTAGGATAGAGCACTTACTTGTGTTGAAGAACACATGAAGAGCTCAAGGATGAAGACTGCTCAGATGGGAGGCCTCCACAAAAGTGGTAGCACTCCAACTTAGAGCAAGAGAAGAACAAGAGAAATGAGCAATGAAAAATGGTTGAAGAAGCTTGCTATTTATAGTAGTTTGGAGGCCCTAGGACCATTACACATGTCCCATGTGTTGGCATGATCCTATGGAGGTCCTAACACATGTCCCTTGCAGGTTAAATGGTGGCAAAATCGTTTGCTTGGTGTCCAAGAGAATAAACAAGAAGCTGCCACATTGCTGCAACAATTCTGCAATGCTGGGGGGTCCTTACGGACCGTAAGGGATATGGGCTTATGGTCCGTAAGCCCTTTAGCTGTTAGAAACTTGGGAAATTGCAGAACAGCCCCCTTCACTCGTTTCGTCGCGTTTTGGCACTTCTAACACCCGTTAACCTGATTTTCAAGCTTCATAAGGATGATAAAGCTTAGGGAACTTGAAATATGTCCGGAAATGTTACGGATGTCTGTCCATTTGGTCGTACGGTTGCAGTTTTCGGTTAATTACGACGAAAATCGTAACGAATGCGCAAATGACCGTAAATGCGTAACGAATGATATTTTTTGCATTCCAATCATTAAATACAAGATTTTAGTGATTACAAAATTTTTTGGATGTGCGCACATATTCCGGATTAGGAAATACGCATAACGGCATTGTTTCACAGAATTTGCAAAATAGCCCCTAAAGTTGCATAAGCATGTTTTTGCCATACCGTTGCCTTCAAAACTCATTTATAAGTTATGTAAAGGGTATTTAGGGTATGTTTAGCTTATATCATTGTCCCGGAGTGTACGTCGTGCTAAACTGATTACGTTTGCGTAGTAGTTTGCGATTTCACTTCCAGAAAAAGTTTGAAAGGTAAAAAACGAATCAATATTGAAAATGCACAAAAATCATAAGTAAATATATAATTTGTAAATAACACAAAGTTTCATTGATCATCAAATTGTTCAGAAATCGTTACATGATTGAATTACACAGATGTCACATATATGATCTGATTCTTGTTGATTGGTATTTTCAATTTACAGATGCAACAATCCCACTTCATCATTTTTTAAACCTTAAGTTATATTTATGATCACGATACTTTTTACTATTATTAATAGCATGAAATTGAACAGGATTTACAAAACTTGAGCCTCAAATCTTTTGAAATATCATAAGCACATTCAATCGACAGAATGGAAGATTAAGCACAATTTTATAAAAGACCAACAAACCTATGCAACCAACGAGTCTTGTAACAAAAGTAGTGGATTTTTTATTGGAATAGAAACAACGATGAGCCTTTGAATCAAAGGATGTGATTTTATTAATCTGAGTTAATTACTGTTTTCGTCCTGTGGTTTGTCAAAAATCACTATTTCAATCCATTAGTTTAAAAATTGCGATTTCAGTCCCTGTGGTTTCACTTTCATAACCATTTCAGTCCACCTCGCAACCATTTCAGTCCCTATACTTACATAATAAATGGATTGAAGTGGTTATGAAAGTGAAACCACAGGGACTGAAATGGTTACGAAAGTGAAACCACAGGGACTGAAATCATAATTTTTAAACTAACGGACTGAAATAGTGATTTTTGACAAACCACAGGGACGAAAACAGTAATTAACTCTATTAATCTTTATATCTATATAGAAGTGATTTCATATGGATCTGAGGATTTTCACTCAAAACGATAGTTTTGACTTTAGATTGATTATTTGTGTAAGATTAGATGTTTAACAGTGCCGTAATCCATATTGTTGCAATGTTGATTACATAGTTAAAATAATAAAATTAATGAATAAATGCTATAAAAAGTATTTAGATAATAATATAATAATAATATTATTAATTTCCTAATGCATTAAGATGGTTTTAATTGAATAATAATAATAATAATAATAATAATAATAATAATAATAATAATAATAATAATAAATTTCCTAATGCTTTAAGTTTGAATTGAATATAACATAAAGAATTACCACTCCACACTTCTCAATGTATTGTGCTCCAACTTAGGCTGTAGGGTATACTTTCACGTCCATTAACTACATATATTTATAGCATGTTGTGTGTGTTCAAATTTTGCAATGCTTGATTCGCTCCCTCTTTCTCTTAGTTAACTTCTAAACATATGAAGTTTTTAATGACTCTTAACACCCTTCAGGAGCAATTTAACAGGTGTTAACGGTTTCCAACTAGGATTAACATCTATGGATGTTAGACTATACCAGGTGACTTTAATGTACTACAAATGCACTTTTCTATTTTAATTGGCATTAAATTTTCTTTAACGTTCACCTTCTCCACATTCTTACTTTCAAGAATCTCCGGCACCCTCTGCAACTTCTTCTTGCTGTCGACCATAAATTTTTTTATTAGTTCTACTCTGTCTTTCTCCACTCTTTCTTCTTAGTTCATGGGGTGCGGTGTTAGTATTTATGGGGTGTGGTGTCAAAATTTCACAGAGATGCTCCACGAGTATTATACTAACCGGAAAATTTTCATAGGGGGCGGCCGCCTCCCTTGGGAACCTAGGTCCTTCCCTGAACTTGGAATGTGTTTTTTACAATACTTTTCAAATTTGTAAAATACTAAAATTTGATATAAACCATTTGGATCAAATTGGCAGTCTACTCCACTTTATATATGGTTTCTTAAAATTTGTTATAAACAATGTATTTAAAAAATACGATTATACAAACTTCAATTCTCATAATTAAATAAACTAAAATGTGATAAGCAAAATCGCGAGACTAAATGTGTATATTAAAATAGCCATAAAATTTTTAAATGGTTTTACTGTTAAATATATTTCGGGAACCAACTAAAACAAAATATGTGTGGCAATATTTGCACGGCGTAGGATATTATTGTATAACTTTGATCAGATGTTCTACATGTCTAATATTGACTGATTTTTCTTTCATTAAAATATTTGTACTGTTAGTATTGATAAATAAAAAAATGGAGTGTGACGTCCGTTGGAGTATACATGATGTACTTGAGAGGAGGGAACATAACGAATAGTGATTTTTGAATGAACTCAAAGTTGTGTGACACATATTATTCATTGTATCCATATACATCACGTACCCTGCAACTGTAGCCATAGATGCCTTACCGCACTATTGTCTTCAACGGGATAGTAAACAGTGCAAAATATACTGTGTTCCGCAATTGGATGAATCACGGCTACAATCAATTGGTTAGACCACAATAAGATATTATGACAACTTGTACAATAAATAGTTATACCAAGAGTAATACATTTTTTTAGTAGCATGGAAAGATATCTCTCTCTATATATATAGGGGTGAGATTTGGTAAAACACCTATAAGTGTGAAAACGGTGAGAATAATTTTGGTGTTGACATATGACGTTAGTGCTAACTTACACTAAGGGGTGACATTGTCAAAAGTTTCATGCATATGTCACTCACATACCAAAGACCACCCACATGCAAGTCACATACACATTCTACCATTTTTTTTTAAACTCCCGTAACTTTTTTATACGTGATTATTTTTTTAAAAAATCACCATAAAATTAAGTGTTTTATTATATTTTCAACGAGTATACTATTGCTATACTTCTGAAATAAAAAATTACATGAACTGGGTGTTCAAATAAAAACGCCATAAAACACGCAGTTTAGAAAAAACGCCATGAAAGTACACAGTTGAAAACGCCATAAAAACACTCAGTTCAGAAAACGTCATAAAACTAGTTGAAAACGCCATAAAAACATGAAAACGAAGTTAAAAACGCCATAAAAAACACAAAGTTCAAAACGCCATAAAAACAAAGTTAAAACGCCAAAAAAACAAAGCTCAAAACGCCATAAAACCCAGTTCATTTTTTTCGAAAAATATATCAATAGTATACTCGTTAGAAAGATTAAAAAAACATTGAGTTTTATTGTGTAATTTTTTTAAAAAAATAATCACGTATAAAAAGTTATTGGCGTTTAAATATGACGAGGGAAATGGCATATGATTAGCATGTGCACCATTGTTTGGATCTTCCCATATTACCCCTCCTGATAGTTCTAAAGTTCCTATGATTTACAAAAATGTCATTGTATCAATCTTAACCACAAATCATAAAGATCTTGTTGCTGAAAATCGTTCTCACCGTTTTCACACTTCTAGGCGTTTTCTCCTGATCCCATTTATATATATATATATATATATATATATATAGGTTTAGGATCCTGTAAAAAACATTTTTCGTGAGAAGTGTGAGAAGGCATAGGAATTGACATGTAGGGATCATGTTTTGGACTTAGACATGATGTTTTGGGTTGTTTTGGCAAGAAAAGAATCAAACATAACAATTTAAGACAAAATGCTATGAATTTTATGCTTAAAACATAAAAACACCATGCTAAGAACGTTAAGTAGTGTGTTTTAAGTGTTAAATAGTGTTTTTTTTTAATTTGCACGCCTATAATACATTGCTCTGTGTTGTAAATTGTTATGTTTGGTGTTTTTCTTGCCAAAACAACTCAAAACATCATGGCTAAGTTCAAAATATGATGTTTACATGTTAATTCTTATGCCTTCTCACACTTCTCACGAAAAGGGTCTTTTTTACAGGAACCTCACCCTATATATATATATATATATATATATATATATATATATATATATATATATAATATATATATATTTGTGTGTATAGATATTAACTTCACAACAAAACTGAAATTTATAAGACATCATATTTTAAATTAAAGGGTATAATAGAAAAAATAATAGTAAAAAAAGGAAACCTTGAAAGAGCTTTGATGACTTGTATGTTTACGATTTAGTAACTTGCACATGTATCATGCACAGCTAGATTTTGAATAAACTTTGCACGGAAACTTTGAGCATCGGTCTATACCAAGGGTCTTTATGACATAACCAAATACGAAGGTAACACACTAGGTCCCCAACTTGGAGGGGTTAACTTTATCAGTTAAGTATATGTAAAATGATCAAAACTAGTATTAAGCACCCCCGGCGTTGCGCCGAGGCCACCAACACTGAACTTGCGACGTGTTAATGCGAATAACTTAGATTGAAACGTAATATATAGAAAAAATAACTAAGTTGATCTAGGACCCTCGCATTGCGACGAACCAATCAAACGGAAAAAAATTAGACGATGTAAAAACGTTGAATTACAAACACATTGCGCCGTGTTAACTTGCAAAATTTAAAATGGAACGCAAAACGAAAAATTTGCGTAAGATGAAAAGTATAAGTGGCCAAAGTTGAAAATACAAAAGTTATGAGGTTAAATTACAAAAAATAATAAATAAATAAAATAAAAATGGTGTTATAAGTAAAAAAACAAATAGTTTTGGGTTAAAAGTGAAAAATCAAAAAAAATTTGAAAACCTCCCAAAGGACACACCTCTATGCACACAATCTTGTAAAATTAGAGAATGTGCATATAAAATAATAGAGTTGTTTGTTTTCCAAAAAAAAACTATAGCAAATATAAGCATAATGCTTTTATAAAAATTAAAAATTAGAAACCCAAACAAATTTTTGTACACTATAAAAGCACAAGCATTGTGGTTCTGGGACAACGTCTTTTTTTGCACCATTGGTTCCATCCGGTTGTAGGCACATGAGAAAAGGGGCCTAATTAGTGGTTCCGCCCATCACTTGATACAATAAAAACACAGCGGCTGTCTTGAAATTGCGTATGTCGGTTGACCTACAAAATTCATAATTAATTATCCATTAACATAACAAAAGACATGTAATAAATAAGCAAGCTTACCATGATGTATTCAACTCTGATACACGCATTCTAGCCTGACGTGTGAATCGAAAACACGCACCCAATTAGGCAAGCAATAAGGAAATAACGAATCAACCAAGCAAACACAATTTTGCATAAGGTCTAATAACCTATTGCACAAAAGAACAAAAATGTATAAGTTAAACACCAATATAACTCCAACCAAAGTAAAATACTTACCAACTATTGTTGGTCGCAATCGATCATATGCTCAGATTGCATTAGGTGTGGTTACTTATTGTTGGTGCATAATGTCTATGTCTTAGTCTTATATCGAGTCTGTATAGTATAGAGCTGAATAGGGTAGCTATAGGAAGTATTTATGGTTAGCTTAGCCAAGTTCGCCCATGTGTGTCTCATGTATGCATGTTCGGCCGAACTTGCAGTAGCAAGTTCGGGCGAACTTGTGTCTTCCAGGGGCGAACTTGCTTGCCTATAAATACCTAGCTTGTGATCCTCATTTGTGACTTTGGCATTTCAGAGGCGAAGCTCTGTCAGTTTGTAACCAGAACATTTGATCAATAAAACTGACGATTAACTGATTAAATCTTGTCTATTGGTAAACACGATGTAATATTTCCGCTATTATGGACGTTAGATATCAAGTTTAGGTTCCTTAGCATCAAGGATCGGTCCTACAAGTGGTATCAGAGCTAGAACAGCCTGATTTGATAGTATCAAGACAAGATCACTTCTATTTCATCTCCATTCTTCTATTTTTCTTAACTTTTGAACATAAAATGAAGAATTCACAGGTCAAAATCTTTTCAAATTTGAGTATATCATGTAAAATACAACAAAGATAAACCCTTGAAAGATTGGATACAAATTCAACCGAATTCATGTCAAAATTTTGAAAAAACCATGTTTTGGAAAACCATCAAGATCGAACTTGTTAAGCATGTTCGACCGAAACTTGGTCTAAAACATCACTTTTCAAGTGATTTTTTTAGCAAGTTCCTCGAACTTGAGGTATTTTTGAGGAAATTCTAGCCTAGTTCGCTCGAAGTTATCAATTTTCCACTGATTTTATAACAAGTTCGACCGAACTTGTGTAATATCAAGGAATTATTGAGTAAGTTCGCCCGAACTTGCTTGTGTTGCATCGAATTTTGATAGCAAGTTCGCTCGAAGATACACTGGATTTGTTATAAGTTCAACCAAAGATAACAATTTTTTTCAAAAACAAATATCACAAGTTCGACCGAACTTGTGATAAACTCAAGAATTCTTCATTGTTACTACATGTTCGACCGAACCTGTAGTAGTGCTAATTGTTTTCAAAGTTTTTGAATATTTTCAGTGTACACGTCTCGTTATTCACCATGGAGGATATGCAAAGAGCGTTTATGTCCGGAGCTAGTTCGTCGAATGCAACGTGATTCATCAAGTCAATCATGATAACGAGATGGGAACGACTGTTAAACCGCCCAAGCTAATGAGCATGGACGAATATAAAGCCTGGAAGGAGAGATTTACCTATTGGGTTCAAGCCATGCACTTGGTTGGCTGGGTGTCGATTGAAAGAGGCTACACTATTCCGGTAGATGAACATCAGCAAGTCCTTGAAAAGTACAACTATTGACAGCACAGGGAGAAGAATACATTGCTAAGAAAAAGATGATCAGTCTCATCCAATAGTCTGTCAAAGAAGATATCCTGATTTTGCTACCAGAGTATACTACACAAGAGATCTTTGGTTGTCATTACAGAAGAAGTATCAAGGCAGTGCCGAAATGATCAAAAGTAAAAAGGCACTTATTCTGAAAGAGTTCGATATCTTCACCATGTTAAAGAATGAGACCATGAAGCAAATGATCGAGTGCTTCTGTCATCTTAAAGTTCAAATGCGAAGACATGGTCTCGAGAAAACTAAACAAGAATACATCGACAAGCTTGCTGACGCACTACCAGATGGTGAATGGGCTACTTATTTGATGGTTCTGAAGAATAGTGATAAGTGGGAATTCTTCAAGTTTCAACGTTTATCGATAAACTCGAAGGCCACGAAATGGAGCTTCTGAAGATTGCAAAGTCAAAGAACGCAAATGTTGTTCAAGACGTTGGGTTGTACTACAAAAGTGGAATGCAAGACAACATTTCGAGTCCAAAAATTGGAATAACGTTTAGTGCAAACATGAATGCTTCTCCACAGAACCAGAGTCAATCACAACCTCATTATGATCAGAGTCCACAGAGTTCGTACTCAAGCACTGGTTCAAATTCATCGTATCAAAGTCAAGCAAATCAGAATCAACAAACAAATTCTGATTCAAATGTATACAAGTGCAAAATCGCAGTGAATCTGAACAATGTTGTTTCGGAACAAGTTGCTAAACAACATATGTCTCTTCTCGCTACTATACTAGAGTCATATGAAAGTCTTATAGCCGGTAAAATTGGAAATCCCGAAATGACGGCAGAAGATTATGACCAAGTGGGTGAAGAAGAACTTGAGTTGATGGATATCAAGTGGTGTTTAGCATCTATTATCCGAAGAGTCACAAAGTTTGTTGCTCTTACTGGCCGAGATATCGGAAATTCAAGCAACAAGTTGGGCTTCGAAAATTAAAACTGACGTGCTTCAGATGTCGCCAAAAGGGACATTTCAAGAGGAGAGTGCAAGAATCCTGAAGCAAAGGAAATCAGAATCCTTTTGGAGGAGGCAACGAGTATTATAAGAAGTCACTTCAATACAAACCATTTCCAAAGAAAATCAGGTTGAAATCCAAGAGAAACCAAATAACAGCAGCAATGAGAAAGCTATGGTAGCATCAAATGAAGATGATGGTTTCGACTGGAATTCTTACATTGGAAAGAAGACCGGAGTTAGTTTTATGGCTGAGATAGTTGAAGATACTTCTACAGAGGAAGTAGCGGCAGCGGCAGAAGCAGCAGCTATAGAACAGATTCTGCTGGAGCAATACTTGCATCAACAACGAGAAGAAGAGGAGTATATCCACATTCAGAAACAAGGAATTTTATCTCCTAACTCGTGTGATAGTTTTGCAGGTCATTTTGATGGAAGCTCTAAAGAACAAGTGGTTGAGGAGAAAACAATTGATGAAGAGATCATCAATGTTACACAAGAAGTGAATGCCGAAAACCTCAAGGACATGGCAGATAAAGCTTTAATGGCAAATCTAACCAAGGTAGGTCCAGAGGTAAAAGAAGTTGTCAAAATACAAATTATAGAGGTTGAAAAACCTTGTACAAAATGTACCGAACCATGTTTTGAGTGTGCCGAAAAATCAAAAATCATCGCTGAAAACAATGTGCATAATGAACTTTTGGAATACGATTATCACACAATAAAGAAGCGTATGATAAAATGAAAAATGATTATGGTAGGCTTGATAGAAATAACAATCGAACAACATGATACCATAAGAATGTTAAAAGGAACAGTAATGGATAAGCAAAAAGCGATTAATATCTATATTAACACATTGCTGAAACTAAGCAACAACTCCAGGACATGACAATTGAAACAGAACGTGTTCAACAACTTTTGAGAGGTTACACATGTAATGCATATTTCATTGATCACATCCTTCCGACTAATTGCATCGGAAGATAAACCTAAAAAGAAAATTGGTAAAGAATACAGTAATGTTCCTCCACCCCTTTGCGATAAGTATTGTCACAATCCGCTGATGGGATGGATAAGGCACTTAACATTGAGTTGTTATTTGAAAAGAAAACTGAGTTGCCAGAGAAATTGATGTAATCTATACTAAAACTGATGATGACAATGCTATGGTGAAAAAGGTTTTGAAAATGTTTTAACATTCTGATGAAGGCAGCTTTAAAAGCGTCCGACTCGAGCTCAAAGAATTCAGATTCATAGTCTGAAGATGACGATACATTATCGGAGAATGATCTAAGTGATGATCCTAATATTGTCATGCACAAGATTAAGGAATCTGATAGATTATACTTTGATGACAGTTTTCGATTCAGAATGTGAAGGAAGAATTGTTCAGACAAATTCTTTAAACTCGCGGAAGTCACATCAGATGATCTGAAGATTAATGAAAAGAAATTCTATTCCAAACCTAAAAGAAACAACTACCAAGGAATGGTGGTGATCATCCGGAAAACCGGAGAGTGGGTTGGGACTAGAGGAATTAGATGAACCTAAAAGGAAACCGTCACCATTTCATGAATACAAGAATAAAAACATGAATTTTGTATATGGGACGAACACAGTTCATGAGGAAAGTTTGATCAGGAAACAATCAAACGATGAGTTCAAGAAACAAAAGGAACTTCGAGATAAAGCCAAAATTGCAAGTGGTGCCAAAACAAGTGGTGTAAAACCCACTAAAGGACATCCACATGATTCTCGGACTTGTTTCAAGTGCAACGAAATTGGTCATATTGCACGATACTGTCCGAAATCAAAGCCGGCTTACTTCGAAGGAAAGAAAGTTCAAATGTTGTGAAACCGAAGCAACCAGTGTTGTAAAACCTGTAAATATTTTGAAAAGAAATGAATAAAAGCTGAAGTCAAACCTAAGTTTGAAAATTCAATTTTCAAAAAAGGTGAAACTTCAAAGGCCAATGAAAACAATTTTTACATCAAGAAGGCTAACATAAAATCTCAAGCCTGGATTGCAAAGAAACAGTCAGCAACATCTGAGAATACTAAGTCTGAGCTTGTTAGACTAGTGATAGCAAGAAAGAATCAAATCTGAAATCATAATTGAAACCACATCTGAAACTGTCAAAAATACAAGTGGTAACAATTCAAAAGATAAAAAGACGTAAAGTTTTCAAACATAAACATCATAGAAAATTCAGATGAAAAATGGGAAGTTTATTCTATAGATGCATGTGGATTCGATTATGCTGATGAATGTGAATTTGATTTTGATGATGGTTATCCAATTCAACCCAAGACCAAAAAGGCTTGGGTCTCGCTTTTTAAATAGATTGTTAAAATGTGCAGGGGCTCCAGAGATTCGACTTTCTAAGTGGATTTTGGATAGTGGAGCGTCCAGGCATATGATGGAATGAAGGCGTTCTATTTTGACATTAAAGCTATCAATGGTGGATATGTTGGATTTGCAGGAAACCAGGGTGGAAGGATAGTCGCTGAGGGAAAACTCTCCAATGGCGTCGTTTCATTCGATCGTGTGAACTATATTGCAGAACTTGAGAACAATCTTCTGAGTATATCGCAGATTTGTGACAAGAAGTTCACAGTCCATTTCAACGACAAAGAGTGTATCATCTTGAAGTCGGGATTCAAAATACCAGATGAGTGGATTTGATGCGAGCACCCGAAGAATGATTATGTTCTTGATATGGGTGTTGCCACCACTTCATCAAAACATCATAATGTTTTGTGTCAAAGGCTACTAAAAAGGATTCTATTCTTTGGCATCATAAGATGGGGCATATTCATTTGCGAAAAATGAATTTTTTGGTTCATAATGATCTTGTAGAAGGCGTAAATCTTCGGAGTTTTCAGATGTCTGATCATTGCTTAGAATGCAAAAAGGGAAAGCAGATAAGAAATCTCATCGGAAGAAAATTCTAAACTCAATCAAGTTGCCATTAGAACGTCTCCACATGGATTTATTTGTCCTGTAAATGTTTGAAGCATCTCAGGAGACTTATATTGCTTGGTCGTGACAGATGATTATTCGAGATATTCGTGGGTATTCTTTCAAGAATCAAAAGACGAAACGTTCGAGAACTTGGTTATTCTATTCAAGAACTCGAGAACCTTTATCATTTGCCGGTCAGACGCATTAGAAGTGACAACGGCATAGAGTTTAAGAATAACAAAATGAAGGAATTCTGCAACGCAAAAGGGATTCTGCACGAGTTTAGTGCTCCCTATACTCCACAGCAAAACGGAGTAGCTGAATGGAAAAACAGAACTTTGATTGAAACTGCGAGAACCATGCTTGCAGATTCTAAACTTCCAATCAGCTTCTGGAGTGAAGCGGTTGCTGCGGCTTGCTACACGCTAAACAGGGTTCTTACTGTCAAACCAACAAAGAAAACATGTTTTGAGATGATAAACCGACAGAAGCTACATTTGAAGTTCTTAGAGCCATTCGGTGCACCATGTACCATAATAGACCAAGATGGCAAATTCGGAGCTAAATCTCTTGAGGGTTTCTTTGTCAGATATGTGAGTCCGTTGAGAAGAGTATATGTTCCTTCATTGAGAAAGGTTATTGAAGCACAGCACATGGATTGTTTCAATTATACGGATCCTATTCAAAGGAAAGGTGACGCGTGGCTTTTTAACTATCAAGACCTTTGGAAGTCATTTGACTTGCCCGAAGAACCGTCTGACGAAGAAGTTGCAGCGTTATACTAACTTCACCAGTCTGCGAATCAAGAACAAATTGTTCGACCAATTGTGGTTAATCAACCCACGTTGGATCCATCTTCTTCTGGCGCAAGTTTAAGCAATAGTGGTGTTCCGGCTGAAAATGTTTCTAAACATTAGCAACACCTACTACTCCTCCAACAAATGCCTCTACTGAATCAGTGAATACAACAATGGAGCCCAATATGCCTCAGAATCAAAATTCTGACTCAGATGAAGCACCAACATTTGATGCTGATGGGGAATCATCTTCTTCAGATAAAGAAGTGGAGCAGATAACAAGTCTTCTTAATCAATCTGCAGTCCCAAACAACAGAAATGAAGCTTCATCAAGCTCCCCAAGTGTTGATTTGGTCGTTGATCTCAACATCACGAATAAGCAAAACTCAGTAGATGTTCCAAGTGAAGAATTGCCGTGATCATATTCCTATCATCCGTCAACAAATATAATCGGAGAACTTCAAACTGGTGTTAGAACTCGAGGGCAAATTAACAAAGCACTCAGTTGTTTCTACACTCGCATTGCTCCAACCCAGAACTATTGCTTCTATTCATGTTTCATCTCTCAGTTTGAGCCAAAGACTGTTAATGAAGCTTTAGCAATGCAAGAAGAACTATTGCAGTTTGAGAAGTTGGGAGTGTGGAAGCTTGAAGACCTACCAGAAAATCAAAAAGCAATTGATACAAAATGGGTCTTTAAGTGCAAACGTGATGATAGAGGGGTTAGTGTTCGTAACAAAGCTAGGCTTGTTGTCAAGGGATTTCACCAGCAGGAAGGGATAGACTACATGGAAGTCTACGGACCAGTAGCTTGCTTGGAATCTATTCGAATCTTTCTAGCTTTCGCATCATGGAAAGGATTTAAGGTCTATCAATTGGATGTCAAATCAGCTTTTCTGTATGGAAAATTACGCGAGAAGGTGTACGTTGGACAACCACCAAGGTTTGTCGATCCACTCAACAAGAAGAAAGCGTACCTACTGGACAAAGCTCTTTATGTTCTACACCAAGCCCCGAGAGCTTGGTACGAGACGTTATCGCAACATCTCGTCGTAAACGGATTTATCAGAGGAACTATGGATAGTACTCTTTTCACCAGAAAAGTTGATGATCATCTGATTATAGTTCAAATCTACGTTGACGACATCATCTTTGGATCTACAAATGATAGTCTCTGCAAGGAGTTTGAGGGAATCATGAAAAAGAAATTTGAAATGTCCTCAATGGGCGAAATAAAGTTCTTTCTTGGTTTACACGTAGATCAGCTTCCGGATGGTATTTTCATTCATCAGACTAAGTATGTTCACGACATCTTGAAGAAGTTTGGAATGGAAAGCTTGAAGCCTCTATCTACGCCTCTTGCTCTAAATCACGGCATTTGCGTAGACGAGACTGGAGCCAAAGTTGACGAGACGTTTACAGATCGATGATTGGATCATTGATGTATCTGACGGCATCGCGCCCAGATATTATGTATCCAACCTGCCTATGTGCCAGATATCAGTCAATCCCGAGGATCTTACACATGCAGATCGTGAAGCGAATCTTTAGATACCTGAAAGGATGCCCAAGCACCGGCTTGTGGTACCCGAAGAACGACTATTTCGACCTGTGAAGCTGAGTATATCTCGGCCTCCAGCTGTTGTTCACAGATTCTGTGGATTCAACAACAGATGAGAGACTATGGTCTGCAATTTCTAGACACTCCGCTGTATGTTGATAACAAGGCAGCCATTAATATAACTAAAAATCCGGTTCATCACTCACGCACAAAACACATTGAAATTCGTTATCATTTCATTCGTGATTGTTACGAAAAGAAATTGGTGCGAATAGAAAAAATCCACATCGACGAACAAAAGGCTGATTTTTATACCAAACCATTTTCTTTGTCACGGTTTAAATATTTGCTGAGAATTAACGGTATGAAAAATTTGCTGACAGGTGCGGACGCTGAGGTTGAATAAGGATCGGACAACTAGTTCGCGTGATCCACATTGGTTTGTAAATATCTTTCTAGTTTAGAATTTTGTTAAAAACTAAAATCCAAAAAGCTGTTTTTGATTTTAGGGGGAGAAATATTAGAGAAAATACAAAACATTCGAAAATTTTTAAAATCCAAAAACATATGAAAAATTCAAAATGTACAAAATCACTAAAAAAGACAAAAAGACTTCAGTGTCATAAAAGGAAATGATATTACATTAGTGGACTATCACAGTATGCTAAAGAAATGTAAAGTTTTAAAAGTGATAAACGAGTCTTACTGTGGATGTGACGATAGACTTAACACGTTCAGTAAACTGTTTTCGAGATATAAGCTAAATTTTACAACTGCTTAAACTTATGGATTAACATACCTTGGATATATGGACTTAGTACTCCGAAATTTCGTTTGAAAGATTGCCTGATTCTGAGATACGAGGTCTTTATAGATAGTTGATATCTAGGGTATTATACAAGTTCTTTCTGATTTTGCGGGAGCAATGGCCTAGAACTTTATAATACTTTCGCCAAAAATCCCCAAACTGCATGCAATATTGAAAAGAATCCATTTGCAGTGCTAAAAAGATTCCTTAAGTGGAACACACCTTAAAGACGATCCTTCATCTCTTTGTCTGTACGGTAGTACTAACCTGAGCTCTCAAGGTCTCGCACGACCCAGATACAGATATCAATTACGCTATATTCACCTGTAAGATGAAATCTAGGGAATTTGGATACGGGAGTATATTCAAGAAGTGGGAACCGCAGTTAAGTCAAGTTTGATAAATCATACCTTAACATATCTTGAAACATATGAGAAATGTGGTAAAGCTTAAGTGGACAAACATATCGACAATCTAGGTAAACGAGTTTAAACTTAAAGTTTGTTAATGGTCAACGGTACTGTGATATGGTCTCAATTAACTGACATGATCCTTAGACACGAATTCACAAAAATATGTCTGTAAATATGTTTGTACATAGTTTATATTGTCCTGTACATAGTATTTCAGCTTTACATATTAAAATCAAAAAGATTTTCGGTGTGTTTTAGAATAAGCTTGCAAAAATACAAAAAAAAATTATTTCTACATTTTTTTAGCAAACCAATGTTGGAGAACGGATCTTCGAAGTCTGGTAAGATGCTAGAACTGGTGGGAATTTCTTTGACAAAGGGCGGGGAGCTAATCTGTAAAATCTGAAAAGCCAAAACGATAAAAAGTTGATTAATTTGAAACTTTGATTTTGAAAATATCAACAGTTTGTTCGTAACGGGTCAAACCGGGTCATTAACTTGGACTCGGCAGATAAATCGGTGAACCAAGGTCATTAACTTGGACTTGGTCAACTGAGTGGATTTTCAATAACTGGTAAAAAGTTGGAAAGTTCAAGGATTAAAATCAAAATTTGAAAAAGTTTGGTTTTAGGGTTTGGCAAGTTCGGCCGAACTTGCTAAACAAAAATAAGTTTAACAAACAAGCAAGTTCGACCGAACTTGATAAGTATTGGCTGTGTTTGTTTTAAAAGCTAAGTCCGCTCGTACTTATGATGGGCTTATTTGTTGGGCTTTGTTAAGTTCACCCGAACTTGACTTAGTATAAATACCAATCAAGTTCGGCCAAACTCACTTTTTAGCTTTCAAAACTTCTGAAGCGAACTTAAGCTAGAGAGAGATCTGAGTGAAAGTGTTATTTTAGCGTCGTTATTCTGCCAAATTTTAGTCAGTTTTTTGGTGATTTGCACACCAATTACCATCGCTGAGGTGAGAATTGGAGATTGATCCATGTTTGAACCGTAAACAATTGAAACAAGATCTAAAATTTAAAATCTGTTAGATTTAGGTGTTTGTGAACAAAATTAAACATAAATCCATAATCTACACTTAAAACGACCGTATAACTTGTTTTGATTAGATTACAATGCTTGATTGAATGTTTGAACAAGTTTGGTTTTTGGAGAAGACGACAAGTTTGGCCGAACTTGTTGTCAAGTTCGACCGAACTTGTCTAAAAATAGGAGTAAATGAAACCTAAATATCTTCGACCGAACTTGATAATTTGTATTTGAAAGATTTAAATGGATGTTCGATCGAACTTGTGATTAGTGAAATGTAAATTGTTTAGGTTGTAAGTTTGCCCGAACTTATCCTTCAAATGGTGAACATGTGTTTAATACATGTTCGGGCGAACTTAGGAAAAGCAGATTGATATAACACATATATCAAGTTCACCCGAACTTGATATAAATGTTAGAAATTTTTGTGACTTTTCTCGAAAAGCGTGTTGATTGTTTTGTGTCATTTTTCAGGCACAGGTTCCAGCACGTGTAATCTCAGTAGTGTTCTCGAAGACTCACAACACGTGCATCACGCTCGACAAAAGATCTGTCCGTCACTTAAAGAATACGACAGTATATTGAAGTTTCTTGAAGAAAGCACTATTCACAGAGCAATTACAGAGCGCACAGTGTCGTATCGATCACACATTGTTCATTTCTTGATGAATGCAAGTTTGAATGCTGATGAGAAGACAATTACTTCTACCGTGCCAGTTGGTAATGAAGTTAAGCTGATTACTGTAACGGAAGATGATATTCGCAGAGTATTACAATTCAACGATAAAGAAGATGATCCTATTTATCTTGATGAGAGGATGGTGCGTTGTTGTTTCATCAGGATGGGTTACAAAGGAAGCGTGAACAAGCCGACGCTGAAGAAAGGGGAAATGCCAAATCCTTACAAGCTCCTGATGCACGCCATAATTCATACATTCAGCCATCACAAGGCCGGTTTAGATGATGTTCAAGATTACTTAGCTTGCATGGCAACGGCGCTTATTCTGAAGAAGCCACTTAATTTCTCAAAGTTAGTTTTCACTCACGTGTCGAAAAACATGGAAGATTCAAGACTGTGCTTATATCCGAGATTTGTTCAAATGTTGATTGACGAGAAGTATTCTAATATTGTACGAGATCCGAACGATGTTTTATACTTAGTTCATCTTGATGAGACCATAGTAAAGAAGCTAATCAAATTTCAGAAGCAAGCTTCACCTCCTGTTGCAAAGCTTGTATTCGGAGCGATTAAAGATTCTAATTATATTGCGCCGCCAAACAACAAATGGAGAAAAGATGGCAGTGACGATGAGAAAGAGCTTAACGTTGAGAAGGAGTAGTTTAAGGAATTCAAACCTAAGGCAAGGAGTGAATGGTTCTTGAAGGCAGAAACTGATAAGCCTAAGAAGAAACGAGCAGCTAAGAAAGTTGAAACGATGCTCGTCGACGAGGATGAACTTGAAAATGTTGAAGCAGTTGCTGGATCAAGTGTTGCAGGTGTTATTAAGAGTCAAGAGACTGTGAAAACGACTCAAGACGATGTTATATCTGCTACTTCTGAAATGAAGATGATTCTGATAAAGAAATTTCTGCTAAAGAGCCTAAAAATACTGAGGCAGAGATTAGAGCAGAGAAAGAAAGAGAACTGGATGCTGATTTTGATCCTAATGCAGAAAAAGACTCTGATGAGGATAGGCCTAAGAAATCTAAACGTGTTAAGTCTGCAACTGTTTCGTCAACAAAGACTACAGGGTCTCCTCAAACTAAAGGAAAGAGAAAATCAAAGAATGAGCAAAAGGCTGTAAGTAAGAGGCGCAAAAGATCGTTGAAAAGCACAGAAGCCCCACAAGAACCTTCTGGTGCTTAGGAGAAAGGAGTCACACAAGAACCTCCTCCACAAGAACCCCTGTTATTATTCATGCTGTAGCTGAAAGACCAGGAGTTACACAAGAACCTGTGTATGGCTTTGTTGAAGTTCCTATCACTGAATCTCCTGTTGCTCCAACGACTTCTGTTCCTGAAATTTCTACGCCAAGGAAGTCAACACCAAAATCTGCAACATCAAAGTCAACACCCAAGACTCCAGGAGGGCCTAAAGTGTTTGGTGATATGCATAATGATTCCTATAAGTTTGCAGGATCTAAACGATTTCTTCCCAGAAACAAATGTTGAACTTCTGGAAAAACGCGTGAAGGCGTTAGAAGAAAAAGTAGCGCAGAATGAAGTTGAACAAGCAGAGCTTATTAACAAGATGAATCAAAGTGTTGTCGAAAAAGATATCTTGGATGACAAAGTGAAGGTGTTAGAGAATGAGCGAGAGTACTTTAAAGCGTTGATCAAAAGTTTGCAAGATGCAAATGAAAGAATGCAAACTGAGATAGCTGATCCGAAGTCTGTTCAAGCCCTAAATGATCGAAGATTCTCCAGGATGCAGAAAGTATTATCTAATGCACTGGGTATCGACTTCATCGCTGAATATGATCGTCTAGATCAATAGGAAGCTAATGAACGAGTGAAAAAGAACTAGCTGAGAGTGGCAAAGGAAAAGGGGTTGAAGGTGAAGCTCCTAAGTCTTCTGATGTTCCAGAGAAACCTGTTGAAGAAAATATTGTCATAGCTTCTGAGTCTGATATTCCTAAGGTTGACGAATCTGTCAAGCCTTCTGATCCTATCACTGCTTCTGAAGAAAAAGACGATGAAGAAGCTGAGAAAGTTGATAAAGAGGATGAAGAAGAAGGAAGTTACAAGGATTGGAATGTTGGTGATGATGATGATGATGATCAGGGTAATGTTGGTATTAGAGTTTCTGAAGCCAAATTCTCTGATGATTTCGATGTTACTGCCCTAATGGACGATGAATCGAACAGAATGGAAGATAAAAGTTAGGGGGAGTCAGGGCAGAAAGGGCCAACTGATGATGATATAGATATGGCAAATGTTGATCGTTCTGCAAAGCCAGTTGCTGTTAATGATAGAACACAACGTGAGGAAGGTGAATATGTACATAACTACACGAAGGAGGATTTAGCTAGATTGATCGAAGTTGAAGCTGAATCGTTAGAGTTTGATTTTGAGGAGGATGTGATGACTGTAAATCCTTTCGAGCCAAATGATTATCAATATCAAAGACGGTTCAAAGATGATGAATACAATCGAGTAATTGTGGAAGATTGGTCTTCAGATGACGAATCAGATCAGAAAGCGAAGTACGTCGGTTCTAATTCAGATAGTTTTCCTACTTTTGAAGAGATGTACAAGCAGCTTGATGAAGATATGTTGAAGGAAAGGATTGCTGAATCAGTTCGAGAGGGTAAAGTACCTAAGTCCATGACCAAAGAAGAGATAGCTCAAGCGAGAAAGTCTTGGTTTAACGAAATGCCACGCGAACGCAAGTTTCGACGTCCTCTTGCATTCTTTACCAGAGACAAAGACGTTTCTTTGGATGATATTTTGAGATGGGGTTGGTTTAAAGAGCTTAACGTATATGCAATCAAGAGGGAGTTTGGAGTGCAATACTTCAAATATCTTGCTGATTTCAAAACATTACCGTATTGGGATGTAGAAGAGTTGGTACAGACGGTGAATGTTACATATTATTGTGGAAAATGATTAAGTATGAAGCGGTTAAAGGTTGGAATTATTGGAAGCCTTTTATTCCTGGTCGAAGAGTTAAGATAAACAAGTTAACTGGAAAAAGGACATAACGTTAATAATGAAACGTCCAAGAGCCATGAGAAATATGCCGCTAATGCCAATTGAACAAGACTTCTATCCTTTGTTCAAGTGGTGGCAGATTGATCCAGCAACGTGTGAAGTTGTGATTGTGCTAAAGTTTGAAGAACATCTGGATATTACCAAGGAACGGGTTGAAGTGATGGGTTATCAGGGCATGAGGGGTTTTCGGAGGACGATAAGGATTCTAGATCCTATGTGGCTTGTGAACTGCTCAAAAGAAGATATCAAAACCTTGTTCTACAACAAGATTGTTTTTGAAGAATGTGAAAAGGTACAGCTATGCAGTTTCAAAAGGTTGTGAACATTTGTTATGCACGCGAAGTCAATTCTGGAAAGATGTGGCAAACGAAGTGGAGGGATCTGGAGAGAGTTGAGTTTCTAAAGGAGGAAAACAGAAATGAGGCGATTAAAGAAAGAATGGAAAAAGCGGTAAGGCAAAGTTCTCTAAGAAAGGGTAACTTTAAAAGACCACTGCCAACTGATCAAACGCCTGATTCAAAGCAAGAACGAAGAAGGAAGCCGTTCAAGAACTTCTTCGGTCGTGTGCGTTAATGTTTATATGAAGACAGAGTTTTTGAAGACTGATAAAAGACTAAGACGATATCCAAGGGGGAGTCTGTTGGTGCATAATATCTATGTCTTAGTCTTATATCGAGTCTGTATAGTATAGAGCTGAATAGGCTAGACATAGGAAGTATTTATGGTTAGCTTAGCCAAGTTCGCCCATGTGTGTCTCATGTATTCATGTTCGGCCGAACTTGCAGTAGCAAGTTCGGGCGAACTTGTGTCTTCCAGGGGCGAACTTGCTTGCCTTAAATACCTAGCTTGTGATCCTCATTTGTAACTTTGGCATTTCAGAGGCAAAGCTCTGTCAGTTTGTAACCAGAACGTTTGATCAATAAAACTGACGATTAACTGATTAAATCTTGTCTATTGGTAAACACGACGTAATATTTCCGCTATTATGGATGTTAGATATCAAATTTAGGTTCCTTAGCATCGAGGATCGGTCCTACACTTATTAAAAACCATCATAAATGCCTAAAGTAAAGAGCCTAATCAAGAATGCATTGTATTAGGTATGCCAACAAAGTTAAGCACACAAAACATATAGAAGATTACTATGAAACGTAGCATACCTATTCGTGGGAGCAATTTGACAATACTTCTTTAAATACTTGGGAATGATCTATCCACTACGTTAACGTTAAACTTGTCATTCGACATTCTGTCACAAAACCAATAATCAAATGCTAAAGCAACAAATCGAAGTTAAAAGCATTAATCCACCATAAGCACCCACAAACCTAGGTAGTACAAACCCAAAAGCAAAAGGAACAACACAATAAAGCAAGGAAAACCCAAAAAGGCAATAATACAACTAACAATGAACGTAGTTGTTACTGATTAACATTATTTAAATAGATATGCAAGCACAGGTTATCAAATGCAACTAATGGCTGCATTAAACACACTTCTGTAAACATAAGACACAAATACGCCATCATAAAAAAGAAAAAGTATGAAAGCCATTTACCTCATCGAAACCCAAAAGCCAACAACAAAGGCAACATAACAAATAAGAAAAAAGTCTCACATGAGGTTGCCTCACCATTATCAACTAGATCACCAAAATTAACCAAAAGAGTACTTACAAACATCCACCAATGACAGTGGACATGTTTTTCCCAATCTAATCTGCGTACAAACTACATACGTTGAACCAAAACAAAGTTCTTATCCAAATCAAAAGCAAAATGAAAGCAGGAAAAAAACAAATAATATGAACAAAGGCACTAAATCGTAGTAACGGAATTCACATTTGCCCAAACCTACCATGGCAACAATCATAGTTGCAAAAGGTGTAAAGAAAATCTCCAAACAACACCATTTCCATCTACGTTTCCCAGCCAAGATATAGATCTGATCTACAAAGTCCGATATTACTACTAGAATAACAATCGATCATCATCATGGCCTTGTTATGAGGAAATCGAATACAACACAGAAACAACATGAAAGATAAATCTGTAATGAATATGTTACCAAAAATATCAAACAATAACATCTCATCAGATTATCACATACCTAAAGGACACCATGGTCCTTTCAAAAGAACCATATCAAAGATTTCTATTGTTAGTTTTACTTCCAACTATTGTGTCTCAGCATAGCGTCATATACACATAGACACATTCCAAATAGTCTCGTACGACAACAAAATTATCCTCACACACCAAATCACCAACAAATCACTAACAAATCAAAATTTCTCAACAACCATCATCTCAGCAAAGCATCACAGACCTAACCAAAGAGAGAAAACAGTCTTAGATGGCTGGAGAGCCACCCTTAACGAATGAATACCTTTCCATACACAGCTACCCAACAACAATCTCGAAAGTAGAACATCATATACCTATACGCAGAAGGAAAACAGACTCAGACAACTAAATAGTCATCCTCACAGACCGAATAAGCTTTAACACACAAAGACCCAATAAACACCGACTGAACAAAGCATCATAGACCCATCCGATAAGCACAAACAGTCTTCAAAAACTAAACAATTATCATCATCGACAAAGCAACACTAAACACACAAAATCTAACAACTTTGAAAGACAAGAAACTATGTGATCGTACTATAAAACACAAAAAAAACACAATAAAACATCATCAAAGGCAACATCGAAGACGAACCGCCAAAACCAATTGGTAAATTAAAAACACCAGCCGCCTTAAAACAAACCCTAAAATACGTCTTGCTTAGGCACAAAGTTAACACTAAGCATAACATGACATCAACATTCTGATAACATCACTAAGAAACAAACCACCAAACAAAAAGTTACAAGGACAAAAACCCAAAACCATAGATGATCACACACCAAAGTTACAACGACAACAAAGTTATCCTCACACACCAAATCACCAACAAATCACTAATTCTCAGCAACCATCATCTCAGCAAAGCATCACAGACCTAACCAAAGAGAGTAAACAGTCTTAGACGGCTGTAGAGCCACCCTTAACGAATGAATACCTTTCCATACACAGCTACCCAACAACAATCGCGAAAGTATAACATCATATACCTATACGCAAAAGGTAAACAGACTCGGACAACTAAATAGTCATCCTCACAGACCGAATAAAGGTTAACACACAAAGATCCAATAAGCACCGACTGAACAAAGCATCATAGGACCCATCCGCTAAGCACAAACAGTCTTCAAAACTAAACAGTTATCATCATCGACAAAGCAACACTAAACACACAAAATCTAACAACTTTGAAAGACAAGAAACTATGTGATCGTACTATAAAACACAAAAAAAACACAATAAAACATTATCAAAGGCAACATCGAAGACGAACCGTCAAAACCAATTGGTAAATTAAAAACACCAACCGCCTTAAAACAAACCCTAAAATACGTCTTGCTTAGGCACAAAGTTAACATTAAGCATAACAAGACATCAACATTCTGATAACATCACTAAGAAACAAACCACCAAACAAAAAGTTACAAGGACAAAATCCCAAAACCATAGATGATCACACACCAAAGTTACAACGACAACAAAGTTATCCTCACACACCAAATCACCAACAAACCACAAATTCTCAGCAACCATCATCTCAGCAAAGCATCACAGACCTAACCAAAGAGAGTAAACAGTCTTAGACGGCTGGAGAGCCACCCTTAACGAATGAATACCTTTCCATACACAGCTACCCAACAACAATCTCGAAAGTATAACATCATATACCTATACGCAAAAGGTAAACAGACTCGGACAACTAAATAATCATCCTCACAGACCGAATAAACGTTAACACACAAAGACCCAATAAGCACCGACTGAACAAAGCATCATAGACCCATCCGCTAAGCACAAACAGTCTACAAAAACTAAACAGTTATCATCATCGACAAAGCAAACTAAACACACAAAATCTAACAAATTTGAAAGACAAGAAACTATGTGATCGTACTATAAAACACAAAAAATAACACAATAAAACATCATCAAAGGCAACATCGAAGACGAACCGTCAAAACCAATTGGTAAATTAAAAACACCAGCCGCCTTAAAACAAACCCTAAAATACGTCTTGCTTAGGCATAAAGTTAACACTAAGCATAACATGACATCAACATTCTGATAACATCACTAAGAAATAAACCACCAAACAAAAAGTTACAAGGACAAAAACCAAAACCATAGATGATCACACACCAAAATTACAACGACAACAAAGTTATCCTCACACACCAAATCACCAACAAATCACAAATTCTCAGCAACCATCATCTCAGCAAAGCATCACAGACCTAACCAAAGAGAGTAAACAGTCTTAAAACGGCTGGAGAGCCACCCTTAATGAATGAATACCTTTCCACACACTGCTACCCAACAACAATCTCGAAAGTATAATATCATATACCTATACGCAAAAGGTAAACAGACTCGGACAACCAAATAGTCATCCTCACAGACCGAATAAACGTTAACACACACAGACCCAACAAACACCGACTGAACAAAGCATTATAGACCCATCCGATAAGCACAAACCGTCTTCAAAAACTAAACAGTTATCATCATCGACAAAGAAACACTAAACACACAAAATCTAACAACTTTGAAAGACAAGAAACTATGTGAACGCATTATAAAACACAAAAAACCCAATAAAACATCATCAAAGGCAACATCGAAGACCAACCATCAAAACAATTGGTAAATTAAAAACACCAGCCGCCTTAAAACAAACCCTAAATACGTCTTGCTTAGGCACAAAGTTAACACTAAGCATAACATGACATCAACATTCTGATAACATCACTAAGAAAAAACCACCAAACAAAAAGTTACAAGGACAAAAACCCAAAACCATAGATGATCAAACAACATATGGTAAGATAGAAACAACATACTTACCAACATGAAACATCAGTAAGACAAAGCCAGAAAACAAAATCGTACAAACATAAACACCCAAAAAGCAACTGTCAAACAACATATGTAAACAAACAAAGAAACTACTTAGATACAGTAGTCGGAAAGTTACCGAGAATGTCAAGAAAAGTAGTCGGCGTGTAGTAAGAGAGAGTCGGGTAGAGAGAAGAGCGTAAAAGAGGAAGAGGCGGTGAGGGGTCAACCTTTTAAATCCCCACCGACCCAAAAGGTACAAACCAAAAAGCCAAAGGAACAACCGAGATAAGGAAAGTAAAAACAACTAAAGAACATGGTACAACCAACAATGCACATAAATCTTGTACATTAACATTATATAAATTAGAATTTTATACTTATCAACAGTACATGCCTAGTGTAAAAAGCCTTATGGTAAATTAAAATAACTAGTATTAAGCGCCTCGCACTGCGACATGGGAGAAAACCGTGTCAAGTACACCAATGCCACATCACCGCCGGTAATCACCAACACCGGAAAAGCTCTATAAAGACAACTTAAACAACAAAAAAAATAAAACCAAATGAAAAGTAGACGTAAAAACTTTGAACTACACACGTGAAACATAATGGGAAGAAAACAATAACTAAGTCGATCTAGGACATACGCATTGCAATGGGGCCTTTTCACATGAAAAGATAGGTGAAATAACGTTGATCGACACATGCAAATTGCAGAGTGTTAACTCCCAAAATTTAGACCGAAACATAAAACGAAAAAAAAAATAAAAGATGAAAAGTATAGGGAACCAAAGTTGAAAGTGAAAAAATGTTGAGGTTAAATTGTAAAAATATAAAAGTGGTGTAGTTAAAAGAAAAAATAAGGGAAATTGGCTTGTAATAATCCCTATTAGATGTCATTGGTCATTGGCAATCTCACTTTTGATTATTTCCCATGCCAGTCCAACCTTTCACATATTTTTCCTATATTGGTCCCTCGTTAAAACAACTTAACAAAGTGAATTTTTTTTTTCCGAATTACAAATAGATGTTTTAGGGCTTTTGATCAGAACGACGATACAAGTCGATTGATGTAAAAATTACCTCGAAACGCGCTCCAAATGACGAAAACGATGCTTCAATTCGTTGTTGAAACTTCCAATTAACAAAAATCAAGTCGTTTAGAGCACCATTTCGAGGTAAGTTTTACATCAATCGACTTGTATCGACATTCTGATCAAAAGCCCTAAATTATCTGTTTGTAATTCGGAAAAAAAATACTTAACATCGTTAAGTTTTTTTTAACGAGGGACCAGCGGAGGAAAAATAGGTGAAAGGTTGGATGGCAAGGGAAATATTCAAAAGTGGGACTGCCAATGGCTAATGACGTCTACTAGGATTATTACAGGCCAATTTCCCAAAACTTAAAGATAAAATAAAAACTCAAAAGTGGGTATAACCCACTAAAGCAAAAAAGTACAAACTATGATGTACAAAGAAGTTGCTAATTAATAACATATAAAAACTTAAAGATAAAATAAAAACTCAAAAGTGGGTATAACCCACTAAAGCAAAAAAGTACAAACTATGATGCACAAAGAAGTTGCTAATTAATAAAATATATATATATATATATATATATATAATTATAATATATTTATTATATAGTAAATTAAAGATGTATTTAAGCTTAAAAAAAGATATAAGTTTAGAATATAATAGGAAGTTTTTGTTAGGAAGCATAGAATTCATCCTAGCCACAAGATTGGATAATAGATGGTTAATATTAAAGGGGTATAATTCATCAAATTCAAAAGAGACACCTGATTTCTAAGGACATTATGGTCCACTGAAAATAATATTTTCTTTCTCTTTCACTTCTCTATTTTTAAATGTTAATAACTCTTTCATACGACCTTTTTTTTTAATTTGCACCATAAAAGGAGCATTTTTTATCATTGAAACGAGTATGCATACTTTTGAAAAAAAATTCGAAAACCTAGATATGTAATACACAATGGAAAACACAACACACTATAACACAATGAACATTAAAGTAAAAACATTGCGTTTTAAATGAAAGATTGACTACATACCAAGTTCATTGAGTTTTAGCATTATGTTTTAAATGAAAAGCTTGATTACATAGTGTTGTTAGTGTTAGTTTTATCATTGTATTTTAAATGAAAGCTTGATTACACAATATTTTAGCATTGTGTTTTTAAAACACAATTCAAAAACGCAATGGATTACGCCCACTCAACACCATTTATGACCCCTACATACAGGTGGTCATACAAAACACCTTATACCCCCCCACCTTTTCTACCCACCTACCAAAAGCCCGGTTACAAATACCTGGTTGTTCCAACCTCAACCACCTCGACCATAACTCCAATAGAAGCGATTAATCAAGCATAGGAAAGGACTGAGCAAATCCAACGCCAAGTGCAGCGTGGTGAGAAAAGGACTAGTAAAATGTTCCGAAATTTGAGAAAGCTGGTGAAGAACAAGAAGGATGAATGAAGGATTTAGTTTGAAGTTATGTTATTGTACTTTGTTTATTTCCAAAAGTCTAAATTTGGACATAGTATTGTACTCTCCTTTGTTTTAATGAAGATTTTGGTTTTTATACCATTGAAATAAATTCCATTGATTATTAATTATTCATAAGAATAGGATCAATATTTTAATTGATCCGCTAGCTCAAACAATAATGGCTAGCCAGAATGAAGGCATCAATGGTGGAGGTGGAAATGTCGCACCCCCCAATAATGAAGGTGGAGGTGATAATCCCCAAACCGTAATAGCCACTGAGGTCAATAAGGCCATGGAAAATGTTAACAAGGCTTGAACCATCAAGACTAAATTAAATATCCACCCCTCACTTAGCTGCCCATTAAACCCATAGCTCTTATCACTCCTCCAATAGGAGCGAAGCTAGTGGGTCTGAACGTGTCACCAAAAGGAAACCTCGAAGTAGCGAGGATGGGTGTTCCTACAAATACTTCATCTCTTGTAGACCTCGTGACTTCATGGGGAGAAATGAGCCATCAATGCCTTGAAATGGCTCTATGAGATGGAGAAAATAATAGATATCAGCGGCTGCGCTGAGAAAGACGCAATCAAATATGTGTCTCAATCATTCAAAGAAGATGCCTTGACTTGGTAAAAGGCCTTAATCCAATCCACAGGGAAAGTCACCCTTATAATATGGGTTGGAAGAAGTTTGTGGAGCTAATCAGAGAAACCTACTGCCCACCGCATGAGGTAGATAAGGTCGAGTCAGACTTCTTGAAGCTGGCCATGAAGACCTAGATTGTAGGAAATGTACCTCAGATTATAATTCACTATCTAGGTTAGTACCTTATCTAATTACCCCGGAATCTAAACGTATCGAAAGATGCACGGGGGATTAGCTCCTAAGATCAAGGGGATGGTAAAATCCTCGAAACCCACAAACTTAGATCCATTGTAGATCTATCGCAATCTGTAACCGAAGATGAAGTTCGGTTAAGAGCGGCTAAGGCCGAGTTAGATCATTAGAGGAAATAGGAAGACACCTACTTTAGAGATGCTAAAAAGGGGTAGAATCGATTCAAGAAGGAAACAGTCAAGGCCTAATAACGACAAACCCGAACACAAGACGTGTAGGAAAGGCATTACGGAAGATGCGACTTGGAGCCACAAAAGAATTGTGGCATTTGCAAAAAGGTTGGCCACCAGACTCATGAATGTAAAGACATCAAGAATGTTGTATGCTACGAATGTGGGGAGAAAGGCCATAATTAGAGTGGATGCACTAATCGTACAATGCATGGATGTGCAAAGACCGATGAGGCCAAGAAAGCAATGCTAGAGCATTTTAACTAACCGAAAAGGAGGCGGCGAAAGACGCAAATGTCATTAAGGGTACGTTTCTCGTTAATGATTTTATGCAAGAGTCTTATTTGATTCTGGAGCTAATAGGAGCTTTTCGACCATAGGTTACTGTTCGATATGCCTTATGAACCGTAGATCTAACATATGAGGTTGAAATGGCAGATGGAAACATAGAAACAACTTCTAAAATCTGAGAAGGATGTGTTATATTCATTAAGAATCAATCCATCCCAATTATTTTCCTCCGTAAAACTCTAGCCAGATTCAATATAGTTTTAGGCATGTACTGGTTAGCCCATAACCAGGCCCATATTGCTGCGGTAAGAAACTTATCGAGATCAAATCCTCGTCTTGTGATGTACTTACCATCCATGGAGACCATCGCTATAGATTGCCACAAATAAGCATCCAAGTATATAGGAAGAGGATGTGCCATTTACATGGCACAAGTTACCGTAGACAACCCAAAGTCGAAGATAGAAGATATCCCAGTTATATCTGAGTACCCAGATGTATTTCCGGAGGACTTGCCTGGTCTACCCTAGACAGGCAAGTGGAGTTCCGAATCGACATACTTCCTGGATCAGCACCCATAGCTAGGTCTCCCTACCATTTAGCTTCCACGGAGATGAAGGAATTGAAGACACTACTAGAAGAATTAATGGAGAGAGGATTCTCCAACCGAGTTCCTCGCCCTATGGAGCTCCCATCTTGTTTGTCAAGAAAAAGGATGGATCAATGCAGACGTGCATGGATTACCGTGAGCTGAACAAGATAACCATCAAGAATCTCTACCCTTTGTCAAGGATAAATGATCTGTTCGATCAACTGCAGGGAGCGAGTTATTTCTCAAAGATCGACCTTCGATCCAGTTATCAGCAACTGAAGGTCAGGAATGAAGTTGTTCCTAAAACCGCTTTTAGGAGGAGATACGGACATTAGAGTTCCTGTCATGCTATTCGGACTCACCTGCAGCATTCATGGATCTCATAAATAGAGTCTGCAAACCATATCTGGATAAGTTTGTCATTGTCTTCATAGAAGACACACTTATCTACTCACGAAGTAAAGAAGGCCATGAGAAACACCTTAGGTGTCTATTGGAATTGCTAAAGCAAGAAAAGGTTTACGTAAAGTTCTTTAAATGAGAATTTTGGCTTATAGAAGTCTAATTCTTGGGACACATGATTAGTGAGTGTGGTATCTAAGTTGATCCTGCTAAGATTGAGGCATTATGAATTAGGAAGCACCCAAATCGCCTTTAGAGATCCATAGTTTTCTGGGATTGGCTGGTTATTATCGAAGGTTCATTGAGAACTTTTCCAAAATAGACACTCCTATGACTGCTTTAACTCGAAAGAACGTAAAGTTTGATTGGGGACCTAAACAGAAAGAATCTTTTGAGATTCTAAATAAAAGGTTAAGATATGCCCCTGTCCTCTCTTTACCTGAGGGTATCAAAGACTTTTTCGTGTACTGTGATGCTTCGCACACATTGTTAGATTGCGTGTTAATGCAAAGAGGCAAGGTGATTTATTAAGCATCAGACAACTCAAAATACATGAAAAGAATTACACAACTCTCTCTCGATTTGGAGTTGGGTGCGGTTGTGTTCGCTTTGAAGCTTTGAAGACATTATTTGTATGGTACATTATACAGACTAATCATAAAATCCTCCAACACATATTTAATACAAAAGATTCAAATATGAGGCAACACCAATGGATGGAAACTCTAAATGTCTGACGTGTTCATAAGTTAAACCCGAACATCGAAAACCGTCAGGTTTACTACAACCATTAGAAATACCCAAACAGAAATGGGATACGATAACGATGGATCTCATTACCAAGTTACATAGAACAAGTCGTGGCAATGATACAATTTGGGTTATAGTCGACAGACTGACTAAATCAGCACATTTCTTGCCAATTAAAAAACTTTCAATTCAGATAAATTGGCTAATTTTTAAGCGGATAACATTAGTATCCCTTCATAGAGTTCCATTATCCATGCCTTCCGATAGAGATACTCATTATACATCCCATTTCTGGAAGATCTTCCAGCAAGCTCTAGGCACACGCTTGAATTTTAGTACGGCTTACCATCCACAAACTGATAGTCAAAGTGAGCGTGTGATCCATACTCTGGAAGTCATGTTGAGAGCATGCGTAATTGATCTGAGCGGTATTTGGGATGATCACCTATCATTGATTGAATTCTCCTATAACAATAGTTATCACACTAGTAGTATAACGGTCGCTCCGTTTGAGGCTTTAAATGAAGGAAAGCGTAGAATGCCCACATGTTGGGATGAAATTGACGAAAATCAATTATCTACGCATGAGATAGTTCTCGAAGCTACGGATAAGATCATACAAATCTGCGAAAGGCTTAAGGCTGCCCGAGATAGGCAGAAAAGTTATGTTGATAAGAGGAGAAAACCTCTTAGATTCCAAATTGGAGATAAAGCCATGTTAAAAGTATCACCTTGGAAAGGTGTCCTGAGATTTCGAAAGAATGGCAAGTTAAGACCAAGATACATCAGACCATTTGAGATAACCGAATGTGTCAATTCCGTTTCTTACAAGCTTGAGATCCAAAGGACTAAGCGAAATACATGATGTATTCCATATAATGAATTTAAGAAATGCTTGGCCGAAGAGTCACTAGAAATGCCTCATCATGATGTTCAAATCGATGAGAAGTTATGACTTACCGAAAAACTTTGTTGATCAAGGATCGACAGGTTAAAAAGCTCCGTAAGAAAATGATCCCCATCATGAAAGTCAAATGGGATTCTGGTCGTGGCCTGAATAGACGTGCGAAATTGAATCAAATATGAGATGAAAGTGCCCCCATCTATTTGAATAAAATCTCGAGGATGAGATTTATTTTAAGCGGGTGAGGAAGTAACAACTTGAATATTTATATCGAATACTAGTGTGACATGTGTCCAGAAACTCTCCATAAATTTAAGATATGTTGAAGGAGGGGGATAAAAAGGGGCAAATATCAAAGTTGAGGGGCTGAAAATATGAAAAGGGAACTTTTGTGGCCCCTGGAAGTCCCTTGCAGACCGTAACATCATACCTCTTGCAGTCCATAAGAAACTCAAAATATTTGCGCGCCTGCAGTTCGTAAGGGGTGCGCTGACAATAGAAACATGGCTGGCAGTTGCGGCCTACTTCTTATGCCACCTCTTACGTACATGTGCCACCTTTAGACACCTTCCCTGCCACTAATCACTCCCTAAACACACCTGGGCACAGTTGGCAACACCTCATCAATCTTGGATCACTGTAAATAGGCACTTAAGTTGAACTTGTCCTTCACACCAATTCCATCTTTCACTCTAAAACATTTCTTGAGCTTACTTCTGCTTAGGAGTCTCCTTCTCAAAATTCTAAGTGTTCCTTCAAGTACTAGTAAGTATTTGTCACACCCCAACCGATGGCGGAATCATCGGGGCGCGGCACTAGGTGAACCAGATTGTTGAGAGAATCCATAATGACTATTTTTAATGACAATACTTAAAACGTCAATTTCCCATACAATTTTTTATCATCATTCATAATCATTACAAATCCAACATATTCCCAAACAATTCAAAGTTCACCAACAAATTTATTACAAGTTTTTAAAGCATAAACCTAATCCATTTCGTAGCGATAACGTCCTCAACCTGTTACATACGTTAAAATACAAGTCAATACAATAAACTAAAGGTGAGCATACAGGTTTAATAGCATAATAATAGTGAATAAAGCGATTACGCATAACCAACATGCATACGTAGAGAAAGTTAATCTAAGTAAGCTAACAATAATGATACAAGCTAACCAACACGACTGCGATGTGAGTATGCGCGATACATGTTCACAATAGCGAACACGCACGTAAAGTAATTTGCGAGCCTTATCAACCCCTGAACCAACCGGATGCTGAGTCCAAACTATAGTACTATCGTTGCATAGCGTGGTCTACAAGTACACATTATTCACACATAGCAAACAAACATTTAGCGATTCACGCATAACATGCGAGAGCGGTTAGCGTTAAAATAGTTTAGAGTTGTGTGTAGCGTATTTCGATATAGAGACGTATGTAACACCCAAAAGTGCGATAAAGCGAAAAAGGGTTCAAGTATACTCACTATTAGTGTTTGATAAACAAACACGAAGCAGTTCTAGATTGAATGGAGCATCGGTTCAGCCTGTAAACGCCAACAGAAGTGCATCAGTCTTCCGAATTGCTGAAACGGTCGAATCGTGAAGGAGCAGAGGACAAGTTCGGGCGAAGTTGTACCAAATCTCTTGGATTTGGTACAAGTTCGGGCGAACTTGGCTGATTGTCTTACAAAAAGCACAAGTTCGGGCGAACTTGTCTGGTTTCCTGAGAAACAGGACAAGTTCGGGCGAACTTGCCTTGTTTTCTTGAGATATGAACAAGTTCGGGCGAACTTGTATGATTTCCTTAGAAACATACAAGTACGGGTGAACTTGGTTGATTTTCTTGAGAATTTCATAAGTTCGGCCGAAGTTGGTCACCAATCTGGTGACAACTTCGAGCAAACTGTTTTGGTCACCGAATGTGCGTTTTCACGTCGTTTGCTGAGGAAATCGAGTGTCCATCCCTCCAGCCTTGAGCTACTGAGCAAAACATAGGCTGGAGAGGTCTTTTGGATCGAGTTTTAGCCATTTTACAAAACTCGGGCTAATCCGGGCGAAGTTGATGGTTCGTACGGGTTAGTCCAGTTTGTGCAAAGTGACGATTTCGTCCTTTTGCTTCCGGATCTGAGATCTTGTTTGACAATGCCTCGTTCCACTTCATAGTGAACAAAACATACGTCACTTAGTCCGTATCTTATGTAAAAATCAATGTACTAAACATTTTTTCTTAGATCTAACACTTGGTGAGTTTAAATCACAAAGATTTCTAGCTTGGGAAGGCAAAGCTAAGCCCAAATACACTCCTTTAGTGTAGATCTAAGTGAAAAGTAAAAGTTTTGTAGAAAAAGCTGAAGATTTTCATAAACAGAAGAGATTTGAGGAAAACGAAGGTAAACCTTGTGCAAAATCGTAGTAAAACGTTGTTGTTTGCATAAAAACGGGTTGATTCTTACTTGGAAATCAAAGGTTTTCGGTTTTGGGAACTTCGGGCGAACTTGCAGCAAGGAGAGCACGAATGGAGGTGCTGGGTATTTATAGGTGGAGGAGAAAATGGGCTGGTGGAGACCAAGTTCGGCCAAACTTGGCACTAGTTCGAGCGAACTTGGCACAAGTTCGTGCGAACTTGGCCAGTTCTGCTGGAATTAGCGCAAGTTTGAGCGAACTTGTGGATTTTTGAGAATTTTGAAGGCCAAGTCAAGTTCGGGCGAAGTTGGGGTAACCAACTTCGGGCGAACTTGGCCCTTTGGTCAAGTTTTGTTCATTATCTTCGCGTTAGGTGTTCGTTTGGCGTTACGGTTCGTATTAGATAGTTATGTTAGGCGTTTTAGCAAGGTGTTAAGCGTTTTAATTGATAAAATAATGCGATTAAGCGATTCGTGCGAGTGAGAGCGTTGCGATAGCGAGTATATCCATAATTCATAAAGCACACATAACACATAAGTAACATAATGTAACATATTTAGCCGCGATTTGAGTTTGCGTTGCGAGTTGTGAGTATTAAGCGATTTAAATGCGATAAATAACGTTTCAAAGTACTCGAAAGCCATTATATCAATCTTAGAGTACAAATGGGTTTAGAAGATAAAATACAAACGAAAATAACAGAATTAACGATAATAACGGAATTCAGATAACAATCCGAAAGATCGGGTTGTTACAGTATTGTCTTTAGTCAATTTCAGTTTATTAGTTAGATTTTATCCGAAAGTCAAGCTATTTGACTTTTGCTATGACTTTTGCTATGACTTTCGGTTCTGACCATTTTGGTCAAGTCAAAATCTGATTAAAATTAACCATGTGATAATTATATCATAATAAATAATTCCCGGTAATTATACATTTTGATCATCACATTTAAACAGGTCAAATGACGAGTCAAACATATATTTTATTAAAAAAAAGTCAAAAATGCTATTTTAGCAAATAATCAAAGAATGAAATCCTAAACCTATCAAACTTACAATCTGACTTCAAAACAGAATATATAACATCTTAAAATATGTTTTTACTTGTTAGACTCGTCAAAAACCCATTTGACCACTCGAACCCGTTTCTTACGCGCACGACTAGTTCAAATGACGTAAACCATATAAACTAGTCGTATCGGGTCAAACCTTTTCAAAACCTTTCCAATTCAAATGCTTTGTTAAATAACCGTATAACACGAGGCTCCTCACTAGTATGGGTGGGTATAAACCATATTCTATCCGGTCAACGCTTAATCTAGCGGAAGCGAGCGTAACTCTAAGTTAACGAGTCAAATTCAAAAGACTTACCAATGACTCGTAGACATTCTAACAAATAATAATTTTGTTCATTCCGGACTATAGAGCCCTCCAGATAATCGCATCTAAGTTAATATACCTTGAATTCGGCTTTGCTTCGAGAATCAAATACATTGTTTTAACAACTAGAAAAGCTAAATTCTTTTAGCCTATTTTATTTATAAAAATCAGGGATATGGCACTAGTACTTCAAGAGGGCATTGCAAAAGGGACAAATGCGTCCATAGAGATGTAATAACTCGGTTTAATATATTTTCTTGAATAAAGTTAAACACTTGGGGATTATTAGTATCGTGTTCGGGCGTCCCGACTCATTAATTGTAATGGTCATATAAAATAAGCGCGGGTGTAGGCATACACCTGACAGACGCATAATCTTAAACATGGTGTGTATATTGACCATCCGGCATTGATTTCCTGTCCCCCGCTGTATTGACAAACAGGTAAAACTTGTAACAAGAAAGCTATTCCAATGTGAAAATAAAATGATTACCAAATGGTTTTCATATATATCAAATGATTTTATAAATAATTTACAAAAGAGTCGGTTAATAGTATATACCGGTGAAAACTAACGTATTTTTAAAAATTGACCTCAGGTGACGAACCTTAAAAGTAGGCTGGATACAGTTCGACCATAAAACTTTGGAATTTGGGACTCCATGGCTGAAGACCTATGATGTCTAAACTTCTTTTTTCTTATCCTGTGTGATATTTATACCGAACACAATATTATAAAATTTTATTTAATATAATTTCAAGTTTTCATACTTGTACTTTATCATTCTTTACTTCCGTACCCAATTGTGATATTGTTATCCAATCATCACACACAAACCCCAAGTCCAGGCCCGCTTCAAGGTGTGACATTACCACTATTTCAATTTGGAGAATCCCACAAAACCAGTGAGTGTACTTCAATTCAAACTAGACTAAATGGGGAGAATAAATAACTATTATTAAGTCAGGTATCTTTTATACCTCCCAAGGAGGACGAATCCCCTATTTGAAAAGATGCAAGTACTCAGATATCTTTTATACCTCCCGGTGATGTCGGGTATTATCCGATGCTACCATCCACCCCAACTTCCCTCATTTAACAACGCCACCACCGCCTCCCGTTTTTTTGGTATTATCCTCCACCGCCATTTTTTCCCAAAACCAAAACTTTCCCCAAACTCCAAACTTATCCCAACCCCAAAACGTACCCGAAACCCAATACATACCGGAAACCCAACCCACTTCCTTTAGCCGTGGGCGTTCTAGGAGGCACCGTAAGAAAGGCGAGAACAAGCCACGTGCTGCTAAAACGATAGAGAGGTGGACGGACGCCGAAGAACAAACCTTGGCACAATCATGGCTTGACGTGTCATGTCGTGTCGGAGGATCCGATTATTTGTAATATTTTTCTCCACAACCTCCGCATACATATATTTTTTTAAATAAAATATAATGCTAGCTTTTTTATTTTTATTTTCTTGCTATTAATGATTTTTTTGATGTTATAGCTACAAACCAAGATTTAAGCGTATTTTGGAATCGTATTCATGAGAAGTTTTTTCGGCGCCATGGGCCGTGGAGAATACCGGACGTCCGACTCTTTTGTCGGGAAAGTGGTCCGCAATGACACCAAGATTTCCAACTTCAACAACAAATACAACAGTCTCATCAACTCAACAATGAAAGTAGACGAAACGATGCAAGCGACGTTGACATCATGACCGCCACTCACGGGCAATATAGATCGGAGTATGGTCATTATTTTACTAAGATACCTACATGGAGCTTCTTCAAAAATCTCCGAAGTGGTATCTTGTACCACCATTCGACCCGACAGCGCATCGGTCGAAACGGTCAAAATCAACGTCCACAAGCGAACCATCCGAGTTCGATGCGCGTACTACAATTAACCTAAACGATGATTTAGATGACTTAAATTTTGAGGAACCCGAGGAGCTGCCACGGCCGAGGGATAGGGACAAAAGCAAGGCAGCGGCACGTGCACGGGGGACCTCATCGTCAACTCCATCGGCGACTTGGATTGACAATTTCGACGACACGCTCAATCGGATCCTCTCGGTGAAGGAAAAAGGAACACAAGCTAAAAAGGAAGAAACAAATCAATAAAGATATGAAGTTTCTAAAAAGGATTTTTCCAACCTACCGGAGGCGGACCGAGTCGTTCTAGAGGCATGAAAGGAAAAAATCCGAGCCAAATATATGTAGTTTTATGGTTTCTTTAAGTATCGTGGTATTTTTTTAAGTAACGATGTATTTTTTTTTATTTTAACTAGTTTGTAATCTTTTATTATTTTATCAAAATTATGTTTTTTTATTATGTTTTAATTAAATTTATAAAACTGAAATTAAAGAAATAAAAAATAAAATAAATAAATAATAATAATTAGGTAATGATTAAATGGGCTTTAAACCACCACAAACAAATTAAAGAAGGGGACTTTAAAGCCCCTTAAGTGATGTGGCGATGACATGACAATGACGTGACGCAATAAAGCCCCTAGGGCTTTAAACCACTCCCCATAATCTTAGAATTTTTATTGATTGATTTAAAGGCAATCTCTTAATTAAAAAAGTTTGTACAAATGTATAAAATTATTAAACTAAAAGTCTCTAATACAGTCAATGACCTTTAGCTCAAGTGGTAGGAGAACTTGAATTCTTATTGGAAGACTCAAGTTCAATTCCCACTTGATGCAAAAAAAGAGTGAGACACTGGTGGGCATAGGAGACTAAGGGAAACCTGGGTTCAATCCTTGAGCCAAACAGATTTTACCGGTAATT
This sequence comes from Scalesia atractyloides, assembly GCA_947069175.1. Lineage (NCBI taxonomy): Eukaryota > Viridiplantae > Streptophyta > Magnoliopsida > Asterales > Asteraceae > Scalesia > Scalesia atractyloides. The sequence goes on from CAMTDV010000025.1 coordinate 66,466,950, forward strand.
TTACCATCGTGCCTACGGACGGATGGGTTACCAAGTTTTCCCCAGAATTGCTGGTAGACTCGTATTACTCTCAGAGTATTCCATTTGTTCAGTAATGTCCCAAGAATACTCAGATTGATTTGTTAGCGGTTAAAAAAATTGGTCTCCCAATATATTCTTCAAAACGAATCAACCACTCAACCACATCCTAAAGAGTGGTACAAACTCCACCACGACCTTCCTCCACTCAAAATAATGGCGGATGAAGAAGACTCCAAACCCGATATTTCGAAATTTTCTATGATCAAAAGTGGTTTGTTTCGGATATTCAATTTTCCTCTGATCGGATCGACGGTGTTAATTCTACTGTTTTATTGGAGGTTGCGTCTCCGGCGGCGGCGGGTACGGAAGGAGACTATTGATGGACTTCTCGGTATAATTAAGGAGAAAGATGAGGTTTGATTATATTATTTGGAGACATATCTGTACATTGCATTACCAAGTGTTTGATTAAATGTCTAGGAGAATTGCATACCAAGTGTTTGATTAAATGTCGATCTGAAGTAACCTGATTTTATATACATATTAGGTGCATTGCATCTTAGTTTAACTGGGTTTTATATGATTGCTGACGGTTTTGTTTTTGGGTTTGTAGAGGATTACTCATTTGCTGCATCAGATTGCTCGAATGAACGAATTACTTCTCGCCACCCGTCATGGAATCCCCATCACATCCAAGGCTGCATCCGGGTAGTTGGGTTACTGCGGTTTCTGTAGCTACATGTTGGTTGCATACCCGGGATCCATAGGGTTGCTGCTGGTATAGACTCGTATTTTATACTGTAGTATAAAGATTGAGTGTTGAGTAAGGGCATAGTGAGGAATAATGTGTGTGTGTGCAACTGCGCTTGTGTATATTAAAGCAAAAGAAGTTATGGTTTTTATTGTTTGTATAAAGAAGAGGTAAGCCGTAAATAGCTCCATCGGACTGCCATAACTAAGTTTGGATTGGCAGATCTCATGTTTAAAAGTCTGGACTAGCAAGTTCGGAGTCATGAGGTTTGGACAATACAGGCTTGTTTGGTGACAACCTTATAAGCGGATATTTGGTGATTCCGGGTGCAAGGTACATGAGCATTTATGTGATATGCATTAAATACAAGATCTTACTAACGATAGAAAGATACCACAGGCAAAAGAGGCTTTGATGTAGGTAAGAAAAGGGTGACGGGACATCTTATCATACGATGTTCCGTTTTCCCCCAAAAGGACAACTATGAAAACAACCTTAGGTATGCCCTCATCTAATGCACGCATTTAGTTCCCTCATTTAGTACTCTTATAATTGAAAGGTACTTATTCTCATACCTAGGATCGAAAGGTACTTATTGTCGTGTCAATGTCAGGTGAAAGAAGGAAACCTCTTTCTCATGTTGCAAGGCTAGCAACTGTTGCTTTGCCCATATAGAAGATCACCCCTCATCGTTCTTTCTTCCGATTCACAACCATTACAATACTCTTTGGAGCCATTCAAAGTTTATTTGTAGCAATATATTATTACCCATATTTCGTTTTTGATATCCGTGCATACCTACTTAGAATTCTTAGAGTGATGTGCTTGAAAATCCAATTGTCCATGCCATGTAAATGAGTGATGAGAATGGTTGTATTTACTAGAGGTTTTGAGTGTGTAATAATTTTTTTTTATTTAATAACAGTTTTGGTCACAACCTTTTAGAGGCTACATTTGTAGTCCTAACCGTTTTTGTCCCAAGTTTATGGTGTTTAATGGAGACATTGAAGACGCTCACTTTTCGAATCATAATTCTTTATCAAGATGGATGACATTGCCATGATATACAGAGGATCATGAATTTTATGTTTTGGCTCACTACCCAATCTAACCACTAATGATATGACAAAAACGTTTATATCAAAATGTGGTGAAGTGTAGGGGTGTTCCCTTCCCCTAGTGATCATAAGTGATGAGAGATCCTCGATTCACTAGACGCTTTTTGAAAACAGCTTTTCAAGGGTAGTGACAAATCTTTATTTCTCGACTAGCTTCTACCCACAAACCAATAAGCAGTTCGAGAGGATGAATCTGCGATTTGAGTAGTATCTTCGACACAACTGAGTGCCACGTGGAGCATATCGAGCCGGACAGGAGAGATCCTCTTTAAAGTGAATAGAAGCAATTCCTTTTATAACACGCAACGGAGCAAGACCAGGTGGTTTCAAGATCTTGAAACGGCACCAACCTTAGACCTCGAAAGCCTTAGCTAAACCATACCAAGAAATATTTCTAAAATACATCTTATGCTACACCATACCAAGAAATATTTCTAAAATACATCTTATAAAAATATTAAGGATTATATAAATTGTGTTGATTTAAAAAATGTTGGGCTTTATCGAGTTGTAATAGACAACAGCTGAAACATGAAAATAAACAGTTTGATGCAATCACAAATAGTTTTGATAATTCACAATCCGTAATTTAAACCAAAACAGAAGAATAGTTTATGTAATTTACAATATTACGAATTAAACTAATGCACAACAAAATAATTAGATTGATCCATAATTTAGTAACATCATTAGACAGATATCATTTAACTGACGTAGTTCGCTTTGAAGAATCGAGCCGTATCAACTCAAGTCAGTTGAATAATTTAACTTTAACCCAATACTAAACCGTAACCAACAACAACACCAACCCACCAATCAACTCAAGTCAGTTGAATAATTTAACTTTAACCCAATACTAAACCGTACCCCAACAACACCCAACCCACCAAAATCGACCCAACATCTTTCCCTGTTTCTCCTAATATCAACATCATTTTTTTCTTAAATGGCAACGCTTACTCTACTCTACTACAATAATCCTAAATTAATAGCCCTCGCCCAGGTTTGAACCTTAGACCTCACCTCTAAGAGTTATATGCCTAAATTTACGGCTCATAAGTCAAATAAATGCTCATCCCATTGGTTTTCTTTTTCTTCGAGTGATCGAGTACCAAAGGGTTGATAGCCAAGCGGTATATTGTAATAATGTGTTCCTCTTATAGGTTGAGAGTTTTAGGGGTGTTTGGCTAAGCTTTTCAACAACTCTTTATAACTTATTGACTTTTACAAAAACTAATAAGGGGAAAAAGTGTTTGACAAAGTCATAACACTTTTCAAAATGACTTTTTGTATAGGAGGGAAAAGTTAGTTTTGAAAAGTTAGTAAGGAGTGACTTTTTGAAACTTATTGACTTATTGGCTTTTCTCATCCCATAAGTGAATCCAAACATTTTTTTAAAAAAACTTATTTTAAAAAGTCATAAGTCAATAAGTCTTTTTAACAAAAAGTACTTTAGTCTCATAGTGAATATTAGTGTAAATTAAAAAATAGATTTAGTAGGTATGTAGGTTAGCGGTTCAAAAGAAAAAAAAGAGCAATCGCTGTCGAGATGAAAAATGTTGGAATTGAACCTTTCTAAAGGAACAAATGATACAAACCAAAACTACATCAGATGATTGATCCAGAACAAAGAGTTTCTATACTCTGATTCAACCCACTGTTGAAGCTAAAGTCTGCTACACAAGCATTGTTGATGCCAAGGTCTGATGACATAAAGCTATGATAAAGAATAAAGCTAAGGTTGATGAACACAACAGAGTTTAGGTTTATCAATGTTTTAGTGTTTGTAAGTTTTTCAATGTAATAGTTTTTGTATTAAGAAGATGATAGGTTAAGCAGTGTTTAGGGTTAGTTAGTATTGTTAGCAGTCGCTTTCACCTCTGACATCAGCAAAGATACTCAGAGGTTAGCATTGTACTATAAATACTTGTCGTCGTTTTACTTTTTAATCCATCTATCTAAAATATCATTTACCAATCATCTTTCTGCATTTCTGTACAATCAAACTTAAGGTATAAATGGCTGAGGGGGAGTTTGATTCACATGCAAAACGATATGTTTGAAAGCATGATGATGAAAACAATCTTCCATTGATTGTAATGCAAAGTTTTCTATTTCCGCTGCAATTCACTCTGTTTTACTTTCTTCAATTTACCATCTTTAAAACATTTACAATCAATTCAAACTCAGATCCTAACAATTGGTATCAGAGCTTGGTCAATCAAAATTTGATTTAACTATTAATTTGATTTGAAAGATCAACTCTCCCTGCTAATTAGTTTGATTGTTTTCATTGGAAAACAGAGTTTTATTACAATTCAAAGTTTTTAAAACAAAACCTGTTTAAAACCATCAGAATGTCTCAAAACACACCGGATTCCAATACTGGATCTATGCTTAAACCTCCGATGCTAGGAACGAATATTACATATGGCAGCGTCAGATGAATCACCTTCTAGCTCAGCAAAACACCGGTTGCTGGAGGTCCGTTGTATTTGGACCACACGTTCCTTTGGTTCCAAGTACAGAGGACCCTGGAAAACAATGCCAAAAAATCCTGAAAACTACTCCGAGCAGGATTTCTAGAAAATAAAGTTAGATGCTAAGGCGTTTAGCATTGTTGCTTGTGCCTTACCTAAGAAATCTATGCTGACCTGCTCCACTGTAATAGTGCAAAGGAGTTGTGGGATGCCTTGAAAGAGAAATTCGATGGAACTGAGGAAGTGATTGAAAACAATAAAGAAGTTCTGAATCAACAATACGAAACTTTTTGTCATGTCAAAAGGAGAGTCTCTAACCCAACAGTTCGAGCAATTTAGCTGTCTCATAAGTGAGCTTAAGCTGGTTAACGTGGAATTTCCTAATTCAAATGTCAATAGTCGTTTCTTAAGATCGTTATCAGATAAGTGGGACACCTTAGCTTTCATGACACGAACTTCTGTCGGGTTTAAAGAAATGAATCTTACCCAACTTCATGGTAGACTCCTCACATATGAGAGAGAGTTAAACCAGATGAAGAAGTTGCAAGGATCAGGCAAGGTTGCTGATGGTTATGCTTTTGGTAACACAACACTTTTAGGCCAAGAAGAGGGTTCTGGTAGTAGAAAGGATCAGAGTTATGACCATTTTTTGAAATAACTTCTGGGGAAACTTTAACTCTGATTCTTACTCACCCAACTATGCATTTACTGCAAGTGGGGAAGCCAAACCTCTGAAACCTTTTCTTGGAGTTGAATGATCTTCAACACTTTGAACCATCTGATTTAGAAGAGATGGAAATTTTGCACCAACTAGCTCTATTAAGTTTTAGAGCTAGTAAATTTTACAAGAGAACGGGTAGAAAATTCCTAGGGTTGCATGGGGGGTTGAAGGTTGGGCTGGATAAATCGAAAATCAAGTGTTATAAGTGTAACAGGTTAGGACATTTTGCTAGGGAGTGTAGATCTTAAAATTCTGGACCCATTGTTACACACCCTAGTTCCAGACCTCAATACACATAAAGAACTGCTCACTATTCCCAATATACCCCTGCTTCACAAATGCAAATCACTGCTCACTTTGCACACCCAGTTACCGCTGTTCCAGTGCATTATGTTCAAACCACTGTTCCACAAATTCAATACGTTCAAGCACCACCTCCTCAAGTGCATGTGCAACCTGCACCTCATGTCACTCAAACTACTCAAACCACTGTTCCGGCAGAGGTTAACCAACAGAGCTTTTTCACACAAGGCTTTGTTGACTGGAGTAGTTTGTCTGAGGAATTAACTGATGAAAACTTTGCTCTTATAGCCAAAAATGATTTAGAAAATGAATTTTGTTTAATGGCTTTAGTAACAATAGTTGAAGGTGATGAATCTGTGGAATTAGTGTCTAAATCTGATGAGGTTAAAGTTCATGAGAAACAGTTATTGAGAAAGAAAATGTTGATGAAGAAAAGAAACCTTTGTCTAATCCATGGAACACTAGTGTGTGTGAAGATGATTGTGATTGTGCTTTAATGGCTGCTTCCAAGGTATCACCTCAGATCCTTAAATTTCTATGTTCTGAAAAATGCATAATAGCTTTTACAAACACAAAAAAGGTGAATGAAAATCTTAGGAACAAAATTTTAGAAGATGAACTAAATTTTGAAAAACTCCTCAAAGAGTTGAAAACAAAATTGATTAACAAAGATTATGAGATAGCAGTCTAAAGCATGAGGCAAGCATAACCAAAGATCAACTCTAAACTATGATAGAGAAATATAAGTTTGCAAAAAGGAGTTGGAATCTACTCAGGTCACATGTGAAAAATGGGTAGAGTCTTGCAAAGGTTATGAGATCATGCTTGAAAATCAGATCAAGAGTAACATAAAATTTGGCATAGGTTTCAAGAAAAATGACCAAGTTTCTGAAAGTGTTACTGTAAATGAATCTGAGATGCTTGAAATTGTCCCCAAATATTTGGCTGGTGAAGAGATAAAAATCACTGATAAAGATGGAAACAAAATCATTTTGGAAAAACATGAGGGATCCTCAACCTTTGAGGAAGGTGAGAAATATCAATTTAAACCCACATGGTTAGATGAGTGTGACATTTTAGAAAACTTCAAGCTAATGGACTTCTCAACCATTGATGGTGTCAAAGCACCAAAAACAAGGATAATCCCTATAAAGGATCTTCCAGCAGATGTTACAACATCTGCTCAAAGGAAGTCTAAAAAAGGGAAGAAGAAAGAAAAGGTCAAAAACTTGTTTTGTAACTTTTGTGAGAAAAGAAATCATGTCACTGAAAATTGTTTTTGTTAAAAGTTTATGATATAAACAAAACTTGTGATCCCATATTCTTCAAAGTGCATCATCTGTGGTAGAACAAACCACATAACCCAAGAGTGTGTTTATCTTCAGACTATGACACAAAGGTAAAAGAAATTAAATCAAAAGCTCTTGAAAATCAAAGTTCAAGCTCTGCTAGAAATAAATCTAAGCAGACCTTTGAACATGTTGAAACATCTGTTACTAAAGCACTGAACAAAACCTCTGTTCCCAGAGAGGTACAAGTGACAGATGCACCACCTGCAAAAAGGTATCCAAGAGGATATGGCCAACCTAATTATCAAAAGGTTCCTCTTAGTTATGAGGCTTACAAAAAACCCTCAAAGCCAAGAGTCAATAGGCATTCTCGTGGTTACCAACATCTGACAGGAAATGGTTCACAATAGTGGTTACAAAGATCAGATCAAACCACTATCCATATTCCTGAATTTGAGTTTGGACAATCTGTGACCCCATCCAAAGCCATTTTGGCTTTGGAGACCCACCTAAACTAATTGTTTACTTATGTGCAGGGAGCTTCTACTTGCCTTGATAGTTTATGGTATGTAGATAGTGGAGGCTCCAGGCACATACTCAAAGATTTCATGGCACATGGAAGGGGTGATATATCCTTTGGTAACAATTCAAAAGGGAAGGTGTTGGGGTCAGGGTCAGTTCATGCTGGGAAACTCAAATTTGAGCATGTTAATCTCATTGATAATCTAAAATTCAACCTACTGAATGTCTCACAAATGAGTGACAAAGGATATGGATCCTTCTTTACAAAGAAAACATGTCAAATTGTTGGACTAGAGGTTGTTTAAAAAATTGATCAAATCATTGTTGAGAGCAAAGCACAACTTGTTGCTCATAGGAGTGGAAATGTGTATGTGGTTGATATGCTGAAGGACAATCCAATGTCTAATGCATGCATGTTCTCAGTTTCTTCTAGCAAAGAGACAGAGTTATGGCATAGGAGACTTGGACACACAAATCTGAAAACTATCACCACTCTCTCAAAACAAAATCTTGTCAAAGGTTTACCCTCAAAACAATTCACTTGTGAAGGAACATTGTGTTTCCTGTTTAAAAGGCAAACAACATAAAAGTTCTTACAAGTCCATTGAAGAGTCCAAAACAACCCAGTGCTTGCAATTGCTGCACATGGACTTGTTTGGCCTTGTAAAAATCATGAGTCTTAAAAAGAAAAGATATTGTCTTGTCATTTTTCAAGATTTACATGGACATTTTTCATGCACTCTAAAGATGAAACTGCTGGCATTTTGTAAAATTTTGTCAAACAAGTTGAAAAGCAATTTGACCTTCCAGTAAAAAGTTTTAGAAGTACAATGGGACAGAGTTTAGGAATATGGAGTTGGATGCTTTCTGTGAGTCAAAAGGGATTGTTAGACAATATAGCATCCCAAGGACTCCATAACAAAAATGGGTGGTTGAAAGAAAAATAGAACTTTAATTAAATCAGCAAGAACTATGCTTGCAGACTCAGGTTTACCCTTGTCTTTTTGGGCAGAGGCTGTAAACACTGCTTGCAATATTCAGAACAGAGTTTTGGTTAACCCAGGCATCAAAAGACTACCTATGAAATGCTTTACAAAATCAAACCTCTGATCTCTTATTTCAAAGTCTTTGGCTGCCCATGCTTCATTTTAAACTTGAAAGATTCAATCTCAAAGTTTGCAGCCAAAGTTGATTGTGGTTATTTTCTAGGATACTCAACCACTGCTAAAGCCTACAGAACTTTTAACTCTAAGACCAAGTGTGTTGAAGAAACTTTGAATATAAAGTTCAATGAACTTTCTTCATTGAATAACCCAGCAAATCCTGCTGAACTGTTTGATCTAGATAAATTTACATTTGAAGATGTGTCTATCAAGACTAACCATGTAGGTACATCACATCTTCACATCAAGATCATGGATATGACAGTGTGCTTCCACAATTCAAAGTCAATCCATACAACAGAGGAGCAGATGTTAATAACAACTGTCAAAACTCAACCACCGCTGGCTCAACAGTCGTTGATCCTCAAACCTCTGCAAGCTCACAAAATCAAACCACTGTTGATAAAAGTCCACATTCTGTGAACAAAAATCAACACAACCACACATCCATTCCTCCTATACCTCCACTCCATTCCAAACAGATGTTGCCACCTCATATTTGCCAACAGATGTTAGCTCAGATTATTCCCATCTACAGCCTTACCTCAAAATACCATTGTCCCCTACCAAGGAGATTTGATTTTCCTTAAAAGCCATCCATTGGATCAAGTTATTGGCAACATCAATGAGGGAGTGCTCACAAGAAGCTAATCCCAAAGCATTTGTCTTTTTGCTGGCTTTCTATCACTCACACAATCTGTCAAGTACCAAGAGGCACTAAAAGAAAATAGTCGGGCAGAAGTCATGCAAGAAGAGCTCCTACAATTCAAAAGACAATAAGTTTGGAACTTGTACCACTGCCAAAGGATGTATGTCCAATTGGCACAAAGTGGGTCTTCAAAAACAAAACTGATGAAAGGGTATTGTTGTCAAGAACAAAGCAAGGCTGGTGGTTCAGGGTTACAGACGAGAAGAAGGTATTGACTATGATGAAACCTTTGCTCCTGTAGCAAGGTTAGAAGCCATCAGATTTTCTTAGCCTTTGCTGCTAAACACAACATCAAAGTGTTTCAAATGGACATCAAAAGTGCATTCTTGTATGGAAAGATCAAAGAGGAGGGGTATGTGTGTCAACCTCCTAGATTTGAAGATGCATTTTATCCTGATCATGTATACAAGCTCAACAAAGCACTGTATGGCCTAAAGCAAGCACCAGAGCCTGGTATGAAACTCTATCCACTTTTTCTTATCCATTGGCTTTTCAAGAGGTAAAATTGATAAAACCTTATTTTTTAAATGGAAAGGAAAAGATCTGATGCTTGTCCAAATTCACTACCAATGTGTGAAGAGTTTAGACAACTCATGGCAACAGAGTTTGAAATGAGTGCAATGGGTGAGTTACAATGTTTTCTTGGTCTTCAAGTTAAAAAAATGCACAATGGCACTTTCATTCATCAAAATAAGTATTTCAAAGAACTGCTTAACAAATTTGATATGAATGACTGTAAACCTTGTAGCACACCCATGGCAACCTCAAAGCTTGTCACTGTTGATGACAAAGATGACTTGGTTGATCAAACTCTTTACAGAAGTATGATTGGGTCTTTATTGTACCTAACTGCTTCCAGGCCAGATATCATGTTTGCAACATGTGTTTGTGCCAGATCCCAGTCAGCACCTAGAAAGTCTAATCTCATTGTTGTGAAGATGATATTCAGATACATAAAAGGTGCTCCCACACTTGGTATCTGGTATCCTGCTAATGGAAACATTTTAGGTTACTCAGATAGTGATTTTGCTGGTTGCCACATCACAAGGAAGTCCACATCAGGAGGAGTTCAGTTTCTAGGTGATTGCCTAGTATCTTGGCAAAGTAAAAAGCAAGTTGCAGTGTCCACATCAACTGCTGAGGCAGAATACATTGCTGCTGAAAGTTGCACTACTCAACTCTCGTGGCTTCAAAACCAACTGCTGGATTTTGGTGTCCCTGCCTTAAAGACTCCTCTCAAGATAGATAGTCAAGCAGCTGAAAACATCATTAAAAATCCAGTTTCTCACTCCACAACAAAGTATATTGACATCAGACATCACTTTGTGAGAGATTGCTATGAAAAAGGTTTGATTTCTTTACAACATGTACGTTCTAAAGATCAACTGGCAGATCTTCTAACAAAAGCATTAGATACATCCACCTTTGAAAGACTGATCTCTAGGATTGGAATGCTAAACATGGAAGAAAAACAATTTTTATGTGTTCCATGTGTAAATAGCAATAAAATGTTTTCAGAAAATCAAAAATTCATCCTTAAAAATAGTTCAAAATTGAAATTATCAATAAATCTCAAGAGTCTGTTATATCCACTGTTCTCTTGAAACCACTGATTGGCTTGAAAATCTATCCACTGACAAAAGTGTATCCTCTGGTTGGTCAAACCACTGTGTTGACCTTATCCACTGATAAGCTATCCACTGATAGCGAAAAATTAAAACATTGTTCCCATCCATTGTTGACACACAACAGTGGTTCCCCTTAACACCTGTCTTCCATTTACTATCAGAGGATACACGTGGACATATGTTAGCCGTCAGATCTTTGCCATGTCATCATCACTTTTTCACTTTATAAAACCCTGCTTAATCCAATCAGAGGTTTTCACTCTACCGTATCGAATTCAAATATTTCAAAAGCGGCTTTCTCTCAAATCTTCTTCTTCTTCTTTGCAATTGTTCTTCATTCAAATCATTCACCATGAAGCTTATCATCAAAACACCCCATAACTACACAACTATTTTTGAAGAAACTGACTGAAATAGACAATATCATGTTATGATCAAAGTCTTGAAAGAGTCCAAATACAAAGAAATCATGGAAATCAAAGCCCCAATCTATCTAGATTCATTACGATAATTTTCGCCAAATGCTGAGGTTCATTATACATGTTGGGGTTTTTGGACATGTTTATCAAAGTTATTTTATCCTTATAAAAAAAAACGCAGCGAATATTTGTTTAAAACATGTTACTTACAAGATATAAAACCCATTTTATATGTAAAACCAAAACCCGGATCCATATATGAACATGCATGCTATCAAAATACAATCATAGGGTGTTTAGAATGCTACCTTCCTAAGAACAAGTAGGTGAAGAAGATGATACTTCTTGAATGGTAATCTTGTAAGTAGAAGACCTCAAGCTTGTATACCCCAAGCCTTCCAACAAACACCACGAGATTGCTAGGATTTTACACTTAGAATTAAACTACTTGAACTCTCTTGGAACACCCCTTGAGGCCGAAAATATGAGAGCATTTTTTTAGTATTCTTACACTTGAAAATGTTTATTAAAATTATATAAGAGAATTCACCAAATCTTGTGTTGGATTATGTGATTCTTGCATGAAGTTTCATTGGTGGAAAATCCACCTTGGGAAGCCCAAAGTGGACGGCCACAAAGGCCTTTTCCAACCAAGACTTTTCAATTTTATTTTTAAAATAAGTCTTACATTTATTTTATAACCTTTTATAAAATTATAACATCACATGTTATAAGACTTATGCAACATATCACAATTATTTATAATGTTACTTAACCCATTAAATAACAATATAAAATATTCTCTCAAAATAAATTATTCATATAATTTATTAATTTCTCAAGTGCAATTCTTTAGAAAACTAATTTCTAAATATTCTAAGTGTTAATATTTATTTGTTTGATCATATCATAAATAAATATTATAAGTGTTTGTCTAGCTTGTTATTGGGTATGACCCGACTTGGATCATAACGTACTAGCCACATCAGTTTAATATGTGTCTTGGGCATACCGATTCCAACAATCTCCCACTTGCACAAGATACATAGAAGATTGATGCAAGTAGGCAAATACCGCCTAACAACGGTTTACTACCCCTAATACGTATGAATAAGTGCCATTCAATAACATCATCCCCTTCAAGTCCCTTACTTGAACATGATTTAGGTGAAACGATCATTTATCCTTTCGTTACAGATGCCATGTCAAATCCAGAGACATAGTATGATCATTCTCTGTTGATTTAACTTTAGTAGGCCTTAGACATCTTACTCTAATGAATAAGAGGAACAAATCCCATCTTGACTGCATACATCTCTCACAATCACCTCTACCACACCTGAGCTTAGCCTTATGTACTGCCATATTACTGACAGCAAAGAACCAAGTCAAAGTACAATATTTGGTGAATATCAAGATCCAATATGTATCTCAGGTCAGAGGATACAATGATATTTGCCTTTACTCAAATTTACTTATGATCAACCTCAAAGATTCCATGTAGTAATATTTGAGAACGGGTCAGTCCAATATTTGTATCCCACAAATATCTATGAACTTTGGCAGTAACACTTTGCTCTATATTCATACCTAATTAATCCACCAATCCGAGTTCATAATAGTCTTACCTTCATATTTGTTCCCACAAATATGATCGACTACGGACATTTAGAATAATTAACTTATTCATGGATTAAACATGCTAAAATTGGAACATAACTCAAAATGCCATAATCATTAAATGAGTCATAATAACAATTGTTCCGATATCCAAATACTAAATAGATCAAATCCAATCACTAGAATATTGAAGTCCTAAGGCACAAGTATGACCCTCATGCTTTGGCCGTTCAAGGACTTCGTGAGTGGATCCGCAATGTTTTAATCGATGTGAACTTTGCGAATACATATCTTTCCTTTTTCAACTTCATCCTTTATGTAGTTGAATCTCCGCTCAACGTGCCTAGTCTTTTGATGTGCACGAGGTTCCTTAATTTGTGCAATTGCACCCTCGTTATCACAAAAGATTTCTAGGGGATCCTGAATGATAAGGACTACCCCTAGGTCGGTGATGAATTTCTTCAACCCATGCAGCTTCTTGTGTTGCCAATGAAGCGGCGATGTATTTGTTCTGTAGTGGACAATGCTACAACATCCTGCTTCGAGCTCTTCCAAGAGACTGCAGCTCCATTCAAAATGAAGACATACCCAGATTGTGATCGAGAATCATCTCGATCAGTTTGGAAACTCGCATCCGTGTAACCCTTTACAACGAGTTCCTCTTCACCAGATCCATATATTAGAAACATATCCTTAGTCCTTCTAAGGTATTTTAATATGCTTTTAACAGCCATCCAATGACTGTTACCTGGATTTTGCTGATATCTACTTGTCATGCTTAAGGCACATGACACGTCTGGTCTAGTGCATATCATTGCATACATGATGGATCCTATAGCAGACGCATATGGGACTCCTTTCATTCTTTCTTGCTCATCCTCTGAGCTTGGACATTGAGATGCATTCAATATCGTTCCCTTTTGAATAGGTACCAAACCTTTCTTAGAGTTTTCCATCTTCAACTTTTCAAGACTTTGTCAATGTATGCACTTTGGTTCAAACCTATCAAGCGACCTTGATCTATTCCTATAGATCTTTATTCCCAAAATATATGCGGCTTCACCAAGATCCTTAATGGGAAAACAACTTCCAAGCCAGGTTTTAACACCTTCCATGGTTGGAATATCATTTCCAAATAGTAGAATGTCATCGACATACAGTACTAGGAAAGAGATGATGCTCCCACTAGCCTTCTTATACATCACAAGCTTCATCGGCGTTCTTGATGAATCCAAAATTCCTAATTTCTTATCAAAACGATGATTCCAACTTCTAGATGCTTGTTTCAATCCATATATTGATTTCTTTAACTTGCATACTTTGTTAGGATGTTTTGGATCGACAAAACCTTCAGGCTGATCCATATAGACATCTTCATTAAGATATCCATTGAGGAAAGCCGTTTTGACATCCATTTGCCAAATCTCATAATCGTAATATGCACTATGGCAAATAATATCCTAATTGACTTTAGCATCGCCACGGGCGAGAAGGTCTCATCATAATCAACCCCTTGAGTTTGACTGAAACCTTTTGCTACAAGTCTCGCTTTATAAGTATCCAAGTTACCATGCATATCGGTTTTCTTCTTGAAAACCCACTTACTTCCAACTACTTTGGAGTTAAGAGGTGGCACAACCAATTCCCATACTTGGTTGTCATACATGGATTGCATCTCTACATTCATGGCTTCAAGCCATTTGTCACAATTGGATTGTGACATTGCATCATGGTATGTGGTTGGTTATCCGAATCTACCAAGTAGCATCCATCCATGAAAAATCCATATCTTTCGGGTGGATTACTAATTCTACCAGATCTGCGAACGTTTTGTGTGTATTGATCAACCACTTGATCCTTTTCAACAACCTCTTGTTGAGTGCTAGTATCAACCAAACGTGTATCAACTTGTGGTTCTTGATCCTCATCAAGTTCCACTGTCTACTACTAGTTCCTTCCATAAGGAACTTAGCTTCCAAGAACTTACCCTTTCGAGCAACAAATACCTTTTGCTCTGTTGGATCGTAAAAGTAATATCCTATATCATCTTTAGGATATCCTACAAAGATACACTTAGTGGATCATACTTCCAATTTGTTTGGGGTGTATTGCTTCACATAAGCTTCACAACCCCATACCTTCAAATATTATAATGATGGAGCCTTTCCATGCCATATTTCAAAAGGTGTCTTATCCACTTTCTTGGTTGGGGCCATATTAGTATACGGGCCGCGGAGAGCAAAGCGTAACCCCAAAATGATAGGGCAATGTGCTTCTAGCCATCATAGATCGAACCATATCCAATAGAGTTCGATTCCTCCTTTCAGACCCACCATTATGTTGTGGTGTTCCAGGTGGAGTAAGTTGTGAGATAATCCCACAACTCCTAAGATGATCTTGAAAAGCATCACTAAGGTATTCACCTCCTCTATCGGTATGAAGGACTTTGATTGTTTTCTTGAGTTGATTTTCTACTTCACTTTTGAAATCTTTGAACATTTCAAATGCTTCATCTTTGTGTCTTAACAAGTACACATAACCATAACGATTATAGTCGTCGGTAAAACTAATGAATTATCTTTCACCATTCCTAGTCATTGGCTTAAAAGGACCACATACATCCGAATGTATGATACCTAATAAGTCTTTTGCCCTTTCAAAGGTGCCACTGAAGGGTGCCTTAGTCATTTTGCCTTGTAAACAAGATTCACATATATAAAATGAATCATTTCCATTTGTTTCCAAAAGACCATTCTTTCGAAGTGTTTGCATGCGATTTTTGTTATATATGTCCAAGGCGACAATGCCAAAGATAGGAATCACTCAAATCTAATTGAGTTTCTTGGTGGTTGCTTGGTACATTGAACTATCAAATGTATTATCATGAACCAATTCATAAATATCATTTAAGGCATAGCTTTAAAGTAAAACATGTCATTCATCAAAACATAAATGTCATCGTTTACAAACTTTAAATTAAAACCATATTGTAGTAAGAGGGAAACTGAAATAATGTTCCTAGTCAAACTAGGAGCATACAAAACATTTTTCAAGATGATTTCCAAACCATTTGGAAGTTTCGAAACATAGTCTCCTCGGGCTTCAACTTGAACCTTTGCTCCATTCCCCATGAAGAGACTAATGTCTCCCTTCTTGTAATGTTTATTTCTTTTGAACCTCTGCAACAAATTGCAAATATGAGTTCCACACCCGGTATCCAATACCCATCTGTTTGAAGAAATAACATTAAGGTCAATATGTATCATAAGATTGTACCTGAGGTTTGCCCCGCATCCCTCTTGTTTTTCAACTCCTTGAGATAGGTTGGACAATTTCTTTTCCAATGTCCTATCTCTCCACACTCAAAGCATGGGTCAGTCGAAGCAACCTTTTGCTTCTTTTCCTTTGGTTTCGTGGGTTCCGCTTTAACCTTTCCTTTCCCTTTCCCTTTCCCTTTGACGTGACCCTTCATTTTATCAAAACTTGCCTTGGAGTCGGGGTGGGGCCTATTCTTGTTGCCTCCCTCATTGATCGTTAGAACGGGTAAAGCCTTTTTACCCATGCCCGCCTTGGCAGTTTTGAGCATTGCATGAAGCTCACCAATGCTCTTGTCCCATCCGTTCATGTTATA
The DNA here is from genome assembly GCA_947069175.1 of Scalesia atractyloides. Classification (NCBI taxonomy): domain Eukaryota; kingdom Viridiplantae; phylum Streptophyta; class Magnoliopsida; order Asterales; family Asteraceae; genus Scalesia; species Scalesia atractyloides. The sequence goes on from CAMTDV010000025.1 coordinate 66,483,325, forward strand.
ATTCATGACAAAAGTCTCAAACTTCTTTGTTAAAGAGTTGAGGATCAAATCCGTAGCCAACTCTTTAGAGACGGGACAACTAAGCCTTTCGAGGCGATCAATGTGGCTTTTCATCTTTAGGACATAAGATGAGACCGATTGGGTTTCTCCATACGACATGCATGAAGCGCCCGAAACCGTTTCGAAGCGTTCTACCCTTGCTTGTTGAAGGAACATTTCTTTCAATTGGGTAATCATGTCGTATGCCCCATGATGTTCAAAATCCTTTTGAATCTCGGGAATCATAGTTCCCAACATGAGGCAAGAGGCTTGCATAGAGTCCTCGGTATACTTAATCCAATCGTTATAGGCCTCATCATCTTCCACGTTAGGTTCATTGGTAATAGGATCGTCCAACACATAAATATCTTTTTTGCTTGAGAACGATTCTCAAGTTTCGATACCGATCCATGAAGTTATTATGGTTGAGACGATCCTTTTCAAGGATGGTTCTTAGTGATAGGTTACGGACGGTTTGGGTAATTGTGTTTGCATTGTTAGCGGCCATCTACAAAATTATAACAAAGTTCAATTTTTAGTATTTTAGATATTATTAAATTTTAATTATTAATACCCTTTTATGTCTCATAGACATTAATAATTAAAATCTAGAATCCAACGTTACATTTAAATATTGGTTAGGTGACCTTTATCCCATTATTTAAATTAACAAGGTAGTCAACAGTTGACAATTGCAACCCTTTGCAATTTCTAGCCATATGGGATCGGTTAAACATCTTAGTGTTTAGTTGGCATGTTTAGTCCCATCAACACCTTTGTACGCCATGCTTCGGTGACCCTAAGCACATGGTTTCCAAATCAAATCGTCCTACTTATACAAACATGTAAGTTTACACATACAAGTGGTTAGGTGACCTTTATCCCACAAATATTGTAAGCCTACCTCCAATTCACAAGTTCCGTCAAATGTGGTTAGGTGACCTTTATCCCACAAAGAATTCCCAAGTGATTCGAGTGTTGTATAAAAGGATGGTGTTTGACTTGTTTTATAAAAGGGATTTTATGTTTTCAAAAATTCTAGTTTTAGAAAACTTTATGTACTATACATTTGCATGCATTCAAATTCATGGTACCTTAGTGAAAACCAATTTTCAAGGTTCTTTTAATAAAACCCATTTTATTATAAAATCATTAATTTTTAATAAAACCATTTTATTAACTACTTTAATGATTTTTTAAAGAACCAATATTAAGCTTGTTATGGATTATAAGTTGTTAAGCATGCATATCCAAATATCATCTAAACAACCATAAATAAAACAACCATACAAGCATAACACACAAAATAGGTGCATAACCATAGCCAACTATTTTTTACAACACTTGTTAGCCGAAACAAGCGTGCCAAAAGGTCATTCCTAAAGGGTGAATATTGACACAAAAAATGTGTCGTTGAACTCCCACTTGAACCCGTATCCAAATGCTTCAAGTCTTCCTTTTGTGTTGTGATTTCTTCACTTTCTTTGGGCTTCCAAATGGACTTTATATTCAGCTCCAAACTCCTTTGGGCCTCAAAAATGTGTTTTGATTATTGGGCTAAAATCCCGTTAAGAACCATGACTTTCTTTAGGCCCAAATTGGCCAAAATCAAAAACGCATTTTGTGTGCATCTCCTTTTACAATGAAGTATCCTAATACATTTTTCTAGTAAAATAAAATGCACCTAATCTATTTATTTACATACCAAATGAAAATAAATAAATTACAACTTTACAAATGGAAGAACAAAGATAATTAATTATTACAACCCATTGAAATAATTAAATAAATCACAAACACAATCATTCAACATATTCAAACACAAGGTCATGGCTAGGTTATGAACACCAGAAATATATATCCACATATATATTTAAATTCAAGAGCAAAAAAAATGGTTTTCCTTTTATAACCCAATTTTCGGCCAAGGGAAAAACCGAAAAGATGGGTTTTTGTCCAAACAAACAAATCATCCAAATGATATAATTTTCAAGATACTTTTATGCATGTTAATAAACATCTTGAAAAACAAAAGGAGAACCATGATTAAAATTTTCGGCCATAGGGTTTCCACAAACCCAAAATCCCGATTTTTTTTAAATCCATTAAAGCATGCATTCATATAAGCGGCTCAGATACCACTGTTGGGGTTTTTGGACATGTTTATCGAAAGTTATTTTATCCGTATAAAATAAAAACGCAACGGAATATTTGTTTAAGACATGTTACTTACAAGAATATAAAACCCGGATCCATATATGAACATGCATGCTATCAAAATACAATCATAGGGTGTTTAGAATACTACCTTCCTAAGAACAAGTAGGTGAAGAAGATGATACTTCTTGAATGGTAATCTTCTAAGTAGAAGACCTCAAGCTTGTATACCCCAAGCCTTCAACAAACACCATGAGATTGCTAAGATTTTACACTTAGAATTAAACTACTTGAACTCTCTTGGAACACCACCTTGTGGACGAAAATATGAGAGCATTTTCTAGTATTCTTACACTTGAAAATGTTTATTAAAATTATATAAGAGAATTCACCAAATCTTGTGTTGGATTATGTGATTGTTGCATGAAGTTTCATTGGTGGAAAATCCACCTTGGGAAGCCCAAAGTGGACGGCCACAAAGGCCTTTTCCAACCAAGACTTTTCAATTTTATTTTTAAAATAAGTCTTACATTTATTTTATAACCTTTTATAAAATTATAACATCACGTGTTATAAGACTTATGCAACATATCACAATTATTTATAATGTTACTTAACCCATTAAATAACAATATAAAATATTCTCTCAAAATAAATTATCCATATAATTTATTAGTTTCCCAAGTGCAATTCTTTAGAAAACCAATTTATAAATATTCTAAGTGTTAATATTAATTTGTTTGATCATATCATAAATAAGTATTATAAGTGTTTGTCTAGCTTGTTATTGGGTATGACCCGACTTGGATCATAACGTACTAGCCACATCAATTTAATATGTGTCTTGGGCATACCGATTCCAATAATACAAAGAAAAACCTTATGCCATTGTTTCCACTGTGGGAAAACACTTTTTGAAGTAACCCCTGCTTCTATTTCAGATGTTTTTGGGTTGAATGACCTAACTCATCCTTTTTCTTTTCCGATTCCTGATCTACATAATGAATTCATTGAAAGAGGGTATGAAGGTCAACTTACAGTAAAATAATTTATAAACCTAATTTTCCTGCTGAAATGAAATTTTTCTTTCCCACATTTTTGACATGTTTGTCGGCCAAGACAACTCCTTTAATGAGATGTAATACTTGGGATATGCAATCCTGACAAAATCCGATTTTAACTTCTCTCAAGTATTGTTCAATGACTTGGTGACAAACATTGACAACATCAAAAAGGGTCGTGCTTTTCTTATGCACCCTAATTTTTAAGTGTTTATCTTCAAAACAAAGTTGGTTATGCTGTTAAACAAGGTGTTGTGACTTCTCATGGAAGCCTAACACATGAAACTTTTACACGCATCACCAACCAATCAAATGTTTCAAAAACCTAAGTAGAGGGGCTAAGCAACTTTTAAATGCACAACCATCACAAGTTCAACCCACTGCTACTAAGCCCACTGCTCCTGGTGATCAAAGTACTACAACCAGTGCTTTCAAACCCACACCAGCTATTTCCAAAAAGAAACAAAAAACAAAGTCCAAAAAGCCCACCAAACCAAAAAAGGGTCATCTGGAAGATGAGTGTAGCATCCCAAGGAATCCATAACAAAATGGGGTGGTTGAAAGGAAAAATAGAACTTTAATTGAATCAGCAAGAACTATGCTTGTAGACTCAGGTTTACCCTTGTCTTTTTGGGCAGAGGCTGTAAACACTGCTTGCAATATTCAGAAAAGAGTTTTGATTAACCCCAGGCATCAAAAGACTACCTACGAAATGCTTTACAAAATCAAACCTCTGATCTCTTATTTCAAAGTCTTTGGCTGCCCATGCTTCATTTTAAACTTGAAAGATTCAATCTCAAAGTTTGCAGCCAAAGTTGATTGTGGTTATTTTCTAGGATACTCAACCATGCTAAAGCCTACAGAACTTTTAACTCTAAGACCAAGTGTGTTGAAGAAACTTTGAATATAAAGTTCAATGAACTTTCTTCATTGAATAACCCAGCAAATCCTGCTGAACTGTTTGATCTAGATAAATTTACATTTGAAGATGTGTCTATCAAGACTAACCATGTAGGTAACATCAATCTTCACATCAAGATCATGGATATGACAGTGTGCTTCCACAATTCAAAGTCAATCCATCCAACAGCGGAGCAGATGTTAATAACAACTGTCAAAACTCAGCCACTGCTGGCTCAACAGTCGTTGATCCTCAAACCTCTGCAAGCTCACAAAATCAAACCACTGTTGATAAAAGTCCACATTCTGTGAACAAAAATCAACACAACCACACATCCATTCCTCCTATACCTCCACTCCATTCCAAACAGATGTTGGCACCTCATATTTGCCAACAGATGTTAGCTCAGATTATTCCCATCTACAACCTTACCTCAAAATACCATTGTCCCCTACCAAGGAGATTTGATTTTCCTTAGAAGCCATCCATTGGATCAAGTTATTGGCAACATCAATGAGGGAGTGCTCACAAGAAGCTAATCCCAAAGCATTTGTCTTTTTGCTGGCTTTCTATCACTCACACAATCTGTCAAGTACCAAGAGGCACTAAAAGACAATAGTTGGGTAGAAGTCATGCAAGAAGAGCTCCTACAATTCAAAAGACAACAAGTTTGGGAACTTGTACCACTGCCAAAGGATGTATGTCCAATTGGCACAAAGTGGGTCTTCAAAAACAAAACTGATGAAAGGGGTATTGTTGTCAAGAACAAAGCAAGGCTGGTGGTTCAGGGTTACAGACGAGAAGAAGGTATTGACTATGATGAAACCTTTGCTCCTGTAGCAAGGTTAGAAGCCATCAGATTGTTCTTAGCCTTTGCTGCTAAACATAACATCAAAGTGTTTCAAATGGACATCAAAAGTGCATTCTTGTATGGAAAGATCAAAGAGGAGGGGTATGTGTGCAACCTCCTAGATTTGAAGATGCATTTTATCCTGATCATGTATACAAGCTCAACATAGCACTGTATGGCCTAAAGCAAGCACCAGAGCCTGGTATGAAACTCTATCCACTTTTCTCTTATCCATTGGCTTTTCAAGAGGTAAAATTGATAAAACCTTATTTTTTAAATGGAAAGGAAAAGATTCTGATGCTTGTCCAAATTTATGTGGATGACATCATTTTTGGGTCCACATGCACTACCATGTGTGAAGAGTTTAGACAACTCATGGCAACAGAGTTTGAAATGAGTGCAATGGGTGAGTTACAATGTTTTCTTGGTCTTCAAGCTAAACAAATGCACAATGGCACTTTCATTCATCAAAATAAATATTTCAAAGAACTGCTTAACAAATTTGATATGAATGACTGTAACCTTGTAGCACGCCCATGGCAACCTCAAAGCTTGTCACTGTTGATGACAAAGATGACTTGGTTGATCAAACTCTTTACAGAAGTATGATTGGGTCTTTAATGTACCTAACTGCTTCCATGCCAGATATCATGTTTGCAACATGTGTTTGTGCCAGATCCCAGTCAGCACCTAGAAAGCCTAATCTCATTGTTGTGATGATGATATTCAGATACATAAAAGGTGCTCCCACACTTGGTATCTGGCATCCTGCTAATGGAAACATTGAGGTTTCAGGTTACTCAGAAGTGATTTTGCTGGTTGCCACACCACAAGGAAGTCCACATCAGGAGGAGTTCAGTTTCTAGGTGATTGCCTAGTGTCTTGGCAAAGTAAAAAGCAAGTTGCGTCTCCACATCCACTGCTGAGGCAGAATACATTGCTGCTGAAAGTTGCACTACTCAACTCTTGTGGCTTCAAAACCAACTGCTAGATTTTGGTGTCCCTGCCTTAAAGACTCCTCAAGATAGATAGTCAAGCAGCTGAAAACATCATTAAAAATCAGTTTCTCACTCCACAAAAATAGCATATTGACATCAGACATCACTTTGTGAGAGATTGCTATGAAAAAAGTTTGATTTCTTTACAACATACGTACTAAAGATCAACTGGCAGATGTTCTAACAAAAGCATTAGATACATCCACCTTTGAATGTCTATCTCTAGGTATTGGAATGCTAAACATGGAATAAAAACAAATTTATGTGTTCCATGTGTAAATAGCAAAAAAATGTTTTTAGAAAATAAAAAATTCATCCTTAAAAATAGTTCAAAATTGAAATTATCAATAAATCTCAAGAGTCTGTTATATCCATGTTCTCTTGAAACCACTGATCGCTTGAAAATCTATCCACTGACAAAAGTGTATCCTCTGGTTGGTCAAACCACTGTGTTGACCTTATCCACTGATAAGCTATCCACTGATAGTGAAAAATTAAAACACTGTTCCCATCCATTGTTGACACACAACAGTGGTTCCCCTTAACACCTGTCTTCCATTCACTATCAAGGATACACGTGGACAGATGTTAGCCGTCAGATCTTTGCCATGTCATCATCACTTTTTCACTTTTATAAAACCCTGTTTAATCCCAATCAGAGGTTTTCACTCTACCGTATCGAATTCAAAAATTTCAAAAACGGCTTTCTCTCAAATCTTCTTCTTCTTCTTCGCAATTGTTCTTCATTCAAATAAATCACCATGAAGCTTATCATCAAAACACCCCATAACTACACAACTATTTTTGAAGAAACTGACTCAAATAGACAATATCATGTTATAATCAAAGTCTTGAAAGAGTCCAAATACAAAGAAATCATGGAAATCAAAGCCCCAATCTATCTAGATTCATTACGACAATTCTGGGCAAATGTTGAGGTTCATTATACAAAAAAAACCTTATGCCATTGTTTCCACTGTGGGGAAAACACTTTTTGAAGTAACCCATGCTTCTATTTCAGATGTTTTTGGGTTGAATGACCTAACTCATCCTTTTTCTTTTGCGATTCCTGATCTACATAATGAATTCATTGAAAGAGGGTATGAAGGTCAACTTACAGGTAAAACAATTTATAAACCTAATTTTCCTGCTGAAATGAAATTTTTCTTTCACACATTTTTGACATGTTTGTCGGCCAAGACAACTCCTTTAATGAGATAAATGCAATACTTGGGATATGCAATCCTGACGAAATCCGATTTTAACTTCTCTCAAGTATTGTTCAATGACTTGGTGACAAACATTGACAACATCAAAAAGGGTCGTGCTTTTCTTATGCACCCTAGATTTTTAAGTGTTTATCTTCAAAACAAAGTTGGTTATGCTGTTAAACAAGGTGTCTGTGACTTCTCATGGAAGCCTAACACATGAAACTTTTACACGCATCACCAACCAATCAAATGTTTCAAAAACCTAAGTAGAGGGGGCTGGGCAACTTTTAAATGACAACCATCACAAGTTCAACCCACTGCTACTAAGCCCACTGCTCCTGGTGATCAAAGTACTACAACCAGTGCTTTGAAACCCACACCAGCTATTTCCAAAAAGAAACCAAAAACAAAGTCCAAAAAGCCCACCAAACCAAAAAGGGTCCTCTGGAAGATGAGATCCTGAGGATAACCCAGTGACAACACCAAAGTCACCTAAAAACACGTTGCACTTCCTCACATCAGATGTTAGAAAGATCTCCATCCATTAGCCTATCTCCTCTTGATTCCTCATAAAAGGAACAAGTTGTAAGCAGAGGGACTCCTCAATATGAAGCTCTAGATCCCCTTGTTCTATATTCCGCAGCCCCTCTCCCAGGGCAATATCGGTTTCTACACCACAACCCTCACCAACAAATCTTCCACCAACTATCTTACCTTGTTGAAAGCAATAGATATGGATCAGACACAAATCTGTTGTTCTCACCAACCTATCACTGAGAGTATACTCCAACAAGTGACTGAGTCTGATGCCTCTATCTTTGTTATCCCATCAACAGCTGAGGAGGCAATATCCCTTGGGTTCAAAGTAACCCTTGGTGATTTTTCAAGTGGAGCAGTCATTACAATTGCAGAACTCCCAAGTTCTCAGTTGGACAGTGGTTACATCTATAAGACTCTCTTGAAGGGCAACAACTATTGAGGCTACCAATGTAACCTATGTTCATGTGGGAAGTCCCCAGTAACAAGAAAAGGGCATCTGTGTCTGAAGCTATGAAGGTAACTTCTGCTAATGATAACACAGATACAACTACCACTAGTAGGAGTTCAGATGATCCTATTAAATTAGGTGATGAGCTAAGATATAAGGATTTGACGGAGAGAGTATCAAGAATTGAAACATCTGTTGTTGATATAAAAAATCTGATGCAACAGATGTTTGAAACATCCAAAAGTAAATCCTCTGTTGCAACCACTAAATGAGCTATGGCAACACTTGTATCCTCTGCTGCAACTACAAAGACAACGTGTTGATCTCCAACATGAGCAGCACATGCAACAATTTAGAAATATGGTTGATGCAAGATATTAAGACACACTTGCAGACATTAAAGCCATCAAAGCTCACTGAATTCAAACCACTGGCTCTTCTCCTCCTACAGTAATACTTGTTGAAACAGCTGATGCCAAAAAGGGGGAGAAAGACACTGAAGGGATAAAGCTAAAGCCTGATCCTAAAGCAAAACCAGTTGTTGAAATCCCTATGCCAGATGGGTCAAAGAAAATTGATGAGACCCTCAACTACTTTGCTAAAGAAAAGCAAAAGAGAAAAGAGAGGTTGGAGACTAAAGGTGCAGGTAGATTTGAAAAAGAAAAGATTGCTCAGATGGAAAAGGAAGACATTGGTACTTCAAAGCAAAGAAGAAAGTCTTCCAGAAAGGTTAGACAACCAATATCCACCCCTTCCAGAAACCATTTGCTCAATCTAACAGCACAACAAAACCATCATCACCACCAAAAATTCCATCAAACCCTGAACCAGCAGATGTTACACCAACCACTTCCCTAATCACTTTTCCAACCACCACTCACCAAATATCAACTCCGCTAGAATTCCAAACCTATCACCACCTCCCAAACTCATTTTCAAAAGAAGGAAGATGACCAAAATAATAGATGATTACAAGATCATTCCTTCACCACTTCCACTATCATCACAACCACTGACCACAACCTCAATATCTTCTCCAATGGCTACATCATCTCAAACCTCTGCCATTGTGAAATTACCTGCATTGACTCCTCTCACCGTTCAATATCCTCTTGATCTACATGTTGTTAAGGAAGAGATCAAATCCTTCTACTCTTAAGAGGATCCTGAGAAGAGAAACTTCCCATCCCTGCAAGGCTATCCTAAGCCCAAAAACATTGATGAATACCTTCAACTGAAGGCCAAACAAGCAGAGGATGTAACTAGAAGGGATACAAAGGGAAGAAGTGATAGAGAAGTTCAGAATTACATGCAATATCAACTTAGCAAGGTCAGAAGACTTGAATACTTCTCAAAAGACTTTTGCAAGAGGCTATCTGAAAAAGGATGAAAGTCTGAGAAAAGATTACATAGATCACATCATGGAAAATAAGCAGTACAAAGCAACCAGAGCACAATTCAAAGATTGGACTGTGGCTGAGCTTAAACAAGAAGTAGAAAGGATGCAAGAGATGCTGAAAAATCCTACCAAAAAGCCCACTCCTCTAGACTGGAATAAGTTTAAAAAGAATGTGCTAACAGAGCTTTGAAACTCAAAGAATGAAGGAAGAGTTAATAACTACAAACTATGGTAAAAGAAACCAGATCACCAGGTGGTCAGAGGTTAAGGTTGTAGACACCTACAAAAGGTTGGAAGAAAGAAGAAAAAGAGATCCATCAATGCTAAAGAAACCAGATTATTCATCAGAGGTTAGTGTTCAAAAGACCCAATCTGTTCAAAAATCAACTTCAACATCTACCCATCCATCCTTGCCTTAAATCAAAGAAAAAGGCAAAGGGAGATGTCTGAGGAAGATAAGAAAAGGTTTGAACATACCTTTATCAAAGAAGGCATCATAAATCAAATCCAGTTTCATGCTGATGATGCAAGTGACATGCTGAAAGAGACCTTATCCAAGTTTGCTCAGCAAATTCAACCATCTTTCTCAACAATAAAGAGCCATCCTAGTAAGCTATATGATCCAAAAATTCTAAAGTGGAAGGTCAACAAAGACACCCACGAATTGACTCTACTGAAATCAAATGGCGATACTACCAAGATTAGAAAGGTGGATGCATGTGGGCTCTGTGCAGAAGACCTCCAAGACCTTATGAATCTGGTGCTCGAAAAGGATGAAGATGATATTGAATCTCTTAACTTTGAATTACAGTTCAAAGGGAAAAATAAGAGAGTTCATGTTGAGAAATAAAGATCAACAATAAATATGTGTTTTGGCATCATCTGTTTTAGGGGGAGATTTTTGGAATTGAACCCTTTCTAAAGGAACAGATGATACAAAGCCAAAACTACATCAGATGATTGATCCAGAACAACATAGTTTCTATACTCTGATCCAACCCGTTGTTGAAGCTAAAGTCTGCTACACAAGCATTGTTGATGCCATGGTCTGATGAAACAAAGCTCTGATGAAGAATAAAGCTAAGGTCTGATGAAGACAACAGAGTTTAGGTTTATCAGTGTTTTCGTGTTTGTTAGTGTTTTCAATGTAACAGTGTTTGTAATAAGCAGATGATAGGTTAAGCAGTGTTTAGGGTTAGTTAGTATTGTTAACAGTCGCTTTCACCTCTGACATCAGCAAAGATGCTCAGAGATTAGCATTGTACTATAAATACTTGTCGTCGTTGTACTGTTTTATCCATCTATCTAAAAGATCATTTACCAATCATCTTCTCTACATTTCTATACAATCAAACTTAAGTTATAAAAGGCTAAGAGTGAGTTTGTGATTCACATGCAAAACTATATGTTTGAAAGCATGATGATGAAAACAATCTTCCATTGATTGTAATACAAAGTTTTCTATTTCCGCTGCAAATTCACTTGTTTTACTTTCTTCCATTTACCATCTTTAAAACATTTACAATCAATTCAAACTCAGATCCTAACAAAAACATATTTTCCTTATAATAGCTTCAGGTTCTTTTCCCAACCGCACATCATATTCGCTTCTTTGAGCTCCTCTTTCCATTCGAATCATGATCAACGACTGCGAATTGCCTTAGATCTGCTTCTTCTCTTTGTCGATGCGCATTGTCATGTATCTGCTTCTTTGATCAGTGCTAAATGGCAACTTCTTGGATTGTTGTTTGTAACTGCACATCTCTTTCCGCTTTCCTCGCCACCATTGACAACAATTGCCAACCCAATTTGTTGAATTTTTTTTCTTTTATTGGCTCAAGTTATCCCAATTTTTTTATAAAAAAAAGCCAAGATCAAGCTCAAGTTTTAAACTTGGTTAAGTATTTCATGCTCAGCTTTTAATCGAGCCAAGCTTAATCTAAAGGTGTGTTGGTTTACGAAATGTTTTCGAATTGGAATTAGAATTTGTATAGGAATTGGAGTTTGAAGGAATTGGATTCGAAATCAAAACATTTCAATAGGAATTGAAAATTGTTGGAATTGGAATCTCAATTCCATTTTGATGTGTTTGTGTCTAATGAGTTGGAATTTATCACCCCGATCCCCACCACCCCTGCTTCGGGTTGAAACGTTGGACAAAACGGTACAAGTTGAAATGGTACGGGGGGAAACAGTATGGGTAGAAACAACGCAGGTCGAAATGATGTCAGTCGAAATGGTTCGTTTTGAAAGGGCACGGGTCGAAACAGTGCTGGTCGTTGGTAGGCCGGGTCAAGACGGTGACCGGGAGGTCGGGCATGATGGATGGTGACGGGGTGGCGAATGCGACGACGTCAACCGGTAGAAGATTCCAATAAATTTACTTGAATTCCTTCACATGTAGGAAGGATGTTAAACTTCTTTGTCAACCAAATACATGAAGATTGGAATTGAGATTCCAACAAATTCTGTGAACCAAACATCTTAGGAGTTGGAATTCATATTCCAATTCTAATTCCATTAAATTGCAGCGAACCAAGCGCACCTAATTCCCTTTTAGCTTTGTTCTACTCGTTAATAACCTTACCCTAAGACCAAAATAAACTTATTAGTTTAAAAAGAGTCACCAAAGACGTCAAGCCCAAAATAGACAAAATATTCTATATCTGTGAAAGTAGTTAGAGCATTCAAATCCTCCCCACCACATTCTAACCTATAATCTAACTAAAACATACTTTCCAAAAAAATTTCTCATTTTAAAAACCTGTCACCTAAAAAAAAAAGGGTAAATGCACGGTACCCCTGACCGCGGGATGGTTCTCTCTCCCCAAGCTAGCTTAGCCCCATAGCTGCCTGGCGGTTACTACCCAGCAGGATTATTCGGGCCGAGCTGGACTCGAACCCGCGTCCTCCCGTTTGGAATGGGTGAGGCTGGCCACTGGGCTGACACCCCGTGGTTTAAAAAAAAAAAAAAAAACCTGTCACCTACCTCAAGTATTCTTTTTATTGTTTTTTTTTCTCTTTTTTTTGTATTATTTTTTTTTTTTTGTGAGTGTGGTGTGTGTGGAAAAGAGATGATATAGGGATGATAGTAACTTTTTAAATTTGAGGGAGAGTGTAGGTTTTTGTTAAATTTTAGGGGGTGAATATAAAGATAGTGGATGGGATGTAGTGATGTTTTTCGTTAAAGTTTTTAAATTTTAAAGATAAGGTGAGATATAGTGGACGGAATGTGAGTGCTAGAGCCGTACAACGGTTTCGAACCAGAACCATTTAATGTTAAATATAAGAACCAGAACCGAACTGTATTTTAACGGTTCTCGCGTAAATAGTTCTTACTGGAACCGGTTGTCAATTAAATCCTAAAAGTAACAACAAAATAAAAACAATTAGAACAATCAAACCTTTTAAAACATATAACTAAGAGTTGTGACATCCAAAGTTCATACAAATCAAAGTAAAAATATAAATGATTGAATGTTTAAAACCATAAAACGAAAGTATACAATGTAAAGAAAAAAATCAACTAAAAAAAGTTTTAGTTAACCTTCGCAAATACTTCATTCAAACATTACGTAAAAAATATTTTTATATTCTTCAATCCTAGAAACATTTTTATAAATATAATAAATAAAGTTTAAATAAATTAATAGGGTTTTTGAATATATCATTTAAACTTTAAACCCAAACCGGTTCTAGCAGTTCTTTAAACGATTATAACCGGAACCAAACCGCGAACCGTTTTCTCTCAATACAGTTCGGATTTGGCGGTTCGGTTCAGTTCCCCGTATCTGACGGTTCGTAATCGTAAATTGCTCAGCCATAATGATAGTGAGTGCTCTTAAAAGGGAGGATTGTATGGGTGGCGTTTTGATCAATAGGTTTAGGGAAATTGGGGAATATCGCCTTGCCTTACAAGTCACTAAGCAAAATATTGAAAATCGGGGGTAGTTCCTCGAGACATAGCTGTTTAATCTGACTATTTTGGTGATTAAAAAAATAACTTTTAAAAAATTCAAAATATCCTAGAAATACAAACTTTAATTTTATTTTTTATACCTGTATCAATCTTCTCTAAAAATTCGTTTTGTTAGCAACCCTTTAGAAAGATTTAAACCCACCCTAAAAAACGGTTCTACCGGGAAAAAAGGACAACCCTTAAGTCGGCTTAGTCTTGTAGAATCAACCACAACCAAATTTAACCATGCCCTTTTAACAATATCATCACCATGCACACAACATTTCCCGATTTGAAAAATATACACAAAATTATTCTCGATTTCCATCACAACATTCATATAGTGAGTTTCATCTCCTCACCGGTCAATCTAACTTTGCCCTATTAAAACCCAAACATACCCTATCGCCAATCACAAGAGGAAAAATTGGACGAGCCTGATAAAACCACAATAAGTTGACCGTACCGGTGTTAGATGTCATCCTAGGTCGTAACCATCAAATTGCACAACGGTGGGGTTGAAGTTTAGCTGTCGTATGATATTTATAATTTTATTATATTAGATTAAAATCATTTTAGTCCCTCAGGTTTGGACCATTTTGTCACTTTAGTCAAAAAGTTTCATTTTTCGTCTGTGGGTCCAAAAAGTTTTTAACGTTGTCATTTTAGTCCAACTGACTTAAACCTATCCATTGACATTAGTTACTCAGGGCCAATTTTGTCATTTCCTTAATTAATTTAATTAAACCTTTTATTAAACCCGCCCTTTTAATCCCCCCCCCCCTTTCCCCTACATATAGAAACCCTTATTTATAGAGAACCCTATTAAACCCACCCTACTGATTTGGGAGTGTTTTTTTTTTCCCTAAATAGGTGTAGTTGGATAAAATACTTACCAAAATGGGTTGTTTGAATCTTATTTACCAATATGGGTGAGAACCTATTTATTATTTATTTTCTTTTAAAGTTAAACATTTAAAACCACTCCATCTTCTCAAACTATAAAATTCCAAGGAATGCAGGCAACAATTAACAACCAAGATCCAACGAGTTGTGATTCACAACCACAATTTTGGTGTTTCGCCTAATGATTCTTGTGATTCACAACAAAGAAAAGTACCAACAATTCACGTGAACTCCAAAAGAAGTACCGATGATTTACAGCCACGATTCCATGAAGCTTCGATTAACAGCCATGATTCTAGCGTCTGTTGGTGCATGATTTGTGACTGGTGAAGTTAAACAATAGGTTTCATGTGAAACCTTAAGAGGATTTACTAGTTGTGATTAGTTAGTTTCATGACTCGTCCAGACTACAATAGGTTGTAATTGGTGTTTGGGTTGTACATGTTTCTAAGGGCCCAAGTTAGAAAGCCCATAAGAAACCTCCTAACACTATAAATAGTTATGACTTCTTCATTTGTATGGTGGTGATTGGGGTGAGTCACCAACCCTAACTGTGCTCACCTAGGGTTGGACAAGAGCATTAATGTAAAGATGTAAACTCTTTCGGTATGTAATCCGTGTGAATTATCATTGAAATTAGTTTCTACATCTTCTATCTTGTTCATTTTTGTTGTTTGTTTGGCTCATACCACACCAGACTCGGGTTTGATGAATCAAGAGTGATGTGAGTTTGTTTATCGATCCGCGCGCACTTACACATGGGGTCAGAGCAAGGTTATCAAATTGGTTGTGTCTAATAACCAATAAATTTACCATTGCTCTTGATTCGGGGATTAGATCTGGAAATTCGCCAAGAGATGTTAAGGTATGAAGAAAATGGGGTTTTTGGTTAATTTGAGGGATTTCAATGGGTTTTTGGGTGATTTGATCGTGTTAGATTCTGTTTTGGGTGTGAGTGGTTGGTTTCTATGGGTGTTTATGGTAGATTTTGTGTTATTTTGTTGGATTTTTTAGTTTTTCGGTGTCTTGGTGTCACACCCCGACCCGCAGCGGAATAAGAGTCGGGGCATAATTGGGTTATCACCAAAGTTCATGATATTTACTAATATGTTTCATATTTATTAAAGTCAAAATTACATTCTCAATAATCCAAACATGTCCATACAAATACAAAGAAAAATAACCAACTAAACAATCCAAGCTCTAAACCAGTTTATTCTTCTAGGCCAATCCTATGTGTTTCTTGCTGCAGCTGGTTCACCTGTATCATGTGTAAAAATGGGGGTTTTTGGGTCAACATAAGTTGGCGAGTGAACCTTGTTAGATAAACATTTATTATTGATTTTCTTGTTATTTTATCAAGGAAAAATTGTGCAATAATCATAAGTGAGCAAATGTGAATAATCAAACAGTAGCAATAACAACTACAAACTATAACATACAATAACATACAATAACAAAAATGGGGAACGAACGGCCTATGATAAATGTATTTACTGAAAATGATAAATGTCTGTGCGATCAAGGCTCAATCAAACGGAGCCGATCGTATTGCATGTACTGAAAATGATAAATGTCTGTGCGATCAAGGTTCAATCAAACGGAGCCGATCGTATGTTGGCACGCCAGGTTCACGCTCATAATGTAATGGGGAACATGCTCAACGCTCATAATGTAATGGGGAACGGCGGCCTATGAAATTGCATGTACTGAAAATAATAAATTAAATCTAAACAATAACCACCCAACAGTTGAAACAAGCTGAATACACATTTGTTCATGATATGATGTATGCACAATGATTTAAATATAATAAATGACAAGACACATGATACACCCCAAAAACGTGATTAAAACGGGGAATTTTGTAGAGATTCACTCAAATTGGGTGCGTTTGGTTGGAGATGATGAGATGTGCACGAGTTGGAAGGATTTAACAACTAGGATAGACTAACCTAAATAATAACGGAAGATATAGTAAATGAGTGGATTTTATTAATGATTTTAATAGGATTTTTAGATATATTTTTGTGAGTTTAAGGCTATTTCCTATCTTTAAAAACATTATTTTTAAGTATTTTTAATTGATTTTTAAATTAAATTAAATAAATAAAAATATAAAAATATGTTGACTTTTGCGTTGACCGTTGACCATTGACTGTTTGACTGTTTGACCGGTTTATTGTGTAAATGCATGCGCCGGGCAGGACTCGAACCCGAGACCTCCCGTTCGCGTGCACGCAGCTCTACCAACTGAGCTACGTGTCTAACCTGAAATAATTTTGTTTTTAATTATATTTATATACTAACTCAGTTTATTCAAAATTCTTTTATTTTCAAAAATGTTTTAAATCATCGAACAGGTGCCGTTAACAGGTCTCGAACCCGGGACCTGTGCTTTAACGTTACACACAGTCCACCGCTGGACTGTGTGTCTAACTTGGTTAATATATAGATTTTTATTATACTTAACATCTAATGTAAGTTCATCCAGTTCAGTTAGAAAAAAATAACATTTTAATTACAGAGGGTGTGTGTGTATCAAGGATCGAACTCGCAGCGTGTGATATGTATGTGCACACAGTCCACCGCTGGACTGTGTGTCTAACCCGTTTATAATACCGATTTTAATTAATCTTATAATGTTATCACACTTCATCTTCTTCGCTGAATTTACAGGCAACTATTTACTCAACTGTTTCTTGCTTTAAAACGATTAACAAACATTCATAAGACTAAAATGAAATGGCAGAGACGGTGTTGGAAGTAAACATACCGGAGGAATGATTTATCTCAGAATTCCGGCAAGGCGTCGGCTCTGTTTTTATGAACTTCAACTGAGCGAACAAATTAACCGTTTTGATTAGCTAATTGTGGAATTGAAGTACTAAACAAGAGTTATCAGAAGGTTTGAATGTCTATACCGTTTTACAGCTGAAGATAAGGATTTTCAGAAGTTTTCCGGCGAGCGGGAATTATCCGATAACGACGTCTGAAATTGATTCCGATTGAAGGGTTTGAGTTAGCAATAGCTTAACAATTGATAGACAACGAAAGAATTGCGAGACTTACTGATTTGATGGAAAACACGGTTTTCCGGCGAAAGTCCGGCGAGTTCAAATAGCTTCTCGGCGAACTGAAAGTTATGCGAAAATGCAATTGAAGGTTTGTAGAATGTTTCTGAGTCGCGAGAGGGGTCTTTGATTGAAGTAATTCAGGAATTGAAAGTTTTCGGTTACTAAAACCGATCCATTCTTGAATTTAAGTTCATTCAAAGCAAACTTAATTGAAGGTGTCGGCGCATCAGTTAAACTCAGTAAACCGCGATCAATCAAACGTCTTTGGACGTTTGGTGACCGATTTCGGTTACAGTTAGCGTAATCAGGTCGCTTCATGATTGTCTATAAGATTTATTTGTTTCCTAGAGTTGACAGAAAACAACAAGTGGCGGAGTGGTTATGTGTGTGTGTGTGTTAAGTCTTTGGAGTTCTTTCCGGCTGACCCGGGTTCGAGTCCCGACAGCCTCATTTTCTTTTTAATTATTTTATTTTTACTTTTTATCAATTATAACTTTTATAGTTTAGTTTGTTTATTAATTATGCATCATTAAAAATTAAAATGGACATAAATACGCAACGAGACATTTATAACTTGATATTCGATTACAAACGGAGCGGGTTTGGAAAACCCGTTTTTGACAAATGTTACAGTATCCCCTACTTTTAGGAATTTCGTCCCGAAATTCAAGTAGTAGTAGTAGGAAAAAGATGCGGGTATTTTTCGCGCATTGAGTCTTCACGTTCCCAAGTAAACTCAGGTCCTCGTTTTGACCCCAGCGTACCCTAACAATTGGAATGCGACTTCGTCGAAGACGTTTTTCTCCGAAGTCCATGATCTCTACTGGTCTTACAATAAAATGCATAGATTCATCAATCTGAATACCTTCCAGAGGAATATGGAGGTTCTCATCAGCGAGGCACTTTTTCAAGTTTGATACGTGGAATGTGGGATGAATCCTGTTGAGTTCTTCTGGTAGATCAAGCTTGTATGCTACAGGTCCTACTCTTTCGAGTATCTTGAAAGGTCCTACGTAGCGTGGTGCTAGCTTGCCTTTTTTACCAAAACGAACTACTCCCTTTCACGGTGATACTTTTAAAAGTACATGATCACCAATGTTAAACTCCAAAGGCTTCCGTCGTTTATCTGCATAACTCTTTTGACGACTTTGAGCCGCTAGAAGATTGTTTCGAATCTGATGAATCTTGTCTGTGGTTTCTTGAATCAATTCTGGACCGGTGATTTGAGCTTCCCCAATTTCGTGCCAACATACTGGAGATCGGCACTTACGACCATATAAAGCTTCAAAAGGTGCCATGCCGATACTTGAATGATAGCTGTTGTTGTACGAAAATTCAACTAATGGTAGATGAGCGTCCCAATTTCCCTTGAAGTCTATGACACATGCTCGAAGCATATCTTCAAGAGTTTGAATGGTGCGTTCAGATTGTCCATCAGTTTGAGGATGATAAGCGGTACTGAGATCTAATCGCGTACCCAAAGCGGCTTGTACTGCTTGCCATGTTCGTGAAGTGAAACGACCATCACGATCTGAAATAATGCTTAACGGTACACCATGACGGCTTACGATTTCGCTGATATAAATACGAGCTAGCTTTTCGTTCTTGAAATCTTCGCGGATAGGAATAAAGTGAGCTGATTTTGTAAGACGATCAATGATTACCCATATAGTGTCATACCCACCAGAAGTGCGAGGTAACCCGGTAATGAAATCCATGGTTATGTTTTCCCACTTCCATACAGGTATTTCAGGTTGGACCAGAAGTCCTGAGGGTCTTTGGTGTTCAGCTTTCACCTTGGAACACGTAAGGCACTTGGAAACAAAAACAGCAATATCCTTTTTCATTCCAGGCCACCAATAGGTGTATCGAAGGTCTTGATACATCTTATCAGCTCCTGGGTGTATAGAGTATCGCGTTTTGTGAGCCTCTTTCATAAGAAATTCACGAAGGTTGTTGTGGTCAGGAATCCATATGCGATCTAGATAGTACAGAATACCATCAGATTTAGTTTCAATTTTAAGTTCAGCTCCACAGGACAGCTCCTTTCGTACATCATCCTCCGTTACTGAAACATGTTGGGCTTCTCGAATTTGATCTTTAATGTCAGTTATGATTTGCGAACATAGAAGACGAATGGAGTTCGCATAACCCTTTCGACTGAGTGCATCAGCCACCACATTTGCCTTGCCAGGGTGGTACCGAATTTCACAGTCGTAGTCATTTAGCAGTTCGACCCATCTTCGTTGCCTCATGTTTAACTCCTTTTGATTGAAGATATGTTGAAGACTCTTGTGGTCAGTGTATATTTCACACTTAGTACCGTAGAGATAATGTCTCCATATCTTAAGAGCGAACACAATGGCTCCAAGTTCTATGTCATGGGTGGTGTAGTTCTTCTCATGAATCTTGAGTTGTCTCGAAGCATAAGCTATAACCTTTCCTCTTTGCATTAGGACACAGCCTAAACCTTGCCCTGACGCGTCGCAATAAACCACGAAATCATCACAACCTTCAGGCAGAGGGAGGATTGGTGCATCACAGAGTTTTTGTTTAAGGGTTTGGAAGGCTTCTTCTTGTTTGGGTCCCCATATGAAGGGTTTTCCCTTATGAGTTAAAGCCGTGAGTGGTACAGCAATGCGAGAGAAGTTTGAAATGAAACGGCGATAATAACCAGCCAAACCAAGGAATGATCTTACTTCAGTTGGTGTACGTGGCGCTTGCCATTCTTGTACCGCTTTGATCTTGGAGGGGTCGACATGTATTCCCTTGTCATTGACTACATGTCCAAGGAATTGTACCTCTTTTAACCAGAATTCGCATTTGGAGAATTTGGCGTAAAGCTTTTCATTCTCTAGGAGTGTAAGGATGAGTCGAAGATGTCGCTCATGATCAGACTTAGACTTTGAATAAATGAGGATGTCGTCGATGAAGACTATAACAAAACGATTGAGATAGGGTTTGCAGACTCTGTTCATTAGATCCATGAAGACAGCTGGAGCGTTGGTTAAACCAAATGGCATGACCATGAATTCATAATGACCATAACGAGTTCGGAAAGCGGTCTTTGGGACGTCTTCTTCATGTACTCTAAGTTGATGATAACCAGATCGAAGGTTGATTTTTGAAAAGCAGCTGGCACCTTGAAGTTGGTCAAGAAGATCATCAATGCGAGGTAATGGATAGCGATTCTTGATTGTTAACTTGTTGAGTTCTCTGTAGTCGATGCACATGCGAAACGATCCATCTTTCTTCTTCACAAAAAGGACAGGTGCACCCTAAGGCGAGGAGCTAGGGCGTATGAACCCTTTGTCAGTCAACTCTTGCAATTGACTGGCTAGCTCTTGCATTTCAGAGGGGGCTAACCTATAACGAGACTTTGCAACTGGTGTAGCACCAGGTATAAGATCAATGCGGAATTCGACTTCTCTTACGGGAGGAAGTCCTGAAATGTCGTCAGGAAAAACTTGCGGGAAATCTTTTACTACAGGAATGTCTTCAAGTTTCTTCTCCATGGTTCCCTTTTTGACGACATGAGCTAAAAACGCGACGTAATTCTTGCAAAGATATTTTTTGAGCTTGAAGACAGGACATTAATCTGAGCCCTTTCGACGGGGTTTCTCCAAAGATTCGTAGAGTCTGACCGTTTGAAAGAGGAATGCGTATAAACTTTTCGCGACATACAACTTCAGCCTGATGTTGGCTGAGCCAATCCATACCAATTATAATGTCAAAGCTTCCCAACTTCATTGGAATGAGGTCAACTAGAAAATTGTGATCGTTTAGAGTAAGAGTACAATTGCGTATAATAGAGTTCAATGAGACCGGTTTGCCGTCAGCAACTTCTACTGTTATGGATTCCATGAGCTTATCACGGTTTTGGTTTAGTATGGGTTCAAACTCTAAGGACACAAAACTTTTATCCGCGCCAGTATCAAACAACATGGATGCATATCTACCATTGATAAGGAACGTACCGTTAACCACATTGCCGTCAGCTCTAGCCTGATTAGCGTTGATGTTGAAAGCTCTTCCTCTTGCAGGTGGAGGAGCTTGGTTCGCTTGATTCACCGGATTGGCTTGGGCTTGAGCATGAATAATGTTCACCAACCTTGGACAAGTGTTTCTAAAATGGCTTGGGTTGGGCTAAATGTTGGGTAGGTGGTAATAGTAGAGGTTGTTGGGCTTGACCCATTATTTGTTGGTGGGTTTGGGTTGAAGGCTGGTGGCGGTTCGTTCGCTGAGGCATGCGACAGGTTTGAACAGTATGACCTGCGCGACCACAGCCGGTGCAATGTTGGCAGGGATGATCAGGAAAATGGTGGTATTGGCAACGGTTGCATTTTGGTAACGGGCCAGAGTATGGTCTTTTGTATGGTGCAGGTGAAGGGGCAACTTGGGTAATGGGTGCAGCAGGGATAGGGAAATTGGTTTGTGTGACAGCGAAGTTTCTGGTGTTACGTTTCCTCTTGTTAGCAAACTTAGAGGAGGAGGCGGAATGGTTTGAAGTTTGGCCCTCAACGGGGGCTTTCTTTTTCTCCTCTTTAAACTTACCGTTGCGAATTCGATTCTCGGTCAGTTCAGTAGCTAGTTCCATAGCAGCTTCAAGTGTTGCTGGCGAAGTGCTGAGAACTGAATCTTGAATTTTCGAGGGAAGACCTCGAATATAATGCTCGATTAAGCGATAAAATGGGGTAAACAAGTTAGGGACCATTTGGTTCAACTCTAAGAACCTCTTGTTGTAGGAAGTATGATCTCCCTCCTTTTGCTTCAAAGAATGAAATTCGTCCTCTAACTTTTTAATCTCACTTCTAGGACAGAATCGCCTCGTCATGATTTCCCTTAACTCCTCCCACGTTAAGGCCATTGCATCATCAATTCCCCTCTTACCCTTTTCAGTATTCCACCAGGTAAGAGCTACCCCAAATAGTCTCCCGGTTGCGTATCGTACCTTGCGATCCTCGGGACAATCGCAGTTGAGGAAGGTGTTTTCCATTTCCTCAAACCAGTGGAGGAGAGCAGTGACACCTTCGGTCCCTTCAAATTTAGGAGGATCGCAAGACTTGAAATGTTTATATGAGCACTTGCTGGTAGGAGGGTTGCCGATGTTCTGGTCATCTTGCTGGGGAGGATTAGTGGGATTTGTGGCGAGAGCCTATTGTACTTGAACCACAATGTCAGGAAGCACCGCGGCCATTTGTTTCGCGATTTGTGAGGCCTTCCTGATCTTTTACCCCTCGTTGTTGTCTAGCCGACATCTACAGGAACATACATAAGAAGATTGTGAGTTTATGGAGTCTTTTTAGGTGTCATGTGTCTTAAAGAAAATGAAAATAACATAAATATCAATAATGCAACTACATCCATAGGATGTCTTGGGTTTGCTCATGTTGGGCCTCAAATGTCTCCCATACCTTCACCTGTATAGTCATGTGGGCTCCCATGACTATTGGCTTGGTAGGATTCACATTAGTATTGGCGATTTAACACTCGCATCACCCGAATGCAAACCACAAAATATGTTTACGAGATGTATGGTCGGAATGTGTCCAGGTGTAGACACAGTGACAACTCAAAGTGGGGTTAGCTCACACGACGTTTGGAATAGCATGCTTTGGCCTAATAGGTACTTCGTACTCTCATCGTTAATCCCCAGGTAGGCAAACTGGTCCTTTATTTTGGATTTATACGAATGCCAACCTAGACAGAACGTTCCGACTACCGGTACTTGTACCCTTCCAGTTACTACATGCCCGTCATGAGAACTCACTTTGATGAGATTTGAAAATACAAAAATCATTGTAAAAACAATCATGAAAATGATGTGATGTGTGCTTTCATGGATATGATATGTTATGAGAATATGATTCATGATAGGCATTATATGATAATACATACTTATGAACATGCTTGCATAACATTGAATGTAACATTTAACATAAAACATATAAACATCATGAAATTTGGCATGTAACACACAAAAATCTTAAAAATTTCTAATCAACTATAGTATAGGCTCTAAGGGTCTAATAACCTATCCTATATCCCTATAGTCATGGCTCTGATACCAATCTGTCACACCCCGACCTGCAGCGGAATAAGAGTCGGGGCATAATTGGGTTATCACCAAAGCTCATGATATTTACTAATATGTTTCATATTTATTAAAGTCAAAATTACATTCTCAATAATCCAAACATGTCCATACAAATACAAAGAAAAATAACCAACTAAACAATCCAAGCTCTAAACCAGTTTATTCTTCTAGGCCAATCCTATGTGTTTCTTGCTGCAGCTGGTTCACCTGTATCATGTGTAAAAATGGGGGTTTTTGGGTCAACATAAGTTGGCGAGTGAACCTTGTTAAATAAACATTTATTATTGATTTTCTTGTTATTTTATCAAGGAAAAATTGTGCAATAATCATAATTGAGCAAATGTGAATAATCAAACAGTAGCAATAACAACTACAAACTATAACATACAATAACAAAAATGGGGAACGAACGGCCTATAATAAATGTATGTACTGAAAATGATAAATGTCTGTGCGATCAAGGCTCAATCAAACGGAGCCGATCGTATGTTGGCACGCCAGGTTCACGCTCATAATGTAATGGGGAACATGCTCAACGCTCATAATGTAATGGGGAGCGGCGGCCTATGAAATTGCATGCACTGAAAATAATAAATTAAATCTAAACAATAACCACCCAACAGTTGAAACAAGCAGAATACACATTTGTTCATGATATGATGTATGCACAATGATTTAAATATAATAAATGACAAGACACATGATACACCCCAAAAACGTGATTAAAACGGGGAATTTTGTAGAGATTCACTCACATTGGGTGCGTTTGGTTGGAGATGATGAGATGCGCACGAGTTGGAAGGATTTAACAACGAGGATAGACTAACCTAAATAATAACGGAAGATATAGTAAATGAGTGGATTTTATTAATGATTTTAATAGGATTTTTAGATATATTTTTGTGAGTTTAAGGCTATTTCCTATCTTTAAAAACATTATTTTTAAGTATTTTTAATTGATTTTTAAATTAAATTAAATAAATAAAAATATAAAAATATGTTGACTTTTGCGTTGACCGTTGACCATTGACTGTTTGATTGTTTAACCGGTTAATTGTGTAAATGCATGCGCCGGGCAGGACTCGAACCCGAGACCTCCCGTTCGCGTGCACGCAGCTCTACCAACTGAGCTACGTGTCTAACCTGAAATAATTTTGTTTTTAATTATATTTTTATACTAACTCAGTTTATTCAAAATTCTTTTATTTTCAAAAATGTTTTAAATCATCGAACCGGTGCCGTTAACAGGTCTCGAACCCGGGACCTGTGCTTTAACGTTACACACAGTCCACCGCTGGACTGTGTGTCTAACTTGGTTAATATATAGATTTTTATTATACTTAACATCTAATGTAAGTTCATCCGGTTCAGTTAGAAAAATTAACATTTTAATTACAGAGGGTGTGTGTGTATCAAGGATCGAACTCGCGGCGTGTGATATGTGTGTGCACACAGTCCACCGCTGGACTGTGTGTCTAACCCGTTTATAATACCGATTTTAATTAATCTTATAATGTTATCACACTTCATCTTCTTCGCTGAATTTACAGGCAACTATTTACTCAACTGTTTCTTGCTTTAAAACGATTAACAAACATTCATAAGACTAAAATGAAATGGCAGAGACGGTGTTGGAAGTAAACATACCGGAGGAATGATTTATCTCAGAATTCCGGCAAGGCGTCGGCTCTGTTTTTATGAACCTCAACTGAGCGAACAAATTAACCGTTTTGATTAGCTAATTGTGGAATTGAAGTACTAAACAAGAGTTATCAGAAGGTTTGAATGTCTATACCGTTTTACAGCGGAAGATAAGGATTTTCAGAAGTTTTCCGGCGAGCGGGAATTATCCGATAACGACGTCTGAAATTGATTCCGATTGAAGGGTTTGAGTTAGCAATAGCTTAACAATTGATAGACAACGAAAGAATTGCGAGACTTAATGATTTGATGGAAAACACGGTTTTCCGGCGAAAGTCCGGCGAGTTCAAATAGCTTCTCCGGCGAACTGAAAGTTATGCGAAAATGCAATTGAAGGTTTGTAGAATGTTTCTGAGTCGCGAGAGGGGTCTTTGATTGAAGTAATTTAGGAATTGAAAGTTTTCGGTTACTAAAACCGATCCATTCTTGAATTTAAGTTCATTCAAAGCAAACTTGATTGAAGGTGTCGGCGCATCGGTTAAACTCAGTAAACCGCGATCAATCAAACGTCTTTGGACGTTTGGTGACCGATTTCGGTTACAGTTAGCGTAATCAGGTCGCTTCATGATTGTCTATAATATTTATTTGTTTCCTAGAGTTGACAGAAAACAACAAGTGGCGGAGTGGTTATGTGTGTGTGTGTTAAGTCTTTGGAGTTCTTTCCGGCTGACCCGGGTTCGAGTCCCGGCAGCCTCATTTTCTTTTTAATTATTTTATTTTTACTTTTTATCAATTATAACTTTTATAGTTTAGTTTGTTTATTAATTATGCATCATTAAAAATTAAAATGGACATAAATACGCAACGAGACATTTATAACTTGATATTCGATTACAAACGGAGCGGGTTTGGAAAACCCGTTTTTGACAAATGTTACACTTGGGATGAACAATAAGGATGGAAAGACGAAGAACTGAAATTTCGGAGTTTGAGTAAGTTTCTTTCATCCGAAATATGATTTTCATCCGAAATATCATTTTCATTCGAAATATCATTTTCCATCCGAAAATATCATTTTCACCTGACATCCAAAATATCATCCGAAATATCATTTTCATCCGAAATATCATTTTCATCAGAAATATCATTTCACTCGAAATTTCCTTGGTTACCGATATTTCCTTTCATTCCGAAAGTTCCATACCTAAACTTTCCTAGAAAAGGGAATTTTGGGCGGTTGATGCTTAGTTACCGGAGATTGGGCCGGATATAATTATTTAATCGCAAAAGTTTGTTAGGTGAATTAAGTTCATGGATCCATTAGCTGGTTTCTAATGATTATTTCGGATAGTTACTTATACCGGGAACCAAACTCATTGTTTAGGTCCTTTATTCGGTTGTGACTAGTTGGGCCTATAAATGGAGCTCGCTCAAAGTCAAAGAATGGTCAATATTGCATTAAAGCTTCGACATGATTCAGTTATGGCTTGATTTCTCAATTGGGATTCGGGGATATTCTGGATTGAAAACCTGATTAAAGGTGGTCAGTTAGCAACCTTTTGGGTGCGGTTAACCAAGGATATTCCGGATAGATGACCTGATTATGGGTGCTTAATTAGCAACCTTTTAGGTGGAGTTAACCATAAATAAAAACCAAATTGAAGATTGTTGGAGATCTCGGGTGATCATTATAGAGTTCGTGTTTGAAGATTGTAGGATGTTTTCGCGATAAAGCTAGTTGTTCATCATTAACTAGTGAAGGACTAAATCTTTATCATATGCCAATTATAGTAGGGGCGATTAATGAGGCATAAACCTTACTTAGAGAGGGAGTTGTTGGTTGAGTTGGAATCTCGAATTAATCTAGAGGAACTTACTTGAGGGGGAAATCTGGAATGAAAGACTATGGCTGATCAGAAGAGACGTGAAGAGACAAGACAACGACAAACACATCTGATATCATTAGTCAAGGGGGAATTTGTTGGTGCATGATTTGTGACTGTTGCTATGCAAATGAAGTTAAACCATAGGTTTTATGTGAAACCTTAAAAGAGGGTTCATGCAAAACCTTAAGAGGATTCACTAGTGGCGACTAGTTAGTTTCATGACTCATCCAGACTACAATAGGTTGTAATTGGTGTTTGGGTTGTACATCTTTCTAAGGGTCCAAGTTAGAAAGCCCATAAGAAACCTTCCAATACTATAAATAGTTATGACTCCTCATATGTAGGGTAGTGATTAGGGGTGAGTCACCAACCCTAGCTCTGCTCACCTAGGGGTGGACAAGAGTGTTAATTAAAAGATATAAACTCTTTCAGTATGTAATCAGTGTAAGGAAATCGGTTTATAAATCTTCTATCTTGTTTGTTTTTTGTTGTTTGTTTGGCTCATACCACACCCAAATCGGTTTTGATGAATCAAGAGTGATGTGAGTTTGTTTATTGATCCACCTGCACTTACATGAAAACGAACAAGATGGAAGATGTAGAAACTGATTTCATTGATAATCAACACAGAGTACGTACCAAAAGATTTTACATCTTTACATTAACGCTCTTGTCCAACCCTAGGTTTCGCATGAACCCTCTTTTCAGGTTTCTGTAAGGACACGTATGTCTATATAATCATGATCAAATCAATCATACGGCATATCGTTATATATGGAATCCGTCACAATTCTTATACACAACGGAAACTAATGTATAAGAAGGTTTAGAAACAGAGAAATTGTTGAAATTGCACTTGTATTAAACACTGAGAACACGCAGTTCTCTTAAATGTACAAATGTCAAAAGTCTCCAAAATACATATCAATCCACGTATATATAGAGTTCTAACTAATCCGGAACTTATTCTAAGTTCCGGGTTACTCTCAATAGTACGGAACTTCATTAAGTTCAGGGAAACAAGATTTTCCGTGAACACCCACATACAAACTATATAAAACACGGAACTACTTCAGGGTTATATAATTCCCCTGAAGTTTATATGAAATCTGGAAAAACCACTTAAATCATACAAAAGTTACACTTAAGTACCCAAAACGTTCAGTGTTTCAATCTCCAGGACTCATCACATTCAGTGCATTTATAGTGTCGCATAAAACATATTGTTTAACTTCATTTGCATAGAAACAATCACAAATCATGCATCAACAAATTCCCCCTTAACTGTTGCTATCAAATCTGTCAATCATTGATAATTGTCAGTCACAAATTATGCATCA
The DNA here is from genome assembly GCA_947069175.1 of Scalesia atractyloides. Taxonomy (NCBI): domain Eukaryota; kingdom Viridiplantae; phylum Streptophyta; class Magnoliopsida; order Asterales; family Asteraceae; genus Scalesia; species Scalesia atractyloides. The sequence continues at coordinate 66,511,834 of CAMTDV010000025.1, forward strand.
ACACCGTCTCCCGAAAGTACAGAACAATTTATCTAACCCCAACAATTCATTATTCTCACCCAATTTACAGCCATGATTTATAGCCCAAACCAGAAGGCTGACCAAATTGAGAACTAAGTTATTCAACGAATGAAGAATCATTCATCGTTGCATGTTGTTTTATAGTTTTATCTGGTGCATACATCCAGGAGAAATAACTTTTCATTTACTCAGTTATTTGGTGCTTTGGTTGCACCTGAGAGATCTGTGAAACAACACGGGAGTATAGTGGCTAATTTATTGTTGAAATCAAAATCTTCCATCAGATAAGATTGTTTCTGGTCGGGGTTCCAAACTTCTTTCTACTTTATCACAAGCAAGTAAAATAGTCTTTATTAACTACTAAAAGAATGAAGAAGTTGTACAAGAACCATTGGCAAAAGGTTAAGAATGATTATGTACAGGGAGCATCCCCTTGTTTCTTGAAGGTAAAAAATGGTCAAGCATTCTACTTCTGTGGGTTCGTACAAGAAACATTGGCCAGCATTCCTTGGAATTTCATAGTTGAGTGGAGAAGATAAACTGATTTTAAATGTTTAACTTTAAAAGAAAATAAATAATAAATAGGTTTTTCACCCATTTTGGTAAATAAGTTTCAAACAACCCATTTTAGTAAATATTTTTTCCACCTACACCCATTTAGGAAAAAAAAACTCAATGATTTGGGTTATTATTATGGGCCCAAGATGGTTGAGACCATATTCTAATCAAAGTGTGAATGTGTTTTAATTGTTTACCGGTGAAAGAGTGCTTTAAAAAGTATGCGACTTCTGTAACTGGCATTGTAGAGATGTTGAGTTTTGAAGGTTTAAAAGGATTTTTTAACATGGGTTTCATCTTTTTTCAAGAAAATAAGGTGGTAGGTACTGAAGCATCACATTGAAGAGTTAGTAGGCAACCCGAGTATTAAAGGTTTTAAAGGCTTTAGTAACTAGGGTATCATATTGTTCTTTAATGTACCACAAAAAAATAAATAAAATGTGTAGCAAACTAGCAATATGTTGGAAGTCACTGAAGCATTACGTCGAAGAGTTGATAGGCAAACCCAAAGCATTAAAAAAACGGAATAAATGAACTAACTAGTTCAAAGATTTTGAAACTGAGTGAGTTTATAACGCATGATTGTTGGGAACCTTTGCGCAATTGGTAGAAAGAAGTGGCCAACGATGTCACGGTGGAGGAAGGTGTTACGTGGGGAATTTGATTTATTTCAACGAGACTAGCCAAAAAAGTTATGGGCTTTGATGAGGTTATTTGCAGGTGGAGACGAGTTCAATATGAAGGGGCATTGACGTGGTGCGAGTGTTATAATTTTTGTTATATTTTAAATACTTTTTATTCATGGATCGAGCTTTAAATTTATAAAACACGATACAATACTACCACTACACATACGTTAGGGCAAGTGCACCCATCGTAGATGTAATATAGTGATGGTAAAATACCGAGATCGTCCAAGGACACAAGAGCTTTTAATACCGGCTTATTATTAACGTCTAATCTAATCAAATTTTGATAAAAGTTTTGATAGCTTTAAAAGATAAAAATAAAAATAATATAAATAATTAGAAAACAAATAGGCATGAAGGAATCATTTGGTTCCAACTCCTCTTTTGTATATCCTTTGATAATTTTCGCACTTTGGACTTTTTAAGAGATTATCTTAGTTATAGTGGCAAACCCCTCTTGTGAAGGCGACGCTACCCTCAACCATATTGGTCTGAGTCAGCACAGATACAGTCCCGCAAGGTCGGATTACTGAAAGATAATTAAATAAGTTATTAATGCGAAAAGTGATAGGCCCCTCTTGTGAAGGTAATGTTACCCTCGGCCATATTGGTCTGAGTCCGCAGGGATACAGTCCCGCAAGGCCGGATAAAGTTTTAATAGTAATTTATTTATAAGGGTTTCAAGTCGTTCTTACTTCCCCCGATTTAATGCCATCTGTCTCAAGGGAAGTCCTAATAAGCTTGAATCAAGTCCTCGTAGGATCTATACACTGAACGAGGCAAGAACTTTACCTAAACACCCTTCTAATCCCCTTCCAAGCAGTTAACGCGCTTTATATAGACCGTAAAGACACGAATGAGTGAATCAACAAAACATGAAGAAATGTTTAACCAAACTTCACTTTCAATATAAAAAACTAGTTATTAAAGTCATTAATACATACCCAATTAAAAGGTTACCAAAGATTAGAAATCAAAAGTAATACATAAAAGATTTGTCTTCACCAAGTGATGTAAAAGATTTAGCCAAGCATGGCCTTTGTTTGACAAGAACTCTTACAATCGATCTTGGATCCCAAGACTACTACAATCTCTAAAAGATGAAATATGGTGATGGTGGTGGGTGTTGGTGTTGTAGTGGTGGTGGACTGATGGCAACTGTGAGAGAAGTGCTTTGCCAAGGGATGCCTTTCTCTTGAACCAAGCACCTCTATTTATAGCTGAAAACAGAGGGCAGGCACGACCTCGTGCCCACCTGGAACGACCCCGTGGTATTCTCTTTCTCTCCCTTCATTAGCTGTAAACGTCAGGTTTTGTACCAACACGCCTCATGGTGTTATAGCACGGCCCCGTGGTCAATGTACTTACTGTACTATAACAGATTCTGCGAATCCTAGAGTTGACCACAGCCCATGTTTAGTTGGCACGACCCCGTGTTGGTTTGTCTTTTGTTGTTGTCTTTTTCTGCAGGGAATCTTGACCAGGCACCCGCGTCCTAAGCTTCTGTTCTTGTTTATTTTGTTGTTTTGGATGTGGATAGAGGTTCGGTAGGTTGTGTCAATCTTCCTTCTTTGTATTTATGTTGGTTTCTGCTGTTAATTTGTTCTTTTTATTTGTTTAAGCTCTTTGATCCTGTAATTTAAAAGTAAACAAAGAAACATGCTTTTCCAACATTAGTACCGAAAAAGGGTCGATTTTATGCTTTGTTTAATGTAATTTATATGGTGCATTTTGTGCACATCAAATGCCCCCACACTTGAATATTTGCTTGTCCTCAAGCAAAACTCTATAATGTGGCTTACACGCCCAAACGGAATTGGTAGAAGAGAAGTTTTGGGCTTTATCTTTAGAGTGTCGGGAATCCAAGTTCTAAATTTATTTTGTTTTTATTTTATTTACAATCTTATTCGTCATGATTTATTTAATACACATTTTAAGAAAAAAATATTTGTTTTGGGAATAAAATGCCTTTTTAAAATTCTATTTAGTTATACACAAATTTACACACCTCACAAGTGGTCACTCAACACTCGGCCGAAGATGTTTAAGTGAAAGCGCTCAGACCCGGTGTGGAGCTTACGCCTACTATAGACTTGAAAAACAATCAAACCTCCTCATTTTTGACGTTCAATCCTTGTAAATATCAAGAGGGCTTTTGCAGGGGTAGGTTTTGGTTAGGGGTAGGTGTTTTTTAGGTAAAATAGTGAAAAGCATAAAAAGTGTCGGTTTTTCAAGAAATCTTGTTTTGTGGCTTAGAAAAAAAAACTTTAGCCAATGTCTTTTTTTAACCAAAGTTGAAACTAAGCCAAACTTGTACTTTATAACCAAACTTTTTACTAAAATAAAGGGTGTAAATAAAAAAATTGTGAATGTGGGTGGTTGTTTTTGCAAAGTTTATATTTTTGCGGGTTTAGAAAAGAAAGAGTTAAGGCTCAAAGGGGTTTAACTAGAGGGATATTTTTGGTAAGGAATGAAAGGAAAATAAAGGTTTAGAATGAAAAATGGGTTAAATTCCTAATGGCTCCATCATTTACTTACTTGGATTTGTGTCGGTAAGGATTGGGAACGTATTATTTTGGAAAGTTCTAATTTGTAAGAACCAAACGGGCTATTCACACAAGAAACGAAAAATAGAGCTATTAAGATAGATGTATATTTGTATGCTCGGTAAAGGCTCAAAACTTACTTTTGTGTAAAAGTGTATATATAATCAAATTTTACACAGATTTTTTATGGCCATTTTATAATTTTCTTAATTGGTTCTTTTTATCACGACGTTGTAAGGTGTAAACTAGTAAAAACATAATTTTTAGAACTTATTTTTCCCAAGATAAGTAAAAAAAATGAGAAATTTTGATTTGAAAAATATTTGAGGTGATTAGAAGTTTTCCAAGGCGAGTTTTGTGTAAGACTTTTTTTAGGACAAAAGATTCAAAGTTTTAACATCCCACCCACATTCTTAAATTACACATTGTTCTCAATGTGTCCCAAATAGGATTTGTTTGGATTAAATATGAAAAAAGTGGGGTAAACAATTTTTAAGCTTACTGGTCACTAGACACCGGGCGTGCCTGGTGGGCATGGCCCGTGGTCAAATTGCCAGTAACAAGGTTTTTTAAAAAGCTTACAGAAGGTTGGGCACGGGGACGTGGGCTATGGGAACGACCCCATGGCAGATGTCTGTGATAGTTAAGAACTTTGGTTTTGTTGGCTGGCTTCTGATTTCTGGGCTTGGGGACCACTATGCTTATTGTATCCAAGCCTCCCAAGGTACCTATGAGCTACAATCCTAACACAATACAATAATCCAACACAACATAAAAAGCATTCCTAAAATATGAATGTTTACTTGTTCAACCACCATCATATGAAAAGAATAATAAAATAAATGCGAGAAAGTAAATTGTTTGAAGAAGCAAATTGTCCAACGGGACGCAGCCCGAAAGTACCAATTTTTCAAGGATTAAATAGAAATAACCTAAAGGGTAGATCTGTCGCCCACCACCACCATTGCCTAATCCGAATCCATGTCCTCGCCTTCCTCCTCCTCATATTGATACGCCATATGCTCCCGGATGTATGTAATATCGTTTTGCATGGTAACGATATTGCGCTCCATACTCCCAATCTGGTTGTTTGAGCTCTATCCCAAGCTATAGGCGTTTCTGGATACTTGGAGTGTTTCCTGCATAATATTGTATAAATTCTGAAAGTTAGGAAACTCACCTCCTCCTTGAGAGAAGGAGCCCGGGGCGTATCCGGAATACCAAGGACGGTTGGGGTCGTTTTCGATTGCAAGGACCTCATCCGGGTCATTTGGGTTCCACACCCGGCCACGTGCATCTTTAAAGTGCATGAGGACATTGTTGCAATCGATGATAAGACCCAAGCTTCGGCATAAGTCTAGGTCGGCCCGTGTCACGCCCACTCCTTTGTGGAATCCACTCAGAGTGCGCCTAATAAAGTTCTTGAATAGCTTGGCAATCCATCCTCCGAAGAATATCGGCGTTTCGAGCGTTGGCGGTGCCATTTAAGGCCATGTTCCTCAACAACTTGTGGTCGACATCAAGGGGTTGGTGATTCAGGATGGAATATAAGCAAGTTAGCTCCCGGAGGTTCACCACCCCACCACTATCCTTCCTTTGGCACAGAGAGCCACTAAGAACCCGATGAATGTATTAGATTAGAGGGTCCTTTATTTTAGTGCTCTTTGTAGAGCTCGAATCATAATGACCATTCCCAATTAGTGCCCAGGCAGCTTGACTTAGGTTATTTGGGAGTTCACGGACACCTTCCGTGAAGTCTTGCTCGGCTGTGTCTTCTTCACTGTATAGCCCAATATTCACGCCGAACTGAGCCACGAAAATGCTATACCATTCTCCCCTACACCTGAACTGAACTGCATTTGACTCAAACAGATCCTTCTTTTTTTGTCAAAAATAAGCGTGCTTAAGAACCATGTTGTATTCGTGGATTGATCTGAGACGGGGTTTCTAAAAAGATACGCAGTAGACCAGTGTTCAGAGTGCCGTATCTTTCCCTTTGCCCCCACAGTCTCAATCGTAGTATAACACACTTGTCGCGTGGTTCCTCATGCCTTGCTTGTAGTACTTCAAACCTGTTTTGAAACTCAAGTTCAGAACTTTCGAATCACAAGAACTTATGAGGTGCCATTCCTGCAAGAAAGAACTAGTAAGACAACTTACGTGTCAAAAATTATGCAAAAATTAAAATCAGGAGGTCTGGACACGGCCCCGTGCCTTAAAGGCACGACCCCGTATCTGTAATCTTGGGCGACCACGGCCCCGTGGTCAATGGGCACGACTCTGTGGCGAACCTTATACTAACCCAAAATTAAGGTTTTCTAGCCGGCTTCGAAAAATTCAAAATTTTGGTTCATTATGTGTAGTTGACCCCAAAAATCAAACCCCAACTGCCAATTTTGCACAAACTACTTGTTTACCCTTCAATTTAAACTTTTTTCGGTTAAGAACGAGGGTTTGTGGAAAACTTCTTGAACAATCTGGTTTTTCTTACTATGTTTGGTTATTTACTTCTCAAAACACTTCTACTTACTACTACTAACAAGATCTATGTAAAAATTTGGGATTGGCACGGGTCTAGTTCAAGAACCCAAGATTTTTCCCAAATTTTTGATGTTAAACTACATGCAAAGTGCTAATCTAACTAAACATGATGCTAGAATCATACCTTGTTGATGGATTTGGGTAGAGAATCATCAATAATTGGTGGAAGAAGGGCAGGAACCGGTTTCTCCAAAGAAAGGGGTCGTGGTTTTGTGTTGAAAAAGTGAAGAAAGAGGGGTTATAAACCCGTCTACAGATTTTCCACGGCCCCATGCCTGGTAGGCACGACCACGTGGCTATTTTTTTATATTTTTAGTGCGTGTGTGCGTGACTGTTTCTCTGAGGGTTCCCTTTTTGGTACTTACCTGTTTTGTGTCCAATCTTTTTGAAATTACTTCCCAAATGTACCCACAAGATAAAAAAGAAAGAAAAATATACATACTTACAATTAACGTTTGGTTGTTCCCTTATCACTTATCTATTTCTTGGAGTGTTATTTCGACTTCCTCAACCTCAAGAAAGCCTTTGTATAGCTTAAGCCTTTGTCCGTTGACCTTGAAAGGTTCACCGTCCGGATGCTTAATTTCTATGGCGCCATCTGGAAAGATTTGGGTAATGTAAAAAGGTGCTGACCACTTAGATTTGAGTTTTCTGGGAATCAACCAAAGTCTTGAGTTAAACAAGAACACTTGATCTCCCCCTGAAATTCTTTAGGTTTGCTTATTTTATCGTGTAGATTTTCCTTGCGTTCCTTATCCATTTCGGAGTTGGAGTATGCTTGATTTCTCATTTCATATAATTCATTTAACTGATAGAATCGATTTTTACTGGAAGTTTCTTGGTCCAGGTTTACGTTTTTTAGTGCCCAGTATGCTTTGTGTGCAATTTCTACTGGGAGGTGACATTTTTTTCCACAGAATGAGTTTATACGGGGTGGTGCCTATTAGTGTTTTATAGGCTGTTCGGAAGGCCCATAAAGCATCATCTAATTTATCTGCCCAATCTTTTTTATTTTGGCCCATGGTTTTCTCTAAGATTCTTTTCAAACCTGATTGGTTACTTCGGCCTGACCGTTGGTTTGAGGATGGTAGGTGGTTGAAAGACGGTGATGGACCCCATATTTTGGTAGAATTTTGTTTAATTCGTAATTACAAAAATCGGTGCCTTTATCATTGATAAGTGCTTTTGGAGTACCAAAACGAGAGAATAATCGTTTCAGGAATTTTACCAGAAATCTTCCATCATTAGTTGGAAGAGCTTCGGCTTCGGCCCACTTGGACATGTAATCGACTGCCACAAGAATATATTTTTTCCCTTTTGACGGTGGGAAAGGTCCCATAAAATCGAAACCCCAAACATCAAAGATTTCACAAATAAGAATGCCATTTTGAAACATTTCATTTCTTGATGAGATATTACCTGTTCGTCGGCATGCGTCACATGTTTTGATTAAGTTGTGTGCATCCTTATGGATGGTTGGCCAATCAAATCCTGAATCGACTACCTTGCGTGCGGTGCTCGTTGCTCCATGATGTCCACCATATGGTTCTTCGTGACAATGGCGAAGAATCTTTCTTGCTTCTTGACCATGGATACACCTTCGTATAAGTTGGTCGGCATAGATTTTAAAAAGATGTGGATCTTCCCAAAAATAGTGTTTGACATCGGCAAAGAATTTTTTCTTTGATGATGTGAAAATCTGTTACACCCCAACCGATGGCGGAAACATCAGGGATGGACGAAATAGATTGCAAGAGACTTCATAACGCTAAATGTGACAAGTATTTAATAATCAAAATTTCATTTCATTGCTAAAATCAAGTACAATGTTTCAAATCAAAATACACCAACTTAACAAAAGGACAAATACAACAATAAGTGCGAAAATTAAGATGAGTTTCTAGTTCATCCTACTAAGTTCCATTCGTCATAATCATCATCAATTTCCTTCAATACGTATTAAAGTACATGTCAACACGTAAAGCATTGGGGAGCATACAAGTTTGATTTCTAGCATAAGTATAAAAGTTTAAACGAACCCACATGGCATAATGGTTATTTAGAACTAACGTAAAATACTAGCATGCAACTATAAATGTCATACCAAAGATTACCGCTAGCGTAATCTTATCGTCGCAACGATAAGATCGTTATGATTAACTTAACATGACCTCAAGAATACGGGCGGTGCATTACTCCTATAGCGCTATACATGTTAAGGGAGGCTTGCACGAAGTTAATGACAAGTATAAAACATAAGAATAGTCTAGCATATACGAATTCAAGTATAACATATTAAGCATGTATATTGGATTGTTTGTTTGTGTTTTAAGCATAAAGTATGTGATTGTGTAAGTTTGATAATGAATACGTATTGCACCCAAAGTGACGGAAAGTAAATGGGTCATGTACACTCACGGTTTGCGAAGAAATTTCCACTTTGTAAGTATGACGAGTCTTAAGTTTATGGAACACTGAAGTTACCAATTTTGGTTCTTGAACTTTTTGTTCAAAGTTGAAAATCTTGGACATTTGAGAGAGTTTGGAAATGATTTGGAGGTGGTGAAAATGTTTGGAAGGTGTTAGGGTTGGTATTTATAAGAGAGTTAAGTGGTTGGGGTTTAAATGAAGATGGAAAGTGGTTGGAGGAGAAAGGAGGTGGAAAAGGGTGAAATATGATTGACTAAAGAAAGGTGGAAGGTGATTGGAGAGAAATGAGGTGGAAAAGCATTTGGTTTTGCTCACTTTTAGTCCCTGCACTTTGTAACTAGGTTATTTTATGTTGATTTCTTGTATTTTAACTTGTTTTTAGGTATCAAAGTGTATTTTAAGTCTCAGTTTTGCATATAAACACGTATTTAAAGAATGATTGTGTATTTAACACAATATGAAACGTAACACGTATATGTATAAAAATGAATTCCATTATGATAAACGCCTCGATTTGTGAGATTGAAATTGAAATACAAATGTAAGGTTTCTAAAAATAGAATACGAATACGAACTTTCTAAAAATAAGAATACGGAAATACGATGCGTTACAGTCTCCCTACTTTAAGAAATTTTGTCCCGCCATTTATTTAAGAGGAATACTTGGGATAAGATGGTTTTTTGGTGATTCGATACGAGCGATAATCGGTTAAAAATGTTTGACTAAACGCGAAATTTTGATGCTTAGTGCCGAAGTAGCGTTTTGTGTATTAGCGTGACTAAATTGATAGTCTATGGTTAATTGGGAGTACGTAGATAATTTTGAGTGAGCAGATTGGGACATCAAGCGTAAGTAAGTGTAAAAAAATAAAAATTGTATGTGTGTATATAGGCAATGCGAGTTTGACCTAGTTTGGACAACTCGGTGAAAGAAGTGTTTTAAAAAGAATGAGTCCTAAGGAGAAAAAGTTTTAGTATAAATAAGGATGAAATTTGATGTAATGTGCGGCCCACACAGTAGTTTGTATGAAAAGTCTTAATGGGTCCAAGGCGTATTAGTAAAGTCACAAGTCGTAAAAAATGTTTATTGGTGAGAAAATAGGAAGGTAAATATATGGTTTTCAGAAGGTTTTGGCGGTAAATTGGCCGACTAGTTGGAGTTTGCGTGTAATAAATAACAATAATAAAAAATAGTTTAAAAATATTTTGACTGAACTGAGCTTGTGAGGATGTTTGCTAAAATGGATTGAATGTTTAGGTCGATTTACTATAAATAAGGTTTAGACGAAATGTTAAGGGAATAGTTATGAATAATCATGGCATGAGAATGAATGAATGATTTGGTAGGTGTACACGAGGGGTAAAAATGGTATGGATATTACACAGAATGCGAACATAAAGCATTGAGGGTTTTTGGTGATAGTGTAGTCGTTGCGGCTAATGATTTTGGGAATGAGATTTCGTTATAGACGAACCAAGTATCAATTGTTTCAAAGTGAGTTTGGGTACAATCGAGGAAAGGATTGTGAGGCATCATAGTTTGTTGTTAGGAGAACATATTTAATAAGGTCCGAATAACACCGAATTTCACATGGCACGTTTTATGAAAGTTTGGTAACATGTTATATATAGGAAGTATCAGCGGCGCATCCACCAAGCTCTAACATGTTACATCTATTTCGCTATTCGGTGTCATGTTACGTTCCATGTTATAACACACAGTAGGACCTACTATGGTTTTCATACGCCTACCAGTATAATCCCGTGTGTACCCGTGATTAGCCTGGTCATTGCATGATCTGTACTAGTAGTGTATGGGTCACGGGTAAATTTTAGCGTTACAAGTGTGGATGCGTGTGGGACAGTGTATGAAAATTTAAGCAAGTATACACGATTGTATTTAAGTATGCGTGTATCTAACGTAGGCAAAACAACTCGGTTGTGCCCATGTATGGATTTCAAGTATGACTATCGTGTAGTTTGAATGTATGAATGTTAGTATGATTGATGACAAACATGTATCAGATTTGCATGTAATATCGAGCGTATAAGTTGAAATTTACATGAGTTTAAGCACACATAAGTCTAGTATATAGTTTTGAGTGTATAAATCAAAGGGTAAACAATGATATGTGCACGATTGTTATGAAAAATAGAAAGAATCAATTGTATAAGATTGAACGTATAAAACGATATGCATGTATATAGTTGTTTGAGCAAATCATTATGTTTATCGAATCGAATAGATCGGGTCTGTCGAGAATGGAGAATCAAGCTTGTGAATGTCGAGAGGATATTGAGAAAATTATTAATTTGAGATGAAAGATGTGGTTTATAAAAAGAAAATGATACTTTCTTTTTAAAATGTGGATTCTCGTATGTGTAGATTGTCCGACCTCATGAATCTTCCATGTCCACGGGTTTAGATTTAGAATTTCATATTAGCGGTTTTGAGAAAGGTCTTAAATAGTGAGCTTGCTTCATTGAAAGTACTTTATATCAAAATAAGAAAAGTTGTGTTTGAATACTTATGTGGAAAAACTTTGGTTACGAAAAGAATTTTAGCAAAATGAATTTATAGATAGTCGAACTTTGTTGGTATAGGTGTGTAGTGTATGTATTGGGAGTTGGTTTGACCGATAAGATGGTTGTGGTAGGTTGATTGAATGGTAGTTTGATGGTTAGGTGTCGGGTTCCGGCTAAGCGCTTATAAGTTCAGCTCTTGGTGCACACAGCACGGTATACGAGTGAGTTACCGGTCATGGGTATTGGGAGATTCCCTAGGTATGGTTCGTATTAGGTTTCTGGGTTTGTGAGTATAGGAGAGGGTTGTAAGAGTTTCATCCTTGTTCTAAGGCGTTGATGGATCTACCCGTAGGAGAGCTAGTCTAAGTTAGGACCAATTATTGTGAATCGAAGTCTCGAGGGTGTATGGTCGGCTATTTGCATTTTTCCGGTTAGGTTGACTATGGATTGGTTATGTTTTACCAACTAGGTTAGGTTAACGAAGCGACATCTACAAGAATTATACGAATGTGAGAGAAAGTTTTCTTTGGCTTCCTATTGGGAACAAAGTGTCTTTTGGTTCATAGTATAATGCGAGTGTGCTTTAGTGATTGGGTGAATGTGAAAATCGTGGGCAATAGGTTCATTAAACCGACTAGGTTGATAGGTAGCATTTCATAAGACTTTGAAAATTGGGTAAGGAAACATTTAAAGCATGAATGGGATTTTCACGCATGTGATTTATGTAAATGGATCGTAGGGTAAAAACACGTTTGATAAAACAATGAGATTTGAGATTCATGCATAAGCGGGAAAATTGACATAATGATAAAAGGTTTAAGTATAAGACTTAATCGAGTAGTTGTCATGAAAATTGTAACACCCTGATCGCGTAATACAACAAACCGTGACAGAAACATTGGGGAGTCACGTTACAGGAAATTCTTTCACAACATATGGTATTTAAAGTTTTGTTTTATTGAATTAATGAATTACATTGTTTTGGAACAAATACAAGCAATTGTCTTTCAAGTTTTGTAGTAAGCTAAGGCCCGAGTTCATCCTATGTGTAGCATGCGTTTAACAATCATCATATTATAGTACCTGAAACATACGTGAAAATAAACGTCAGCATAAAAATGCCCGTGAGTAACATAGGTTTTGTGATTTAGATTCATGGCTTTGGATATTAAAAGAAAAGATTGAACGATTTCAAAATAGCCATGAATCCTTGATAAAAATTTAGTTTCTAAAATACTTTGCTTTTTTGATAAAAAGATTTGCAGTATATGCAAAAATATACTCTGGATTTGAAATAATAGAATTGATAGTATATCAAATATACTTTGGTTTATGAATAATTGAATTGATAGTATATCAAAATATACTTTGGTTTATGAATAATAGGATTTGGTAGTACATCAAAATATACTTTGGTTTATGCATAAGAGAATCGGTATTATATCAAACTATACTTTGGTTTATGAATAAGAGAATAGGTAGTATATCAAACTCTACTTTGGTTTATGAAGTCGATAAAAGATAAACTTTATGGCTCAATTAAAAAACTTTGTATGAACACATTGTGGTCATTTGGTAATACATTCAAACCTTATTCGCTGACGTTATAAATTTACCATGAAGGTAAATCTATTTGGGGTAAACTTGGTTTCTGACATTCCCTAATCAAACTTCCAAACAAACCTAGGAAGCGGGAATGGGGTGTCAAGTCCTATAGCGCTATGTCATACTACAAATCGGCTTGATCCTTGTTAATGAATGTATTTTAGGCATGAATACAAATACACACCAATAAGGGTCTTACAAATTTTGAAAATCATTATTTAAGCCATAGGTAACAGATTCAAATCGTTAATGGATAGAGTACGGTGTATATATAATCGTATGGTTTCGAAAACATGAAAATAGTGATAGACACATATGAAACACCCCAAAACATTTAGAAAACGTAAAAGATGGGAACTATGTACTCACTTGGGATTGCGTATGTGTCCTTGATCAACGGAATAAACAAAGCTCAAACGTGTCCTAATGTGTCGGATAAATATGTTAGTGTGTCGTGACTTTAATTGGAGGATTCGGATAGAATGAAGTCTTACAAACCAAACGAGTGTTGGGACTCGTATGATGTGGTTTAAAGCTTAACATTCCGATTTGAAAGGATCCTAAGTGCTTTTGACCCGTTATGACTCGTCAACATAGTTTATACTACTTTAGCGGGTTATAGCATAATTAAATAACCGGATGGTCAATTATGTCCTTGATGAGTCTTATATGCCAAAACAGGTTTGATTATGTTATAACATCAGTTTAGATGTCAAAACTTTGGTTACATATACTTAAAACCAATTTATGCGCAAAAAAGGCTTTTTGGTCATTTTAAAAGAACATAAAAGCGACTCATCATATAACTAACCAAACCTTATGACCATAAGGTATAACCTTAGAGGGTTATTCCGTATACAACTATGGTCCTAAAATGCGCTTGGTCGAATCCTAAGATCAACCAAACGGGTCAGATTCGAAAGTCAAAGCGGTGGTCAAACCGCTCACTTACGACCCAAATAAAAGCACTAAACTAGAAGTGACGAGTTATACATGTTGAAACATGTCTAACTAAGTCATAAAACTGATTTGGTATCACAATATGGAGTTTTGATACCCAAAAATAGTTTCGTCATAAAATGCACATTATGTGCATCTTTGACCGAAACTTTGACTCGTCACTTCAACTAGTAAACGTGGTAATCAGAAGGTGCAGACGCAAGGGATTATAACCTTTGTGATTACAATCACGTTGCAAAGTTCAATTGAACTTTGACTTGATAAAAATGGTCAGAACTGAAAGTCAAACAAAAGTCAAACTATTTGACTTTTAACTCATAACAAGCTAAAATAAAGAAATAAACTAAGGAAGAACACTTACTTGTTGTTCTAGGAAGTCTTGGAACTCAGTAGGAGGCTTCCATAAGCTGGAAACAACTCCAAAGAGCATATTAGAGAAGAAAAATGAAATGAGCACTTGAAAATGGCCAAACTCTTGGCTATTTATAGTGTTCAAGAGCCCTTAAGATCATTCCAAGTGTTCTTGAGGTGTCATGATCAGAGAGGAGGTGTTAACATTTGTCAATTGGTGGCAAGAAGTTGGAAAGTTCGAATTCTTGGGGATCAAGGCTTCAAATAAGAAGCTACCATGTTTCTGCTATGCTGGGCACCCCATACGGACCATATGGGTTTTCCTTTATTGTCCGCTAAGGTCCTGGCAGGGGCAGAAGTTTCAACTTTTGGCAGATTTAGTCCCTGGACTTGTATTGTCGCGTTTTGTCAATTTTAACCCCCTTTTAACCCAATTTTTAGGCTATAAAAAGGTGTTAAGGCATATGTAACTTGGATTTTGCTCGGAAATGTCGTGGATGTCGGTTCGTTCGGTTGTACGGTTAGCGTTTCGCATTATTCAACCTTTATCTAACACGAAAATGATCGAAATTGCGCAACGATTGATATTTTTGCATTCTTATCAATAAAATACAAGATTTTATTGAATATAAAAATATTTGGATTGGTACACATGGTCCGTATTAAAAATACAAGAATTGGCAAACTTTCACAGTTTGTCGAAAATAGCCTACGAGCTTGTATAAGCGTGTTTTTGTCATACCTACTCCTTCAAAACTTATATCTAAGTTATTAAAGGGTATTTAGGGTATGTGTAGCTTACGTCCTTGTCCTAGTTTGTAGTCCATTAAACTGATTATGTTTGAGTATCAGTTAACGAATTTCTTCCAAAACAAAAAGTTTCTAAAGTTTGGAATTGTATGAGGAATGAAATGTACAGATATCACACATATGTAACTTGGATTTTGCCTGAAAATGTCATGGATTCAGTCGTTTGGTTGTACGGTTACGCGTTTTGCAAATAACTTCAACGCTTTATCGAACACGTAAATGATCGAAATTGCGCAACGATTGACATTTTTCATTCTTATCAATAAATACAAGATTTTATTGAATACAAAAATATTTGGATTGGTACACATGGTCCGTATTAAAAAATACGAGAATCGGTTAGACTTTCGCAGTTTGTCGAAAATAGCCCCTGGGCTTGTATAAGGGTGTTTTTGTCATACCTATCCCTTCAAAACTTATGTAAAGGGTATTTAGGGTATGTGTAGCTTATGTCCTTGTTCAAAGTGTACATCATGTTAAATTTATTGCATTTGAGTGTCAGTTAACGAATTACTTCCACAAAAGTTTTTTAGAGTTCGAAATTGTAAAGGATTGGAAATGTGCAGACGTCTCAAAAGTGGTCGAGTTACGATTCAATCTCTCATCGAAAAGTGGACATCACTCCTAACACAAGGATAAGATCTCTTCGAGGAATGGGAGTTGGTAACGATCACCGAGGTAAGGAATTCATACCTAGCTCGTTGGTGAAGTCGTTGTAAGAAGGAGAGGAGTGGAGCCAATCGTCAAGGTAATGGAATCACTCCTATCTTGATGGTAATGCTTCCATTTTTGGGAATACAAGTAGTGTCTTCCTTGTCGTTGATGTTATGAAATCGTACATATAAATAAAGTGGAAGGTATATGAAAAGGATTAGTATGATATGTATGTAACCGTTGTGAAAGAATTTTGAAAAGGAGAAGTTTTGATCATGTGACATCTGAGCCGTTTCAACTATCATACGATTCCGAACCAAATGAAATCTTGTGTTTTATTCTCTAGAATTGTAAAATTACATGTGACATTCATACATTTTAGTCCATGTACAATTTCGACACTTTAAAGCTTTTTCTAGAAGATATACGTAAACTGTTACGCAAACGTAATCAGTTAAATGCAACGTATATTCCGGAATAGTGATACATGTATAAAATACCCTAAATATCCTTTGCATAACTTACAAATAAGTTTTAAAAGGTTTGGTATGTCAAAAACAAGCCTATTCGATCACAGGGACTATTATGACAAACTACGAAAGTCTGCCGATTCTCGTAGTGACACACATTCCGAAACAAACTCATAAGCTAAGCATACCCTGAATAACCTTAACATAGCTTAGAAATAAGTTTCGCAGGCTTCGGTATGGCAAAAACCTGCTTATGCAACTTTAGGGGCTATTTTGTAAATTCTGCGAAACTATGCCGATTCGCATATTTCTTAATCCGGAACATGTACGCACATCCAAAAATTTATGTAATCATTAAAATCTTGTATTTTAATGATTGGAATGAAAAAATATCATTCGTTACGCATTTACGGTCATTTACGCGTTCGTTACGATTTTCGTTGTAATTAATCGAAAACCGCAACCGTACGACCAAACAAACTGACTTCTGAGATATTTTTAAGCACATTTCAAGTTGCCTATACTTTAATGTCCTTATAAAGCTTGAAAATGGGGTTAACATGTGTCAAAAATGCCAAAACGCGTCAAAATCAAGTTCAGGGGCCATTTCTGCAAATTCTAAAACTTCAGCCCCTGCAAGGGCCTTATGGACCGTAAGGCAAAATCCCATATGGTCCGTAAGGGGTCCCCAGCTCATCAGAATTGTTGAATCAAGGTGGAAGCTTCTTGTTAATTCCTTTATTGACTAAGCAAACTAATTTGCCACCCTTCTCTCTGAATCTAACATGTGTTATGACACTAATCCAACTTAGTGGTGACTCATGGACACTTGTAATGCTCTTATAACTTCAATTCAAGTATAAATAACATGGGGATTTAGCCATTTGAACTTTTGTAACCTACATCCTTGCTCTCATCTGCTCTCATCTGAAGTAGCAACCAATTAGAGATCATCCTCTGAGTTCTATGGCTCTTCTAGAGTATTTGTAAGTGTTCCATTCATGGCTTCTTCAATTCTCTTAGTTTATTTGGACTAAAAATCAAACAGATTGACTTTCTGTTTGACTTTCAGTTTTGATCATGAATTGGTCGAAATAAAGTCCAATTGAACTTTGTAATATGATGGTGATCATGATGGTTATGGTCCTTAGTGATCAAGCCTACTGATTTCCACCTTTTCAAGTCTTAGTGACGAGTCAAAGTTTTGGTCAATAAGGTGATAAATACACACTTTATGACGGAACTGATTTCGGTATCAAAACAGTTTGTTTTGATACCAAAACTCTTTTACAACTTTATTAGACATATCAAAACATGTCTAACTCGTCACTTTTGGTTTAGTGCTTTTTAGAGTCGATTGTTGAACGGTTTTGATCACTGTTTTGACTTTCAAAACCGACCCGTTTGGTCAATCTTTGGACCCAACCAAATACATTTTTATGACCAAAATTATATAGGGAATAACCCTCTGAGGCTATACCTTATGGTCACTTCAATTGGTTAGTGTTATGATAAGTAGTTGTTATGTTCCTTAATAATAACCAAACTGCCCTTTTTGCGAATAAATCAATCTAAAGCATATCTAATCTAAATTTTGACATGTAACCTGATGTACCAATAATATTAAACATGTTTTAGCAATTTAGAGTTATCATAACACATATCTAACCATCCGAATGCGTAGTTACGTAAATGACACGTTAAAGTGGCTTAAACTACCTTAACGGGTCATAACGGGTCAAAAGCACTTAGGAACCTTTCGAAATCAGAATATTAACTTTATTAAACCATTTCATATGAGTTCCAACACTCACTTGGTTTATAAAGTCTCATTCTATCTGATTCTTTCGTTTATGTCTCGACTTACATTAGGACACACTTTATTCCTTGATATTTGGGCTTTGTTCACACACTCGTACAAGGCTTATCCGCAAATCCAAGGCGAGTACATTGGTCCCCTCTTTTATGATATTCAAATGTTTTGGGGTGATTCATATGTGCTAAGTTGTT
The DNA here is from genome assembly GCA_947069175.1 of Scalesia atractyloides. Taxonomy (NCBI): domain Eukaryota; kingdom Viridiplantae; phylum Streptophyta; class Magnoliopsida; order Asterales; family Asteraceae; genus Scalesia; species Scalesia atractyloides. Next base: position 66,530,005 of record CAMTDV010000025.1, read on the forward strand.
TTCAATGTACAAATACTATGGTTTATATAACAATATGCTTTCAATAATGTGATACAACTTGTTGGTGCGTTATCCATGATATGAATGACGTTCACTAACATTGATATGCCGCCCAGTTGTAAGTTATGGTACCATAGGATTGACAATCCCGTTACTAGGCTATTCACTGGATTTGGTGGGTAGTTTGGGGAACGGCAGAAACTGTTTATGATTAACAAATCATTCGTTGATTTGTTAGTCTTGTTAAAGAGATCTTTTAGGATCTATTAAAGATACCCTTGGGGTATCGTCGAGTCAACAAAGGCTTGAATGTATTCGTTAAAGAACGACCAAAAGTTTTCACAATTAGAAACAAGGACAATGGACAATGTTTTATGACAAGTACAATGAATAATGGTTTATGACAAGGACAATGAACAATTGGTTATTGACACGAACAATGGTCGAATGGTTATTTTTGAACAAGGTTACACAACAATTTTATTTAAGATATAAACCATACGAAGTTTACTTACAAGATGATTTACAACTCAAATTTACGAAACAAATGTTTTCAGTCAAGATCCATGGCTACAAAGTTTTGATTTACTTATATTAACTTGTAAATTTGATATATTATATTGCGATATCAAACACTTTTTGATTTCAAGATTTATACTCGTCGATTCTTGAAGTTGGACGAGGTATTGTAATATAGTTATAAAGCCATGAATTTGACACTCACAAAAACTATGTGCTCGCCGGCTTTCTTTTATGCTGACCTCGTTTTTCACATATGTTTCAGGATTAGTTTCATGACGATTGTTGCTGCATACTTCACCTAGGACGGACGCGGACTTTAGTGCCTTAAAGCAAGAAAGACAAATAATATACTTGTTTGTTTATTTTAAATTCCAAGAGCAATGTAATCGTGTTAATATTCAATAAAACATAATTTCAAATAGCATGTGTTATGCAACAATTTGTAACGTGACTCCCCAAGTGTTTCCGCCGCGTGTTGATTTACGCGATTTGGGGTGTTACAGATTGGTATCAGAGCACTGGTTATAGGTAATTAGGTTATTAGTAATGCTTTGATCTAGTCTATAACCTTCCTAGGACCCCAACACAAGTTAACTTGTGTTTAGATTCTTAAAACATTACCATCACCTATCCTTAGGTGATTACTGAAAACAAAGCATATCACATCTTTTGAAAGTCAAAATTTTTCTAAAACTTCACAAGAAATCATCTATCCTTAGATGGTTTGTTCTTGGGCTTATTGCCTTCAAATTTTCAAACTCTCGTCAAAGTTTGGGCTTTAATAATGTGACGCATGCAATCTGGAAGAGTGGGTGCCTGTACCCTGAGTTTACTGTCTAAGGCTTGAGTGTTCGTACAAATCCACTTAATCGGACCAGTCACTCTTACCTGGGAACTCTTGGGGTGAGTGTCCACTTATAGGCTAAAGCATGTCTTCGCGATTCATTATAAAGACCCATTACTTTGATTAGTCACTGTGTCATTTGTTTGTTCTTAGTACTAAACAATTGATCACAATCCTTATGCTTCACCGATATTTCTTTTAACAATTCATTTTGGCTATCCAATATCAATCTCGTTCGGTTTCACCTATATTTTCCTCTATCTTTTCCAGAATGCCTTCTCCTCACAGCGATACTCAAAGGTCTGAACTGGCTATTACCAGCGCCCAACAGATAGGCATAATACTCAGTGGGACCCTTAAGTTAGCTGTAGCCTCATCCAGTTCTGATGATAAGACTACTCACGAGGCACCAAAGAAGACGGAAGCCAAGCCTTCAAAAAAATCAAGGAAGCGTAAAGCTTCAAAGAATCCTCCAATTCCGCTTAACCAAGTGGGACTTAGCCAGGTGGCTCCGCCACCCGCTAAGAAACCATACAAAGGAAAAGCACCTCTATACAATCAATGTAACCTTCATCACTATGCCAGTGTTCAATGCCGAAAATGGTTTAACTGTGGACAAAATGGTCATACAACCAAAGTCTGTCGTTTGACTACCTCACCAAATCAAGCTATGGCAGTTCCTACTCCAATTACCGCAACTCCTCATGCGATACAGGGTTGTCCTAACTACCCACATGGAATCTGCTTCAATTGTGGTTATCCTAATCACTTCAACTAACATGGCTGACAAAGGATGACTCAATGTGCGAGCACAAGAGTAACACTGGCAACATCAAGGCTTGTGCTGATGTCTGAAAATACACTTGAACTCTTATGTTTCTGTTTCTTTTGTCAAGAACCTTGAAAACACTTCGATTGTCTATAAATAAATTGGTTGTTTCATTTTGTTTACAAATGTGATTTCATATATGTCTGTTACTCCCCTGCAATATCAATACCAAGAACCTGGTTCCTTGTGAATCAAACTACTCTTCTAGTTTCTTTCATTTTGTGATCACCCGCGATCTCCACAAAAATCCTAAGTACTCGTTTCTTTTAAGAAACAAACTACAAGGTACAAGTTACAACTCTTAACAAATACTCAAAGTATCACTTGAAATCCTTGATTGGATACCTAAAGATACTTCCATGAGTCCTTAAATGGTCTTATGCAATATGTCTATACCACAACCCTCTGATTGTTCATAACACTTTGCATGGTACACAATTTCAAAAAAAAAAACATTATACTGATTTCAAAATTCCATGATTTCAAATATATTTCATAAGATTCTAAAAAAAACCATGTAACATAACATATTTGTTTAATATACGAAGTGCATAATTACAAAATACATATTTTCAAAAACCCTATACATTAATTCAAGGATTTTTCATGTGGTTTCAAATCAATTTATTAAGGTATATTTACCCAATATATATAGTGCATAATTTCGAAAACATTATATTTATGATTTCAAAAACATTAAGCATGTTTTTTCAAAAATTTCATGCATGATTTTCAAAGAAACTTTTGCGGCATATGTTGACCTAGCATATGACCACATTGATTTACAATACATCTTGCTAAGTATGTTGACTGAGCATGCTAGCACATTGATGACATGGACATTTCTACTTCGTGTGTTGACCTAGCATACCTAGTACAAGGTTTCAAAATACTTCCGCTACCTGAATCCGAAATCCTATTAGGATCTTCCTATCGTCATAGTTAGATCCTTGGGAATGTTTAAAGTGAAATATCAAAGCCCTTAATTTGATTCTTTGTGCACTTCAATACATATGTTATGATTCAATAAGGCCAACCAAATCCTTACAAGATCTTCCTATCTTCATAGTTAGATTCTTGTGGCTGCTTAAAGTACTAAATGAACTCCTTGATTGGATTTCTAGTGTATTTGATGATTATGTGATTATGTGTTTATGTGGCTAGTTGTGATTTAGATAACGAAACGAGTGTAATACCATAAGAACATGGTGGATACGCCACTGGTACTTCCTATATATAAGTGTTCTTAGTGTATTACCCTTGTAGCGTTATCCGAATCATTTTAGGATTTTGGTATACAATTGTTTCAAGTTCAATATCCATATCCTGGTAGAATCTTCCATGTCTTCAAATGATAGATTCTTAGAAGGATATCCAAAGGCGCTATCTTAAATCCTTAATGGGCTTTTCTATGCAAATAGTCAATGCCCTTGGATTTTAAAGTGCTATTCCAAAGTTAAAGAGATTGATTCGTCAATCTAGTTAAAGAGGCCTTCCAGGGTCTAGTTAAAGAGATCATTCGTTGATCTAGTTAAAGGGATCTTTCAGGGTTTAGTTAAAGAGGCCTTTCAGGGTCTAGTTAAAGAGATCATTCCTTGATCTAGTTAAAGACCCCTTTCAGGGTTTAGTTAAAGAGACCTTGCAGGGTCTAGTTAAAGAGATCATTCGTTGATCTAGTTAAAGAAACCTTTCAGGGTTTAGTTAAAGAGGCCTTTCAGGGTCTAGTTAAAGAGATAATTCGTTGATCTACTTAAAGAAACCTTTCAGGGTTTAGTTAAAGAGGCCTTTCAGGGTTAAAGAGATCATTCGTTGATCTAGTTAAAGAAACCTTTCAGGGTTTAGTTAAAGAGGTCTTTCAGGGTCTAGTTAAAGAGATCATTCGTTAATCTAGTTAAAGAAACCTTTCAGGGTTTAGTTAAAGAGGCCTTTCAGGGTCTAGTTAAAGAGATCATTCGTTGATCTAGTTAAAGAGGCCTTTCAAGGTCTAGTTAAAGAGATCATTTGTTGATCTAGTTAAAGAGACCCTTTAGTGGTCTAGTCAAATCTCCACAAGTTTATTGTTGATTTATTCCCCTACACATTACAAAATGAACTGTGCGGACTATGCAAGGAATTTTGTAATTATGGACGCATACATAATTATAACATTCAGTTCACAAAATCTACAGCAAGTTTTGTCATGTGTAAGAACCTATCGTAATAAGAGTAACGAAACGGGAACAATGTAACAAGGGCATGGTGGATACGCCGATGGTACTTCCTATATATAAATGCTCCTTATCACATTGCAAGCGTGTCGTTATTTAAGTTACTAGAAGTTCTGGACCTTGACCAATGTTGTTTTAATCTTTCATTCTCCGACTCCAACTACGAGCACACACAAGTTTCCCATACTAGTCTTCATGGGAAATCTCTATAAACATTCTTCCGTTTGAAATTCAACACTCATTTCTAGTTATGCTATGACAAAAGACATCACTTTGGCATTTACATGATTCTATTCTAAGGCTCGGTGCGAACAAAGATGTCATACAACCACCTATTGCAACAAAGTTTAGATTTTCGAATCTAAGTTCATGCCAATAAACAATGTACGAGTACAATAAACAAAGTTTGCTAAGAGTCCAAACGTTGCCTAGAGTTTTACTCCGAGAACGAAGGATCACTTGAAGCGATACCCTCACATATGTATACACAAGTTTCCTCTAAATTAAATTTCGAGACGAAATTTCCAAAAGTGGGGGAGAATATGACATCAGAGCCGTTTCAACTATCATACAATTCCGAACCAAATGAAATTTTGTGTTTCATTCTCGAGAATTGTAAAATTACATGTAACATTCATACATTTTAGTCCATGTACAATTTCGACACTTCAAAGCTTTTTCTAGAAGATATACATAAACTGTTACGCAAACGTAATCAGTTTGACACAACGTATATTCCAGAATAGTGACACATGTATAACATACCTTAAATATCCTTTGCATAACTTACAAATAAGTTTTGAAAGATTTGGTATGTCAAAAACAAGCATATTCAATCACATGGACTATTTATGACAAACTACAAAAGTCTGCCGATTCTCGTAGCAACACACATTCCGGAACAAATTCATAAGCTAAACATACCCTAAATACCCTTAACATAGCTTAAAAATAAGTTTCGAGGGCTTCGGTATGGCAAAAACCTGCTTATGCAACTTCAGGGGCTATTTTGCAAATTCTGCGAAACTATGCCGATTCGCATATTTCTTAAACCGGACATGTACGCACATCCAAAAATTTTTGCAATCATTAAAATCTTGTATTTTAATGATTGGAATGCAAAGAGATCATCCGTTAAGCATTTACGGTCATTTACGCGTTCGTTACGATTTTCATCGTAATTAACCGAAAACCGCAACCGTACGACCAAACGAACCGACTTATGATATATTTTTAAGCATATTTCAAGTTCCCTATACTTTATTGTCCTTATAAAGCTTGAAAATGGGGTTAACGGGTGTAAAAAATGCCAAAACGCATCAAAATCAAGTTCAGGGGCCATTTCTGCCAATTCTGAACTTCAGCCCCTGCAAGGGCCTTACGGACCGTAAGGCAAAACCCCATACGGTCCGTAAGGGGTCCCCAGCTCATCAGAATTGCTGAATCAATGTTGCAGCTTCTTGTTAATTCCCTTATTTACTAAGCAAACTAATTTGCCACCCTTCTCTCTGAATCTAACATGCGTTATGACACTAATCCAACTTAGTGGTCACTCATGGACACTTGTAATGCTCTTATAACTTCAATTCAAGTATACATAACATGGGGATTTAGCCATTTGAACTTTTGCAACCTACATCCTTGCTCTCATCTGCTCTCATCTGAAGTAGCAACCAATTAGAGATCATCCTCTAAGTTCTAGGGCTCTGCTAGAGTATTTGTAAGTGTTCCATTCATGGCCTGTTCAATTCTCTTAGTTTATTTGGACTAAAAATAAAACAGTTTGACTTTCAGTTTTGATCATGAATTGGTCGAAATAAAGTCCAATTGAACTTTGTAATATGATGGTGATCATGATGGTTATGGTCCTTTAGTGATCAAGCCTACTGATTTCCACCTTTTCAAGTCTGACGAGTCTAAGGTTTGGTCAATAAGGTGATAAATACGCACTTTATGACGGAACTGATTTCGGGTATCAAAACAGTTTGTTTTGATACCAAAACTCGTTTACAACTTTATTAGACATATCAAAACATGTCTAACTCGTTACTTTTAGTTTAGTGCTTTTTAGAGTCGATTGTTGAACGGTTTTGATCACTGTTTTGACTTTCGAAACTGACCCGTTTGGTCAATCTTTGGACCCAACCAAATACATTTTTATGACCAAAATTATATAGGGAATAACCCTCTGAGGTTATACCTTTTGGTCACTTCAATTGGTTAGTGTTATGATATGTAGTTGTTATGTTCCTTAATAATAACCAAACTGCCCTTTTTGCGAATAAATCAATCTAAAGCATATCTAATCTAAATTTTGACATGTAACCTAATGTACCAATAATATTAAACATGTTTTAGCAATTTAGAGTTATCATAACACATATCTAACCATCTGAATGCGTAGTTACGTAAATGACACGTTAAAGTGGCTTAAACTATCTTAACGGGTCAAAAGCACTTAGGAACCTTTCGAAATCAGAATATTAACTTTATTAAACCATTTCATATGAGTTCCAACACTCACTTGGTTTATAAAGTCTCATTCTATCCGATTCTTTCGTTTATGTCTCGACTTACATTAGGACACACTTCATTCCTTGATATTTGGGCTTTGTTCACACACTCGTACAAGGCTTATCCGCAAATCCAAGGCGAGTACATTGGTCCCCTCGTTTATGATATTCAAATGTTTTGGGGTGATTCATATGTGCTAAGTTGTTTTCAATGTACAAATACTATGGTTTATATAACAATATGCTTTCAATAATGTGATACAACTTGTTGGTGCGTTATCCATGATATGAATGACATTCATTAACATTGATATGCCGCCCAGTAGTAAGTTATGGTACCATAGGATTGACAATCCCGTTACTAGGCTATTCACTGGATTTGGTGGGTAGTTTGGGGAACGACAGAAACTGTTTATGATTAACAAATCATTCATTGATTTGTTAGTCTTGTTAAAGAGATCTTTTAGGATCTATTAAAGATACCCTTGGGGTATCGTCGAGTCAACAAAGGCTTGAATGTATTCATTAAAGAACGACCAAAAGTTTTCACAATTAGAAAAAAGGACAATGGACAATGTTTTATGACAAGTACAATGAATAATGGTTTATGGCAAGGACAATGAATAATTGGTTATTGACACGAACAATGGTCGAATGGTTATTTTTGAACAAGGTGACACAACAATTTTATTTAAGATATAAACCATACGAATTTTACTTACAAGATGATTTACAACTCAAATTTACGAAACAAATGTTTTCAGTCAAGATTCATGGCTACAAAGTTTTGATTTACTTATATTAACTTGTAAAGTTGATATATTATATTGCGATATCAAACACTTTTTGATTTCAAGATTTATGCTCGTCGATTCTCGAAGTTGGACGAGGTATTGTAATATAGTTATAAAGCCATGAATTTGACACTCACAAAAACTATGTGCTCGCCGGCTTTCTTTTATGCTGACCTCGTTTTTCACATATGTTTCAGGATTAGTTTCATGACGATTGTTGCTGCATACTTCACCTAGGACGGACGCGGACTTTAGTGCCTTAAAGCAAGAAAGACAAATAATATACTTGTTTGTTTATTTTAAATTCCAAGAGCAATGTAATTGTGTTAATATTCAATAAAACATAATTTCAAATAGCATGTGTTATGCAACAATTTGTAACGTGACTCTCCAAGTGTTTCCGCCGCGTGTTGATTTACGCGATTTGGGGTGTTACAGATTGGTATCAGAGCACTGGTTATAGGTAATTAGGTTATTAGTAATGCTTTGACCTAGTCTATAACCTTCCTAGGACCCCAACACAAGTTAACTTGTGTTTAGATTCTTAAAACATTACCATCACCTATCCTTAGGTGATTACCGAAAACAAAGCATATCACATCTTTTGAAAGTCAAAATTTTTCTAAAACTTCACAAGAAATCATCTATCCTTAGATGGTTTGTTCTTGGGCTTATTGCCTTCAAATTTTCAAACTCTCGTCAAAGTTTGGGCTTTAATAATGTGAACGCATGCAATCTGGAAGAGTGGGTGCCTGTACCCTGAGTTTACTGTCTAAGGCTTGAGTGTTCGTACAAATCCACTTAATCGGACCAGTCACTCTTACCTGGGAACTCTTGGGGTGAGTGTCCACTTATAGGCTAAAGCATGTCTTCGCGATGCATTATAAAGACCCATTACTTTGATTAGTCACTGTGTCATTTGTTTGTTCTTAGTACTAAACAATTGATCACAATCCTTATGCTTCACCGATATTTCTTTTAACAATTCATTTTGGCTATCCAATATCAATCTCGTTCGGTTTCACCTATATTTTCCTCTATCTTTTCCAGAATACCTTCTCCTCACAGCGATACTCAAAGGTCTGAACTGGCTATTACCAGCGCCCAACAGATAGGCATAATACTCAGTGGGACCCTTAAGTTAGCTGTAGCCTCATCCAGTTCTGATGATAAGACTACTCACGAGGCACCAAAGAAGACGGAAGCCCAGCCTTCAAAAAAATCAAGGAAGCGTAAAGCTTCAAAGAATCCTCCAATTCCGCTTAACCACGTAGGACTTAGCAAGGTGGCTCCGCCACCCGCTAAGAAACCATACAAAGGAAAAGCACCTCTATGCAATCAATGTAACCTTCATCACTATGCCAGTGTTCAATGCCGAAAATGATTTAAATGTGGACAAAATGGTCATACAACCAAAGTCTGTCGTTTGACTACCTCACCAAATCAAGCTATGGCAGTTCCTACTCCAATTACCGCAACTCCTCATGCGATAGAGGGTTGTCCTAACTACCCACATGGAATCTGCTTCAATTGTGGTTATCCTAATCACTTCAACTAACATGGTTAACAAAGGATGACTCAATGTGTGGGCACAAGAGTAACACTGGCAACATCAAGGCTTGTGCTGATGTCTGAATAAACACTTGAACTCTTATGTTTCTGTTTCTTTTGTCAAGAACCTTGAAAACACTTCAATTGTCTATAAATAAATTGGTTGTTTCATTTTGTTTACAAATGTGATTGTTTGTTACTCCCCTGCAATATCAATACCAAGAACCTGGTTCCTTGTGAATCAAACTACTCTTCTAGTTTCTTTCATTTTATGATCACCCGCGATCTCCACAAAATCCTAAGTACTCGTTTCTTTTAAGAAACATACTACAAGGTACAAGTTACAACTCTTAACAAATACTCAAAGTATCACTTTTAATCCTTGATTGGTTACCTAAAGATACTTCCATGAGTCCTTAAATGGTCTTATGCAATATGTCTATACCACAACCCTCTGATTGTTCATAACACTTTGCATGGTACACAATTTCAAAAAAAAAAACATTATACTGATTTCAAAATTCCATGATTTCAAATATATTTCATAAGATTCTAAAAAACCATTTAACATAACATATTTGTTTAATATACGAAGTGCATAATTACAAAATACATATTTTCAAAAACCCTATACATTAATTCAAGGATTTTTCATGTGGTTTCAAATCAATTTGTTAAGGTATATTTACCCAATATATCTAGTGCATAATTTCGAAAACATTATATTTATGATTTCAAAAACATTAAGCATGTTTTTTCAAAAATTTCATGCATGATTTTCAAAGAAACTTTTGCGGCATATGTTGACCTAGCATATGAGCACATTGATTTACAATACATCTTGCTAAGTATGTTGACTGAGCATGCTAGCACATTGATGACATGGACATTTCTACTTCGTGTGTTGACCTAGCATACCTAGTACAAGGTTTCAAAATACTTCCGCTACCTGAATCCGAAATCCTATTAGGATCTTCCTATCGTCATAGTTAGATCCTTGGGGATGTTTAAAGTGAAATATCAAAGCCCTTAATTTGATTCTTTGTGCACTTCAATACATATGTTATGATTCAATAAGGCCAACCAAATCCTTACAAGATCTTCCTATCTTCATAGTTAGATTCTTGTGGCTGCTTAAAGTACTAAATGAACTCCTTGATTGGATTTCTAGTGTATTTTAAATACTTATATACAAATTGATGATTATGTGATTATGTATTTACGTGGCTAGTTGTGATTTAGATAACGAAACGAGTGTAATACCATAAGAACATGGTGGATACGCCACTGGTACTTCCTATATATAAGTGTTCTTAGTGTATTACCCTTGTAGCGTTATCCGAATCATTTTAGGATTTTGGTATACAATTGTTTCAAGTTCAATATCCATATCCTGGTAGAATCTTCCATATCTTCAAATGATTGATTCTTAGAAGGATATCCAAAGGCGCTATCTTAAATCCCTAATGGCTTTTCTATGCAAATAGTCAATGCCCTTGGATTTTAAAGTGCTAATCCAAAGTTAAAGAGATTGATTCATTAATCTAGTTAAAGAGGCCTTCCAGGGTCTAGTTAAAGAGATCATTCGTTGATCTAGTTAAAGGGATCTTTCAGGGTTTAGTTAAAGAGGCCTTTCAGGGTCTAGTTAAATAGATCATTCGTTGATCTAGTTAAAGAAACCTTTCAGAGTTAAGTTAAAGAGACCTTTCAGGGTCTAGTTAAAGAGATTATTCGTTGATCTAGTTAAAGAAACCTTTCAGGGTTTAGTTAAAGAGGCCTTTCAGGGTCTAGTTAAAGAGATCATTTGTTGATCTAGTTAAAGAAACCTTTCAGGGTTTAGCTAAAGAGGCCTTTCAGGGTCTAGTTAAAGAGATCATTTGTTGATCTAGTTAAAGAAACCTTTCAGGGTTTAGTTAAAGAGGTCTTTCAGGGTCTAGTTAAAGAGATCATTCGTTAATCTAGTTAAAGAAACCTTTCAGGGTTTAGTTAAAGAGGCCTTTCAGGGTCTAGTTAAAGAGATCATTCGTTGATCTAGTTAAAGAGGCCTTTCAGGGTCTAGTTAAAGAGGCCTTTCAAGGTCTAGTTAAAGAGATCATTTTTGATCTAGTTAAAGAGACCCTTTAGTGGTCTAGTCAAATCTCCACAAATTTATTGTTGATTTATTCCCCTACACATTACAAAATGAACTGTGCGGACTATGCAAGGAATTTTGTAATTATGGACGCATACATAATTGTAACATTCAGTTCACAAAAACTACAGCAAGTTTTGTCATGTGTAAGAACCTATCGTAATAAGAGTAACGAAACAGGAACAATGTAACAAGGGCATGGTGGATACGCCGATGGTACTTCCTATATATAAATGCTCCTTATCACATTGCAAGCATGTCGTTATTTAAGTTACTAGAAGTTCTGGACCTTGACCAATGTTGTTTTAATCTTTCATTCTCCGACTCCAACTTCGAGCACACACAAGTTTCCCATACTAGTCTTCATGGGAAATCTCTATAAACATTCTTCCATTTTAAATTCAACACTCATTTCTAGTTATGCTATGACAAAAGACATCACTTTGGCATTTACATGATTCTATTCTAAGGCTCGGTGCGAACAAAGATGTCATACAACCACCTATTGCAACAAAGTTTAGATTTTCGAATCTAAGTTCATGCCAATAAACAATGTACGAGTACAATAAACAAAGTTTGCTAAGAGTCCAAACATTGCCTAGAGTTTTACTCCGAGAACGAAGGATCACTTGAAGCGATACCCTCACATATGTATACACAAGTTTCCTCTAAATTAAATTTCGGGACGAAATTTCCTAAAGTGGGGGAGAATATGACATCTGAGCCATTTCAACTATCATACAATTCTGGACCAAATGAAATGTTGTGTTTCATTCTCGAGAATTGTAAAATTACATGTTACATTCATACATTTTAGTCCATGTACAATTTCGACACTTCAAAGCTTTTTCTAGAAGATATACATAAACTGTTACGCAAACGTAATCAGTTTGACACAACGTATATTCCGGAATAGTTACACATGTATAACATACCTTAAATATCCTTTGCATAAGTTACAAATAAGTTTTGAAAGGTTTGGTATCTCAAAAACAAGCCTATTCGATCACATGGACTATTTATGACAAACTACAAAAGTCTGCCGATTCACGTAGCAACACACATTCCGGAACAAATTCATAAGCTAAACATACCCTAAATACCCTTAACATAGCTTAAAAATAAGTTTCGAGGGCTTCGGTATGGCAAAAACCTGCTTATGCAACTTCAGGGGCTATTTTGCAAATTCTTCGAAACTATAGCGATTCGCATATTTCTTAATCCGGAACATGTACGCACATCCAAAAATTTTTGTAATCATTAAAATCCTTTATTTTGATGATTAGAATGCAAAAATATCATTCGTTATGCATTTACGGTCATTTACGCGTTTGTTATGATTTTCGTCGTAATTAATCGAAAACCGCAAACGAACCGACTTCTAAGATATTTTGAAGCCTATTTCAAGTTCCCTATACTTTATTGTCCTTATAAAGCTTGAAAATGGGGTTAACGGGTGTTAAAAATGCCAAAACACGTCAAAATCAAGTTCAGGGGCCATTTATGCAATTCTGAAACTTCAGCCTCTGCAAGGGCCTTACGGACCGTAAGGCAAAACCCCATACGGTCCGTAAGGGGTCCCCAGCTCATCAAAATTGTTGAATCAAGGTGGCAGCTTCTTGTTAATTCCCTTATTGACTAAGCAAACGAATTTGCCACCCTCCTCTCTGTATCTAACATGTGTTATGACACTAATCCAACTTAGTGGTGACTCATGGACACTTGTAATGCTCTTATAACTTCAATTCAAGTATAAATAACATGGGGATTTAACCATTTGAACTTTTGCAACCTACATCCTTGCTCTCATCTGAAGTAGCAACCAATTAGAGATCATCCTCTAAGTTCTAGGGCTCTCCTAGAGTATTTGTAAGTGTTCCATTCATGGCTTGTTCAATTCTCTTAGTTTATTTGGACTAAAAATAAAACAATTTGACTTTCTGTTCGACTTTCAATTTTGATCATGAATTGGTCGAAATAAAGTCCAATTGAACTTTGTAATATGATGGTGATCATGATGGTTATGGTCCTTAGTGATCAAGCCTACTGATTTCCACCTTTTCAAGTCTGACGAGTCAAAGGTTTGGTCAATAAGGTGATAAATACGCACTTTATGACGGAACTGATTTCGGGTATCAAAACAGTTTGTTTTGATACCAAAACTCGTTTACAACTTTATTAGACATATCAAAACATGTCTAACTCGTCACTTTTAGTTTAGTGCTTTTTAGAGTCGATTGTTGAACGGTTTTGATCACTGTTTTGACTTTCGATATCCGACCCGTTGGTCAATCTTTGGACCCAACCAAATACATTTTTATGACCAAAATTATATAGGGAATAACCCTCTGAGGTTATACGTTATGGTCACTTCAATTGGTTAGTGTTATGATAAATAGTTGTTATGTTCCTTAATAATGACCAAAATGCCTTTTTTGCGAATAAATCAATCTAAAGCATATGTAATCTAAATTTTGATATGTGACCCGATGTACCAATAATATTAAAAATGTTTTAGCAATTTAGCGTTATCATAACACATATCTAACCATCCGAATGCGTAGTTACGCAAATGACACGTTCAAGTGGCTTAAACTACCTTAACGGGTCATAACGGGTCAAAAGCACTTAGGAACCTTTCCAAATCAGAATGTTAACTTTATTAAACCATTTCATATGAGTTCCAACACTCACTTGGTTTACAAAGTCTCATTCTATCCGATTCTTTCGTTTATGTCTCGACTTATTTACATGTTATTCGACTCATTAGGACACACTTGATTCCTTGATATTTGGGCTTCGTTCACACACTCGTACAAGGCTTATCCGCATATCCAAGGCAAGTATGTTGCCCCCCTCTTTTATGATATTCAAATGTTTTGGGTGATTCATATGTGCTAAGTTGTTTTCAATGTACAAATACTATGGTTTATATAACAATATGCTTTCAATAATGTGATACAACTTGTTGGTGCGTTATCCATGATACGAATGACATTCATTAACATTGATATGCCATCCAGTAGTAAGTTATGGTACGATAGGATTGACAATCCCGTTACTAGGCTATTCACTGGATTTGGTGGGTAGTTTGGGGAACGAAAGAAACTGTTTATGATTAACAAATCATTCATTGATTTGTTAGTCATGTTAAAGAGATCTTTTAGGATCTATTAAAGATACCCTTGGGGTATAGTCGAGTCAACAAAGGCTTGAATGTATTCATTAAAGAATGACCAAAAGTTTTCACAATTAGAAACAAGGACAATGGACAATGTTTTATAACAAGTACAGTGAACAATGGTTTATGACAAGGACAATGAACAATTGGTTATTGACACGAACAATGTTCGAATGTTTATTTTTGAACAAGGTTACACAACAATTTTTATTTAAGATATAAACCATACGAAGTTTACGTACAAGATGATTTACAACTCAAATTTATGAAACAAATGTTTTCAGTCAAGATTCATGGCTACAAAGTATTGATTTACTTATATTAACTTGTAAAGTTGATATATTATATTGCGATATCAAACACTTTTTGATTTCAAGATTTATACTCGACGATTCTCGAAGTTGGACGAGGTATTGCAATATAGTTATAAAGCCATGAATTTGACACTCACAAAAACTATGTGCTCGCCGGCATTCTTTTATGCTGACCTCGTTTTTCACATATGTTTCAGGATTAGTTTCATGACGATTGTTGCTGCATACTTCACCTAGGACGGATGCGGACTTTAGTACCTTAAAACAAGAAAGACAAATAATATACTTGTTTTGTTTATTTTAAATTCCGAGGACAATGTAATCGTGTTTATATTTAATAAAACATAATTTCAAATACCATGTGTTATGTAACAATTTGTAACGTGACTCCCCAAGTGTTTCCGCGGCGTGTTGATTTACACGATTTGGGGTGTTATAGATCATGTTATGCATAAAATTGATACTAGCATAACGGTGGTTTGACTAAAACTTAGATTGTTCCGAAACGGAACATTGACTAAACCAAAGTGATCAAAATTTATTTTGAGTTTGGGAAAATGCTTTGGCCTAATAGGTAGAATACTCTAACCAAAATTTGGGTTAACAGTATTCACCCTTCCAGTTACTACATGTCCTTAGTCAATCGAAAGTTTGTGACTTGGCGAGATTGAAAATCGAAAAGTGGGACTGGTTACCAAGATGCGGGTATCACCTCTAAGTTGATAACGTTGTTCTCTAAGTGTGGTTGGTACTTACAAAACGAGACAAGAAACTAAATCTGACTCATTGGTATGGGTCCACTAGAATGGGCATAGTGAAATTTCCATCAAGGTAAGGATGTCATTCCTAACTTGATGTATAATTTTGTGAAAATCGAGAATAGGGATTGAGAGTCTTTCACCAAAGTGAGGGTTTCACGCCTATTTTGGTGAAATCGTCTCATTTGTATAGTACGAGTGTTTTCGCGCCTTCGCATGGTCGTGTAAATTTGCCTTAGGAAAGGCATACATTTTGAAACAAGGAAGTAGATATGAGCACGTAGAAGACTTTAAAATTTTAGCATGAATAATCAAGGATCATCAAATAAGGTACTTAACTATAGACTAGGTCAAAAGCATGGCAATTTTCTTAATTCCTTATAGTTATGGCTCCGATACCAATCTGCACACCCCAACCGATGGCGGAAACATCAGGGCAGGACGAAACAGATTGCAAGAGACTTCATAATGCTAAATGTGACAAATATTTAATAATCGAAATTTCATTTCATTACTAAAATCAAGTACAATGTTTCAAGGCAAAATACAACAACTTAACAAATGGACAAATACAACAATAAGTGCAAAAATTAAGATGAGTTTCTAGTTCATCCTACAAAGTTCCATTCGTCATCATCATCATCAATTTCCTGTAATACGTATTAAAGTACATGTCAACACATAAAGCATTGGCGAGCATACAAGTTTGATTACTAGCAGAAGTATAAAAGTTTAAACGAATCGACATGGCATAATGGTTATTTAGAACTAACGTACAATACTAGCATGCAACTATAAATGTTAAACCAAAGATTACCGCTAGCGTAATCTTATCGTCACTATGATAAGACCGTTATGATTAACTTAACATGACCTCAAGAATACGGGCGGTGCGTTACTCTTATAGCGTTATACATGTTAAGGGAGGCTTGTACGAAGTTAATGACAAGTATAAAGCATAAGAATAGTCTAGCATATACGAATTCAAGTATAACGTATTAAGCATGTATATTGGATTGTTTGTTTGTGTTTTAAGCATAAAGTATGTGATTGTGTAAGTTTAATAATGAATACGTATTGCACCCAAAGTGATGGAAAAGTAAAAAGGGTCATGTACACTCAGGTTTGCGAAGAAATTTCCACTTAGTGGGTATGACGAGTCTTTAGTTTATGGAACACCGAATTTACCAATTTTGGTTCTTGAACTTTTTATTCAAAGTTGAAAATATTGGACATTTGAGAGAGTTTGGAAGTGATTTGGAGGTGGTGCAAATGTTTGGAAGGTGTTAGGGTTGGTATTTATAAGAGGGTTAAGTGGTTAGGGTTTAAATGAAGGTGGAAAGTGATTGGAGGAGAAAGGAGGTGGAAAGGGTGAAATATGATTGACTAAAGAAAGGTGGAAGGTGATTGGAGGAGAAATGAGGTAGAAAGGGGTGAAATCTAATTGCCTAAAGAATGGTGGGAGGTGATTGTAGGAGAAAGGAGGTGGAAAATGGTGAAATCTAATTGGCTAAAAAATGGTGGAATGTGATTGGAGGAGAAAGGAGGTGGAAAAACATTTGGTTTTACTCACATTTAGTCCCTGCACTTTGTAACTAGGTTATTTTATGTCGTTTTCTTGTATTTCAACTTGTTTTTAGGTATCCAAATTGTATTTTAAGTCTCGGTTTTGCGTATAAACACGTATTTAAAGATTGATTGCGTATATAACACAAATATGAAAGGTAACACGTATATGTATAAAAATCAATTCCATTATGATTAACGCCTCGAATTGTGAGATTGAAATTGAAATACGAATGTAAGGTTTCTAAAAATAGAATACAAACTTTCTAAAAATAAGAATACGAAAAAACGAGGCGTTACAACCATCCTTTGACTAAAATGCCACTAAAGAGATAGTTAGCATAGTCGGTGTACCATGGTTCTTCTTGATATTCTGTTGTTACACGATGTCTATTGTTTACGTTTTAGGTCTAGCAAATTGTATAGGGCATAATGTTTGATTTCGTAATGTTATTTAGCATTTTGGTCCAATTCGTACGAACTGGAGTAATTGGTACGAATTGGAGAGTCTATAAATAGGTTGATGGTGCTTTCATTTGTAACAAATATCTCTAACCAAGCAGCGAAGCTCTTACGGATTTCCGGGTTATAAAAGTTCATTCAATCAATGAAATCAAACATTTAAACAGTAAATCACGTATTATTGTCAATAATTCATAATATTTCCGCTATTATGGACTAGATACAAATTAGGTACCTTTGCTAAAGGAGGAAACGGTCCTACAAGTGGTATCAGAGCTCAGGGAGCCTGATTTGAAGACTTTGACACAAGATTTACTTCTACTTCTACTCCATTCTTTTCATTTTCACTTTTAAAACGAATCTACGGTTAAAATGGACTGATTTTCAAGTATCATGTGTAAAATTTGACCATAGATAAACCCTTAAGAAGATCAGATCATTAAACAATCGTTTTCATGACGAAAATTGAAAATTTCATCATTTGGTGAAATCATTCGCACGAATTGATACAGGCAACTTGTACGAAGTACACCAGCAACTCGTACGAAGTGACAATTTTGATCAACTCGCACATAATTTTAAACCAGTTCGTACGAAGTGACTTTCTCAATTTGTATGAAGTGGAAAAGTTGCTAATTGTTTTCAAGTCTTTGACAGATTTCAGGGAATTCTGTCCGATACGATGGATAATTCAGAGTTTTTCAACGCGTTTGCCACGAGTGCAGCCAAGACAACAAATGTTGTTGCACAGATGAATCTTGAAAACGAGATGGGAACTACTGTTAAACCGCCGAAGCTCATGAGTCTCGAAGATTATGTGAGCTGGAGAGAGAAGTTTGAGAACTGGGTTCAGGCCAGTCACTTTAATTGTTGGCTTACAATTACAAGAAAATATTCTCGCCAAAAGATGAGAATAATTTGGAGAAACCCGTTACTCAGTTTACTCCAGAAGAGAAGGGCAAATTTGTTAATGAAAAGAAGATGATGAGCTTGTTATTACAGTCTATCAAAGAAGATATTCTATTGTTGTTACAACATGACAATTATTCTCAAACTCCGTGGAATGCACTGCGATTGAAATACCATGGAAGCACATAAATGAGAAAGAGCAAGAAGGCGTTGTTGAGGAAAGAATTTGACATTTTCAATCTTATGAAGGGAGAATCCATGATGCAGCTAATTGAACGATATTGTCATCTAGTCGTCCAGGTGAAGAGACATGGTATTCTCAAGACTGATGAGGAGCTTGTAGATAAACTGGCAGATGCTTTGCCAGAAGGAGAGTGGTCCACATATTTGATGCTGTTAAAGAATGGAATTGAATATAGTGGATACAGTCTACCACAATTTATCGAGAAACTTGAAGGTCGTGAAATGGAGCTACAGAAAATGGCAAGAGCTAAGAGTGCACAAATGGTACAAGATGTTGGTTTGTATTACAAGACCGGATCATCTGAAACACAAAGCCTAAGAATACATTCAGCATTTAGTTCTAACACTTCTGGAAATTCATTTTCAAATCAATCAAGTTCTCAATCATTCTCAAGCTTCAATCCAAACACTCCTCAAACACCTCAAAGCTCAAACTCTTTCCAAAACCAATCAAATCAATCAAGTCAAGCAAGTTCAAATCCAAAGATTTTACAGTGCAACATTGCTGTAAATCTGAACAATGCTCAAGATTTTACAGAACAAATAGCCAAACAACACATCGCACTACTTGCATCGGTTCTTGAGTCTAATGAAAGTTTAATTGCTGGAAGAATAGGAAATCCAAAAATGACAAAGGAAGACTATGATCAAATTGATCAAGAAGAGATGGAAGTGCTGGATATAAAATGGTGTATGGCATCTATTGTTCGACGAGCACAAAGATTCATTGAAATCACTGGTAGAAAGGATTTAGGCACTATGGATGGTAAACTTGGGTTTGACAAGTCGAAGGTTACGTGTTTTAAGTGTCGGGAAAAAGGACATTTTAAGAGATAGTGCACGACTCAGGAAGTGAATGGTAATCAGAATCCTTTTGGCAATGACTATTACAAGAAGGTAATTTATCATCAACCATCTCCTTCTCATTCAAGGGCTATTCAAATAGAAGATGGTTCATCAAGTTATAAAGAAAAAGTCTTGATTGTAGCACAAGAGGATGAAGGTTTTAACTGGAATAAGTATATCTCCAAAAATGAACGCTTAGCTTTACTGGCAGAAATCATCGAGGAACTAGAAACTAAAATGGAAGAATGTTCAGAGATTGCTGTTTTTGATGAAGAATCCTTGGAAGAAGTTATTTTAGAGGAATATTTTCAATGATCTGAGGAAGAAAATATTTTACATATTGCTTTCAAGAATATAATTCCACCTGATATGATTTCTTCTTTTGCAAGTTATTTCAGTACCGGATTTCACGGTGAGACAGTGGAGATAGTAAAACCAGAGGTTGAAGAAGTGATCAATGTTGGAAAAGAAATGCCAGTTGAAAATTTGACAGAGATCGCGGATAAGGCAATGATGGCCACTTCGAAAGAGGTAGATTCTGATACAGAGAAAAAGGAGTCAGATAATGAGAAAAAATTGGTAAAAGAAGTGGTGAAAGTGCAAATTGTTGAGGTTGAAAAACCTTGTATAAAGTGCACTGAGTCATGTGAAAATTGTGTTGAAAAGGATAAAATCATTAAAGAAATTAGAAAAGATTCAGAAAATTTCAAATATGATTACAGAACAATGAAAGAAGCTTATGATAAAATGAAAAGAATTTATAAGATGGTAGAAAAAGCAAATTTGGAAAATGGTAAAACAATGGATATGTTAAAAGCAACTGTAATGGATAAACAGATAGCAATTAACATACATTTAAATACGATTGTTGATCTTAAAAATGAATAGAAAAGATAAAAATTGAAACAGAAAGAGTAAATAAACTTTTGATCAGTTACTCGACCAGTTTATAATCGATCAAATTCTACCCAAAATTGAGAAGGGGAAAATGATCAAAATGAAAAGAAAAGTGTAGATTATGGACGCGTTCCACCACCCATGTGGCAAAATTATTCCAAAAGGATACCAGATGGGATGGAAAAGGCGCTTAACATAAAACTCAAATCTGTGATGATTGAAGAGCTGCCTGAGAACATATACATAACATACACTAAATCTGATAATGACAGGGAAACTGGGTTGATTAAAAATGTTGTTGAAAAGGTGTTGGAAAGTGACTCAGATGAATCAAGTTTTGAAAGTGCTGAATCAAGTTTGAAAAGTTCTGAATCAAACTCACAATCTGAAAGTGAAGACAGTGTGTACAAAAATTCTTTTGTATCGTTAGAAGACAATTTAAGTGATGATCCTAATGTTGTTCTTTACAAAGTTAAGATTCAGATAAATTGTATTTTGATGAGACATTTCCGATTCAGAATGTGAAGGAAGATCATATTGACAAACTTTTCAAACTTGTTGAAGTAAACTCAGCTGATCTTGAGAAAAATATGAAAATGTTTTATTCAAAACCTAAAAAGATTTTCAACAGTTATCGAAGAAAATGTGGAGTTATCCTGAGAACAGGAGAGGTGGTTTTGGTTTTGACCAAAACAAGAATAACATAAAATTTCAAAAATAAAATTTTAAAAACAAGAAGATTGAGTTTGTTTTTGGAACCAACACGGTAAGTGAAAATTGGTAAAAAAATCCAATGATGAGTTCAAGAAAAAAAAGAGCTTCGTGAACAGACAAAGAACATCAAAATTGTTGATAATAGGACTTGTTTCAAGTGCAATGAGATTGGTCATATTGCACGGAAATGTCCTAAATCTAAATCTGTTCACCAAGACAAGAAGAAAACAGAAGATGTGAAGTCAAAGAAACCAGATTTTGTGCCTAAACAAATTTTGAAACGAAATCATGAATCTAACAAAGAAAAGAAATCACAAATTGTGAATTTTTTAAACAATGAAAAAGGTGAACTTTCAAAAAGGGTTGAACAAAAAGATTCAAAATTTTATATCAAAAAGGCACATTCAAAATCACAAAACTGGATTCCAAAGATAAAAACATCTTCTGAGGTCTCAAAACCAACTGTTTTAGTAAAATCTAAAGAAAAAAATTGAATTGAAAATTGAACAGCGGGTTCCCCTTAAAAAGGAAGTGAAAGTTCCAACATTTGACATTCCTATCCCACCCAGGACCAAGAAGATTTGGTCTCCCTGTTTAAGTAATTTCTTATTTGCGTGTGCAGGGGCTTCCAAGGTCTATTATATCAAAGTGGATCATGGACAGCGGAGCTTCCAGGCACATGACAGGGATGCTAGCATTGCTTTATGACGTCAAATCAATCAAAGGAGGATATGTAGGATTTGCAGGGAATCAAGGAGGTCGGATAATCGGATAAGGAAAGTTATCAAATGGAGTGGTATCATTTGATAGAGTAAACTACATCGCGGAGTTGGGAAATAATCTGCTTAGTATTTCTCAGATATGTGATAAAAAGTTCACCACTCTTTTTAACAACAAAGAATGCATGATTTTGAAGCCAGGATTTAAGATTCCGGAGGAATGGATTCTTATGCGCGCCCCGAGAGAAAACGATCTTTATGTGCTAGATATGGGCGTAGCTACTACAACATCAAGGTCGGCATAATGTTTTGTTACTAAGGCTACATAGAAAGAGTAGTGTTATGGCATAGGAATATGGGTCACATACATTTGAGAAAAATGAATTTTCTAGTTCATAACAACCTAGTGAAGAGTGTAAATTTGAAAAGTTTTCATTTGAACGATGATTGTCTGAGTTGCAAGAAGGGGAAGCAGCACAAGAAATCTCACCTGAAGAAGTTATTGAATTCGATCAAGTTACCACCAGAAAGGCTTCACATGGATCTCTTCGGAACTGTCAATGTTAAAAGCATTTCTGGAGATCTATACTGCCTAGTAGTTACAGATGATTATTCAAGGTTTTCATGGGTATTCTTTCAGGAGAGTAAGGATGAAACATTTCAGAATCTAATGATACTCTTTCGAAAGCTTGAAAACTTGTATCATTTGCCAATCCGAAGACTCAGAAGTGATAACGGTACGGAATTCAAGAACAAACGCATGCTCGAATTTTGCAATGATAAAGGTATTCTTCATGAATTCAGCGCCCCCTATACTCCTCAACAAAATGGAGTAGCTGAACGTAAGAATCGCACTCTTTATGAAACTGCTAGAACAATGCTTGTAGATTCGAAGTTACCTGTAAGTTTCTGGAGTGAGGCTGTTGCGTCTGCATGTTATACTCTAAACAGAGTGTTAACTGTCAAGCCTCATAAAAAGACATGCTTTGAACTTCTTAATCAACAAAAGCCGAACTTGGAATTTCTTGAACCTTTTGGATCTCCTTGCACGGTTATTAATCCTGATGGAAAATTTGGTGCGAGATCTTTAGAAGGTTTCTTCGTGGGTTATGCTAGTCCTTTTCGACGTGTATTCTTACCAAGTTTAAATCAAGTGATTCTAGCTCAACACGTTGATTGTCGAAGATATACAATGCCAACTCAGATGGCAGGTGACTCGTGGATGTTCAATTACGAAAATCTATGGAATTCTTTTGACCTTCCAGAGGAGCCAAATGAAGAAGAACTTGCAGTGCTGTATCATTTATATCAAATTGCAAATCAAGAACAAGTTCCAAGGCCGATAGTGGTAACTCAACCATCTATTGGAACACATGATTCTTAAGAAGGTCCAGGTAATTTGCAATATGAACCAGTTGTTGAACCAGTGATAAATTCAACAGAGCTCAATTCTTCTCAAACAAATGAAGCGCATTCTGAAGATACACCGACTTATGATCAAGATGGCGAATCCAGTTCCCATGATGAATCTGAGCAGATAATGAATTTGTTAAATCAATCTGCAGGTCCTAGTACTCAAAACGAAGCATCTACAAGCAATATTGTTGTTGATTTAGTGGCTGAACAAAATATCACTAATCTGGAGAACGAAGTGGTGGTTTCTGATGAAGTGATGCCTAGGAATCTATCTTATCATCTCTCTGGTAAAATTATTGGTGAACTGTGTGCAAGAGTTAAAACGAGAAATCAAATTAACAAAGCTCTTTGTTGTTTCTATACTAGAGTAGCTTTTGTTCAAGAATATTGTTCTTATCGTTGTTTTATCTCACAGATCGAACCAAAGACTGTAAAAGACGCAGTAGCTGATGAAAGTTGGGTCAATGCTATGCCGGAAGAACCAGTTTGGAAACTTGTGGATCCTCTGGCAAATAAAAACGTCATAGATACTAAATGGGTCTTCAAGTGTAAGCGTGACGATCAAGGAGTGATTGTTCGGAACAAAGCTCGGCTCGTTGTCAAAGGATTTCATCAACAAGAAGGAATTGATTACATAGAAGTCTATGCTCCAATTGCAAGACTAGAGGCTATCCGCATTTTCCTAGCGTTTGCATCATGGAAGGACTTCAAGGTGTACCGGCTAGATGTCAAATCAGCTTTTCTCTACGGAAAGGTGAAGGAGCTAGTGTATGTCGGACAACCACTAGGGTTTGTCGATCCACTAAACAAGGACAAGGTTTATCTACTTGATAAAGCTCTTGATGGGTTGCATCAGGCCCCGAGAGCCTAGTATGAGACTTTATCTCAGCACATGTTAGACAACGGCTTTACAAGAGGAACAGTGGATAGCACGCTCTTCAAACGAGAAGTTGGTAGTCATTTGCTGATAGTACAAATCTATGTGGATGACATCATTTTTGGTTCCACAAATGATGAACTATGCAAAGAGTTTGAAGAAATCATGAAGAAAAAGTTCGAAATGAGTTCAATAGGGGAAACAAAATTCTTCTTGGGATTACAGTTTGATAAACTGCCCGATGGTATTCATCAAACTAAATATGTTCATGACATTTTGCAGAAATTTGAGATGACTAGCACTAAACCGCTTTCAACACCATTGGCGATCAATCATGGAATCTGCCCAGACGAACATGGAGCCAAAGTTGATGAGACTTCCTATCAGTCATTGATAGGATCTTTGATGTATCTGACAGCTTCACGTCCTGACATCATGTATCCTACCTGCCTGTGCGCCCGTTATCAGTCTAGTCCTTGAGTCTCACATTTGATGATTGTAAAAAGAATATGCACATATTTGAAGGGTTGCCCTAGCACCGGCTTGTGGTATCCAAAGAACGACAACTTTGATCTCACATGATATGCTGATTCTGATTTCGGTTGCGACAAACTTAACGCAAAGTCTACAACGGCTGGTTGCCAGTTCTTCAGAACACGATTAGTAACTTGGCAGTGCAAGAAGCAAACCATGGTCACTCTCTCGACTTGTGAGGCTGAATATATTTCAGCTTCCAGTTGTTATTCACAGTTACGGTGGATTCAACAACAGATGAGAGACTTTGGATTGCAGTTTCTTGACACACCTTTATTTGTAGACAATAAGGCAGCAATTGACATAGCTAAAAATCCAGTTCAACACTCTAAAACTAAACACATTGAAATTCGATATCACTTTATTCATGATTGCTACAAAAAAGGTTGATTCGAATAGAAAAAATCCACACTGATGAACAAAAGGCTGATTTTTATACTAAACCATTTGCATTAACAAGGTACAAATACTTAATGAGAATAAATGGTATGAACAATCTTTCATCAGAAGGGGATAATGAGGTTGAATATGGATCAGACGATGAGTTCTCGTGATTCACATTGGTTTGTCACATTCTTTTTAGTTAGAATTTCTTTCTTTATAAAACCAAAATTCAAAAATATTTTTTTGATTTTGGGGGAGAAATGGTTGTAGAAAATACAAAAACATAAAAAATTCAAAACTGTACAAAAACATGAAAATAACAAAAACATTTTGTGAAAAAGAGGAAATTATAGTACATTAGTGGATTATCACAATATGCTAAAGAATTGTAAAGTGTAAAAGGTTTAAACAAGTCTTACTGTGGATATGTCAGTATGCTTTGCATGTTTAGTAGATTGTTTCCGGGATATAACCTAAATTTACAACTTCTTATTTGTGGATTAACATCTCTCGGATACACGGACTTGGTACTCCGAAATTTCGTTGATAGATTGCATGATTCTGAGATACTAGGTCTTTATAGATAATTGATATCTGGGGTATTATAAAAGTTCTTCTAATTTTGCGTAAGCAATGGCCTAGAACTTGTATAATACTTTTGCATGAAAACCCCAACACTGCAGCAAATTGCAAGTATCGAAAGATTTATACAATTGCAGTACAAAAGATTCCATATTGGAACACTACCTTAAGTCGAGCCTTCATCTCTTTATCTGTACAATGGTACTAACCTGAGCTCTCAAGGTCTCACATAACCCAGATACAGATATCAGTTAAACTATATTCACATGTAAGATGAAATCTAGGAATCTTGATACGGAAGTATATTCTGAGGTGGGAAACACAATTAAGTCTAGTTTCTTAATATTACCATAACGTATCTTAGAATAATTGAGGAATGTGTGAAATTTAAAATGGATAAGTATACTGACAATCTAGGTAAACTTGTTTAAAATCTTAAAGTCTAAAAAGGTCAACGTACTAGTGATATGTCTCAGACAACTGATATGATCCTTCGAACATGAACTCACAAAAATTTGTCTGTAAATTTCTGTATACATAGTTCATTTTCATTTCAGATAAAAACCAAAAAGATTTTAGGAGTGTTTTAGCATAAACTTTTAAAAAACAAAGATTTTGTTTCTATTTTATTCTTGACAACCGATAATAGAAAACAGATCTTCAGAATCCAAAAAGTGCTGAATGCTCAGAAATCCAGAGAACAACGGGTTGGGAGCTAATCTGTAATGAAGAAAATGGGTTAAAATGATTAAAAGCTCATTAAATTGGAATTTTACATTGTCGAAAACATCAGTTTGTTCATAAAGTGTCAATCCAAAGTCATTAAGTTGGACTTGGTAGACAAATCGGTTAACCAGGGTCATTAACTTGGACTTGGTCAACTGAGTGGATTGTAAAACTGAGAAAATTGATTAAAATCACTTTTTTCGAAATCAAAATTGAAAAATGTTTGAAAATTTAACAAAGGCAACTCGTACGAATTGCAATAAAAGTTCAAAGCCAATCCGTACGAGTTGGCAACACTACTTGTACCAAGTGAACATGTTGCCTATAAATACCAAATAACTCGTACGAGTTAAACACTTGCTACTGTGTGTGACTGTTAGTGTGATTTGCAGGGATTTTGAGTTTAAGAGTGTTTTAAGACCTTCTGAACATAGATCTAGGATAGTTTTAGGTGATTGGCACACCTATTACAATGGGGAAGGTAATAAAATGTTAAAACTGAATAGATGAGTGGATGGATTTTGAAATTGAACTTAATACTATGATAATCGGCATGTATAGGATCTTATTAGTTATTCAATTTAACTAGAAAAGAACAGATGAACAAGTTGCAGGTTTTAGGGAAGATGATGATCACATCGTACGAAGTGAATAGCTTCAATTCGTACGAAGTGCATCAATGAGTTTTGAAAATTAGAGTAACCAACTCGTACAATCTGAAATAAAATTGAAAACTCAACCCGTACGAAGTGTATGCTAATATTTGTTAATTGAAAACCTAACTCGTACAAACTGATTGCAAATTGTTTAAATCCAATTCGTACGAACTGAAAGGTGTAATTTGTGAAAAACTTTCTAAGTGTTGATTGTTTTTTATTGTGTGCGCAGGAAAAGAAGTCTGATTCTTCACCAATTCACATCATATGTTGCATTCTTGAAAAAAGAAGAATCTGTTGCTTGAACGTTTTCTGAATATTGGAATTCATAGGGAGATTACGGATAACAAAGGCTCTTACAAAGCAACATGTGTCGTACAAGTCACACGTAGATTTTTTCTGGAAATCGGCAAATACATCGAAGCTGAAAAAGCTATTCAGTCAGCAGTTAGAATCGGCAATAAAGACATAGAGTTCAAATTAGATGAATCTGATGTTAGAAGAGTTCTAGAGATCGAAGATAAAGCTGAACATCTGATGAAGTATCCTGAGTACATGGTAAAAGGATGTTTTTATAGAATGGGATATCGCGGTTATTGTGAACGTGACTACGTGGAAGAAAGGAGGTTTAGGCCGTCCGTACAAGTTCTTGGTTCATTCGGTGATACAAGCTTTAAGTCATCGAAAAGGTGGTTTTGACGATATTCGTGATTATCATATGTGCATGGTGACTGCTCTAGTGCTCAATCTGCCTTATAATTTTTAGGATTATTTTCGAACATATGGTGAAGAATTTAGGCTCGGATAAGTTTCTTCAATATCCGAGGTTTATTCAAATGATATTAGATGAGAAGTTCAAGAATTTGAAGAAAGAAAAGAATGATATATTCAAGTTAAATCATATGGATGATGATACTTTGATACGTCTAAATCAATATCTAAGACAAGCAACTGAACTGATTCCTAAGCCAGTTTTCGGTGCAATTAAAGACAAAAATTATGTTCCACCAGAACAGGAAATTGGAGAAAAGCATCAAGCGGTGATGAGAAAGAAGAGTTGGAATGTTTGAAAGGTTTTGAAGCAAAAAGAAATTTCTGGTTTCAAAAGGTAGAGACTGAGAAAAAAACGAAGGCGTCCGGCTGCAAAGAAAGCTGCAAGAACTATTCTAGTAGATGAACCAGAGAATCAAGATGAACAGAATATAGAATCTGAGGCGAATGTTGAAGGAATATGAGGTAATGTTGATCAAAATGTTGAAGTGCCTCAAGAGCAGAATGTTGAACATGATGCTGATGCTGAGAAAAGTGATAATGAAGAAGTTATTTCTGCTACATCTGAGATAGAAAAACAAGTTGGTAATGATGCAAAATCTGAAGATTCAATGGATGTGAGAGAGAAGCGATTTCAAGCAGAATTAGATGCAATCAGGCAACAAAAGACTGATGATGCACCTTATGTGCCTTCTGATCATGAATCTGAAGGAGAAAGACCTTTAAAGAAAGCTCACAAATCAAAAAGTAAAGCTGCTACAACAAAGAAATACACTAGGTTTCCAGATGTGAAAGCAAAGAGAAAGTATTTGAAGAAAAAAGATTCTAAGACAAAGAAAGCTGTTGAAGCTGAACAACCACCATCATCTCCAATACATACATCTCCTCCACATCCTGATGTTACTACTGCTGATCCTATTGTCCCACCGACAATAAAATCTATCATACCACCAATTCCACCAACAACAAAGTCAACATCAAAATCAGTGCATGTATCACCACCTCCAATAACATAACATCACAGCAGCATACTACTCCTCAGAGTTAATCTTCTGAAAGGATTTTCAATGAAGCGTTTGGCAATATTCCTCTTCCAAATGTACAATATACTGAAGGCTTGAATGTTGCTGATATGTTAATGAATCAAAGATCAAGAATTAGAAGGAAGAGTGAAAGCGTTGGAAGAGAAAAACAAAGTTTTAGAGGAGGAGAATGAAGTGATGAGTGGCAAGATCAAGTTTCTAGAAGATGATCGTGAATATTCTAAAGCTGTGAGTGATAGTCTATGTACAGATAATGGTAGATTACGCAAGGTGGTTACTGATTTAGAGAATGAAAGAGCTCAAACAACAAACGCTTTGATATGCTTCAAAAGGTGTTGGCAAACAATATGGGAATCAATTTTGCTGAAGAATATAGCAGATTGGAAGCACAGGAAGCCAAACAAAGAGCTGAAGAAAATCAACGTAAATTTGAAGCTGAATCTATAGCTCTTGGAAAACAGAAAGAAGTGATTGAAGAGGTTGAGATTACTGGTTCAAGCTCACAGGCTGGAAAAGAAGCTGAGTCTCAGAAAGTTGTTGATATTGAAGAGACTGTAGTTAATGATGCGACTGAAAAGAAAAAGAAACAGAAGCTGAGCAAGAAGATAAAGATCAGGAAGAGAAAGATGATGACGATGAGTTGTCAAAGAAAGATGATAACACTCAAGGAGGAACAAAAATTATGGTTGAAACTACGAAGATCAATGATTTTTTGATGTTGATCAGTTTCTTGATGATACTGTGAATGAAGAAATGGAAGCAGGAGATAAGGGGGAACAATCTGATCCAAAGCAAACTGAAGCTGTAACAGCAACTCCTATTTCTGCTATTCCAGATATTGCTAAGCCTCATATATTCTACCTGGAACACAATGTCGAAGAGGGAGAGTACATCCACAATTATACCAAGAAAGAGTTAGCTAAAATGTTCGAAGTGGATGAAAGTTCATTTGATTTTGACTTCAAGGAAGAACTGAACAATGTCAGTGCATTTGAGCCTAAAGGTTATGTGTATAAACATGTTTCAGAAGCTGATAACTATAATCGAGTGATAGTCGAAGATGCACTTTATGATGATGAAGAAAGGTATTTGGGATTGAACACTGATAGTTTTCCGACATTTGAAGAATTATTTAGCGAGTTAAATGATGATTTGTTGAAAAGAAAGGTTGAAGGAACGATGAATGAAGGAAGTATTCCTAAGCATTTATCTAGAGAAGAAATTGTAGAAGCTAGAAAGTCGTGGTTTTAAGATGTGCCAAAAGAAAGGAAGTTCAGACGACCGTTAGCAGTTTTCACGCGTGACAAAGATAAATCTCTCGATGATATTCTGAGTTAGGGGTGGATTCTTGAGTTGAACGTCTATGCAATTAAACGAGAGTTTGGTGTACAATACTTCAGATATCTGAAAGATATCAAGAGTTTACCTTTTTGAGATGTCGAGGAGCTAGTACAGACACGAACAATTAATTTTCAGATGAAATTTCGTGATCAGAGGTTGTGGAGATTGATAAAGTTTGAAGCGTCTCAAGGTTTTCAAGAATGGAACCTGATTATTCCTAAAAGAATTATCAAGATTGATAAGGTAACAAAGGAGAAGGATATTATGTTAATCATGAATCCACCAAGGGTTATGAAGAATATGCCATTGATGAGAATTGAACAAGATTTTTGGGAATTCTTTAAGTGGTGGGAAGTGGATCCTGAAACAAGTGAAGCAGTGATTGTTTTAAAAGCTGATGAACATACAAAAATCACTGATGAATTGACACCAGAGTTGATAGAAAGAAGAAGAATCTGGGGTTTATGACGAACGATTCGAATACTAGACCCGATGTGGTTAGTAAACTGTTCGAAAGAGGATATTAAATGTTTGTTCTTTAACAAGATATGCTACGAGAAACGTGAAGAAGTTTAAGCGATGCAATACCAAGGTGTGGTTAATGTCTGTTATGCACACGGTATTAATTCAGGAAAGATGTGGGAGTCTAAATAGCGAGAGCTTGAACGAGAAGAGTTTTTAAAGGAAGAAAGACGATTGGAGAAGATAGCTGAAAGAAGCAAAGAGGCATGTCTTCGAAGGTTCCAATTCATGAAATAGGCTCCACCGACTGATCAAACACCCATTTCTTTCGAAAAACGAAGAAAGCCTAAGAAAAATTTCTTTGGACGCTGATTGTTAAAGATTTTGAAGCTGATAAAGACTACGACAACATCCAAGGGGGAGTTTGTTGATACACGATGTCTATTGTCTACGTATTAGGTCTAGTTGAATTGTATAGGGCATAATGTTTGATTTCATAATGTTATTTAGTATTTTGGTCCAATTCGTACGAAGGGACCAGTTCATACAAATTGCACAATTCGTACGAACTGGAGTAATTGGTACGAATTGGAGAGTCTATAAATAGGTTGATGGTGCTTTCATTTGTAATAGTTATCTCTGACCAAGCAGCGAAGCTCTGCTGGATTTCCGGGTTGTAAAAGTTCATTCAATCAATGAAATCAAACATTTAAACAGTAAATCACGTGTTATTGTCACTAATTCATAATATTTCCGCTATTATGGACTAGATACAAATTAGGTACCTTTGCTAAAGGAGGAAACGGTCCTACATATTCGACCACTTCCAAGGATTTGGTGGGGAATTTTTCGTTAATGAGCTCTTCCCGAGTTATCTCCAAAGCGGGATCGTTTAAGCGAGATAAGTGATCAGCAATGGTGTATTCAGCTCCTCGTTTATCTTTTATTTCAAAATCGAATTCTTGGAGGAGAAGAATCCACCGGATCAAACGTGGTTTGGCATCTTGTTTTTGAAAAGGTATCGAATGGCGGCATGGTCCATATAGACTATTGTTTTAGAAAACACAAGATAGGAACAAAATTAATCAAAAGCAAATACTACGACAAGTTACTCTTTTTCGGTAGTTGTATAATTTTCTTGGGCATCGTTAAGAGTTTTACTTGCATAACATATTGGGTGAAAATGTTTTTCTTTTCATTGTCCCAAGATGGCTCCAACCGCAAAGTCGCTTGCATCGCACATGATTTCAAAAGGTAATTTCCAATCGGGTGCTATCATGATTGGTGCATTGACTAGCATTTCTTTTAGTGCAAGAAAAGCTATATTGAAATCCATGTCGAAAATGAATGGGGCATCTTTTTTAAGTATTTTTGTTAGAGGTCTAGAGATTTTTAAAAAGTCTTTGATAAATCGCCTATAAAATCCGGCATGTCCTAGGAAACTTCGTATGGCTTGAACGGAGGATGGGGAAGGTAATCGGGAAATAGCATCTATTTTTGCCCGATCAACTTCCATTCCTTCGCTTGAGATTTTATGATCGAGTACTATTCCTTTAGTAACCATAAAATGACATTTTTCCCAGTTAAGGGCGAGGTTAGTTTCCTCACATCGGGATAGCATTAGTTCAAGATTATCGAGGCATTGGTCAAATGTATCTCCAAAGATAGAAAAATTATCCATGAAAACTTCCATGGTTTTTTTTCTATCATGTCGTGGAAGATGGCCACCATACAAGTTGAAATGTTGTGGGGGCATTGCATAGACCAAAAGGCATACGTCGATAAGCAAAAGTTCCATAGGGACATGTAAAAGTTGTTTTTTCTTGGTCCTCCGGTGCTATGGGAATTTGAAAATACCCGGAGAAACCATCTAAAAAACAATAAAATTTATGATCGGATAGCATTTCTAGCATTTGGTTGATAAATGGCAAAGGAAAGTGGTCTTTCCTTGTTGCCTCGTTTAATTTGCGATAGCCAATACAAACCCTCCATCCGATGACGGTTCTTGTCGGTATAAGCTCATTTTTTCATTAGTTACTACCGCGATACCTCCTTTTTGTACTACTTGGACGGGACTTACCTAGGGGCTATCGGAGATAGGGTAGATGAGTTTGGCGTCTAGTAGCTTGATGACTTCATTTTTAACCACTTCTTGTATGTTTGGATTTACTCTTCTTGTAGTCATCTTCAATTAAAATTTTGTGTGTGCGCATGGATGGACTGATGCCTTTGATGTCCATAAATTTCCACGCGATTGCTTTTTTATGTTTCTTCAAAAGTTTTATAAATTTTTCTTTTTCAAAAAAAGTTAGTTTTGAAGAAATGATGATGGGGACCTTACCATGCTCGTCTAATAATGCGTATTCTAGAGCTTTTGGTAGCTCCTTGAGTTCAAGTGACGGTGGGTCTTCAAGAGACCGCTTATTTTCTTCTTTTTTAAGGTCAATGGCCGAAAAGGTTTGTTCGATGGCGTCCTCCTCTTCGACGATTTGTTCCTCTGTTTCTTCCTTATCAGGTGGTTCCACTTCATCTTCAATTAGGGGGTCGTCATTGCTAATTGGATATTTCATGGACTGGTCAAGATTGACGTACCTTTTTTCGGTCCCTAATTGAAGTGGTAGGTTGTTTTGCTTCCGGTTGACTAAGTTTTGATGGGTTTTTATGAATGGTTGTCCCAACACGAGCGGAGCATCATCTAGGATGATAAAGTCGATTGGTACTAGCGTTTGATTTGTTTGAATTGAGACATCCTCAATCATTCCCGTGGTTTTTATCATTTTTCGGTTAGAGAGAAAAATAGGAACTTTAAGAGGAGAAAAATCACTGCTACCCAATTTTTCGAAAATGTAGTTTGGCATTATGTTAATACAAAGATCTTTATCAATTAACATGTTACTAACGAAGATGTTTTGAAAAAAAACATGGTACCGGTTTTATGCTTAATTCATTGTGTTCATCTTATATTAGCGAAGTTTGATCATTTGTTAAATTAATGCTAACTTTTTTTTATTTTATAGTAGTGTTTAGCTCTTTTAAAAACTTGGCATGAGAAGATATAAAACAATGATTTTCAAAAGAAGGTTATAAAATGTGAATTTCTTGAAAGTTTTGTTTTATTTCGAAATTATCATTTTTAGACTTCCCCTCTTAGTGGTTTGGTTTAGGCGTGAGGTTTTTCGTTTTGTGGTTCTTCTATTTTTACCTCTTCGATTATTACCTCTTTAGTACAGACTTCTCTTCTTTTTTGCGAGATCTCTTGAGTAAGAGTTCTAAATTTTTGAGACTTTGTATAAGGCTTTCGGCTTCGGGAACAATTGTTGGTGGCGTGTCGTATGTTTCAAACGGATTGGTATCCCAGTCAAAGCATGGTTTTGGGAGCTCAAGCCTAGGTTCTTCATATGTGGTGTATGAGGGTGATGGCTGAAAAAGGTAACAATATTGTACCGAATGAGATTAACCACAAATGGTACAATATGGTTCCTTGTAATCACCCACAATATAGTAGTAGTTGTAATCTTCTGCGTAGTAATCCATTGGAAGATACCTAAAAGATCAACAAGCCACGGGATCAGAAAACATAAAAATAAAAGTTAACAGGGGAATGACCACAGCCCCATGCTGCAATGGCACGGCCCCGTGGGTAAGCCTGTATCTAGGTGAGTGAAAACTGTTTACTAAATATCTGCAGCACGGGGGGCGTGGCCAAGTGGCATGACCCCGTGGCAAACCTATTGTAAAAATAAAAAAAAGTTTTGAAAAAGGGCGTGCAATTTTGAAAAATGTACAAAATTTGATTCTGCCGCTAATTTTAAGCTTTCTTTAAATCCTTGTATCCCCGGTAACGGCGCCAAAAACTTGACGTGGTGCGAGTGTGTTATAATTTTTGTTATATTTTAAGCACTTTTTACTCATGGATCAAGCTTTAAATTTATAAAACACGATACAATACTATCACTTTACACACGTTAGGGCAAGCGCACTCATCGTAGACGTAGTATAGTGATGGTAAGATACTGAGATCGTCCAATAACACAAGAGCTTTTAATATCGGCTTATTGTTAACGTCCAATCTAACCAAATTTTGATGAAAGTTTTGAAAGCTTTAAAGATAAAAATAAAAAATATATAAATAATTAGAAAAACAAATAGACAAGAAGGAATCACTTGGTTCCGATTCCTCTTTTATGTATCTTTTGATGATTTCCGCACTTTGAGTTTTTAAAGAGATTATCTTAGGTATAGTGGCAGGCCCTCTTGTGAGGCGACGCTACCCTTAACCATATTGGTCTGAGTCAGCACGGATACAGTCCCGCAAGGTCGGATTATTGAAAGATAAATTAAATAAGTTATTAATGCGAAAAGTGATAGGCCCCTCTTGTGAAGGCGACGTTACCTCGGGCATATTGTTCTGAGTCAGCTGGGATATAGTCCCGCAAGTCCGGATAAAGTTTTAATAGTAATTTATTTATAAGGGGTTCAAGCCGTTCTTACTTCCCCTGATTTGATGCTATCTGCCTCAAGGGAAGTCCTAATAAGCTTGAACCAAGTCCTCGCAGGATCTATATACTGAATGAGGCAAAAACTTTACGCAAACACCCCCCTTCCAGGCAGTTAACGCACTTTACATAGACCGTAAAGACATGAATGAGTGAATCAATGAAACATGAAGAAATGTTTAACCAAAGTTCACTTTCAATATAAAAACTAGTTTTTAAAGTCACTAATACATACCCAATTAAAAATTTGCCAAAGATTAGAAATCAAAAGTAATACATAAAAGATTTGTCTTCACCAAGTGATGTAAGAGATTTAGCCAATTATGGCCTTTGTTTGACAAGAACTCTTACAATCGATCTTGGATCCCGAGACTACTACACACTCTAAAAGATGAAATATGGATGATGGTGGTGGGTGTTGGTGTTGTAGTGGTGGTGGACTGATGGCAAGTGTGAGAGAAGTGGGTTGCCAAGGGATGTCTTTCTCTTGAATCAAGCACCTTATTTATAGCTGCAAACAGAGGGCAGGCACGACCCGTGCCCACCTGCCATGGCATTGTGGTCTTCTCTTTCTCTCCCTTCATTAACTGCAGATGTCTGGTTTTTATAAAAAGTCCCTGTGGTTTGGGCACTTTTGCCAGTATAGTCAAAAGGTTTCATTTATTGTCTATGGTCCAAAAAGGTTTCACCATTACCATATTGGTCCAACTGACTTAACCCCATCCATGCTCCTCAATTAGTGAAGGGGCATTTTTGTCGTTTCATTTTTCATTTAATTAACCCTTTATTTTCCCCTCTCGTTTCCATTCTCCCTAAAGTTTGCACAACCACCCAACACCCCTCTCTCTAACCCAACGCCTGCCATCTGAGGCTTTTAGGAGAACCGACCAACGCCGGAACCCAGTCAACCGCAAGCCATAACCCAACCAATAGTCAGAGTCCGAGCCTGAAAGCTGGTACAACTTTCGAACACTTACCTACCGCCACCCAGCTTTCAAACCACCATCGTATCACCCCCGTCACCCCACGGTACCACCGTTGCAACACCACCGGATCCACCCTACACTCCACCATGCATCATCCACCATAAAACCGTTCTGTTTGAAATCACCGCTGTCAAGCTCCGTCGCAGGGCGTTTCCCGGTGGGTGATTGTGATCTAGAGGTTTTGGACGACGAGGGATCCGATATGTCGAAGGATTGTTGAATTATTTTGGGTTCAGATTCAGATCATTCCAATGAAGGTTCTTCTTCTTCATCAAAGGATGAATTAGTGGGTTCAACCATTGACGGCGAGAGAGAGAAATTTCTAGGGTTTGGTTTGTGAAATTGGGAAGATAAATGAGGGATGTGTCAAAAGTCAACAATATATTTAATTAAAATAACAGGGTAAATAACAAATTTACCCTTGACTAACTGAGGAGCATGGATTTTGTTAAGACAGTTGGACCAAAATGACAATAATAAAACATTTTCAAACCCACATGCAATAAATGAAACATTTGAAATATGTTGACAAAATTGCCAAAACCACAGGAACCGTTTTGGCATTTTAGTCTGTTTTTTTCTTTTTCAAACTTTGATTATATCATTTTTTCTATTTTATATGCTAACCCTCTACACTTATTTAACTTGTCGTATTTAAATTTTAAGCACCTTTTAGCACTTGTTTGCATTATTATAATCAATTATAATTATAATTATAATATATTCAACATTTTATGCTCATTCACAGGTAATAAATAAATATATTCTTGTTGTTCGTTGAGGCGTTCGAACGGCGTCAGCCTGACTTTTTATAGCAACCGAGGGACATATTTGCTTGCGATAACCACTCATTTCAGATAATCAAACCCACCCCACTTTCCTTATTTTCCGACAGCCGAAAATATTACTCTTTAATCTTCACCCAGAAGATTCGGCCGGCGTAAATTTAGAAAAAAAATAAAAAAATTACACCCTTTTAGGTTACACCCACCAACTGTTTGTTAAAAAGCCTCACTCAAAGAATCTCAAAAACAAACGGCAAACATCAATGGCATCTGCTTCTTTGGGTTCATCGACACTAATTATCAAAGATTAATGGGTTTGTCAAGCCGTCAATCTCAAGGAATGATTTCCTTTTCAGAATTCTGGATTTTGGTCAAAGTTTTTGGTGATTTTTGTTCAGAATTGTGGGTGTGTGTTGTATTATCTGTTTGATTTGAAGGTATACTTTGGAAATCGTGTAAGGGTTGTTGTTTTTGGATATGTTTTTGATGGTAATTGCATGTTTAAAATAATTATGTTTCATAAATTTTGTAATTCTAGAGTTGGTGTTTGTAAAAGGTGGCATTAAGATTGATATTAGGTCTTGGTTCTAATCTTTGATGGTGTTAAGATATTATTTGTTTAAATGCTCATTGATTATTCTGTAAAGAAATTCATGAATCTGGAGGGCATTTTAATGCAGTTAAAATTTCTGTTGTAGTAGTCTTGATTTTTAAGTTTATGAATCTAGGAGAGCTGTTAGAAGGGTCGTGAAGGCTAGTGCGCGGGTTGATAAGTTTTCGAAGATGATGTTATTGTTTCTCCTTCAATTCTGTCTGCAAATTTCTCCAAGTTGGGAGAACAGGTAATGTTATGTGTTCTTGATTCCTGTTAGCAAAAAAATGTTTGATTGGGGATGGCAATGGGACGGGTATTGGTTATTCCAGTTCCATACCCGATTGTAAAAACATGTCCTGTACCCAGCCCAATACCTGTCATGTATTGGTTATACCATTAGTTTGTTAAAAGTTACCTATTGGGATTCCCAGATTTAGTTACTATTTTAGTTTTTAAATAATTGTATTACCAAGGAAATTAGAATTATAAAGTAACATTAGTGAATTAATAGATTATCCTATTACCAATGACAAAAAGAAAATGTTTAACGGGTATGGCGTATGTATGTTTCGGGTAATTGGGCCCGGTATCACCCATAGTTGTTAATGGCGAATAGCGACAAATAGCGATAAGGTACCTATATGCTACATAGCGAATAGCAATAAATAGCAGGCGCTATTTTATAAATAGCGATACACTAGAAAAGAATTTTTTAAAAAATTATATTTATATTGTATCAAAATGCCCTAGTATGTACGCTATTTTACATGTATATTTAACAAAAACATAAAATCCAGCTATTTTATAGCTATATTTAATCACTATTTATATTTAATGAAAAATAAAAAATAAAAAAATAAACTGAAATCCCACTATTTGTGGCTACATACCCTGTAGCGACCTTCAACCTATATGCTACGCTTCGCTATAGCGACCGCTATTTACAACTATGGTATCACCTAATATCATACCTGCGGAAAATTTTAAAACTAATTTCATACCCAAATACCTGTCCTGAATTTTTCAGCTTGGGGTTCGTTTTCCATCCCTAAGTTTTATCTACTTGTTTTGGTTTGATGCACATAATACAAAGAGTGATATTATTGCTTTTCTATATAATGTGTTTGTATGTATAGGTGAAAGCGGTTGAGCTGGCTGGTTGTGACTGGATTCATGTTGATGTAATGGATGGCGATTTGTTCCCAATATAACAATCGGACCTCTTGTTGTGGATGCATTGCGCCCCGTGACTGACCTCCCATTGGAGTTCATTTGGTAGTTCTTTGCAAATAATATTTTCATATATATATGTGTGTGTGTGTGTTATATATATATTATCATGTTGACGAGAGATATAAAACATGACAGATGATTGTGGAACCTGAACAACGAGTGCCTGACTTTATAAAACTGGAGCTGACATAGTCAGTGTCCATTGCGAGCAATCGTCGACCATTCATCTACATCGTACTCTCAATCAAGTGAGATTTCATACATTTTATTGATATTTGCTTATTTGTTTCTTTTATCTGTGATTTTTATAACATTTTGTTTCAGATTAGAAGTCTTGGAGCAAAAGCTGGAGTAGTCTTGAACCCTGGAACACCATTAACAACAATAGAATATGTTCTAGATGGTAAATTATAATATCTTCTCTATTTAGTGTGTTTACTTATGGGAAACCTTGCTAGTTGCTAGATATGGGCGGCTCGGGTAATGGGTCAGAATGGTTAAATTTTGGTATCGTTGGGTAGGGGTGCGTTTGCCTGTGAAACTGCGTTGGTCCTCTTTTTTTGAACTTTGTAAATTATATAAAAAAATTTAATACACATTTACAAAGAAATTTTTAATACACATTGTGTCACTTTCGGACCGTTTGATCCGTTATATGCAAGATATAACCCGAATCAACCCATTTTGAGGTTATAATTTCGTCAAATTCTTATCCTCAAATTTTATATCACATATTATATATATGGCGATGCTGAAAGGTTTCCTATGTTTAGTCATTTCCAAACTAGATTATTGAAATATTAAAATTTATTTATATTATTTGTAAACAGTGGTTGATCTGGTCTTGATTATGTCTGTAAATCCTGGATTCGGTGGGCAAAGCTTTATTGAAAGCCAAGTGAAGAAGATATCGGACTTGAGAAAAATGTTTATCGAGAAGGTGTGATATATTCTCAGTTTTATATTCAAAACCTAATTTAATTTGTATGTGAAACACAATATATAAAGGGATATTGTAATAGATCATGTGACCAGTTGTCCCACTGGGTCAAGTTGTCCTTTGGGGTCCGTTACGTAACAATTATGACTGTGTTTCCATGGGACCTCTGAACCTCTGTGCTAGTGGCTTCAAGTACCACATTCTAACATAACATTCACAATGAATTTGTATCTTATTTGACAGGGTGTGAACCCATGGATTGAGGTAGATGGTGGAGTTGGTCCCAACAATGCATACAAGGTTATTGAAGCTGGGGCTAATGCGTTGGTTGCGGGTTCTGCTGTCTTTGGAGCTAAAGATTATGCTCAGGTAAGAACTCCACTCTTCACCAGATGTGGTGGCAATTGAATGGGCCGATTGGAACGGTTTATTTTTTTTTTTTAATCATCACAAACGGGTCAGATGTGGCAAATAAAAAAAATAGTAAAAGGGAAACGTGTTGGAAGTCACCAAGAGTTTTGTTAAATGCATACAACCTTCTAAATCATTTATTCAAATTTCAAAGATTATTATTGTAATAAAATTGTTACATCTGAAACGTTAATTATTTGATTATAGGTGGACAAAAAATGTGTTTGCAAATAAAACTAGTCCGATGACCCGTTTTCACCCTTGCTCGGCCCGCCTATTTTGCCAGCTCTGTTTTACCAGTAATAGTAAACTTAAATCAAATCTTTAAACTTGTTTGACCATTTTCTATGCAATTGGATGTCCTTTTTTAACAGCAATAAAAGGTATTAAAACCAGCACTAGACCGGCAGCAGATAGTTCATAATATACTTTTCGACCTCAGCTGGATTTATTCAAGTAGGATGTGATTTCAACATTGGTAATCTCATGTAAGACGCTTTCTTGTTATCGGTATTTAATATCTTTAATCTTTGTTGTTTGATTCAGTATTTGAATGTGTTACACAATTTACAAGATCTTAAAGTTAAGATAAAATCTCACATTATGCAGACAAGAGGATGGATTCTATAGCATAAACTGCATTGCGTCATGTTGTGGCATACGCGTACAAAGGCAATGGATAGAGGGTTCATATAGAAGAAACGTTTAGTATCTGTGTAACATGCGTTGCATAGACTAGTGTAAAGTTCGTTTCGTTTTCTTTTATGCAGGTTGAAATATGATTGTTGTACTGAGAAGTCTGAAAGTTGTTAAATCTCAAATTCTCAATATATTGATTTTTTTAACCTTTTGGGCTATTTATTTCTAGTTTATAGTAGCAGATTCTGTGAGTAAATTTAGTTTATTGCAAGAAAAGGAACACCATTTTTTATGCTCAAACTCTCCAAAAATAAAAGATTATACAACAATGCTGTTCTGCTCTCCAAGGGGTAACTAACTCTTAAAATGTAACCAATTTTGGTTCAATTTCTATCTTTTTTCTGAAAAAAAATCATTAAACTTTCACACCTGCGTGTAAAAGATCATCAGAACACCTGAATGCTGATTTGTAATCTCCGATTTCTCGATACCCTCTAGCAAAAACACCATAAATGACATCATTCGGGATCAAACCCATCTTCAACATGTCTGCATGTAACATCATCACATCACAAATATGCTTTGTTTTAAAATGCCATTGTGTAATGACAGCATAAAGCTCCACATCCGCCTTCAAGCCGATACTTCTCATATCCGCAAAAAACTTGCTCGCTTTGAAAATTTGGCCGTCGTTGCAAAGTCCATGAATTAGTGACGTGTAAAGTACATTATTCGGGGAGCAATAACCATTATCCAAGAAAATCTTGATCGCATCATTAACTAAACCGTCTTTGCATAATCCGTCAATCAAACAACTGAGAGTGAAAACATTCGGAGTCAGACCCGCTTCCATCATCTCTTTGTAGATCCGTAAAGCTGCTTTCGTGTTACAATCTTTAAAATGTCCGTCGATTAAAGCTGTATACGCAACAATATCGGGCACGAGTCCTTTAATCACCATTTCTGTGTACAAACCCATTGCCGATTTCATGTCTTTTACCTTACAATAACCGTCTATTAACGTAGAATAAGTTATGATATTAACCTCCACACCATTGACCACCATTTGACCACATAACTCCAGAGCTTTTGCCATGTTTCTGCTTTTCGAATACCCGTTGATTAGCGAATTATACACTGCTGAATTCGCAATGACTCCCTTTCTATTCATTTCTTTTAACAAATCGTCTGCTTCTTTTAATCTACCCATATTGCAATGACCGTTTATGAGTATACAGTAAGTATAAACATCATTCGCAATACCCAACGTTTCCATTTCGGATAATAAACTAATCCCTGCAGAAAGATTGCCTTCCTTGCAGTACCCATCGATCAAACAATTATACGCATACGAATTAGGAATCTCGCCAATCTTCATCATCTGCGCAAAACAGCTTTCAGCAGCTAGCGTCCTATTCATCTTGCGAAACATGTCGACAAGGATACCGAGCGTGACAAAATTAGGGGTCACGCCAGTGACCATCATTTCTCTGTAAAAGTCAAGAGCTTTATCCACATTAGCCATCTTACAATGCCCATCTAACAACGCGTTATAAGTATACAAATCCGGATCCACCCCAGCTTTACTCATGCCACCAAACACGCTTTCCACTTCCAACATCCTCCCTTCACAACAAAGTCCACGAATCAAAGTCGTGTAAACGACAACAGTCGGACTCAAACCTCTCTCAACCATTTCATCGAACAACTTCCGTGCTTTCTCAACATCCCCTTCGCGACAACACCCATCGATCAATACCCCATACGTGACCACATCCGGCAACATCCCACGACAACTAACGTGTTCATAAACCTCCCACATTGCACTAAGCCTCCCCCTCTTCAAAAACCCATCTAAAACCCTGTTACAAACATGCCCAGCAGGCAACTCTTCTGTTCTCTTAACCACCCAATACGCCTCGTCGACAAAACCCAATCCGGATTAACGCGATGACCAACACTCCAAACACTTTGGAACTGGGTCTAGCAACTTCAAGTTGATCAAGGGCATGAAAGAGTAATGAACAGAGTCTGTATGGAGTGCAAGATTTGTGAAGAGTTTCTATGAGGCATTTCATCAAACACCTTGCCTTCAAGTAAAGTCTTGCATTGGTTAAGAAGTGGATTGCAGCAGAATGGAGTTTGAGGGTCTTGGTGGGGTCAGTGTGGTCGGAAGATGAGTAGTATAGTTGAAGTGCCTCGGTTGCTGATCTGGAGTTTAGGATTTTGTTTGCGAGATTTGATTGAAAAGATGATGTTGTGGGTGAAGAGACTGTTGCGGAGAAGAGAGGGTGAGTGGTGGTGCGTGTGAGTGAGAAATTGGGTTTGATTGATGGGATGTTGATTGTCGATCGAGTTGTTCCATGAATAAGATTCATCTGCTGCTGATGATTATTGATTCAAGTTTTGAGACTAGAAGAAGCCTACTGAATACATCTAAAATGGTAAAATGTGATCTCAAACACCTAAATACATCTAAAATCAACAAGGGGCTTTTTGTAATTCTAAATGGTTAATATGCTAAATCAATTAAGTTT
Organism: Scalesia atractyloides; assembly: GCA_947069175.1. Lineage (NCBI taxonomy): Eukaryota > Viridiplantae > Streptophyta > Magnoliopsida > Asterales > Asteraceae > Scalesia > Scalesia atractyloides. Next base: position 66,573,419 of record CAMTDV010000025.1, read on the forward strand.
AAAGTGTTGAACTTGTAAGATGTCTAAATCATTAAGAGCCAATATGATAGCAACTATTCGAAAGCAAATGTCTGAACAATTCAAATTAGAGGTCTTAACCATTCAGACTCGGTATAATGTTTAACCATTCAGACTCAAATGTTTAAACCATTCAGACATTTGCTCACGAATAAACAGGTTGAACCATTAAGTTATTAACCAGTCAGAGGCCTGAACCATTAAGAGTTAAACAAACAACCCCTAAAATATGATCTTAACACCCCTAATGTGTCATACGAAAAGCGGGGGCTAGATGATTGTCATACAACGAAAAATAGTCATATGAGACCAAAATCATACATGCGTCTCTTGTATGGTGTTGTGATCGACAAAAAAAATGTGTATCCTTGATCATTATAGTTTGTATAGCCTTTTTCGTAATATTATAAAATTCAATGACTTGTACAGTCACACGGCTTGTATGATATGACAGGTGACCTAATATACATTTTCGAGAGTGATGTATCTTTAACGACTGCTTAATTTATCATTATTTCTTTTTCGGTTGTTATTAATATTTTTTTTCTAACAAAGCCTAAAGTAACTTTTTAATAATATTTTAAATTGTCTTTTTCTTACATTAAATGATTATAATTTTTCTTATCCAAAGTTAGAATTGATAGAGATTTAACAATACATGTTGGAAAAAAGTTATGTAATGAGTTACACCATCATATCCTTTATCTTTTACCCTAACTTTAAGTTAAATATTAATTTTTTTAATTTCTAGAATATGAAAATATACATGTTAAATTTTATGATTTGATCCAAATTTTGTTAAACCTTATAATATTAGCTATCTAGATCCGTTATAAATATTTGGTTGATTTATTATAAAAACTATGATTAAGAGACATTATAAAAACTATGATTAAGAGACTAACATTTAAGTAAAAAAATATGGTTTAAATAAACATACTTTCTAACTAATGAAGTGATGGTCTATTAACAAATACATTACCTTTAAATACCTGATTTGGAAAGAGGGGATGCTTGAGTTCAAGTACAACATATAAGAGGGATTAAAAGAAATTTATCATTAAAAATAATCATATTTTCTAGACCGTTGTTATTTATTATTATTATTTAGGGTTGTAGTTTCAGAAAAAGGTTGTAGTTTTAGGAACTTACAACCTCATCCTTAAAAAAATATTTTTTTATCCAAACTAGTTAGTATCAAATAAATAACATATTATAATATTAAGAGTTTTGATAATTCTAAAGTTTATTCAAATTCAAATCTCAAGTAACCATCACAATTCCATTCAACTTTGTATGAGTTATATAATCTCTATCTCTACTTTTTAGCAATAAAGAGTAAACTGCCAAAATAGTTTCTGAGGTTTGTTTACTTTTGTCACTTTAGTCCAAAATTGATGCATGCCCAAGTGTAGAAGACTGGGCCATGACGTTTCTGGAGGCCCATGATCGAGCTTCCAAAGGTGATTCACAAAACATGCATAACTTTGGCTACAGGTCTCCGTTTTAGGCGTTCGACCAGTCAAATCGAAGCTTGAAACGAGGAGCACGTCGTGGCAAGGCCCCAAAGGGGCCTTGTCCAAGTTTCGGCCCAAAAACCGCATTCTACTGAGAGTTATGGGCACTTTTATGTTTTTTCATTCTTTTTTGTATTTTGGTTTTGGGCTTGTGTTTGGCCTATGGCTTTTTTGTCCATTTCAAATTTCAGTCTTTATTATATGTTGCTCATGTAATTCCAATAGTCAGACTTGAATTTTGAGAATAACCACTTTTCAGTTCAAATTCTTGCACTTTGGGTTGAATATTAGGGGTTTGGGTAAGATCATCACGGGTATTCGTAGAATCAACGTGGTTTGTTCTTCGTTATCTACCACTCGCTACATCAAAAACTCAAATTTTTGAATCTGGGTCCCCGTGGTTTCAATTTTTTTGTCATTTTCATCCAAAATCAAAATCTGGCAGATTTTTTCAGTTAGCATCCAGTTTTTTTGCCTTTTTCCTCCCTTATACTGAAGAGCAAAAAGGTTTTTTAACGTTTTATTATAACAAATTAAAAAATCAGAGCATTTTGCCCTTTATTAAAAGGGGAAAGAGACAAAAAAGCTAAATGTTAACTAAAAAATTTGACCTGATTGTGCATTTGGATGAAAATGACAACAAAATTGAAACCACAGGGACCCAAATTCAAAAGGTTGAGTTTTGGACTAAAATGTCAAAAGTGACCAACCTCAGAGACTATTTTGGCAGTTTACTCCCAAATAAATAAAAATCTTATGGACTACATGACACAATTCTAAACATTCTTAATTTTAGTTGAGTTAAGTGTCATTTACGTCCCTGTGGTTGTCCATTTTTGTCATTTCATGCCAAATTTTGAAATTGTACCATTTTCCTCCCTGACATTCTCGAAACAGTCATTTCAGTCCAAAAAATTAACGTAGTTAAAAAAATCATAACTCAGTTATCCTAGAGACGTAAATGACACATAAAGTATAGGGACGAAAATGACACATAACTTCAAGTTTGTTATGTTTGTTTTCTTTGTTAAATTTCTTTTTATTATTATTATTATTATTATTATTATTATTATATATATACACACAGTTAGACATAAGCATTTGGTACCGGTACCCGGTACCGAATTTCTCGTACGAATTATTTTAAGTACCGATTTGGTATCCACTTTTTAGCATTTTCGATTCGGTACCAGTATTTTACTGAATTTTAACTTTAAATACAGATATGCTACCGGTACGTACTCTACCGAACATTTTCGGTACCGGTACCGAGCTCATCCCTACTCCCATACACACAGTCTCTTTCGGCCCCTACATCACCACTACCACAGCCACGCCGCCACCACAAAACCATCACCACACACCACCACGAACCGTATCGAGAGAGTTGTGATTGTAACAACCGACTTTTTGGTTGTTATCTGTCTATCGTTATTTCGACTTGTAACCGCCTTGTACTCTGGGATTCGATATAAAAGTGGTTTATGTTATTCTAAATACTTTTTCATCACACTGCATCACTGCTGCACGCCTAAACGCTTTATACTCGCAACGCTGACGTAACACGAATCGCGGTTAATTATGTTACTTTATGTGTCGAGTGTATTTATTTGTTCGGTACTCACTCTCGCCCTCGCCCTTGCTTATCGCACTAAATCGCAACGCAGGTATTTAATAATGGTTATGTAATGTTGTGTGTTTATATGATTTTATTTGTTATATGTTTTATGCTCGCTTAAACGCTCGCTCGCTCACACAACTCGCTTTATCGCACTATTATGCAACGCAATGCTTAACGCTTCACTAAAACGCTTAACAGACCAAAACTAACTAATACACACGGAAATACCAACGAAAACAGCCAAAACGCGAACCAGACTCACTCGCACGAGCACTTACTCGTACGAGTGTGGCCTGGCTCGCACAAGGCTTAACTCATTCGCACCAAGCCCACTGCACAAGGCCCCACTGTGTGAGGGCTCACTCGCACGGAGACACACTCGCACCAACTCACCTACTCCCCTCCTCTTCTTCTATAAATACCACACTTAACATTCGTGCTCTCCTTGCTGTCACTCGCACGAAACGCTCTCTAAACACTTTTCTCTGCTTTCAAGTAAGGAGACTACGTTTTCCACGCGAATCACAATGATTTCTACAACGATTATACACGAGTTTATCTCCGATTTCATCTAAACTTCTCTATTTATGAAAATCTTCATCTTTTTCATAAAACCTTCTGACTCTACCTAAGATTCAAACTTAAACGAGTGCATTTGAGTTAGCCTTGGCTTCTCAAGTTAGAAAACTTAATGTCTCCAGCTCACCAAGTGTTGAATCAAAGAAAACTGTTTTAAAACTTGATTTTTACACAAAAACGGACTAAACCGACACATGTTCTGTTCACTAGATAGTGGGACGAAACGGTGTTAAAACACGCTTGAAATGGATTCGGAATCACATCTGTTTCAAGAGAAAACTAGTTCCAGTAGTACGAAGATGCAAGAACAATCGCTTGTGCTAACTCGACTGGCTCGCACAAACCACTTCGTGTTCATACGACCCAGTCTGAGTTTCCACGAGAGATCACTCGGTCTAAAGACCTCCCCAGCTTTTGGTTTGTTCAGTAGCTTAAGGTTGGAAGGATGGACACTCGATTTCCTAAAGAAACGACGCGAAAACACTACATTTTGGACTCGAAAACAAGTCACTCGCACGAGCAGTCGCTCGTATGGATGATCACTCACACGAAGGTGATGCCTCATATGAGCCATCACTCGTACGGATGATGACTTGCACTAGGGTGATGCCTCGTGCGAGTGGAGCCTCGTACGACCCACCTGTTTGTCCCGCACAACTCTCTATTCAACCGTTCAACACTATGGAAGACTGATGCACTTCTGTTTCTACGCGCAGGCTGACCCGACGCTCCTTCCACTCCAGCTCACCTGTGACTTGCTGTTAAGCACTCACTGTGAGTATACTTGACTCGTTTTAACGCCCTTTTAGGTGTTACATATATTCTCTATCAAACGATCACTACACAAAACTCTATAACACTTTAAAAACACAAACGACTCTCCAATGACTATACGTGAAATGCTGAACTGCTATGAGTTAATTGTATGCCTTGAGATTTGCCGACCACCCTTAACATGATAGCTGCTATAGGTTGACCCGCCACCCGTTAGTTCGGGGTTGTTAAGACTCGCTCTCGCTTTACTTTACTTGTCTCACTCGCGCTTGTGTTGGTTAGCTTATTTTGGTGTAGATAACATATGTTCACATGACTATGCTAGTGCATGCCGGTTCGCTAATCGTTTTATAACTATTATTATGCTAAACTTGTATGCTCACCTTTATGTTATTGTATTGACTTTTATTTTAACGTATGTGACAGGTTGAAATATTTTATGTTGCAAATGGATAGGATCTCTAGAAACTCACAAAAATCTAGTTGTCGGATTTTGTTTTGTTCAAGAAACTTGGAATTCTTTTAACTAGTGTAAGATATTTGTTTGATTGTATGGGAAATTAAACTTTATAAATATTGTCATCAAATTAGGTCGTTGTGGATACTCTTGGACAATCTGTTCGCTTAATGTCACATCCCGATGATTCCGCCATCGGTTGATGTGTTAGTTATGATCTAACGTAGGTTTGAGATGTAATTTTTTACAGGTGGTGGTTGTCTGATGTAGAGAGGGGGGGGGGGGGGTAAAAAGACTATGTGTAAGGATGAGCTCGGTATGATCGTCGCCAAATATGGGTACCGATTTCAGTACGGTACTAGTATTTGAAGGTAATATTCGGTAAAATTCCGATAACGAACCGAATTGTACCAATATAAAAAACACAAAAGTTGGTACCGAATTGGTACTGAAATTCGGTACGGGAAATTCAGTAACGGTACCTGGTACCCAATGCTCATCCCTAGTTGTGTGTTATAATAATAAAAAGAAATTTAAAAGTAAAAAGTTCTTGAAGTTATGTGCCATTTACGTCTCTGGGACAATTGAGTTATGAGTTTTTTTAACTAGGTAGTTTGTTGGACTGAAATGGCACGTTTCAGAATGTTTGACAGAAAAATAGTACTAGTTTGAAATTTGGCCTGGAATAACAAAAATAAAAACCAAAGGGACAACACTTAACTCTTTTTTTTCGCCTAAACATTTAACCTACACACATCCTTATCCGTTTCAAATTTACCAGATCTTCTTTCCAATATCTACATTCATTACATTCCTTAACCTTGTACGTTTTCATTTTTTTAACTTTATTATATTTATAATAATAATAAAGTTTTAATTTTCCGTTATTTATTTTTTCTATTTTTCTAAAGTATGTATTTAACATTTATGATTCTCATTTTCATCTTTAGTCTTTTATGATCCTATATATTTGTAATTATATAAAAAAATATAAATTTTACTGATTTAATACATTCTAATCCAGTAATTAATAGACAAGATTTATAATTATATAAAAAATAATTACTGATATTATGTACTGATACCTTACCACTCGCAAAAAAAGAAAAAAATTAATTGGAGAATTTCTCAAGAATGGTTTGTGGAGTTGGCATGTTTTTTTTTCAAAAATTTATTATGCAAACCAGGTTTTTTGATCTTGCACTTTTACAAAAAGTAAATTGCTAAAATGATTGGTTTATCACTTTTAATACTTTAGTTTAAAACGCAAACCTTTTAAATTTGGGTTCACGTGGTTTTAATTTTGTTGTTATTTTCATCCAAAATCAAAATTTGATCAGATTTTTCAGTTAACATGCAGTTAGTTTTTTTTTTCCTCCCTTTTAATGAAAGGCAAAATGGTCTTTTAACGTTTTATTATAACAAATTAAAAAATCTGACCATTTTGCCCTTATTAAAAACTTAAAAGGGAGAAAAAAGTTAGATGTTAACTGAAAAATCTGACCAGATTTTACTTTTCGATAAAAATGACAATAAAACTAAAACAACATTAACCCAAATTCAAAAGGTTTAAGTTTTGGACTAAAGTGACCAAATCTTAGGGACTATTTTGGCACTTTACTCCTTACAAAATTTTGATATTCTTTTGTGATTATTTTCTCTACAAACATGTCTCCTGAAATTGATGGATTTCTAAGCCATTTTATGCTATTCCTTATTTAGTCATTGGTATGAAAAAAAATATTCTTCACTTAAAAAAATATTTGTTCATCAAATTTTTTTTTTCATCTCTTTTTTTATTTCCTAGCGGCTAAATGACATAACAAGTAAACAAGATAGGAAAGACATGAAAGATGGTGTTTGCTTGTGGAAATGGTTTATGTGCAAACTTGATTGTTTGGAGATAGGATGCGTTCCCAACATGATCATCTAAAGTATTTTTTTTCATATTGCTTTTGTTCCACATGTTGCATTTTACTTAATTCTCAAGTAACATTGAGGAATTACTTTTCTGATTGGATTTCTTCTTGATATTATTTTTCCTAATTTACTATATTGCGCATGAAACTGGAATTATTTAGGTTGTTCTTGTTCTTTTTTTTTTGCCACACATGAATAGGGGTATTTAACATCACAGTCTACTTCAGCTGATTTTGAAGATTTCGATCCAACAAATAATTACGGTTGTGAAAAAATACATATCAAACAACTAGGTAAGTAATTACGGCTGTGAAAAAATACAAACCGAAACAACTAGATAAGTAATTATGGCTGTGAAAAAAAATACTAACCAAAACAGCTAGGTTGGTCTGGTAAGTCACGTTTTTATGGCTTGATGGTTTGGTTTGCACATTTTAGAAAAAAAATAGTTATTTAAGAAAAAAAACTTGTATCAAATAAAAGAAACTAATAATAAAGATTCATCATGAATATGTTATTTACATCAGGATCAAATACAAATGGGTCCTAAAATACAAAATGGCCTGAGGAGTGAAAGAAACTTTTTTTTGAATTTATTTTTCCATGTACTTTACTAATGTAAAAAAAGAAACCCCATACTTCACTTCTCATATTAAGCCCAATTTTATATGTTAAAACACAAAAAAAAAAACGCTTTGTACTTTACTACTGTAAAAAACGTTTTTTTTTAACTCCGGGACTAAAATACGTGATTGACAAGATGAGGAAAAAAAACCCCTACTTCACTTCTCATATTAAGCCAATTTTATATGTTAAAACCCTTTTATACCAGAATCTAACCTAACTTTATACTTCTGTTAATACCCTTTTATACCGGAATTAACCCTAATTTTATACTTCTAAAACGAAAAAAACTACATAATAAATGGTAATTACATAATCACCTTCAAGTTTCAAATCATAAACCCGTCAAACTTTAAAAACCAAACCTTAGGCCATGCGTAGTCGAGCGCGATCTGGGCCCCACGCCCGCCATAGCACCTTATCGCGCCGGGGAACACCCCCATCCGCACTATGGCTTGTTATTTTCCAGCCCCGCGATGTGCATACCGACTTCAAATTGGGAGGGTCTTGATATATCACCGTTGGTAAACGAAAAAAAACAAAAACCTTATTATATATATATATTAATATATATATATATATATATATATACACACATATAACATGTTAAACACATTCTATATCCAACCAACTCTACAAAAACCTTAAAAACTTATTTCCAAAATGTCTTCACCTCTGTCGGAAGATTCGTTCATCGATCTATACCATAATTTTTTTGCTCATGACGAAGCCGCAGAGGAGAAGGAAGTGGTTACGAGTGCGTGTGCCCTCACGATTAACGTCATGCAACATGTTAATCGTTTTCCTCTACGCCCTATCTTGAGAAGGGAGTATTTTGTGCGAGACCGTGAAGCCACAAATGCTCGTCTAATGAAAGATTACTTCGATCCTACACTGATTCACGACCCCCCACATTTTTAGGCGCCGATTTCGAATGAGCAAAAGGTTATTTTTGCACATTAACGAAGATTTAGAGCATAAGTATGACTACTTCAAGCGAAAAAATGGACGCAAAAGGATATCTAGGATTCACCTCAAACAGCAGTGTACTTCCACGTTACGTGAACTTGCCTACAGAAATACGTATGACATCAACGTCAAGTATTTGAAGATGATGGAGAAAACAACACGCGATACCTTGGAACATTTCTGCTATATATATCAATTTACATACGCTTGTATATTTTAATTTTATTTGTTTAGGCCTATACCAATTATACGGAAAACGTTACTTGAGAAATCCGACTGGAACAACCTTCACCAGCTTTATGAAGTGCACTGAGAAAAATATGGATTTTTGGCATGATTGTAGTTTAGACCATCGTCAATGGCTGGTGGTATAATTATCTAACCGCATGGCGAGGTCAACATACACGTGGTGACCAAAAAGGACCAACGAAGATTTTACAAGCGGTTGCCTCATACGACCTTTGGGTTTGGTTTGCCTTCTTTGGTGACGCCGAGTGTTTGAACGACATAGATACTTTCGAGCTATCGCCATTGCTAGAGGGTTACATATCGGGTACGCTCCTGAAAGCGGGATTTCATGCAAATGGGGATGACTACCCGCATGGATACTATTTAGTCGATGGTATATGCCGGAGTATTTGAATATAGTGAAAAGTTTAGTGACCTGCTCGATATAAAAATACAATATTTTAAGAAACTGCAAGAGTCTTCGTGAAAGGGCATCAGGACATCGAGAGGTGTTTTGGGGTTCTTCAACAACGATGACATTTTGTGAGAAATCCTTGTCGTATACGGGATAAAGAAAAAAATTAGTGTTATTGCAGTAGGTTGTGTAATAAGTGCAGAGTCTTTGTTAGTCAAGGGTTGTTCTTGTAAACTGTTTAAACAATGATGTAGTGTCCAAGTTTAGTGTTGATGTATCCGGAATGGTTTAGTCATACCAGTTCCGAGATTCTGATCATGTTTTGATTGTCCGAACTTCCCAGGATGTTGGGAGTCCGAGTTTATTGCTTATGTCTTGTCCGGGCTTCCCAGGTTGTTCGGAGTCCGGGTTTTGTAGTCAATGGGCCTTGGGCCTTACTATGTAATCTCCGGACATGTTTGTTGCCCGGAGATAGTTTTGTATATATACCTTAAAGTGGAATAGACAAGAAAATGTTTTCTTTTGTGGAAATTTGTGCCCTAATCATTGTGTGTGTATTTTGTCTGGCGGCTGCTTTGTGAGTGACGTCATTCATCTTCTACATCAAGAATACTCTGTGTATTCTTAATTTCTCTCATCAAACCTTGCTTTCTTGTGTTTCACTTACAGTGGTTAATCATCAGGTGGATTCCGGACACCTGTTGGTAGGATTAGTTGAGTGAGATCTTGGGTGAGGTGACCTTACAAGTGGTATCAGGCAGTGTGCTCATACTACTGTGAGTGTTCATTAGTTTGAAGGTTTTGTGAGAAAAGTTCACATTTTGATTAGGATTAGTGATTTTCGAGTGTGATTCTCTGTGATATTCTTGTTTTCTTATTCATTCTTAGTGTTTGTTGATGGATTTTGAGTAGTTTAGGGGGTTTTTGTACTAATCTTCATCTGGGTTTACAGAGCATTCATTGGTGTTCTTGCTGGTTTTTGAAGGTTTGTGAAAGATTCCCTGTTTGATTAATACTTTTCCGTGTTTGATATTTACTGTTTGTGTTTCCGGACTATTGGTGATCCAGTGTGTAGTCACAATGGTGAGATATCCGAAAGCTGGTTCTCTCAAAATTCGGAGACTTTGAGTCCGGATTACAGTTCTCATATGTGACCTCCGGATTTGATATTTTATCCGAGTTTTGGAGGTGTCCGGGGTTCACTCTTCCGGACATTAGTTTCAAAGATTTTCAAAGGGTTTAAATTTGTCCGAGTTTACTTGAGTCTTCCGGGTTTAATAGGAGTTAACATTAGTTTCCGAGTTTACTAGTGTTTGATATTAAACAGTCTGAGTTTGTTAAGTCCGTTTCCGAGTTTCGAGTGATTCCGAATTTACTTTAAAATCTGGATACATTGTGAAGTTTTAGAACTTAGTTATCAGGTAGTAGGTCCAGGGGTTATACTTTGATTATGTTCATACTTCCTACTCCGTGTTTTGTTTTGTCCGAGTTTAGGACTTAGAAACTTTCTCAGTGTCTGTTACCTACTGTTTTTATTTGTGAAACCTCTTTCTCTTTTAAGTTTCATCCAAAATGGCAAACAATCTTACTGCCAGGTTCAATATCTCAAACACAATGCCGAAGTTGGAAGCATCGATAAACCACCTCTTCTAATAAATGAGTTAGACTTTCCTGAATGGAAGGAACGTTTCGAAAGATATGTGAGAGAGAAAGATATAAAGATTTGGTTGTGTAACGTCAAAGGTTGTGGAGCTACACCAATTCGAACCTTAACGATTGATACTTATCTAGCTCTTACAGATGAGCAGAAGAAGTTCTACGAATTGAAGAGAGAGCTATGTCCATGATAACTATGGCTCTTACTCAGTCGATACTTCATACTTTTCGCAAAAGAAGTACTACGAAAGAATTGTGGGATAGTATGATTGAGCGTTACGAAGGAAATCAAGAAGAGACGTTTAAAATGGTTGAAGACGCAGTTTGTGGTGTTTAAGGCATTAAAGGGTGAGTCTTTTGATGACACTGTGAATCGATTCTATCACTTGTGTGAGCTTGACCGAAGTGAAGAAAATATCTACACTGAGTTTGAGAAAGTCGAGAAATTTCTAAATTGTCTTTCTCGAGAGTGGAATATGTACACTGTGTTAATCAGAGAAAATGTCTTGTTTGATGAACTGACTTTAGATAATACCATTCAGAAACTCAAGGGATATGCTTGGAACATGGAGGATCAAGCGTCCGACTTTGAAAAGATACAGGATCCTCAATTGTATAAAGCCTCAAAGCCTACGAATAAGGGAAACACAAGTGGTACTGGGGTTGCACTGTTATCTGAAAATAAAGATCCCGCTACTCATCAGGCTTTCATAAGCAACAATGCAAATGCCAGCGTTTCGAGTGGAACTGCAAGTTCGAATCAAGGAATGTATTCCTCGAGTGGAAGTCAAAAGTCACAAGCAATTAATTCAACATTCCAAAGTTAGATCCAAACTGCTTGAAGATGATAGAATATAACATGAGTCTCCTAGCGTCGTTTATGACGGCCTATGAGAATTTTTGTCTGGAAAGCTTGTCGAACAATCCAGTCTTGATGAAGACTTTGACCAAATTGATCAAGATGAAATGGAAGAACTTGATCTTCAACTTAATATGGCGTTATTGGTTAAGGAGAGCAAAGAAGTTTCTCTTAAAGGCGGAAAAAAAGTTTAATAGGTAGTCAAACCAAGACACGAATGGGTATTGATATTGTCAAAAGTGAAATGCTACAACTGTGGCATCTATGGTCATTATGCCAGAGATTGTCGAAAGCCGAAGATGGAAAGACCTAACAGAGAAGGTAGTTCTCATAATGGAAACAATTCTAGGAGTCAGTCGAATGCCAACGGTGGATCTAATTCAACTTCTCGTCCAAACACTTAGATAACCTTACTCCTTCTTCAAACAATGCCTTGTTGCCCTACCATTACAAGAAGTGACCGAACCATATGATTGGGGTTGTGCATTAGAAGATTTATCGGTGGCTATTGTTTCGCAAGCTTTCAAGGCCGAGATTGTTGAAAATGAAGCCTGCGAGGAAGATGTCATAGATGAAGTATGTGAAAAAGTAGTTAAAGAAGCTAGCATGGAAGAACTTGCGGTTGTGGCTGAAGTTATGAGTGATGAATTGGTAGTTAGTGAAGCGTTGAAAAGGAAGAAACAAAAGGGTGAGATAGCAAAGGTGAAAGTTTTGAGTTCAGAATCTCGTGCAGAAACTTGCTGATGATGAAGCTCAGAATTGGATGAAAGTTCCACATGCAAAGGAGGATTGTGCATTCATGGCCGGTGTTGAGGTAAAATCAATCCTGTAGATAAACGTTGTGCTAGATGCGTTGAATTCGTTACAAAAATCGATAGATACGCTTTACACAACACAAATTTAATTACAGATCTTGAAAAATCCAGAGAACTCATTGTAGTTCTATCTTGTTCGGACAAAGAACACCAAATTAAGATAAAATCTCTGAAGAATGATATCTCTGAATTTGAAAGACGCGTGGCTCAAGCAACGCTTAAAAATCAAGAATTAAAATCTGAACTTGAATGAATATATTGTGTTTTGGAAAAGAATAAAATCATTTTAGAAAAGGATAATTTGATTTTAGATTTTGGAAAGAAAAATGGAAAAGTTTGGAAGTTCATCTAAGGTGATGAATCACTGTATCAATAGCCAACGCATCAAGGAAACCGAAGAGGAAATGTTTGGCATCGGGTATAGTAGGGTTCTCCACCTGCTAACCACAACTATACATCGATGGCAACCATTGATCCAGAGACCGCTAACTTTGTTCCAACGACTCCTCTTACCATTGATCCACCTAGTGGGATGGATTCTGAGATCGAGATTTCCTCGGACTCAGAACAATCAAAGTTTGATGAAGCATCAAAGAAAAGTGAATTTAATCTCGAAAACATTGAAAACTTAATCAGTAACAAAATTTTGGAAATTTTTAATCAAGTTCAAAATACCAGTGAGAAACTTAAACCTCATGGGAAGTCTCAAAAGAAATAAAAAAAGGTTTCTAAAACTGAATTTGTTAAAGGAGAAGATTTTAATACAGAAGTCGAGAAAATTAAGACAGTATCTAATTCTCAGTTTGTTTCACAAATCTTAAAGAATCCAACAAATCTAAAACTGAATTTGTTAAAGGAGAAGATTTTAATACAGAAGTCGAGAAAATTAAGACAGTATCTAATTCTCAGTTTGTTTCACAAATCTTAAAGAATCCAACAAATGCTTCATCATCTTCGAACAGTCATGAGGAACATTCAAAGAACACGGCGAAAGATAGAAAATGTTATAAATGTCGTGAGAAATGACACCTAGCTGCTGAATGCCAAATAACAATGGCAAACCTCTTGTAGGTCCTGATCAAAGAAAACCATTTGTTGAAAAACCTGAAATTGAGGTGAAAGTTGAAAAGAAAAATAACAAACCTCAAAAGGTCGAGAAAGCATATGTGATTAAACAAGAAACAAAACCTATTGTTAAACAAATGATAAATCACAACAATATCAGGATCAACGTGAGCAAGCACTAGATATTTGTCCAAAACATGGATCGGAAAGTTCATCACAAACACATGATGCTCGTGAGAAAACGCCTCACCGACGCCAAAATCGTGTTATTTCCAATCACAAGAGAATGAGAAACGTTCTGGAGGATCTAAGGGCAACTATGTTAGACCTCATGCTCAGAACTGGTTTGTGATTGACCGAAGTGCCTCTCCCCCCAATTTCACAATCAAAGAGTGCATTCTGACAACCAATCTCGTCAATTCTCAAGAAATTACGAAGACAGGTTTAATCGAAATTACGAGACTCCAAGAAGTCAAAATTTCGGTTATCAACACCATGGTGGGCGAAACTTTGAAAATTCAGGTTACACTAATCGATCGTCAACTCCATACTATTCCCGTTTCGATGGGAACCACTACAACAACTTCCGAAATGGAAATGGAGGATGTGGTAGGGGTGACGGTTATTTCAAATGTATGTTGATGAAATGGGATGACCCAAGACCGTTATGGCTCTTCAGTCCCACATTCTAACGGATTTTCTTTGGTGAGTGTAGGAACAGCTAAAGAGGGCTATCTATATTTGGTATATCGATAGTGGCTGTTCCAGACACATGACAGGAAATAAAGAGTTGTTGGAAAATCTCAAGTCGATTCGTGGTGGTTATGTGAACTTTGCTGGTGAAAAGGGAGGTTATATCACTGTTGAAGGTTCTGTTTCAAATGGAAAGATTACGCTGCACAAAGTGAACTTTGTCGAAAAGTTAAAGCATAATTTGATGTCGGTATCTCAAATCTGCAACAACAAGTATTCGATGCTGTTCACTAATAAAGCTTGCTTCGTTTTGCGTCCTGGATTTGCTGTTCATGAAGATTGGATTGTTATGAGGGCTCCTCGGGTGAACAATACTTATGTCATGGACATGCGCCCGCTGGTCAATTCATCTGCTCCAATGACTTGTTTACTATCAAAAGCGACTGAAGATCAATCTTATTTATGGCATAGACGAATGGGCCATGTGCATCTGCGAAAATGAACCACTTAGTGAAAAACGTCTTGGTGTTGGGGGTTCGTTTGCGTAGTTTTAACATGCACAACAAATGTGAATCATGCGAAAAGGAAAAATCAAAAAAAGCCTCATAAACTGAAATTTGTTAACTCGATCCAAAAACCACTTGAATTACTTCACATGGATCTTTTCGGCCCTATCCATGTCGCTAGCATTGGTGGTATGTCCTACTGGTCTAGTTGTCACCGACGATTTCTCACGATACTCCGTGGATATTTTTCTTAAAAACTAAGGATCAAACACATGGGATTTTAAGAGATCTTTTTAAACAGCTTGAGAAAAATCATTCACTACCTATTAAGAAGATCGGAAGTGACAACGGTTCGGAATTTAAAAATCAACATATGGACGAGTTATGTCGGGAAATGGGAATAGTTCATCAGTTCAGCGCTCCCTATGTTCCCCAACAGAATGGAATTGCAGAACGGAAGAACCAAACCCTTATTGAGGTGGCCCGTACTATGATTTCTGAATCCAAATTACCTATTTTCTTCTGGGCCGAGGCTGTAAACACAGCATGCTATGTGCTTAACCATGTGCTTATGGTCAAAAGGGAAGATAAGACTTGCTATGAACTTCTCAATAATAAGAAACCTAATTTGTCTGGGTTTCAACCCTTTGGGATCAAATGTGTTATCAAACGAACAAAGGATACTCCTAAGATGGGCGAACTTGGAAATATAGGTTTCTTTCTGGGTTACGTTAACGGAGCTCCAAATAAACGTGTTTATAAAATTAAAAAACGGGCAGCGGAGGTCGTGTTTGATATTACTCCTCGGAGTTACGATCCTCCACCATCCGAATTTGGTCCTAAAAATGGGTATGATTATGAGAAATTATTTGATTCTTTTGATCTCCCTAATGTTACAGAAGCAGATTCTGAGGTCGTCTACACGCACTTAGTGGATGCTAGCTGGAGGGCAAGCATTCCAACAAACGTGACTCCGAATGTTGCATCAGAAGATCCAGTCGCTGAACTGTCATTAGTAAACAATGTTGTTGCTAGGATGATCCCCAATGAAGCTGGTCCTAGTCACTCTGAAGCGAGTAGTAGTGCAAGTGCTGAGGGGGAGATTCAATCTAATATTGGAAGCAATCTCCAAGCTCCGGCCATCCCTGTTCCAAGAACAAATATCTATCATCCTGTTGATAATATTATTGGGAATCCAAATGCCGGAGTGCAAACCCGAAGAAGTCTTTCAGAGATGCAGTGTCTGTTTACAGAAATCAAGCAGGAACCGATTTTTAATCTAAGCCTTCATGAATGCTTTATCTCTCAAGTTGAGCCAAAAAATTATCAAATGGCTTTGAAAGATAGCTCATGGTGTGAGGCAATGCAGGAAGAGTTAGCTCAGTTCGACAAATTAAAAGTTTTGAATTTGGTCGATCTTCCGAAGGGTCAACATGCAATCAACACAAAGTGGGTCTTTAAGTGCAAAAAGGATGATAAGGGTGTTGTCGTCGGAAATAAAGCACGATTGGTTGTTCAAGGATTCAATCAGGAAGAAGGGATTAATTACAGAGAGGTTTACGCACCCGTAGCTCGACTAGAGGCAATCCGTCTGTTTCTAGCATTTGCAGCTCATATGCGTTTCAAGGTCTATCAGTTGGATGTCAAGAGTGCATTCCTTTATGGAAAGCTTTCAGAAACTGTGTATGTATCTCAACCACCTGGGTTCGCTGCTCCTGAGTCTGACAATAAGGTCTATCGGTTGGATAAAGCTTTGTATGGTCTTCATCAAGCTCCTCGTGCATGGTATGCGACCTTATTAAATCATCTATTGGAGCATGGATTCAAGCGTGGTGTGATCGACTCTACATTGTTCATTTTGAAGAAAGGGGGAGATTTTATGATTGTACAGTTTACGTTGATGATATAATATTCGGTTCTTCAAATGAAGAATTGTGTCGCGAGTTTGAGAAGGTGATGAAGTCAAAATTGAAATGAGTGCGATGGGGGAATTATCTTTCTTTCTTGGTCTTCAAGTCAGTCAGGAGAAAGAAGGGACGTATGTGCATCAAACAAAGTATGTCCACGAAGTTCTCAGGAGATTCGGATTGGAAGATAGCTCACCTTTCGACACACCTCTGCCGACGAATCACAAGCTGACGACTGATAAAGAAAAGGATCCAGAAGTGGACCCAACTCCATATCGCGCAATGATCAGCTCTCTTATGTATCTAACTACATCACGTTCCGATATTATGTTCTATGTTTGTCTGTGTGCTAGGAACTAGTCTACTCCAAAGGAATCTCATATGGCTGCAGTCAAACGCATCTTCAGATACCTGAAAGGGAAGCCGAAGCATAGATTGTGGATCCAGCTGAAGGAGGTCTGGATTTGAGTGCATACGCTGATGCAGCTTTTGGAGGGTACCCAGTCAACAGGAAATCAACCTCAGGCGGCGCACAACTACTTGTCTTGGCAATGCAAAAAACAAGTTGCCGTGTCGTTATCCACATGTGAGGCTGAGTATATTGCAGCTTCAAGCTGTTGTGCTCATATTCTGTGGATTCAACAACAAATGAGAGACTACGGTTTGAATTTTACTTGAACTCCTATTCTGGTCGATAACAACTCTACCATTTCCACAACAAATAATCCGGTTAATCATTCACGCACTAAACACATAGATGTTAGACATCATTTCATTCATGATTGTGCTGAAAAGAGTTTAATCGACGTGGTTAGGGTAGACACGTTGGATAATCTTGCTGACCTTTTTACTAAGACTTTCGATCGAGCTAGGTTTGAGGGTCTGGTGCGAATGATCGGCATGATCAACCCAGAGTGAAATGCTTTCAGAAACTCACAGACAAACTTTGTTTAAATCTTATGTACAGTTCTTACTGCTTTTCAAAATTCAGAATTCCAAAGATATTTTACTTAGTTGTAGGATTACTTCTTAAAGAAAATACCAAAACATCATAAAAATGAAAAATGAAGTTGTTTTGAGATATAGGAGAAATGATAGTACATCGGTTGTCGTATCTGATGCAGGACTATGATAAAATACATAATGAACGTTAACTGTAATAGCTTCATCACATGTTGCTTCGGTAGGCGTTACGCGTAAATAAGAACCTGCCTTTGGTATATAAACATAATGAACTGCGTAATTTGTGTGACGCATCCTCGGATATATGGTATTGGTACTGTAATTTCGTTTGACAAATTGCCAAACTTCTGAGATACTAGATCTTTATGTCTGTTAAATCTCTAGGGTATTATACTTGGTCTTCTGATATTGTGTGAGCAATGGCCTAGACCTCGTATAACGCTTTGCTAAGCGCTTCGTTTATGCGCAAACTGTGACACCCGGCTATTTAGGATGTACCGTACAAATGTAACACGTGTCATGAATGAATAAAAGGCCGTATTTGATTATTTATGATGTTTATATATGGTATTTGATGTGTTGGTAAATTCAAAGTTTGATAAAAATCATGTTGGCAATATTAAGATAAACGCTTACGCGTAACGGATAAAATGCGAAATGAACGTCGGTGACCACCGAATAATGTTAAAATCCCAAAAATAGTCGTTATGAGTTAAATAATATATTTAATCATAATCATGAGGAGAAATTTAAAACGCTAAGAAACTCTATTTTTCGAGTTTAAACGCGTACTGCGCGATACTGCGTGTATCCGACAAAATACTGTCAACACAACCAGTCCAGGGCAACTAATAATTATTATAGTAATAATTTGACAAGTTTATTTTTTATAGAATGATAAAAATAAATTAAAACGCTTAAAATCCCTATTTTGCGAATTTAAGCGTGTACTGCGCAACGCAGCGCGCATACTGCCAATTACCGACAACGTAGTCGGTCCTGGCAAATAAAATATTGGTTAATAATATTTTAGTGAGTTTATTTTTATAGAGCGTTGAAAATAATTTAAAACGCGTTCAAACGCAATTAAAATGCTAGATAAAACACCCGGTATCCAGTTAAATACCAGTTTTGAACACATATATGTATTATATACATATGTATGCATGTGTGGTGTGTATATTCAAGAAAGGTGGTAGCCATGGAGGTGTATTCCCTTCTCTCTCCTCCATGTGTTGGCATGGGGAAGTGTTTGTAATGATTATACTTTTTTATAAAATCTTCCAAATCCTTCAAAATCCAAGACAAACATTTCAATACACATCAACTCACTCTTTCTCTCTAGAGCTCGACCAACACCCTCTTGAACAAACCCATTTTCAAATTTCAGTCTTGTTCTTGAAGATCCAAAGCACTTTCAAAGAGGTTCCAAGGTGTTTTGAAGGTCTAAGGTGTTTCCAAGCAAGAAACAAGCTCCATACCATCATACTTTGCTAAAATCCCACCAAAACAAGAATGTATAAAAACTTACTTTAAAAAAACTTGTTCTTGATTCTTGATGAGTTTTGATGAAGATGGGAGTTTCTCTTGTTCTTGGATGATTCACTAACTTAAAAATAATAACAAATGGGTTTTTTTAGAAAATAAAAATGGAGGTGTACATATATATGTATGCCCGTATGTATGTGTGTATATATATACATATGAGATTTTGCGTTTTGATGTTTGATTGATTCTTAATGATGAGATTTTTGAAGGTTGCTACAGGCATGAATAAAAAGTTGTCATACAAGAAGGTTCTTATGATTTAGAAAGATGATTATGAAAGAGTGAACTTTTAGAGTTTACATGTGTGTATGTATATGTATATATGCATGCATATGAGTTTTGTCATATGTTCATAAATATGAAAGTGTTACTTGCATTTATGAGAAATGATTGATGATGATAATATGAATATTGATATGATGGTCTTCTTGGATGAGTGAACATGAAATAAATGAATGTTTGATGCATATGAGTACATGCATGTTGATGAAGATATGATATGTGTGCATTAAGTGCTTGTACATGAGCATGCATGAGAATGTAGGTACAAGAAATGATGAGTTAATTGTGTTATGATAAAAATGGTTTCAAATCAGATTATAAACCATAAAAATAGGTTATTTCATGTGTTAAAGTAGTATGAAACCTGTCATGAAGTTTACTAGCTTTGCATATAGTACATTGTGCTTAAAAAGTTGTAAAATGTGTGAAATCGCATGATTTATGTGACTTACACAAAAACTGAACTAATATGATTATAACCATCATTTTAATCAGTAAATAACATGTATTGTGTTAAAGTATCATGTCGTTTCAAGTTTGGATGGTTATGATAACGTTTGACGCAAAACTATGCGATAAAAACGGTAAAAATCACCTTTTAAGAGGTTTTTACGAAATTGTTTTAGATCAGTAATTAAACTGATATTTTTGATATAAATTTAAGTACTTTAACTTATATTAAGTTTGTTTGCTGTTTGGTTAGTCATACGTGACTTCCGATGCCCGAAAACGTTACCGAATCGCTAAAATACGCATTTTTCAATGTACAGGGTTGTTCATGGGTGAACCTTATGTGTTTAAATGTGTTATGTGATTTAAATATGTGTATATGATAATATGTTAAGTGTTGACATGATAGCGGGAATTAAGTCTATGCATGTACGCTTGTATGTTTAAAACGGTAGAATTGGTAAAATCGCGTCAAATGTGTAACTTATTTATCGAGCATGAAAATTGATACATAGGTTAACTAACTAAGTTATTTCATGCATGCATGCTTTAAAAATGATAAAGTGTATAAGTTAACGAGATTTCGCGTATTATGATACTGTGTATATGTGCACGTTTATGTATATATATTACGACGCGCGCAAATCGTAGATATATAGTACTTATAAACGGGAGTGTTACCGAATATAATATTAAAGGTCACCAATAAAATCATTCAAGTCGCAAAGTCTTAAAATATATATATATATATATATATAATGAACTCATATATATATTAAAGTGCCAACATAATAAAAAATAAGACTTTTTGAGAAAATCTCAAAGTTAAGTGAAAATTCTAAGATTTGGAGAAACTTAGGAATTTTGTGATATAATGTTTGATAAATCATTCCTACGTATATTAGGACGTGTAGAAACAAATTATGGGATTGCGCTAATTTCATTACGCACCAAAGGTGAGTGTCACTAAACCCCCTCTTTTTACGGTTTTGTATATGTTTTGGGGAAGAACACGCCTTAAAAGGATTAAAGATGTTTTTGAATAAAACATACCTTTTCTTGTACAAAATGTATATATTCATGAAAAATATATGATTTTGATGATATTTATATGTTTCGGGTAGAAACGTTTTGTGAATAAATATGTTTCGGGGATGAAACAAGGATTTTACTGGTGTTTTAGAGAAAACGACCGTGTAAATTTAAAAATTCTAAAATCTGAAGGTTGTGACGAATTGGCTCGGTCTTAAGAGAGTAAGTACCGAGTATGGTTTAGGTTTCGGTGGGGACTTTGGGGAATTCGTACAACATGAAATATTAAATTTATCATTTTAGTATGATATATAAATTGTTCATGAGGCAAGCGATATAGATGGCCGGATATGGGTGCATGCGCAAGTATTGTTGTTTAATCATTTAAGTATTGAACACGTGGAATTGTTGGTAGATCTATCGGGTTTACTACCCCGTCGTGATCGGTCTCTCCGATCAAGTCAAACGACGAATTGATATTCTATTATAGTCTAGTCTTGATTATACCCTTATTGTTAATATATAGTTCGTATTGTCTTGCAAGATACGAGTCTGAACATTGATGCTATAAATTTAATATGTAAAACTTGGGAAGATGCTTTAGATCGAAGGTTTCGGGGAAATGCTTGCGACGGCTGACCCATGGATTTATTAAGGAAATAAATAAACTTTCAAAAATATTATTTGGACGTTTTGATAATAAACACATAATTAGAAAGTTTTCCTTGTTTTAAATTTGAATACGTGAGCTCACCCCCTTTGTGTTGACACTTGATTTTACGTGTTCTTAGGTACTTGAGCATGGCTTCGGGAATCTTTGGCGTGTCTTGTGGTTGTGATGCATGTTTTGTTTGATAATAAACTTTGGACAACTTTTAAAACTTATTTGGGACCGACGGTATTAAGATACATCAAGGATCGAGACAACTTAACTACTCTATGGTTGTGGTTTATGTTTAAACTTGTAAACAATGTTTTAACTAAGTAATATGTCCAAAATTAACGATGCATCGTCCACTAAGATATTTATGGGCACCAACTTCCGTCTCCATTACGTTTGTATTTCCGCTGCGATGTTTTTGGGGTGTTACTAAAGTTGGTATCAGAGCTAATGGTTGTTAGCGAACTAGATGTTTTCAGGGGAAAACTCTAGACTTCAACCGACGAAATTTTGAGATTTAAGTCCAAAATTCGCGAAGCCAAAATTTTTAAATAAACATGGATTTTTATCATGTATGAGAACCATTGCGTGTTATTGTGCATACGTGTTAATCTGTGTGTTTGGGCCTTATGTGTTATTTTCATTAGAACACACACTTTCTTTGTACGGTTATTATGTCACAGATGTCGCACGAGCAAGAGGTCATCGAGATTTAGGACTCAGGAAGCGAGCCTGAATTTGAGACTTCACCCAGATCCGTATTACCAGAGGTACCCCTCACGATTCCACAGTTTGTTGATGCGGCCGGATTCGCTTCGTCCTTCCATGTTAACCCTGCTGCATTCGCCAGCAAGGTTGACCCCCGTTATGCTTTTACAAGCAACGGTTGAATCGAAGACGATGATGATGATGCTCCACCCTCGATCTACGAGACTGGGCAATCATCAGGTACCGTGCCATTTATTGATGACGTGGATAGAGGTGTTCCTTTGATCGGAGGATCTTATAGTATCGTACCAGCAGTAGACGCTACCATTGTTACGGCTCGGCCATTAGAGCCATTGGTCATCTCATCTACTGTCGATGCTGAGCCCACTATTGAGATCCCTCCACCCGTTGTTACTGAGTCGTCATTTCCATCGATCGAGTCGCACGCTCCTACTGCACCCCTTTTGGTCTACTTTCGACGTAGGAAGAGGATACGACCAGCTGGAGACATCGCTTCAACTTCCAGAGCTGAGACAGCATCTGCTTCAAAGAAGCAGAAAGGAGTGTGGGTTAACCGATGCTCTCATTGCGACCGTCAGTTGGTGGCTATACGCGGAGACCTAGAGGCGACCAAGGAAAAGGTGAATGACTTAGAGGGTCAGATGGATTGGTTTGATGAGCTTAAGGATTTGGATGACAGTGCTAAGGATCAGATGCACTGGAGGATAGTTGAGCTTGAGGAGCTTGTGAGGTAGCTTCTAGAGTTTGCTGGTTTGAAGAAGTGATTGTAGTTTGTTGTTTGTGTTGTTGATTTTGTATGTCTCTTTTGATAAACCCTTATATTGGCTTGTATGCCAAATTTTTGGATATTTAGGAGGAAATTTCATCTAGACTTGTTATTGGTGGTTGATTATGTCACACCAAATTTTGATTGGTCGTTGTACTATGAACAAGCTTTGTAATTTCCGTGATAAATATAAATGACAGGGTTCTCTTTTGGTTAAATTATTCTCATTATTATGTGGATGCATGTGTATTGTTTAGTCCACTATTATGTAATGATTGAAATATTTAACAATGTCTTATGTTGATATTATTATTGCAATAATAGAAACGACAAGATGCCGCCAAAAGCGAGACAGGGTACTGGACTACCTACCACCCCAGAAGAGTTAGCACAACTCATAGCCCAACACGTTACTACTTCCTTGGAACAACGTGAAGCCAACCAAAATATTGGGCAAGGACGTGGACGTGGTGCTCCTGGGCATGGTGATGGTGGTATACAGATTGGAAACCCGCAAGGTAATATAATGATCGGAAAAGTTTTAGTAGTTCCAGTGTTATGACATAATCAGAGTGTAATCTTGATTTTCATTACCTTGTGAACAGTGCATGGATGTACGTATAAAACATTTTAGGGCTGTAACCCACGATCATTTACCGGTGCTGAAGGGCCTCTTGAAATCACTAGATGGATCAAGAAGATGGAGTCTGTGATGGCCATCGGCGATTGTGCTGCTGATCAAAGGGTTAGGTATGCTTCGTGTTCATTTCTTGATGAAGCTTTATCCTGGTGGAACACTCAAGTTCAAGTTTTGGGCGAAGACGCTGCCTACGGTCTTACCTGGAACGTACTAAAAGAGATGCTTCTTAAGGAATTCTGCCCACGTAGTGAGATGCAGAAGATTGAGATTGACTTCTGGAATTTAACCATGGAAGGCCTGAATGTCAGAGCTTATACGTCCCGGTTCAATGATTTGGCTAGATTGGTCCCACAAATGGTCACTCCTGAATACGTTAAGATAGAGAGGTATATTTGGGGATTGTCGCCACAAATTCGCAGTATGGTTACATCAGCGAAGCCCACTACCTATCTGGAAGCTACTACTCTAGCGAAATCATTAGTGGATGATGCTGCTCGCAAAAGTAGCCTTAACAGGAAGGAGGAGACTGGAAAGTCGTCGGGAAAAGTCAAGGCGGTTGGGAAATCTGGCCGATGAGAGCATTCTAAGCCTAGAACTAGGGATTCACGGAAGCGAAAGTCTGAGAGCTCAAGAAAGGATTCCGATGTGAAGCGTGAGAGGAAACGCGATTCGGGGAAGGCGTATTTGATACTGGTGCTGACTTGAGTTTTGTTTCGAAACTTTGAATCGTTTCCATGTTCTCAAACAAGTAAGCTAAGTAAAAAGTACTCGATAGAATTAGCAAATGGTAAATTGATAGAGACTAGCGAAGTCATTCGTGGTTGTAGAATTCGGTTATGCGATCATAGTTTTAGTATTGATTTATTACCAGTGGAGCTGGGTAGTTTGATGTAGTCGTTGGGATGGATTGGCTATCCAAGAACGGAGCTGAGATTATTTGTTCGGAGAAACAAGTGCGGATACCTCGTCTTGGTGGTGGTGAAGCTTTAGTTGTTCATGGTGACCGATCGAGTCGAGTGTCAGGAGTTATTAGTATTATGAAGATGCACAAGATGTTGCGTAAAGGCTATCCTGCGTTCTTGGTTAACGTAGTGGATACGAAGGCTGAAAGTAGGAAGATTGAAGAAATTCCGTAGTTCGCGATTATCCGAAAGTTTTCCCTGAAGACTTGCCTGGATTACCCCCTGCAAGACAGATCGAGTTTAAGATCGATCTAGTACTTGGTGCTGCATCGATTGCAAAATCTCCTTACCGATTAGCACCGTCAGAAATGAAAGAATTGTCAAATCAGCTTCAAGAGCTATTAGACAAAGGTTTCATACGACCAAGCTTTTCTCCTTGGGGAGCACCTGTGTTGTTCGTGAAGAAGAAGGATGGTTCCTTCAGAATGTGTATTGATTATAGAGAGTTGAACAAGCTGACTATCAAGAATCGGTACCCTCTACCAAGAATCAACGATTTGTTCGACCAACTTCAAGGATCAAGCTGCTACTCGAAGATAGACGTGCATTCAGGTTATCATCAGTTGAAGATTGTTGAGGAAGACGTTCCGAAGACTTCTTTTAGAACACGTTACGGCCATTATGAGTTATTAGTCATGCCTTTTGGCTTAACTAATGCGCCTGTAGTGTTCATGGATCTCGTGAACAGGGTATTCAAACCCTATTTGGACAAATTCGTGATAGTATTCATTGACGATATACTAATCTTTTCACGAACCAAAGAAGATCATGAGCAACATTTGAAGATGATTCTGGAGCTGTTGAAGAAAGAGAAGTTGTATGCGAAGTTCTCTAAATGTGAATTTGGATTCGAGAGGTGCATTTTGTCTGACATGTCATAAATGAGAAAGGTATACATGTAGACCCGTCGAAGATTGAGGCGATTAAGAATTGGGAAGCGCCAAAGACTCCATCAGAGGTGCGACAATTCTTAGGACTTGTTGGGTATTATAGAAGATTCATTGAGAATTTTTCCAGAATAGCGCAACCATTAACGCTATTGATCCAGAAGGATAAGAAGTTTGATTGGATAGAGAAGCAGGAGAAAGCTTTTCGGATGTTGAAGGAAAAGTTGTGTAGTGCACCCATTCTATCCCTGCCTGAGGGAAATGACGGTTTTGTTGTATACTGCGGTGCGTCACGTTTGGGTCTTGGTTGCGTGCTTATGCAGAAGGACAAAGTGATAGCCTATGCATCCAGACAACTGAAAGTGCATGAGAAGAACTACACAACTCATGATTTAGAGTTGGGAGCTGTTGTGTTCGCATTGAAGATTTGGAGACATTACCTGTATGGCACCAACACAGACCATAAGAGCCTCCAGCATATCTTTGATCAAAAGGAACTCAACATGCGACATCGGTGTTGGGTAGAGTTACTCAATGATTAAGAGTGTGATATCCGTTATCACCCAGGAAAAGCAAATGATGTTGCTGACGCGCTCAGTGGGAAGGAGCGGGAGAAGCCTTTGCGTGTGCGTGCTTTGGGTTTGACCATACAAACGAATTTGACCGATCGAATTCGTAATGCACAGAGAGAAGCTTTGAGGGATGAGAACCTGAGAAGAGAAGGTTTGAGAGGTTTGGAATGTGAACTGATACCAAAAGCAGATGAAGTGATGTACTTCATGAACCAAGTTTGGCTTCCGCTTAGAAGTAACCTACGTGAACTGGTTATGAACGAGGCTTATAAGTCCAGATATTCGATTCACCCAGATTCTACCAAGATGTATCAGGATATTAAGGAGTTATATTGGTGGCCGAATATGAAGAGAGATATTGCGGTGTATGTGAGTAAATGTCTGACATGCTCAAAGGTTAAGGCTGAGCATCAGAAATCGTATGGGCTTCTGCAGCAACCAGAGATTCCTAAATGGACGTGGGAGAATCTTGCAATGGACTTTATCACCAAGTCTGCTCATTTCTTGTCTATTAAGGAAACAGACAAGACGGAAAAGATATCGCAGTTGTACCTCAACGAGATTGTAGCCCAACATGGAGTGCCTGTGCCAATTATCTCCGATAGAGATGGACGATTTGACTCCAGATTTTGGCGATCTCTTCAAGAGTCGTTGGGTTCTCGTTTGGACATGAATACTGCGTATCATCCTCAAACAGATGGCCAGAGTGAGAGAACCATTCAGACGTTAGAAGATATGTTGAGAGCGTGTGTGATTGAGTTCGGTGGAAGTTGGCATACTCATTTGCCGTTGGCAGAGTTTTCTTACAACAATAGTTACCACGCCAGTATCAAAGCCGCTCCGTTTGAAGCTTTGTACGGAAGGAAGTGTCGATCACCCCTTTACTGGGCTGAAGTTGGCGAAAGGCAACTAACCGACCTGAGCTTATCCAGGAAACCACCAACAAGGTTGTCCAGATCAAGGAAAGGTTGAAAGCTGCCGCCGATCAACAAAAAAGTTATGCAGACAACCGAAGGAAACCGTTGCAGTTTCAAGTCGGATATCGTGTTCTGCTGAAGGTATCACCTTGGAAAGGTGTTGTAAGGTTTGGGAAAGGGGGAAAGCTTAGCCTGCGTTATATAGGTCCTTTCGAAGTCCTCTCTCGAGTTGGATCAGTCGCGTATAGGTTTAAGCTGCCACAGATTTGAATGGAGTTCATGACGTGTTTCATGTTTCCAACCTGAGAAAGTGTTTGTCGGATGAGACACTAATCATACCCCCTGATGAGGTTCAAGTAGACGATAAACTGAGATTTATCGAGGAACCGGTAGAAGTTCTGGATGAGAAGATTCAGAAGCTTAGGAGGAGTCGGATTAAGTTGGTAAAGGTTCGCTGGAATTCCAAGCGTGGACCCGAGTTCACATGGGAACGACAGGACCAGATGCTTCGAAAATATCCGCATCTCTTTGAGCCTAGTGCGAAAACGAAACCTGTAGTGTAAGAATTTCAGGGACGAAATTCCTTAAACAGGAGGAGACTGTGACACCCGGTTATTTAGGTTGTACCGTACAAATGTAACACGTGTCATGAATGAATAAAAGGCCGTATTTCATTATTTTGATTTTTATATATGGTATTTGATGTGTTGGTAAATTCAAAGTTTGATAAAAATCATGTTAGTAATATTAAGATAAACGCTTATCGCGTAACGGATAAAATGCGAAACGAACGTCGGTGACCACTGAATAATGTTAAAATCCAAAAAATAGTACGTTATGAGTTAAATAATATATTTAATCATAATCGTGAGGAGAAATAATTTAAAACGCTAAGAACTCTATTTTTCGAGTTTAAGCGCGTACTGCGCGATACTGAGCGTATCCGACAAAATACTGTTAGCACAGCCAGTCCAGGGCAACTGATAATTATTATAGTAATAATTTGACAAGTTTATTTTTATAGAATGATAAAAATAAATTAAAACGCTTAAAATCCCTATTTTGCGAATTTAAGCGTGTATTGTGAAATGCAGCGCGCATACTGCCAATTACCGATAACGTAGTCGGTCCCGACAAATAAAATAATGGTTAGTAATATTTTAGTGAGTTTATTTTTATAGAGTGTTGAAAATAATTTAAAACGCGTTAAAACGCAATTAAAACGCTAGATAAAACACTCGGTATCCAGTTAAATACCAGTTTTGAACACATATATGTATTATATACATATGTATGTGTGTGTGGTGTGTATATACAAGAAAGGTGGCAGCCATGGAGGTGTATTCCCTTCTCTCTCTCCTCCATGTGTTGGCACGGAGAAGTGTTTGTAATGATTATACTTTTTATAAAATCTTCCAAATCCTTCAAAATCCAAGACAAACATTTCAAAACACATCAACTCACTCTGTCTCTAGAGCTCGGCCGAACACCCTCTTGAACAAACCCATTTTCAAATTTCAATCTTGTTCTTGAAGATCAAAAGCACTTTCAAAGAGGTTCCAATGTGTTTTGAAGGTCTAAAGGTGTTTCCAAGCAAGAAGCAAGCTCCATACCATCATACTTTGCTAAAAAACCTATAAAAAACAAGAAGGTATAAAAACTCACTTTAAAAAAACTTATTCTTGATTCTTGATGAGTTTTGATGAAGACGGGAGTTTCTCTTGTTCTTAGATGATTCACTAACTTAAAAACAATAACAAATGGGTTTTTGTAGAAAATAAAAATGGAGGTGTACATATATTAAATGTATGCCCGTATGTATGTGTGTATATATACATATGAGATTTTGAGTTTTGATGTTTGATTGATTCTTGATGATGAGATTTTTGGAAGTTGCTACATGCATGAATAAAAAGTTGTCATACAAGAAGGTTCTTATGATTTAGAAAGATGATTATGAAAAAGTGTATATATATGCCGTGTACGTATATGTATATATGCATGCATGTGAGTTTTGTCATAAGTTCATAAATATGAAAGTGTTACTTGCATTTATGAGAAATGATTGATGATGATAATATGAATATGAATATGATGATCTTCTTGGATGAGTGAACATGAAATAAATAAATGTTTGATGCATACGAGTACATGCATGTTGATGAAGATATGATATGTGTGCATTAAGTGCTTGTACATGAGCATGCATGAGAATGTAGGTACAAGAAATGATGAGTTAATTGTGTTATGATAAAAATGGTTTCAAATCAGATTATAAACCTTAAAAATAAGGTTATTTCATGTGTTAAAGTAGTATGAAACCAGTCATGAAGTTTACTAGCTTTGCATATAGTACATTGTGCTTAAAAAAGTTGTAAAATGTGTGAAA
This sequence comes from Scalesia atractyloides, assembly GCA_947069175.1. Lineage (NCBI taxonomy): Eukaryota > Viridiplantae > Streptophyta > Magnoliopsida > Asterales > Asteraceae > Scalesia > Scalesia atractyloides. The sequence continues at coordinate 66,602,840 of CAMTDV010000025.1, forward strand.
TCGCATGATTTATGTGACTTACACAAAAACTGAACTAATCTGATTATAACCATCATTTTAATCAGTAAATAACATGTATTGTGTTAAAGTATCATGTCGTTTCGAGTTCGGATGGTTATGGTAACGTTTGACGCAAAACTATGCGATAGAAACGGTAAAAATCGCCTTTTTAAGAGGTTTTTACGAAACTGTTTTAGATCAGTAATTAAACTGATATTTTTATGTAAATATAAGTATTTTAACTTATATTAAGTTTGTTTGGTGTATGGTTAGTCATACGTGACTTCCGACGCCCAAAAATGTTACTGAATCGCTAAAATACGCATTTTTCAATGTACAGGGTTGTTCATGGGTGAACCTTATGTGTTTAAATGTGTTATGTGATTTAAATATGTGTATACGATAATATGTTAAGTGTTGACATGATAGTGGGAATTAAGTCTATGCATGTACGCTTGTATGTTTAAAACGGTATAATCGGTAAAATCGCGTCAAATGTGTAACTTATTTATCGAGCATGAAAATTGATACGTAGGTTAACTAAATAAGTTATTTCGTGTATGCATGCTTTAAAAATGATAAAGTGTATAAGTTAACGAGATTTCGCGTATTATGATACTGTGTATATGTGCACGTTTATGTATATATATTACGACGCGCAAATCGTAGATATATAGTACTTATAAACGGGAGTGTTACCGAATATAATATTAAAGGTCACCAATAAAATCATTCAAGTCGCAAAGTCTTAAAATATATATATATATATATATATATATATATATATATATATATATATATATATGAACTCATATAATATTAAAGTGCCAACATAATAAAAAAATAATGACCTTTCGAGAAAATCTCAAAGTTATGTGAAAATTCTAAGATTTGGAGAAACTTGGGAATTTTGTGATATATTGTTTGATAAATCGTTCCTACGTATATTAGGACGTGTAGAATCAAATTGTGGGATCGCGGTAATTTCATTACGCACTCAAAGGTGAGTGTCAATAAACCCCATATTTTTACGATTTTGTATATGTTTTGGGGGAAAGAAAACGCCTCAAAAGGATTAAATATGTTTTTGAATAAAACATACCTTTGCTTGTACAAAATGTATATTTTCATGGAAAATATATGATTTTGATGATATTCATATATTTCGGGTAGAAACCGTTTTGTGAATAAATATGTTTCGGGGATGAAACGGGGATTTTACGGTGTTTTAGAGAAAACGACCGTGTAGATTTAAAAATGCTTAAGTTTGAAGTTGTGACGAATTGGCTCGGTCTCAAGAGAGTAAGTACCGGGTATGGTTTACGTTTCGGTGGGGACTTCGGGAATTCGTACAACATGAAATATTAAATTTATCATTTTAGTATGATATATATATACATATATATATATATATATTGTTCATGAGGCAAGCGAAATAGATGGCCCGATATGGGTGCACGCGCAAGTATTGTTGTTTAATCATTTAAGTATTGAACACGTGGAATTGTTGGTAGATCTATCGGGTTTACTACCCCGTCGTGATCGGTCGCTCCGATCAGGTCAAACGACGAATTGATATTCTATTATAGTCTAGTCTTGATTATACCCTTATTGTTAATATATAGTTCCTATTGTCTTGCAAAGATATGAGTCTGAACATTTGATGCTATAAATTTAATATGTAAAACTTGGGAAGATGCTTTAGATCGAAGGTTTCGGGGAAATGCTTGCGACGGCTGACCCATGGATTTATTAAGGAAATAAATAAACTTTCAAAAATATTATTTGGACATTTTGATACTAAACACATAATTAGAAAGTTTTCCTTGTTTTAAATTTGAATACGTGAGCTCACCCTCCTTTGTGTTGACACTTGATTTTAACGTGTTCTTCAGGTACTTGAGCATGGCTTCGAGAATCTTTGGTGTGTCATGTGGTTGTGATGCATGTTTTGTTTGATAATAAACTTTGGACAACTTTTAAAACTTATTTGGGACCGACTGTATTAAGATCCATAAGGATCAAGACAACTTAACTACTCTATGGTTGTGGTTTATGTTTAAACTTGTAAACAATGTTTTAACTAAGTAATATGTCGAAAATTAACGATGCATCCCACTAAGATATTTATGGGCACCAACTTCCGTCACCATTACGTTTGTATTTCTGCTGCGACGTTTTTGGGGTGTTACACAAACCCTCTTGGTGGATTTCTTTTCTGCCTCAAAAATCATCACCAGATGATCTGTCTAATGTTATCAACAGATGTACAAATTGCAAAACTATGCTACCACTGGGTACATAGAATAAACTGCTTAAAAATTCTGCAGAAAAAGATACCAAACGATGGTCCACTACCTTTAAGTTGAGCCTTCATCTCTTTGTCTGTGCGGTGGCACTAACCTGAGCTCTCAAGGTATCGCATTTAGCCGGATACAGAGATTTTTTCAGATATATTCACCTGTAAGATGCAATGTTTGGCAGTTTCGATACGGGAGTGTATTCTGGGGTGGGATTACATAGTTACAGTCAGTAATTAATACACTTAACGCATGTCTCAAAAGCAGTGTTCGAAAGCGTGCTAAAGTTTAAGTGGACCACAATACCGTTGAACATCTTGAACTGTAAATATAATTCTAAGTGCTTATCCATAAATCTATAGTTTTGTAATTGGATATTGACATAATAGCCGATATGATCTCCTTGCTCCAACTTCACAAAAACATAGGTAGTGTACATATTTCTCGTAGTGTTTAGATTTAATTTCTGTCAGAATGAAAAATATAAAAAAAAGGTTTTGTTTTCTTGTTTCTATATGCGAGTTATTTTTTGAACACTATGTCGGGTTGTGAGCATTCTTTTAATAAGGAGTAATTTCATCAGGTCAGGTAAATTTTCGCTAAGTCTTTTCCAAATAAATTCTTGGTCGTGCGAGTTTTTATCCAGACGTGATCTTAGTGTATGTCGTCAAGAGAAAGTTCGTGAGTGTAAGCAAGTCGGATGTGAATTCTTTCTAAATTGGGGGTGTTTCTTTTGAATCTAAAAGTTTAAAGACTTAAGAGTAGTTTCCGGGCTTAGGGTTTTCCGGTTTTCGCCTAATATTTTAATTTTTTCCGGGTTTCGGGGTAATTGCATCAGTTGAAACATTTTGGGTTTATTCTTCGGGTTTCGGGTTTTAGTCTCCGAGTTATGAACCTGGGTTTGTAATGACAGACTTTTAGTTTTCTGGGTTTTGATGATCAGTTATCCTGGTTTTCTAGTGTTACTTAGGGTCCGGGTAACGGCATTGCAATTGTTTCTGGACTTTAGAGTCTATATAAACCCTTCAAACTATCAGTAGCCCTATTCTTTGCATATTTTGTTTCTCACTCTCACAAAAACCCACTTGAAGGAACCCTTAAAATCTTGAGAAAATCATTTATGATAGTTCATCTTGTTTAATCTTGCTTCTAAACTTGAAATGTATGCATCTTTACTCTGTTTCATGTGCAAAATCATCAATCTTGTGTTCATGACAGATTTCTAGGGTTTGAACTTTTCTTGAAATGCTTTAACTTGGTGTTCGAGTCCATATTCATGAATGTCTTGTTTTGTAGTATTTGTATGTCATGAAAGGTTGTCTGTTTTGGTTTAAATGTTTGATTTTGGTGTTAAGCTTAGATTGTTCATGATTTTGGGGGTTTTTGGGTGTTTCTAAAAAAACTTGGTGTTGTTGGTTTCAAAAAGTAGAGTGTTGAAAATTTTGGGGTTCTTTAAAGTTTGCTCACTGCTTTGGATGATTTGCTTAATGTGTTTATTTTAGTCATCTGTTAGTGAAGTTCATTAAAATTTCCATATATTATGTTTGGTGTTCTTGGCGGGAGTTTTTGGGTTGAATCTTCTTGAAGAAGACAAGTAAGTTTTGAAAACATCACTTTTTGATCCAAAAGAGTATTTACAAATCTTGTTGTTTGTATGTCGGAGAAACTTTTTATCTGTTTCCGTAAGTTCGGAGATAAGACAGTCAGTTTTGATGAAGATATATAAACCAACTTTTCTTCCGGATTCCTGGATCTCCGGAGAGACATGAAACTTCAAGCTTCTCGGAGGTTTAGTCTCGTTGCTCTCCGGGGTTTTCAATCTGTGTCCGGGTTTTTATGAAAAGGATGTCTTCTCCGGGTTCACTATTCTACCGGGTATATTTCTCAAACCTGTGTCTCCGGATATAAGCATTTCCGGAGATTGATCTATTGCAGTCTGGTTTAACCAATTATGTTTGGTCTCCGGAGATTATTGTTCTCCGGGTTTGATGCCATTGCCTTAATCTCCGGGTTATGGCGTCTCCAGACATATTTAAATCTTATTTTCTCCGGGTTTATAGTCTATGTACATTTCATGTCTAAACTATTTTCCGAGTTTGAGGTATCTAAACTATTTTCCGAGTTTGCAGTGTTTAGTGCCTTGCTACGTGCTGTTTTACAGTTAGTACCTTGTGAATGAGTTACCGATGTATAACTGCATGCTGTGCGTTTCATTATAGTCTTACCGCTTTACCTAATGGATGTGTCTTGTACATGAATATATATGTTTCAGATATGGCAGATCCGATAGAAGATAATCCAGAAATACCGCAAGTGGAACAGTCTCAAGTTGCACAAGCAGCCGTAGCAGCAAATGTGCCTGTTCGCGATTTTTTCAGATTTCATAATCAGATTGCCATCTTAGACGAGAATGTTCATGGAGCTGCAGATTATGCTGATATTATTCGTTTTCTTCGAAATTCCCGAATAAGTTTTGCTATTTCAGAAAACATTCACCAGGTTCAAGCATACATTCAAGATTTTTGGCATACGACGCGTGTGGTGAATAACACTATTGAAGCCACAGTTCACGGAAGTCAAATTGTGATCACTGAAGAAGTTGTACGAGCTGCATTATAGTTTGGTGATCTAGACCAAGGAGATACATGTTATGTGAAGGATATTCGTGAAAGAGGAGCTAGAGCGTTTGGATATGTGGGGTCTTTTCAGAAGAAGCAAATCTACAAGGGCATGGTCATAGCGCAATGGAGGTATTTCTATCATGTTATCATGCAGTGTATGGCTCCGCGCAAGTCTGGTATGGATGGAATGGGACATGATCTTCTATCAGCTATGATTGGTTTAACGTTTAATCAACCGTAGAATTTCTCACGCATGATTCTTGATGCCCTTAAAACGTACATCGGTCTTCGTCATAATAATAAGAGGTTGACGATTCTGTATCCTCGATTCTTGTCAATTATCTTCCGCCATTTGCTGCCAAACTTAGTGTTTGATCCATTATTGCCCGCCCATGCTCAAGCTCCAATGCACACTTGTATTTTCAAAGACTGTTCTGAAGCGAGAGAATCTAAGCATGCTAATATTCTCCCTATTCCTCATCCATTGCTTGGTGCGATTGTGCAAGAGAATTATAACCATGGTAATGATCAAGTTTGGATAAATATTCGAAATGGGATTACTGGTGTTTTTGAAGATGCTCCTATACATCATGAGCCCGTGGTTGTTCAACCCCCGGTGGATCTTCAACAACCACCGGTCGATGAACTGCAAATTGATGAACCCGCGCATGTTGATGAGCCTGTTATGGCTGAACCGTTGAGGGAGATGCCCGTTGTTACGTCTTCCACCTCTAGCACTTTGGTGGAAACTAATCCTCTCATATTAGAGATTGATGCGGCTCTTCAGGCTGGACCGTCTTCTAGAGCGATGGATAAAGGAAAACAGATTATCGATGAATCTGGGGAGGATATGTCTGAGAAGACTTACTTGAAGTTGGTATTAAAGGATTGCATAATCGTATTTCTCTGTTAGAGCAGGAGAAACTTGATTTATTTCACGCAAAAGTTGCCTTGTTCGGACCCTCTTCCGACTTGGCTTCAAAGTTGGATGCGTGGAACTCTAAAATACATGATCTGGACTATCTTGCAGGTCTCTCCCCGTCTTCTGATGATGATAATGATGATGATGATGAAGACCGACGTCCACTGGATGCTGAACATATTCATATTATTCCTCCTCTGAGAACGTACAAGCGTCGAAGAGTTCTTGAAATTTCTGAATCTCCGGTTTTAGGTGTTGAAGTGTGTTCTGGAGCTGTTGTCACCACAGTTACGGGGGGTCTTTCTATTCTGGGCTGATCGATCTCTCTACCATCTTTAACTGCAACGATCCCCGCTTCGACATTTGTGGAGTCAGTAAGTGTTGCTACTTCTGTGGGTTCATCTATGGTGTCTACGTCCTCTGGAGTACCTACGATACCGTTATTTGGATCTATATCTACTTCTCTTAGTGAAAGCAATGTGTTTGCTCGATCTGATCTGTCCTCTATGTGTCCTTTGCCTCTGGTTTTCTTGGGTATGCCACCTGGTTCGTCTCAAACCTTTGTTCAACCAGATTCTCCGGTGGTTAAAGCTCCTTCTAGAAAAAAGAGGTCAAAGCCTTCCTCCTCAAAGCCTGCTGGTACAAAATCTCGTTAAGTCAGTCCAAAGATTGCTTACGGTCCTAGTCCAACTGTTCCTCGTCCCACGGGTTCAAGACCTTCAGCACCTCGTCCACCTGCTCCAAGACCGTCAGCCCCTCGCTCTTCTGTTCCAGATACTACTGGTACTAGTACTGAAGTGTCGTTTCCTGGTTTTGTGCAAAATCAGTTCAAGGCTGTTGCCTCTGTGTTGCGGGGGCATCTTGAACAGATACAAAGTCAGGAAAGGGATCTTAATTACTTCAAGCAAAAGGATGCTAGGCGGGAGAAGCAAATGTCATTTCTATTTAGCTTGTGTAAAGAGCAAGGTGTTCAATTGGGGAAGTTAGCTAAACAAGATGACTCAACCTAAGTACGGAAGGTGACTTTGTCTACATCAACTGGTCAGCTCATTCAGATAGTCTTGGATCTTGTGTCTCTCCTTGCTGCTCAGGGGAGAACACGAACTCTGAATTCCAGATTCAGACTCAGTGCAGAAGATGATTAGAGATGATCTTGACAAGGATCCCGATGCAACAACTCAGGGGGGCATTCAAAGAGTACACATGCCCTTAAACTGCAACTCCGGTTCAAGTTAAGGGGGAGTCCTCGGGGGCTGTAGTTGGCGACAAAGGTCTGGGGGATACAGATTCTGGTGTTGTATCTGATTCAGAGATAGATCCAGTTCTGGAGTTAGCATTGGATGAAGGTGATGTGGTTGACGAGTTGGTAGAAGATTGGAAAACCGATGATGAGTTGAAGAAGTTTAAGTTTATCGAAACCAGGAAAGGAAGCAGGATAGAGTATGAATCGTTAAGGGCAAATGTTGATGATTTGAGGAACTTTCTGTTTGGTAGTGCTCTGCCAGATCAGATTCAGATGCCCATTCGAGTTCCTAAAGATGTTCGGAAATTAGCTCATAAGTGGTTTAGACCCCTTCCTGATGAAACACAGGAAAGAGGTACTTGAATACACGTGGTGAATACTCCGGGCAGATACGAAGTTGGATTTTGATGAACAGTATAGTTTAGTCTTGATCAAACGCACTGACGGAGTTCAGTACTTCCGTCCTTGCGCAAAGTTTCTTCGAACTCTCCCTGCTAGAGATCTCCATCATCTTGCCTCTTTGGATTTAAAAAACCACACCAATGTTGCTAGTATTAGAGGTTTAATTCCACAATTGATTGCTGAAAGTAGAGAGAGCAAGTGGAAAATGTTCAAACCGGCTGTGGGGCGAGGAGTCCAGTCGCTGAACAAATTTACCGGAAAGGAAGAGTGGAAAGTTGTGTACCCTCCAGCGAGATGCATTCGCAAGATACGGATGAGAAAGTTCGATCTTGATAAGATAAAAGATATTGGTTACTGGTATTTAGATAGTAAGACAGGTGAAGCGGTGATCACCCAGACTGACTCATCAAAGGAAATTCTAAGGGTGCTTGATCCAATTTGGTTAGTGAATCTAAAGGAGGAGCATCTAAAGAAGCTTTGTCATCTGGCCTTAGAGTATTGCAAGGAAGATCGGGAGCTTGCGGTTCAGTTCATCAAGGTGGTTCAATTCAGCGTGAAGAACCAAGTTTGGGCTGGAAGCGAGTACTCAAGGCAAGGATAAAAGATTAAGTTCGAAGATCTGCACTGATTAAGGGGGAGTTTGTTATTGCAGTAGGTTGTGTAATAAGTGCAAAGTCTTTGTTACTCAAGGGTTGTTCTTGTAAACTATTTAAACAATGATGAAGTGTCCGAGTTTAGTGTTGATGTAACCGAAACTGGTTTAGTTATACCAGTTCCGAGTTTCTGACATGTTTTGATTGTCTGGACTTCCCAGGATGTTGGGAGTCTGAGTTTATTGGTTATGCCTTTTCCGGGCTTCCCTGGTTGTTGGGAGTCCGGGTTTTGTAGTCAATGGGCCTTGGGCCTTACTATGTAATCTCCGGACATGTTTGTTGTCCGAAGATAGTCTTGTATATATACCTTAAAGTGGAATAGACAAGACAACGTTTTCTTTTGTGTAATTTTGTGCCCTAATCATTGTGTGTGTATTTTGTCTGGTGGCTGCTTTGTGAGTGACGTCATTCATCTTCTACATCAAGAATACTTTGTGTATTCTTGATTTCTCGCACCAAACCTTGCTTTCTTATGTTGCACTTACAATGGTTAATCAATCAGGTGGATTCCGCACACCTGTTGGTAGGATTATCTGAGTGAGATCTTGGATGAGGTGATCTTACAATTAGAATGGTTATGTATGCTATTATTATATTGCATAAAATGATTTTAGAAGACTGAAGAAACCCTAGATCAACTAGACCGGAATCTACGTAGATCTATGGAATGGGCTCTGCATAAAAAGGGGTTAATCCTTTGTATGGTTTCACGATGATGAAGAATGAAACAGTACTCCGGCTGATCCTGCAAAACAGAACACCGTTAGCTCGCCACGAGAGAAGGGGGTTCCCTCCATGACCACCCCCCGGCGTGAGAATAAGTACAAGTAGTCGGAAGTAAAGTATTGTAAGAGAGACAGTGGTTGAGAGTGAATACCTATCCTTGAACTCCAAGTCACTTATTTATAGCTGGTGTTTGGCGCCAAAAAGAGAGATGTTAACACTAACGGAATCTTCTGCTATTCCGTTAATGTTTGTGGCAATCCATTAGTCCACACGGATCGTGAGCTCATCAGCGGTTAGGGAGGTGCCACGTGTCAACATGAGATCACTATATTTTATAAGTGTGAGCATGCCATCACCGTGATCTTCCTCAGCCGACCAGATGCTGCCATGTGGCGATTGGTTATAACCGAAAAGATGCTTGCACGGTTGGGTGTTAGTGGCTTATAGAAGATTTCACAGCTGTTACCCATCTGTTGTTCGCCACGTGTACATTCTGTTACAACAGAAAAGATTCCCTTTGCTTCTGCACTAAGTCAAAGGTTTTGCTAAGGGAAAGTTTTTCAGGATTAACCGTTTCCTTGCGCGAGAAGTGTAAGCTAGTTAACTGATCTTCTTTCTTCTCCCTGCTGCTTAGCGCAACGTTTGGTGAATACTTGCTCTGATATAAATACCCGTGCAAGGTTTGTGTGTGAAGAATTATCCAAAGACTATTCAGGTTTAACTTTGAACCTTGCGCGAGCCCGCGCAAGGTAGTTAAATGAAGTATTTATCCAAAGAGATTGTTCAGGCTTTAACTTTGAACCTTGCGCGAGCCCGCGCAAGGTAGTTAAATGATCCTTTCCTCCCTTAGACATTTGGCGCAGAGTTCTAATAAATCCTATTTTGGCAGACAAGTCTGTGCGAGGTCTCCTTAGTAGTTAATAATGGGTATGGTTTCCTTGATTGGCGCAAGGTTTTTGGGACCATACCCCTTCAAGTCCCCTGGTCCAGTGTTGCTCCTATGTAAGAATAAAAAGTAGGTGGAGCACTGGACTTGAGATAAATGTGCTGCGCTAGGTAAGTATTGGCCTTTTGTTGTTTTCTGTATCTTGGTTACGTGTCGTAAGTGAATTTTGAAAAAGTATTTGAATTTCAAATTTACTTGGACACGTGTCACTTATTCGGATGATGTAGTTGGTGAAGATGCACGTTCTTGAGACGTGGTGGTACTGTTGACAGGCTGTCGATAGTATAAATCTTACAGCATTTAAGGCTATTTCAGCGACACTCGCGCGCGTGGGGCGGTTACTGTTCCCCACTCGCCCCTACAGTTACCTGGGGATACGTGACTGTCACAAAAGTCGCTGCAGTCAAATCTCGCATTAATTGCGATTAGTATTTAAAGGGAATCGACTCCTCATTTGTTTCTTTACCAGTTAAAGTTCTAGAGAGAGAGCACATATCCTCCATATTTTCCGGCGTTCTGTGATACCCCGATCATCTCTTTCGTTGAGTTTATTGTCTTTCTGCTCTTTCGATACTCATGGCTACTAGTTCCGGGAGAGTCGAGACGCCGGCGACATCAATACTTCCACCGTTAAAGTGGAAGAGAGAGGAATTTGATGCCCTGGTAAATAACTTTTTGTTTGCCAAGTCTTGGGGAGCTTTTTACCCTAAGGAGGGTGTCACGGCGGCGGATGCTCTGGCCGGCTACATCATGTTATTCTATGACTATTTTGCCGAAGGAAACTTCAGGCTTCCGGTGACCCATTTTATGCTGGAAATCCTTGATTTTTACAAATTCCATATTTCTCAATTGAACCCGATGGGGATGGTGAGAATCCGGCACTTTAAGTTTGTTTGCCGGTCGATGCAGATCATACCGACGGTCGAGAATTTTCGGGTCTTCTATCACTTGCATTGCTCTCTGGGATTCTACTCGTTCCAACAACGTGCGCAAGCAAAACGATTGTTGTTAGTGCCACCCAAATCTTACCACGATTGGAAACAAAAGTTTTTCTATGTGAAGGCGGCGGTTATCCCGACGGCGATGACGTTCAGGGCCGGGGAGGAGATAGACTTGAAGACGTTGGCCATCCTGACCAACGAAGTGTGGTACCAGAACATAAAGGATGTGCCCAATATTGTCTTGCCAGAGAGGGCATTAATTGCTGTTGGGATGAGTATTTTGGGGAAGAAGGAACGACAAGAGAAACCGGTCTATACCGAGGATGGAGTTGGTAAGTAACTTCATGACTTTGTAGAACTGTCTTCCATAAATGTTGCATATTGATGAAGTTTTATTGCTGTTCTTTGCGAAACAGTTGCGCCATTGTATTTGGTGTCTTTCAAGAGAGACAATGGAAAAATGGCTGATGTGCCTCTTGAGGAGAATGAGGAACCATGGTTCGACCAGATTTTGGAAATTTTGAACTTCCCAACAACGAAAGTCTTAACGCGCAGCCCTCCTCCACTACTGGTACGTCATATTTTGCACAACCTGAGTTAGAATTGCAATATTACTAGTAGAAGTTAATTCTAAGTAATATTGCAATATAACTTATGGCGCAATGTTTTTCCCTTTATCATTGATCATGTAGGTGATTTGCTAACTTGGGCGTAGGCCCTGAGTCAAAGAAGAAAAGAAACCAACTGCTGCTGCTGCTGCGCCCCCTCCTCCAAACCAGAGCAAAATACTAAGCCAACTGCTGCTGTAAAAGCTGAGGGCAAGAAAGGTACGCATCTCGTATCTGATTCTTGGTGTGATTACGTGGTGGTGTCAGACTCATTTGAGGGTCTCGCGCCTGTAGGTTTGAGGAAACCCAAGGAGGAGCCTATTGACACGTCATCTGTCCCTGCCTCGAACCTAGATGAACCTTTGGAGATACCTTCAAGCCCAGAGGAGGCGTTGAAGCGTACCTCAAAAAAGAGGAAAGAAACTGAGACTACACCACCGTCTCCACCAAAAAAGGTTGCGCGGGCGCGCATTGGTAAGAAGGGCAATTTAGAAGCTTTTGTGAAGAAGTTTTCTCCTGGTATGTGTGATTTGTGGTATATTGTTGGAATATTTACGCCGAAACTTATACTTGTTATTTGGTACTATTCCTGCAAAGAAAATTGTGAAGGCTCCGCGCAGGCCTGAAAATGTTGAGGGGGCGAACGTGGAGCAAGAGTTACCTATTTTTGATTATGACCCCATCAGCCCAGAAAACATCGAGAAGGTGGCTCCAGAAGAAGAGCCAAAACAACTTGATGCTGAGAATCCTATTGGCGAGCAGGCTAAAGATACTGCTACAGGTGCTGCTGCAAGAGGGTCTGGCTCTGCGGGGCAAGATACCCCAGCCACGCCCGTTCCTGAGTCTTCAACGTTTATTTCTAAGGGTGCTGGCCCTTCCACCAGAGGCGAGTATTTTATGCCAATTTTTGAAGATCCAGTAGAGGAGTCACCGATTCGCCCCGAGGAAATGCTTGGGGATTACTATTATCATTCTTATTCTGAGAAGCGGGCCTCTGCGATCCACCAGCCTGTGTGGAAGGTTAAACAGGGTGATGTTTTTACAGATTGGCACTCCTGCAGGGAGTGGTATAAGGGCATCTTCCTTGCGGCGGAGGTGAAGCGCCAAGAAGAGAAAAACCATGATGTCACTTATCAAACATTCTTACAAGAGTCTGCTCTTGCCTCTTCTACGATGAACAGAATTGTGCGCGAGTGGCGCAGCATGAACAAGGAGTGGGATGAGGTTGAGAATGACAAGGCGAAAGCCAAATTTGAAAAAGAAAAGACATTAAAGATGATTGTGGATTTTGAGGCTGAGAAAGCTAAGTTTGAGGAGGAAAAGAAGACCGACGAGTGGTCCCCGCTGTCTTGGAAGCGCAAATGTGAGGCCGCTGCTGCGCAATATGTTGACGAGCGCAAGCGCTTTGTGGAGGCTTGCGATCGAGATAACAAAGAAAAGATCTCTATGCGCAACGAAATTGAGAAACTCAATAAAGAGAAGGCTGATGCAGTTGCGGCAGCAGAAGAGGCGCGCTCTCATAGAGAAAGGAGTGAGCAGAATGAGGTATCAACCAAAATGACTCTCCTTCTTAAGAATAAAGAGATTGATGATCTAACTTCTATGCTATTTGACCAGGCGCGGCTGCAAGATGAGGTTGATGTTTTGAAAAAAGATATCAACCTTCACCGAACAGAGAAAGCCGAGTTGACCCGCCGTTTAACTGAAGGTGAACAAAAAATTAACGACACGGAGGTCGCTCGCGCTACAGCAGAAAGCCTGACCGAATCCCTCATGAACCAGCTTACTTGGTTGCGAGAGGATGGGATTGTGGAGGTATTATCCCTTTCTTTTGATATATTCATCTTTGCTGAATTATTATATCTTATATTGACGTGTTTATTTTGCAGATTGCAAATTCCATCTTGAACTCTACAGAATTAGATGAGAGAGTAGCGGAACTAATGGTGGCAGCGCGAAACGATGGTCATGCGGAGGGTTATAAGGAGTGCACCCTTCATGTGGCCCATGCGCTGAAGACCCAATGGGATACAAGCCGCGCTGCTATGCATGGAACCGACACTGTTGCCATCTATACTGCTGCCAAGGAGAGTTATGATCAATTACATATTCCTGTCATGGATCTTGTCGATGCTGCGCTGCAGCATGATGATTTTGTGGATAGAACTAAAGGAAATCTTCTCTAAGGCGGAGGAGCAAAAAGATGTGAAGGATGCAGGGAAATAGAGTTAGATTGTGTCTATTCCCGTAGCTATCTGTATATTTCTTTTTGATGTATCGTTGCGTTTGATGCGCAAGTACTTCTATGTGAATATGACATATTTCAGTTTTACAATATTTGCATGTAACCAATTACTTGTGTAGGATAGACAAATGACCAATTTCTTTCCTCATGTGTGAGTGTAAGTATTAAGTTATCTTGTGGCTCATGAGTTTGTATTTTGTTTATCCAAAGGAATTGCATGCATTTGTAAATAAACATATACAAGACTGTAAGTAGTGACAGAGTATTTTATTCATACTGGTAAAGCGTAAAGCTATGGCTGCCACTAAGATGACATAAGAAATATAGTAAGCAGTCTCGTTACGCAACGCCCAGAAGTTGCTTAGAGGACTGAGATTACATATAACATCTGAGTAGTTGTTGGGCGTTCCAGGTTCGAGGAACATTGGATCCGTCCATACGCTTCAGAGTGTATGCGCCTTTTCCCAATACTTCATTTATCACATATGGACCTTCCCATCGCGGGGCTAACTTCCCCGGTTTTTCGGCATTCGACGCTTCATTATCGCGTAGAACAAAGTCACCAGGCAAAAAGGAGCAGATGCGTACCCTTTTGTTGTAATACTTTTCAAGCTGAGACTTGTATTTAGCTTCGCGAATCGCTGTGTTCTCTCGTCGTTCTTCCAATAAGTCTAGATCGATGCGCCTTTGTTCTTCGTTATCTTGTTTTTCCAAAGCTAGCATCCTTGGAGATGGTAACCCAATTTCGGCAGGAATCACAGCCTTCGTGCCGTACACAAGGCTAAAAGGAGTTTCTCCAGTGCTAGTCTTGGGCATAGTTCGGTGTGCCCACAAGATGCTAGGCAATTCATCAACCCACCCTCGCCGTGCCGTGCCAAGGCGGGCTTTGATACCATCGACCAACTGTTTGTTTATGCTTTCAACTTAACCATTTGCTTGTGGATGCACAACAGAAGCAAAGACATGCTGGATTCCCATTTCTGTCATCCACGTTTGCAACTCTTCAGTCGTTAAATTTGGACCGTTGTCTGTAATAATGCGCATGGGCAGACCAAAACGGCAAATAATGTATTCCCGGATGAATTTTCGAATTACCATCGCTGTAGTATAAGCTAAGGGTTTAGCTTCAACCCATTTGGTGAAATAATCGACCACAACAATGATGAACTTGACTGCGCCAGGCGCATCTGGAAATGGTCCAACTAAATCAATGGCCCATTGTTGAAAAGGCCAAGCTGTTGTGACGGGTACCAAAGGATTCTTTGGGCGCAACGTTTTAGGGGCATGCCTTTGGCAGGACATGCATTTGCGCAAGATCTCCACAGCGTCAACGTACATTCCGGGCCAATAATACCTGCGCTTTTCACTTTGGCTACTACCATGCGCGACCCAGAATGTATACCACATTACCCCTCATGAACCTCCCTGATCAGGTACTGTGCATCAGGTTTGTTAACACAGCGGAGCGAAGGACCCATGTAAGAGCGCGGTACAGAATATCGTCAACCATCTCGTAATTGAGGGCTTTGCACCGTAACTTACGTGCTTGTGCTTTATCTTCTGGCAATGAACCATGTAACAAATAAATCATTATTGGAGAAAGCCATGATGGATCTCCTACTTCGACCATTGTTACTTGTCTGAGAGGGACTGATGGATTACTTAGAACTTCGATACGAACTTCCTTTGCCAAGTGTTTAAAACTAGTTGCTGCTAGTTTACTTAGAGCGTCAGCATGTTTGTTTTCGCTTCGCTTTACGTGTGTGACTTTAAATTGTTGGAACTGTGCTATAAGAGCCTTAGCTTGCGCCAAGTACAAAGCCATGATATCTCCCTTTGCATCGTATGTCCCAATTACTTGCTCAGCAACTAGTAATGAATCAACATGGGCTTCTAAATTTGTTGCACCCATTTTGATAGCGAGGCGTAAGCCGGCTAGGAAAGCTTCATATTCGGCCTCGTTGTTGGTGCTTTTAAAATCCAACTGAATTGCATATGTGAACTCTGCTCCCTCTGGACTCACTAATCGAAGACCTGCTCCAGCCCCATCACTGTTTGATGCGCCATCTGTAAACAGTGTCCAGGCTCTATTGTCTATGACTGGGACTGGGTTTTGGATTGCTTGACACTCTTCAAATTTATCAGTAGGAATTTCAGCGATGAAATCTGCCAAAACTTGGCCTTTGATAGCTGGTCTAGGTTTATAACAGATGTTATAACCCCCCAATTCTATTGCCCACTTCGCGAGTCGTCCAGAAACATCTGGCTTGGCCAAGACTTGGCCAATGTGAAAATTTGTTAAAATTGTAATAATGTCCTGAAAAGTATCTTCGCAGCCTGCGCGAGGCGTGGACCAATGTTAAAACTAATTTCTCCATAATTGAATACTTTGTCTCTAGATCATTCAACATCTTGCTGATATAATAAATTGGAGACTAGACTCCTTCGCGTTCTACCAACAAGACAACACCTACTGCTACCTCAGATGCAGCGAGATATAAGACCATGGGTTCTTTTTCACGAGGAGCAGTAAGTGTGGGAAGTTGAACTAAACAATCTTTCATTTGCTGGAAAGCTTGATCAGCTTCAGGAGTCCATGCGAACTCTTTGGTAACGATGAAACCCAAAAATTTGCCCTCCTCCATGCCGAATGAGCATTTGCTTGGATTTAACTTTAAATTTACCTTTCGTAGAGAATCAGAAGTTCATTGGATGTTATCTAACATAGTTTCTTCTGAATTGCTCATAATGACCAAATCATCAATGTAGACTTCCACAGTTTTCCCTATATCATCTCCAAAAACTGCATCCATCAATCTTTGATAAGTAGCTCCCGCATTGCGGAGACCAAAAGGCATCTTGGTATAACAAAAAAAATGCCCTTCTCCGTGCGAAAAGCTGTTTATCTTCGCTTCTTTTTTTCATCAAGACCTGATGATAACCTTTATAACAATCTAGAAAACATTTCCAGTGAAAGGAAGCTAATAAGTCAACCTTTCTGTCAATCTCGGAAGAGTCTGTTATCTTCTTTCTTTTCATCAAGACTGATGAAACCTTTAAACAAACTAGAAAATTCATTACCATGAACGGAAGCCAACAGTCACCTTTCTGCATCTCGGAAAAGAATACAACTTTAGGACACGTCTTGTTTAAATCCTTTAATCTGACAGCTGCAGTCGCCACCGCCTTAAGGATTCATTACAGACAGTTCCACACGGCGTGGTATTCTGACTTCGGCAGATCCAGCATTTTAGTAACTTGTGATTTTCAATCAATCCTCAGTTTACTGACCGAGGCTGCGCTTTTCGACAAACTGGCTCTGCTAAGAAAACTACTTTAGTACCATGTTCCACAAGGTTGCGTTGGACAAGCGACCATATCGATGTGTCCAGCAAAATTCTTGTTGTGAAAAACTGTAGCTTACAGTTTTGCACAAATTTCCAGTACTGACTGCAGGCCTAACAAGATTGTTGCTCGAAAATACTTACTGTTGAGTATCCAATTTTGCGGGTTTCGTACCTTGGAATGTTCTTGTAGCCTTGTAATTGGTTCTTCAATAGACAGTGATTCTTTCCTGGGAAAAATGAGCTACTCCGTTGGTTGGAAAACCAACTGCGGCTGAGGCGCAGACGTGACCATGCTAAAATCCCGTTTGACAGTGTCCATAAACATATGGGATGTGATGGCATTACCATGAATTATGAATTGTTCGTGCTCTGAGTCAGAAATATGTAGAGGAAAACACTTGCAATCAGTCAAGGAAGTCAATGGTTCAGCAATGCTTGTCCTGTCGATCTAACTGTTTGAAACATGTTTCTTATGATAATCCATGAAACTTCCTGATCAATGAATATATTCTGATGCCATTTATTACCAATTTTTCTTGTAACATCGTTTGAAAACGGGTTTCCAACCACTTCGTTATTAATCGAATATTCAGTTATAATTTCGTTGCGTATATATTGTTCATTTTAATTTTAAACAATACATAATTAATAAACATTTTAGAATTTAAAAACTATAATTAATAAATGATAAAAATAAGTGAATAAAAAATAAAATAAGGCTGCCGGGTTTCGAACCCGGGTCGCCCATAAGCACAAGCACACACTACACCACTCCGCCACACACTTCTTTCATGACAAATACAGAAACAAATAACATATAAAGTAAATCCAAAAGTCAAACTGATGATCAGCGCGCCCAATCCGCAGTCGCCGGAAAAAACCGACGATTTCGCAAATCACGACCGTTTTCTTTGACTGAAACGTGTGAACTAAATTCGACATCGGTTATAACCGATGTCTAACCCCCAATTCCAGTCGTAACCGCCGGAAAAGTTTTGACCGCGAATCAAGACCATATTTCGGACCCAATACATCCTGTTCATCCTTATAAATACCCCCCAAACCTCTGGTAACCTTTTCGCTCAAAATCGCACAATCTCTCGAAGCTTTAGCACTCGCTGGAGATATTCTGCATTCGCCGGACTTTCACCGGAAAACCGAGACTTACTTCAAATCGGTAAAATTCTCGACTCTTTTGTTTGCAATCCATTACTAGGCAAGTATTAACATAAATCGTTCAACCAGAATCTGTCTCAGACAACGTTGCCGGGAATTCCTGCACTCACCGGAAAATCGCTGGAAATTCCGAAGTCTCGCTGTGAATCGGTACAAACATCTAAACCCCCTGATATCCCTTGTTTAGTAACTTAGTTGCACAACTCATTGATCAAAACTGTTAATTGATTCACTCAGACGGAAGTCACCAATCAGAGCCGACGACTCTTGCCGGAAATCTGAGAAAAACATTATGTTCGATACATTTTACTCCGTAACCCTCTTTATCCATTTCATTCCAATCAATTATATGTTCGATGACCGATTTAAACAAGAACAGTCGGACATCATTGTTCTGTGTCTTTGTAAACGAAGAAGACGAAGTCGAACATGTGTATAAGTTTAATTAAAACTGAATAATTAACCGGGTTAGACACACAGTCCAGCGGTGGACTGTGTGCAACATAACACGCACGTCACGGGTTCGAATCGCACACGTTACCGAATTTCAGAATTAAAACCAACATTTTTACAACTGAATCGGATCAGGTCACCGAATGTTAATAAGTATAATTTAATCCATAAGTTAAACAGATATGACACACAGCCCAACTGGTTGGGCTGTGCGTGCTCGAACAGAACGTCTCGAGTTCGACTCCGGGTCACTGAAGTCTGTTCGGCCATTTTAAATCATTTTTGAAATAAATTAAATAAGATAAAAGTTAATCAGTATATATATATAATTAAAACTGAGAATATTTCGGGTTAGACACGTAGCTCTGTTGGTAGAGCTGCGTGCACGTATACGAGAGGTCCCGAGTTCGAACCTCACTCAACGCATACCGGTCAACGGTCAACGGTAAAAAGTCAACATTTTTTTATTTATTTATTTTATTTATTTAATCAGAAAATTATTTAAAATACTTAAAAATAATATTTTTAAAGTTAGAAAATGTCCTTAAACTCACAAAAATAAATCTAAAAATCCTATTAAGAGTATGAATTAAAAATATTAATCTCAAATAAAATCCATTTATTTACCGAACCATTTCGTTATTATTTTAGGTTAGTTTTCCCCGTCGATCAAATCCCAAAACTCGTGCGCATCTAACGTCATCAAAGAACGCACCCAATGTGAGTGAATCTCTACCAATTCCCCGTTTTAATCACATTTTGGGGTGTATCATGTGTCGTTCAATTCCTTATTATATTTAAACACTTGTGCGTCCATCATATACGTGATCAAATGTGTATTAAATATGTATCAATTGTTGTGTGAATTATTTTTAGATTGAAGTTACCATTTTCAGTGCATGCATTTCATTAGGCCCATCAGCTCCCCGTGGGATACGGGTTGAGTATCAGGTGCCTCATTTGATCGGCTCCGTTTGATTGAGCCTTGATCTCACATACATCATCATTCATGTCACTCGATCGGCTCCGTTTGATTGAGCCTTGATCTCATATACATCATCATTCATGTCATTTACTCATCCAATGTGGTTTGTGTTTTGTTATGTATATATATGTTTGTTCACATGTGATTATTGCACAAATTTTCAATATTAAATACAACAAGAAATTAATAACAATGTTTTCTCAAGGTTCACTCGCCAACTTTTGTTGACCCAAAATATCCCCCGTTTTACACATGATACAGGTGATCCAGTTGAGACAAGAAACACATAGGAAGGCCTAGAAGAATAAATCAGTTTAAGCTTGGGATGTTTTTTACTTAGTTTCATTTCCTTGTAATTGTATGGGTTTGATTTGAATATTTAAGTTGTAATTTGAATTTAATAAATATGAAACATTTTAGTAAACATCATGAGCTTTGGTGATAACCCAATTATGCCCCGACTCTTATTCTGCTGCGGGTCGGGGTGTGACAGATTGGTATCAGAGCCATGACTAGAGGGATATAGGATAGGTTATTAGACCCTTAGAGCCTATACTATAGTTGATTAAAATTTTAAATTGTTTATGTGTTATATACAAAATTCATGATGTTTATATGCTTTATGTTTATTGTTACGCTTAATATTATGCAAGCATGTTCATAAGTACATATTATTATACAATGCTCATCATGAATCATATCCTCATAACATATCATATCCATGAGAGCACACACCTCACAATTCCCATGATGTTTTGCAATGATTTTTGTATTTTTCAAATCACATCAAAGTGAGTTCTCATGACGGGCATGTAGTAACTAGAAGGGTACGAGTACCGGTAGTCGGAACGTCCTGTCTAGGCTTGGCATTCGTATAAATCCAAAATAAAGGACCAGTTTGCCTACCTGGGGACTAACGATGAGAGTACGAAGGACCTATTAGGCCAAAGCATGCAATACCAAACGTCGTGTGAGCTAACCCCACTTTGAGTTGTCAGTGTGTCTACACCTGGACACCCTCCTACCATACATCTCGCAATCATATTTCATGGTTTTCATTCGGGTGATGCGAGTGTTAATCCGCCAACACCAATGTGAATCCTACTAAGCCAATAGTCATGGGGCCCACATGACTATACAGGCGATGGTATGGGGGACATTGGAGGCCCAAACATGAGCAAACCCAAGACATCCTATGGATGTAGTTGCATTATTGATAGTTATGTTATCTTTATTTTTTTAACGACACATGACACCTAAAAACTTCTTAAACTCACAATCTTCCTATGTATATTCCTGTAGATGTCGGCTAGGCAACTACGTGGAGGTAGAAAGTCAGGAAGATCCAATGAACGCTTGGCCACTCAAATTGCTAAACAAATGGCCGCGGTACTTCCTTACATCGTGATTCGAGTTCAACAAGCTCTCACCGCAAATCCTATCAACCCTCCCAATCAAGAAGACCAGAGCGTCGCCAACCTTCACTCCAAAAAGTGCTCCTACAAACACTTCAAATCTTGCGATCCCCCACAGTATGAAGGGACCGAAGGTGTTACTGCCCTCCTCCACTGGTTCGAAAAAATGGAGAACACCTTCCTCAGTTGCGATTGTCCCGAGGATCGCAAGGTACGTTATGCATCAGGAAGACTGTTTGGAGTAGCCTTTACCTGGTGGAACACAAAAAAGGGTAAGCGAGGAGTCGAAGATGCCATGGCCTTATCATGGGAAGAGTTAAGGGAACTCATGACAAGGCGCTTCTGTCCAAGAAGCGAAATCAAAAAGTTGGAAAATGAATTCCACTCGTTGAAACAAAAGGAAGGAGATCACACTTCCTACAACAAAAGATTTCTCGAACTGAACCAAATGATCCCTAATCTGTTCACCCCCGTGTACCACTTGGTTGAACACTACATTCGAGGCCTTCCCTCGAAAATTCAAGACTCGGTTCTAAGCACTTCGCCTGCAACACTTGAAGCCGCAATGGAATTAGCTACCGAACTTACCGAGAATCGCATCCGAAACGGAAAATTCAAGGATGAGAAAAAGAAAGCCCCCATTGAGGCCCAAACTTCAAACCATTCCATCTCCTCTTCAAAGTTTGCTGGTAAGAGGAAACGAAACAGAAGAAATTTTGCCTTCACACACACAAACCCTCCTATCACTGCCGCACCAATTACCCAAATTGCTCCCTCAGCTGCACCATTTAAAAAGCCATACACCGGCCCATACCCAAAATGCAACCGTTGTCAATACCATCACCTTCCCGAAACTCCTTGCCCCACATTGCACCAGCTGTGGCCGTGCGGGTCACACCATTCAAACTTGTCGCACTCTACAACGAATGAACCGCAATCAACCCTCAACCCAAACCCACCATCAGATAGTGGGTCAAGCCCAACAACCCTTACTTCTACCATCTGCACAACACATAGCCCAATCCTACTACCAACCCAACTACCCCATGATGCAACCTATGCGAGCTTGTTACAACTGTGGAGACCCAAACCACTTCAGGAACACATGTCCACGCTTGGTGAACATCATTCATGCCCAAGCTCAAGCAAATCCGGTAAACCAAGCTAACCAAGCTCCTCCACCTGCTAGAGGAAGAGCTTTCAACATCAATGCCAACCAAGCTAGGGCTGACAACAACGTGGTTAACGGTACGTTTCTCATCAATGGTAGTTATGCATCAATGTTATTCGATACTGGCACGGATAAGAGTTTTGTGTCCTTAGAATTTGAACCAATCCTCAACCAAACTCGTGATAATCTCATGGAATCTCTAACGGTGGAAGTAGCTGACGGAAAGCCTGTTTCATTAAATTCTATTATACGAGATTGTACCCTCACTCTAAACGATCACGATTTTCCAGTTGACCTCATTCCTATGAAGTTGGGAAGTTTCGATATTATAATCGGTATGGACTGGCTCAGCCAGCATCACGCTGAAGTAGTATGCCGCGAAAAATTCATTCGCATTCCTCTTGCAGACAGTCAGACCCTACATATCTTTGGAGAAACCCCTTCGAAAGGACTCAAATTAATGTCCTGCCTTCAAGCCCGAAAATATCTCCGCAAGAACTATGTCGCATTCTAACTCACGTCGTCAAGAAGGGAAACAAGGAGAAGAAACTCGAAGATATACCAGTAGCGAAAGAATTCCCACAAATCTTTCTCGACGACATCTCAGGACTCCCTCCCATGAGAGAAGTCGAATTCCGCATCGATCTTGTACCTGGCGCTACACCAGTCGCAAAAGCATAAGCACAAGCACACACTACACCACTCCGCCACACACTTCTTTCATGACAAATACAGAAACAAATAACATTTAAAGTCAATCCAAAAGTCAAACTGATGATCAACGCGCCCAATCCGTAATCGCCGAAAAAACCGACGATTTCGCAAATCACGACTGTTTTCTTTGACTGAAACGCGTGAACTAAATTCGACATCGGTTATAACCGATGTCTAACCCCCAATTCCAGTCGTAACCGCCGGAAAAGTTTTGACCGCGAATCAAGACCATATTTCGGACCCAATACATCCTGTTCATCCTTATAAATACCCCCCCAAACCTCTGGTAACCTTTTCGCTCAAATCGCACAATCTCTCGAAGCTTTAGCACTCGCCGGAGATATTCTGCATTCGCCGGACTTTCACCGGAAAACCGAGACTTACTTCAAATCGGTAAAATTCTCGACTCTTTTGTTTGCAATCCATTACTAGGCAAGTATTAACATAAATCGTTCAACCAGAATCTGTCTCAGACAACGTTGCCGGGAATTCCTGCACTCACCGGAAAATCGCTGGAAATTCCAAAGTCTCGCTGTGAATCGGTACAAACATCTAAACCCCCTGATATCCCTTGTTTAGTAACTTAATTGCACAACTCATTGATCAAAACTGTTAATTGATTCACTCAGACGGAAGTCACCAATCAGAGCCGACGACTCTTGCTGGAAATCTGATAAAAACATTCTGTTCGGTACATTTTACTCCGTAACCCTCTTTATCCATTTCATTCCAATCAATTATATGTTCGATGACCGATTTAAACAAGAACAGTCGGACATCATTGTTCTGTGTCTTTGTAAACGAAGAAGACGAAGTCGAACATGTGTATAAGTTTAATTAAAACTGAATATTTAACCGGGTTAGACACACAGTCCAACGGTGGACTGTGTGCAACATAACACGCACGTCACGGGTTCGAATCGCACACGTTACCGAATTTCAGAATTAAAACCAACATTTTTACAACTGAATCGGATCAGGTCACCGAATGTTAATAAGTATAATTTAATCCATAAGTTAAACAGATATGACACACAGCCCAACTGGTTGGGCTGTGCGTGCTCGAACCGAACGTCTCGAGTTCGACTCCGGGTCACTGAAGTCTGTTCGGCCATTTTAAATCATTTTTGAAATAAATTAAGTAAGATAAAAGTTAATCAGTATATATATATAATTAAAACTGAGAATATTTCGGGTTAGACACGTAGCTCAGTTGGTAGAGCTGCGTGCACGTATACGAGAGGTCCCGAGTTCGAACCTCACTCAGCGCATATAATTAACACAATCCGACCGGTCAACGGTCAACGGTCAACGGTCAGAGTCAAAAAGTCAACATTTATTTATTTATTTTTTTATTTATTTAATCAGAAAATTATTTAAAAATACTTAAAAATAATATTTTTAAAGTTAGAAAATGTCCTTAAACTCACAAAAATAAATCTAAAAATCCTATTAAGAGTATGAATTAAAAATATTAATCTCAAATAAAATCCATTTATTTACCGAACCATTTCGTTATTATTTTAGGTTAGTTTTCCCGTCGATAAAATCCCAAAACTCATGCGCATCCAACGTCATCAAAGAACGCACCCAATGTGAGTGAATCTCTACCAATTCCCCGTTTTAATCACATTTTGGGGTGTATCATGTGTCGTTCAATTCCTTATTATATTTAAACACTTGTGCATCCATCATATACGTGATCAAATGTGTATCAAATATGTATCAATTGTTGTGTGAATTATGTTTAGATTGAAGTTACCATTTTCAGTGCATGCATTTCATTAGGCCCATCAGCTCCCCGTGGGATACGGGTTGAGTATCAGGTGCCTCATTCGATCGGCTCCGTTTGATTGAGCCTTGATCTCACATACATCATCATTCATGTCACTCGATCGGCTCCGTTTGATTGAGCCTTGATCTCATATACATCATCATTCATGTCATTTACTCATCCAATGTGGTTTTGTTTTGTTATGTATATATATGTTTGTTCACATGTGATTATTGCACAAATTTTCAATATTAAATACAACAAGAAATTAATAACAATGTTTTCTCAAGGTTCACTCGCCAACTTTTGTTGACCCAAAATATCCCCCGTTTTACACATGATACAGGTGATCCAGTTGAGACAAGAAACACATAGGAAGGCCTAGAAGAATAAATCAGTTTAAGCTTGGGATTGTTTTTACTTAGTTTCATTTCCTTGTAATTGTATGGATATGATTTGAATATTTAAGTTGTAATTTGAATTTAATAAATATGAAACATTTTAGTAAACATCATGAGCTTTGGTGATAACCCAATTATGCCCCGACTCTTATTCCGCTGCGGGTCGGGGTGTGACATTTCTTCCTGAGGTCCGCCAGGAACCACAGGAAATATCACTTGTTGCTCGCGCCACTTTTCCTCTTGAAATCATTGAAAGTTGCGCTTGCGCGACGAGCCTCCTTGAATCATGGAAACTTGCTGTTTCATTTTCTTGTTGCTAGGCCCATTGTCCCCGCGCATAATCTGTTTAATCTCTTTGCGCACATTCTGGAGTAGATGTGTAAGCTTCCCACTCTTTAATGCTTTTTCAATCTCCGTGCGCAGACTGATGCAGTTATCTGTTGTGTGACCTGTGTCTCTATGATAGTCATAGAACAAATTTGGGTCTTGCCCTTTTTTATTTTTCATTGGTTGTGGCTGCTTGAACTGATAATTCTCAGTGCTGAGAACTTCAGCAGGAGATTTCGTCAAGGGAATCCACTGGCGTTCCCTATTCTCTTGTTTAATCGCTTTTTGAGTTGTTATCTTGTTGATTGTTGCACGCGCATCAATTGGTGAATAAGGAGAATACGAATTCTGACTTGACTCTTTCCAATTTCTCTTATACTTGCGACTACCTTTACTTAGGTCTTGCGGACGATTCTGAGGTAGAGGTGGCCTGTTAGAATTCAAGTTACGCTCAGTCTAGGCGTAGACCTTGGCTGCCGCCATGAGTTTATCCCAGCTCTTTGGAAGGCAAGTTGTACCAGAAAGCACTTTAATCATTTCTTCACAGCTTACCGCGTATTTGAACTGCGCGCGTATAAGGTCTTCGTGAACATCTCCAATCTCCAAAACCTCTTTATTGTAACGCGTAATAAAATCTTCAAGGTTCTTATCATCCCTCCGCCAGATGTTAATTACATCTGAGGAGTCGCGCACGTATCGCCTTTGCTGACTGAAGTGTGTAAAAAAATTTTCCTTTAGGTCATTCCAAGAGGAAAGTTTACTTGTCGGCAAATTATCAAACCAAAGGCGCGCAGCGCCGGTAAGAGTTTGTACAAACAGATGACACCACATTGGTAATGTCCAACATCCAAGTAACCCTGCACCGGTGAAGAGGCGCATGTGATCATCAGGATCTGTTAAACCGTTAAACTTTCCTACATTGGATGGTAATTTTGCTCGCTCCAACGGAGCCAGTGCTATGTCTCTGGTAAACTTTGATTGTTCAGTTGCTTTGGTTGGGCGATACACCAAATTGTAATCATGCTCAGCTTCTGGATTTTATACTGCACGTAATTTTGGCTTGTAACTAGCATGATCTGCAGATATTCGATTGAAAATACTTGCACTATCCCCTTCCTCATAGGTCTTATCGAGTTCATCGTGTTGGTGTCCCGCTTTTGTGAAGACCGTGGGCCCAAACGAGAGTGGACAGATGCATAACGCTGAACGTTTTCTTCTTGCCTTCTATTACCAGAATGAACAGGATCATTCCTAGTTTTATAATACATTTCTGTTCCATCTTCAGACATGTGCGAAGGGGAACGAGCATGATTTTGAGTATTATAACTCAAAACTCGAGGTGCCGGCGAAGCACGGACCTGAGGAGCGTTAACCGGAGCTTGAAAAGATGGAGTTCCGGTTTGGGCACATAGCTGAGCATACATAGGGTTTAGAGCCGCTTGAGATTTGATTAACCACGATAATAGGGTCTCTCCGGGTGGTAAAATCGACGCAACATCAACTTGAGGAGCCGCCAGCGTTACTGGAATACTCGCATGATCGGGCTCATACTGAGCATTAGCTTCACCGGAAGAATCCTCAACTATTTGTCCGTCGATTTGAGGTCCGACAACGACGCGACGGATCTCCGACCGAGGACCTTGAAAAGATGATCCATCAGCCATGATGCTGCAGATCTAGGTGAAACGAAACGAAAGATGAGAAAAAGAATTGAAATCGATGAGCGCCAATGAAGAAACCCTAGATCAACTAGACCGGAATCTACGTAGATCTATGGAATGGACTCTGCATAAAAAGGGATTAATCCTTCGTATGGTTTCACGATGATGAAGAATGAAACAGTTCTCCGGCTGATCCTGCAAAACAGAACACCGTTAGCTCGCCACGGGGAGAAGGGGGTTCTCTCCGTGACCACCCTCCGGCGTGAGAATAAGTACAGGTAGTCGGAAGTAAAGTATTGTAAGAGAGAGAGTGGTTGAGAGTGAATACATTTCCTTGAACTCCAAGTCACTTATTTATAGCCGGTGTTTGGCGCCAAAAGAGAGATGTTAACATTAACGGAATCTTCTGCTATTCCGTTAATGTTTGTGGCAATCCGTTAGTGCACACGGATCGTGAGCTCATCAGCGGTTAGGGAGGTGCCACGTGTCAACATGAGATCACTATATTGAATAAGTGTGAGCATGCCATCACCGTGATCTTCCTCAGCCGTCCAGATGCTGCCATGTGGCAATTGGTTATAACCGAAAAGATGCTTGCACGATTGGGTGTTAGTGGCTTCTAGAAGATTTCACAGCTGTTACCCATCTGTTGTTCGCCACGTGTACATTCTGTTACAACAGAAAAGATTCTCTTTGCTTCTGCACTAAGTCAAAGGTTTTGCTAAGGGAAAATTTCTCAGGATTAACTGTTTCCTTGCGCGAGAAGTGTAAGCTAGTTAACTGATATTCTTTCTTCTCCCTGCTGCTTAGCGCAACGTTTGGTGAATACTTGCTCTCATATAAATATCCGACAAGGTTTGTGTGTGAAGAATTATCCAAAGACTGTTCAGGTTTAACTTTGAACCTTACGCGAGCCCGGCAAAGTTCTAATAAATCCTATTTTGGCAGAGAAGTCTGCGAGGTCTCCTTAGTAGTTAATAATGGGTATGGTTTCCTTGATTGGCGCAAGGTTTTTGGGACCATACCCCTTCAAAGACGAAGTTAAAGTAATATGTCAAAACTATATTCCGGGTGATATTGACGTAGGAAAGCAGAAAATCTTTAACGGTCCACGATTGTGTTCCAAGGATGCACATAACGCGTTAAAGGCGGATTTGGTCGAGCATGCTTAGGCAATTCGCCCAATTCGACATCATGGCGACAAAGAAGGATTCCGAAGACGAAGGCAACGAAGAAGGCGAGTATTATTTTATATATTTTATTGTAAATCACAACCACATACAACCACCAAGAACCACTTAACAAATAAGACCCACCCAGACCACTACACATTGTATAAGTATTAATCCGACTTTTTTCGATTGGATGGTTGGTTACCGAATAATTGGTTGACCTTGAGGATAAGCAGTTGCTTTACATTTTGTGATTTGACAAATATACGAGGAAGTTTTTTTTTTTTAACGGCTAACTGCTTTCCACGTGTAAACCCACCCTTTCGGAGCTATGTCCAAAGGCCGACTACTCGACCACCGTTAGAAAGCGTAGCACACCCCTGATGCGCAGAAACCCCATAAAGTAGGTAAAACTGTGCCCCCTTGAACTCAACCTAGGTAAAACCCCAGGCCAAGCCTTGACCGAGATGACTATGCTATAGCGAAGGACCCGATATACGAGGAAGTTGTTATTTGGATATCCTTTTCTTGTGAAAGGGTACCAGACGCTTCTTCTTCTTCCTCACAAAAACCTCGATTCAAAGTTAAACAAATCCCCCACTCATACCCACCTATATATAATAATGTAACCAAATCCAAATCACAATCACCCCCAAATTCCTGCCCTAAATCTTCAATTTCCCGCCAATTTCGCAGAGAGTTGAGATATGGAGTCGACTGCAGATCGATCGGAGATAGCTTTCTTCGACCTGGAAACCACTGTCCCGACCCGACCCGGCCAGGGGTTCGCTATATTGGAATTCGGGTCGATTCTCGTTTGCCCTAGAAAAATTATCGAGCTTGAAAGCTATGAGACGTTGGTAAGACCTCATGATCTCTCACTCATCACAACCTTATCAGTGCGCGCCAACGGAATTACTGCAGACGATGTCGCATCGGCGCCGACGTTTTCTGATGTTGCAGATAAGGTGTTCGACATGTTGCATGGTAATTATTCAGCCTTGATTTGTTTTCATGCTAGTGATCAATATTAGGAGTGTAAACGAGCTGTGCGGAACCCGAGCCCGTGCTCTCGGCTCGAGCTATAGATTTAAAGCTCGGGATCGAGCTCTAGATTTACAGCTCGAACTCGGCTCGTTTGAAGTTGAACTTGGAGCTCGGCTTTTTTTTATTATTTATTAACTATTTACATATATATTTTTTATATAATATAATATAATGTATCAATATTTTTCTATAATTGTACATAGTTATTATATAAATATATTAAATAAAAATAAATCAAATTAAAAGTCCGTTTAGGCTTGCAAGCCGGTTCGAGTTCGATATGTGAAGCTCGGCTCAAGTAGAGTTTTTAAGAAGATGATGCCGCGTCTCGTTTGCACCCTTAGTAATCATTAGCTGTTATTGAATTGAATTGGATTGGATTGATTAGGTAGGATTTGGGCGGGTCACAATATAATTAGGTTTGATTGCGTGAGGTTACGGGAGGCGTTTGCACAGATTAATCGGCCACCACCGGAGCCGAAGGGGACGATTGATTCGTTGGCATTGTTGACACAGAGGTTTGGGAGGAGAGCTGGTAACATGAAGGTATGATGGCTTAGTGTGATTGAATTTTTGTTCATGTAGCTGTGGTCACACTATATGGCTTATATCAATTTTTATAAATTAATTATGTATTATGTGTCCATGGCTATGCTAATTATGGATCCTCTTTGTTTTCAGATGGCCACTCTGGCGAATTATTTCGGGCTTGGAAAGCAATCGCACCGGTAAGAGTTGTTTTTTTCACCACCAAAAAAGCGTAGTACCTATGGCAGATGTAATCATAATCCTTTTCATGGAGAGGGTTGTTGTCATGTAATAGTCGTTCAATCAAGAACCAATTTTATCTAAAGAACTGCATAAACTATTGGTATAATTGTATTGCTTTAACTATGATACATAAGAGGGTTATATAATCGCGTAACCTTCTTGCTTTCTCTCTCCCACTCTTGGTTTTAAAAAGCACACCTCAGGGATGAGGTGATCTGGAAAACGCCACAGGGCCTTTGAGGTGCGCCTCAAGCACATATGGGTCAAAATTGGTCAAACTTGAGTCTTTAGAGTCATTTTTCTCTACTTATGATTGGTTCTATATTGTACGCGTCCCTCCTTTATAAAATGACATCTTTGTCGGTTGTAACCATGTTCTTTTCCCTTTTTTTATGGCTGATTCCAATTGTGATTCTATGGTGATGGCTGAGAATTCTAATCTGAGATATATGCATGTTTAATACTCTTTGATTTTTTGTTACATATCCTTTTTTATATATAACTTTTCTTTCCTTTGTTCATATTCAATTTGGACATCTCACAATTGCATGCCATGATTTGAAGAATTTGGATTTGACTTTTAGTCAACATTATTTGCAGGAGTTTGGATGATGTTCGAATGAATCTTGAAGTTCTCAAGTATTGTGCAACTGTTCTTTTCTTGGTAATACACATTCTCAGAGTTCCATTTCTAACCAACACGCCGTAAAATGACCTATCTACCCCTCATGTAGGAATCGAGCCTTCCAGATATATTTACAGGAACCAGTTCGGTTTCTCCAAACACCACCACCAGAAACTGCAGTAATGCAAAAGCTGATGTAGATGGACCCGGCCCGAGCACTAGCCCACCCTCATCTACTAGAAACGGTGACAATCAGATTTCTCCTCCAATTCATGATCCAGTTGAACTGGGTCAGGGTCAACCCGACCCGTTTGACCTTGGTCCACTTGTAGATAAAATAGAAACCGAACCCCTTCAACCAAATGATGACATGGAGGAAGAACCATCTATAGCCACTCAGTCCAACACAATCACTGAAAGCAATGAATTTCTCGAACCAGATGAAGTGTCCATACCCTCGGTGACTGTAACCGCAGTCCCATTTTTCCGCGGGCCCCAAAAGATACAATTACTTCACAGAGACACACCGTTGCAGATTCACTGTGGTGCCCTAAAAGTGCGGTTTGGATTAAGTACACGATTTGTTGATCATGCAGGGAGACCACGATTAAATTTTGTGGTTGATGCATCTCCGAATCTTTGTGGTGTTCTTGACGCGTGTGATAATATTGCTAAGAGGTTTGTGGATTCTGATAGCAACTCTGAGTGGAGACCTGTCGTGAGCAGAAAGCCCGGCTTTTATAACGCACCCACCGTCAGATTTCAGTAAGTATCTTTGTTTCAGTTTCACATATGAATTAACAAAATGTCAAACAAACTAAAAATGACCCGTTTGGACCCATTACCCAACTTGCACGACCCGCTCAACTTGTCACTTTAATCACTATTATCATTTTACAGATTACCTACTGTAGCGGAAGGAGATGGTGTTACATGGATCACAGAGATATACCAGAAAGAATCATCACCATCATCGGCGTCCATACAACACGTTGTGTTTAGTAGGTATGATGTGGCGGAACTCGAAAAGTTGATTCGTCCTGGTTCGTTTGTGGATGCTTACATCTCTTTAGATCCGTACGACTATCAACAGAACTCTGGGATTCGATTAGTAGCAAAGAAACTGATTGTTGATTCTAACTGAAGGGTTTGGTGTACACCTTGCTGCACTATTAGCTGACTTTTAGAAAACAGTATTTGTTTGATTCTTGTAAAGATGGCCAATTCATTTATTTTGTTGTTTATGTAGAAAAAGAACAACTAATTGATACCAAATGTTATAATAATTCTCTCGTCTTTCCTTTTTTTTTGAACGTCAAATTTCTTTTTTATTCCTGTCGTATGTGGGACTTGAACCCAAGACCTCCCCCTTCCAAGGTGTTTAAAGGCTTTTGCCTTTGCCAATGGACCACCACCCCATTGGTATCTCTCGTCTTTCCTAATTTTGGTTTAAATCATACCTGATTGCCCTGACAAACATGGGGTGTGTGTTTGGTCCCTCGTTAGTGACGAGTTAGGTCAGGCGGGCCTGTTGTTAGTGACGGGTTAGGTCAGGCGGCCTGTTGTTAGTGACGGGTTGGGTCAAGTCAAGTGGGTTAAAACTTGAAGATAGAAGGGAAACATTAGGTCTCTTTCTTGATGTTGATTTGAATTCAGTTTGAGTGTGTTTTCAAGGATCTTGATGATGCTAAACTTAATGTTTGAGAAATAGTTTTATACTAACTAATATGTGATTTATAGATTTGATAACTAAATATAGTATTTTTTGTTGATTATTATAAATCTAAATAATTAGAAAAAGATTATAATAAAACACATTTTCTTAATATTTAATCTAATCTAACTTGTAATAAAAGACTCAAAATAATGACATACGTCATTTTTTCCTTCAACCTCACAAATTTTATTATATTTGTTTAATATATATTTTTCTAATATTAATAACTAATATATAGATATCACTTATCTTTATCCTTATCTTTATCTAAGATTAATAAATAATTTTGTTTCTAACCCAAAAGTTTTCTTCTTTTGCAATTTAGACCCTTTGTTTTTTTTACTTTTAAGCCAAAACTTTTCATCTTTTGCAATTGAGTAAACTGCCATTTTGGTCCCTGAGGTTTAGCCAGTTTTGCCACTTTAGTCCAAATTTCAAACCTTTTGCCATTTTGGCCCCTGTGGTTTTGTTTTTTTGCCATTTTGGTCCAAATTTCAAAGTCAGCTCAGATTTTCAAAAAAAAAACCCTGG
Organism: Scalesia atractyloides; assembly: GCA_947069175.1. Lineage (NCBI taxonomy): Eukaryota > Viridiplantae > Streptophyta > Magnoliopsida > Asterales > Asteraceae > Scalesia > Scalesia atractyloides. The sequence continues at coordinate 66,635,734 of CAMTDV010000025.1, forward strand.
TTTTTGTCATTTTCTTCAGGGGCATTTTGGTCGCCATCAGTTAAAATAAAGCCTAAAATGACCAAAATGCCCCTGAAGAAAAGGACAAAAACCAGGTTTTTTTCTTGAAAATCTGAGCTGAATCTGAAATTTGGACCAAAATGGTAAAAAAACAACACTACAAGGACCAAAATGGCAAAAGGTTTGAAATTTGGACTAAACTGGCAAAACTGGCCAAACCTTAGGGACCAAAATGGCAGTTTACTCTTTGCAATTTAACCCAATTCTTTTTTATTTTCAATTTTGGTCTATCATACTTTTTATCTTTCCCAAGTTTTTTGTTTCGTTCCGCAACGTGCGTGTAGGATTCAACATTTTTTTCGTATATTTTTCCTACTTGACTGGCCCGTCACGACACATCTATTTTTCACCGTTTGACAAGTTCGTCATAACGCGCGGGTCCTGGATTGACTTAGTTATTTTTTTTCTATATTTTACGTTTCGCTTTGATTTCTCTATAACGAGAGTGCGTAATTCAAAGATTTTACGTCTGCTTTTCGCTCGGCATTATCTTTTTCCGTTTTTATTTGTTTTGTTTTAAGAGTTTTTCTGGTGGTGGTGGTCGCTGACAGTACTATAGCATTGGTACTACTTGACACAGTTTTACAACAACCGCTGCAACGCAGAGGCTGTGTATAATTAAAAGATTTGCATCCAAGTTAGAAAAGAAATCATGAACAAAAAAAAAAAGACACCTAATTGATTAGTATAATTTTAAATGTTATTCGGTGACAGTCTAGAAAGGTTTACATGCTTATATAATATTAACTTATATTAAGATTATAAAGCGAGTCGTGTTCATTTCTTGACGGGTAGAACGTGACACAGATCTAAAAATCACCTGCTACATGCGAACCAAGTACAGATCTGAAAATCACGTAAGACATAATAAAGGTTGCTTATGGAAATTAAAATCGTGAACTACGGGTCATAAGGGATTAATTCTTTTGATTTCAACATGTATTTATAATAAATGAATGGAAGACTATAACACTTTTTCCATAAAATAAGAGAGAAGTTTGTGTCAGTCCGAACCCTCAACATCTCTTGTGTAGGTATGTGTCATGTGCACCTAACCAGCTGAGCTAGTTTCTTTTCAATAGGAGACTTGTCAAGGTATTGATTATGTTACTATTCACATGTTCCTAATTGTTAGATGTCCACAACATATATTTCATTTCATTTTCAATGCTTGTAAATTTCAATTTTGACGTTTCTATTGTAGGAATTAGGGGTTTTTATGGTTTGGTTTTGACAGTTTTTAAGTCGAACCGTGAGCCAAACCGTTAGTAACGGTTTTTAGTTATCGGAAACCAAAACCGAACCGTTGAAATTTTAAACCGAACCAAACCGTTTGGTTTCACGGTTTCGACTTTTTTGTACTCTTTTATAATGCATGTAATAAGAAAAAAAATATAAAACTAACCTGAGTTACATAAAACAAAGCTATTCAATATTTGTGTAATAACCTGAGATACTTGTGTAATAAGCTCAATATGTTCCGATAAAATTAAACACGATGCATAAATTTGAGCAAATGAACATATATAATCAAATAGAATAGAATGTATTTGTGTATATATTATCTAATCATTCTAGATTTCAAACAGAATACTATATGTGTTTGTGGGTTGTACTTTACAGTTTAGTTAAACTAACATAATCACTTTTCTAGCAATTAAACCTAATATAAACAATTAATTAAATGTGACATAATATATTTTAAAAATTAAAATATACATAAACTTTATGGTCCGGTCCGGTTTTATATGCCGGTTTTGGGTATAAACCGTAGACCAAACCGTTCACTGCGGTTTGTAAATGTTGAAACCGACCAACTGAAAGTTATAGAAAAAACCGATCGTGAAACCAAACTGATGATCGGTTTCACGGTTTCGAACCGAACCGTGAACCCCCTAGTAGGAATGATATCTTCGGTAATAGTTTCATGATCTTTTAAAAGTGACTGCCATCATTGTTAAAATTTGTATATAGTTTTTTAAAGATTTTTAATAATACCAAAGAATTTATATCAACTATTCTCTCATTGTCGCCCTCGCCTCTATCATATCCACATGTACATGCATTGCCACACTATATCCATCGTTGCATGCCACCACAAGTCATCACACCACCACCCCCCTCTATCGCCAACGCTATCCAACCTCCATCCTCATCACCCCCGCCGACGCCATCACCACCCCAACACTTTTCATTTCTGAATATATATATTGTCCACAAAATGTATCCCTAACGTCCAATTCATTTTACGACTTCTAATTTGTTTTGTGTTAAAATAAGTGTAAACTGGTAATTCAATGCAGTTATTATGTAACAAGTTATTTGTAACAAACTACATTTTGTTACATATTATACAATTGGTTATATGTCAAGGGCTGTAAGTGTACACTTTCTATTCTTAAGAGGTTCATTTTGTTATTAATGAAAGTATAAGGTGTGAAGGTTAATTGTATAAAGGGCTATAGTGAATGGAAGATGGAACTCGAGGGACTATTCTGGAAGACTGGAACTTTGAAGTCTGGAGGTATAAAAGAGGAGTTTAGGGTTTCAGTCTTTATTATTGTTCATCTTGTTCATTAGTTCTCTTAGTTTCTCTGTATCATTTGTTCATATTTTCTCGTTGTTTTGATCCATTGTTGGATCCTGTAGAGTCTTTGTATTGTTCATGGTCAACTGATATCCTATCAGTTGATCTGCTGTATTGTACTGTATTGTACAGATTTTACTGAGTGTAAGATCTAGGGTTTGTTTGGTTTTTTTTGTTTGGGTAAAGATAATAAAGTTTTGTCATCTCTTTTTGTTGCTACACTTTGTGTTGTATTGTTTTTTATTGGTTCTGGACATCTTTCATACCATTTTACATTTTGAAATATTGTTCATCAGTTCTCTTAGTTTTCTCTATATCCTTTGTTCATATTTTCTCGTTGTTTGGATCCATTGTTGGATCTTGTATAGTCTTTGTATTGTTCATTATCAACTGATATCCTAGCAGTTGATCTGCTGTATTGTATTGTATCATACAAATCTAATTAAGTGTAAGATCTAGGGTTTGGTTTGGGTTTTTTTGGTTTGGATAAAGATAATAAAGTTTTGTCATATGTTTTTGTCGCTATACTTTGTGTTATATTGTTTTTATTGGTTCTGAACATCTTTCATACAATTTTACATTTTGAAATATTTAATTCCATATCTTATTTCTTTAAGTTCAATTACTTCAACACTATATAATTTTTTATTAAAAAATCATATACCAAAAGCATTTTAATATCTACCTGGCTTTTCAAAGAAAAATCAGATTTTTATACGGATAAAGATCACGATTCGCATATCTTACACTATTTATTATTAAATATAATTTTTTAATTTCAAAAGAAAATTTATTATATTTTTTTATTCGTTATAAGTTTATTATATTTTTTTATTCGTTATAAGTTAGGCAAGCTCGTTTCGTTATCAATCTAGACGTTACCGAAACTGATTTATTCCAGTCTGGCCCAGTCAGCCTAACCCACGTGTCTCCGCCAATAATATCTTCAACCTGCTTACGTGGAAAGATCTTTTTGGTGACGTGTCCTCTTCCCCATCTCAAACAAACTATCCTCACGCGCTCCACAAATCACTTTTATCCGCACTTTTTATCCACGTCAGATTTCCTTCTGACATGCGCCTACCTTACCCTCCACTCTCATCTTCACCATCCGTTACCTGTCACCCTGCCTAAATCCACGGCTCAAAATAGCCAAATATTCCTCTACCCCGGTGCACCGTAGCATCCACCACTTAGAAAAGTGAACATTTTCAGCTATCCAGTTCATGATCCAACATTATTCAAATCTCCTTCTGTTTCACACTCTTTCCCACTCTTTCCGGCTGAATTCGCCGGTGAAAACTTCCTGCGGTATTCGAGATCGATTTCAGGTACCGACGGCTTTCGATTTTTCTTCCGGTTAAATTATACGAACATCAAGTGGATTTACTGTTGTATCAACTTTTTCGATGATGATAATGTGCGCCGGACGTTAGGCTTAAGTCGGAGAAACATCAATTCATCAAGTTTCTGTTGTATTATCGAAGTATTGATTTATTTAGGTTTTTTTTTGTTCAGTTTATTGTTTTAGAACTGTAGTGATATGTTGTTAATGGAGTTTATCGAGTTCAAAAACGATAAATTTAGATCGTTTACGCATGAAGAATACTATTATTGAAGTTTTGCTTAAATTAGGTATTGTGTGAGAACTCTAGTGATATGTTGTGGATGAAGTATATCGAATTAGAAAACGATAACTCTAGATCGTTTACTCATGAAGAATAGGAGATATTCTGGTGCAAAGGAAGTTCTCTAGTGTTAGGTTCTGTTTTCTGATAACCGCTAGTTGAATTTGGGGATTTCTGGTTGAAATTAGGTTTTTGTCTATTTTGATTGCGTCAGACCTGTATATGTTGTTAATGGAGTTGATTGAATTAGAAATTGCAACTCTAGATCGTTTACACACGAAGAGTAGGAGATTTTCTGGTGTTATGGAAGTTCTCTAGTATTAGGTTCTGTTTTCCGATAAGTGGTGTTTGAATTTGGGGGTTTCTGGTTGAAAATATAAAGGATAGAGTGAGGTTGATTTGATTGATGTGCGAGATGGAGCCGAATGGAATTCCGTTGGGCAGAGGAGGTAGTTATGGGATGACTGTGGATGGGTTTATTGATCGCAGTAAAGTGAGGATTTTACTTTGTGATAATGATTCGAACGTTCTGGAGATGTTTTTACTCTTCTTTGTAAATGCTCCTATCAAGGTATGTTCATCTACAGTCTTGTTGATTTTCTTATTAGTTTTATCTTAATCAGTGATTGGTGATTTGCTTGTTTATGTAAAGTTGGGAGCTCATTTAACTTTTGGATAGTTGGTTTATTTAGATATCTCTACATGATTGTATTGGATGATTAACTATTGCGTTTCTGTAAAATTTTATACATTGCTTGTTGATGGTGGTGACTGTGACCTGTCATAGCAGTCCACCACCACCGCCACCACCACTACCATCTTCACCACCACATTCCAACTTCTTTAACAAATTTACAAAGCAGCCATAGTTATTTTATCAACCAACTGCCTAAAAAAATCCATTTCTTTTGACGGATTGCAATTCCTTCAAGTTCCAATTCTTTTGACAAATTTTAATTCAAGATCCAATCTTTCAAATTCCAATTACTTTGACAAATTCCATTTCCTTCAAAAATATTCAATGAGCCAAACACCCCTAAATGTGGGGTAGCCTGATAAGAATTTAGGTCAGGACTATGATATATATGCTGTAGGATTATTTGCAATGATGTAATCAATATAAATTACAACAAAAAGGTTAACAGAAGTAATTAGATACGGATGGAGGGGGTATTTATATCTGCTACATGAGTATTTTTTTGGGCGTTTCAGTGATTCAAGTGAAATCTCCCAGGCAAGTGATTGATGCGTTGAATGCTGAGGGACCAAACATAGATATCATTCTTTCTGAAGTTGATCTTCCTAAAGCCAAAGGCTTGAAGATGTTAAAATGCATTATGAGAAAAGAGTTGCAACGCATTCCTGTTATCAGTAAGTTTAGTGATCACGAATTCATTATTCTTCGTGTCACAGTTTTTCATATTTATTGGGAACAAACCTCGTATTACTTATCATTTCTTCTTTTATCAGTGATGTCTGCACAGGATGAAGTTCCTCTTGTTGTCAAGTGTTTAAGCCTTGGAGCAGCTGATTATCTTGTGAAGCCTTTAAGGATTAATGAACTCTTGAATTTGTGGACACACATGTGGAGAAGACGGCGAATGGTCTGTTTTGACTGTTGTTTTCTTGGACAACTGATTCTTGCATACATACATGTTAGATCATTCAAAAGTCTTGCTGATGGACACTTCATTCACTGTCCTAAGCCATAAATTACTATGTTACAGGTTTTTATTGTAATTTAACCGTTAGTTTGGCAGCTTGGATTGACTGAGAAGAAGACGGTGAACTCTGAATTTGATCCGGTACTTTCAGACCATAGTGATGCTAAAACAACTAGTACGGTGTTTTCTGATGATACGGATGAAAAGTCAAGGAAAAGTGCCAATCTAGAGATGTCTTTATCAATCCATCATGAAAATGAGGTGCAATTCAGTGTTTTTTTTATATATCTGTAATGTGCATAAATTTGAAAATCAGACTTGAATGTGTGGATCATGTCCAACTCAAAATCAATTTGTGCTGAAGTTCACTATTTTCTCCTTTTTTATGAGCTTTGGTGACGAATTTAACTTGCTAAATATTCTTGTTGCTTTCAGATTAATGTGACATTAGCTCCTGGCCCTGCAGATGAACAGCTTGTTCGTTTATCAATTGATAGATCTAGTTTGCCAGAAACCAACGACTATCAACCAGGTGAACAGATCCTCCAATCCAAATTTGTTTGCTATTAGCATGCTTTTTTCTTTAATGATAACAGTTATATAAATCAGACTTAATGCATTAGTGGAGGGTTCAAATGAGAAGAAATTCTTTGTAAGAAAAAAAAAAGAAATTTCAACCAATAAGAATGCTTTATTTTGCTTCATTTAATATTTGTATTTAATGTTATTATATGAGTATATTGGTAAACTTGCATAGATCATTAATTTGTAATCTTCCTCTTTAATAACTAACTAAAGTAAATTTGTAACTTATTTTCGAAATATATATTTTTATCACAAAAAAAAAAAAAATTAGAGTGTAGGATAAAATTACGAGTTGTGTAGAATAAAGTGTAGGATAAATTTCGATATGTGTAGTATAAAATTTGATAATGTGTAAAATATATATAGGATAAAATGAAATTGACTAATTAATTAGAGAGAGAATAATTAATGTAAGGAGTTATAAACTATTTAATGTTTATTGTTATACCCTTTCATTCTTATTTGATCCTCCCACATTATTATTCATATAATAATATTAAAAGTGGACAAAAAAGTTGTTTTGGTCCCATTTCAGCTCACACTAAAAACTTGTTTTACTATTCAGCCTTTTTTTATGCGTTAACGTAGACAGGCTACTGATTATGCTATTATGTTATCATGGCTTACATTTTCATAGGTTTTACAGGGATATTCTTGTCTAGCCCAAAGAAGAGTAAATTAAAGATAGGTCAATCTTCAGCGTTTTTTACATATGTCAACACGAGCAAGCCCACAAGAAACGCTTCAGGGGTTTTAGCATCTGTTGATGAAGCTACTCTGCTATCAAAAGCTCACAAAGAGTCAAGCTTGTGTGGTGACGTGGACAGTCCACCTGTCAACCTTTTTGTTCCAAATATCCCTGAAAAAGCTAGAATATGTGGCGAGCATAGGGTTAGTGATACTCAAGGACATTATCACACACAAGTTAAGGAAAATCAATCCCAGATAGCCGAGTTTCCTAACAGTAACAGTTTTAATCCACATTCTGCTTATCCTTATTACCAACATGAAGCAATGAATCAGGTTATGATGCCGTCATCATCGTTATCAATGTATCATGCACATTATCCACCTCATCACATGGCTGGAATGACATCATTCCCTTACTACCCATCGGTCAATCTTTGCATACAACCTGAGCAGCACCCTTGGTCCGCGTATGGAACAACATCATCCAATAATGCAAAGGGTCAAAGTCAAACCATTGACCGCAGAGAAGCAGCCTTGTGTAAATTCAGACAGAAGAGAAAACAGCGTTGCTTTGATAAGAAAATCAGATATGTTAATAGGAAAAAGTTAGCTGAGAGACGACCACGTGTCAGGGGACAGTTTGTGAGGAAGGTTAATGGGATAGACGTTGATCTCAATGGGTACCCTGTTTCTACCGATTTTGATGATGAAGACGGAGAATGAAGAATAAGCAGGCCGAGTTCATTCCATTTAATGATTCAGCAGTTTTTGTGGATGGCTATGATTATCTGTTGCAAAGATCTCTCCAGTGAAAACCGTTGTATGACCAAATTGGACTGTGATTTTTTATAAATTATCATTGATCTTTGGTGGCATGACGGCGGTGGTGTCATTAAGTCTCAGTCAAGAAGAAATGCAGCTAAAAATGGTAATTTATAAGTATCTTCATGAAGTTTGGATCGAGAATCTGATGAATTTCATTCATCACAAGGTTCATTGGTTGCTGGAGAATGTATGTCTGATGATCCTTGAATGATCAGCTGGTAATTGTTAACTGACTATGCTCTTGAAATCTTGTCCAGACATTCTTTTATGGGCTTCTTTTTCTTTATATTTTGTACAGTTGCATCAAATTGAATGGAAGCTATTGTTATCTCCAATTCTCCATGTTTAACGACTACGGCAGATAATTGGCAACATTACTTTGTGCTTATAGCATATTAATTTGGCCAAAACCAGCGGTTTACTCATAATTAACTAAGTTAACCTAACAACGTCTCATTGTTTCAAAAAATTAAATAACGGTTTGTAGCTGAAACTGATCTGGTATAAGTATAAAACCAAAACATTAGTTATAGATTTGGTTATGGTCCAACTTATAACTGAAGTTCACATGGGGAATGTGATTTGGTTAATTTGGTTGGTCTCGGTTCAAAATCGTTTCATCATGTATTCAGCACTAGGAATCCAAAGGTCTAAAATCTTTTATTATCAAATCTAGTCCACTAAAGTACTGCTCATATAATTATTTTAAGAACTTATAACACTAGTAGATGTTCCTGCCGCAAATTGACAATTTATAGATCGTCACGGACGAACCACGACCGAACCATCTTAAACTGTAGCACTTCTATTGTAAGGTAATTTAACTTTTGATATTGTTTGTCCACATTTTATTTTACACGGTCTGACATTCTATTTTACACGGTCCGACAATGACCACATTATACATTACAAAGTCCCAACACTTTCATTTGAAGATACGTATAAAGTCTAGTTAACTTTAACGTACACAGTTTTTTTAATTGATTAGACTAATGTGTGCTTTATGGTCTTGTAAAAAAATGTTTTCTTTTATGACGAGGGTATAATAATTTATTTTGTGACACATATCATCTATAAAAGGTAGATAGGTTAAGTTTTTTTTTTCTTTTTTAGTTATGTTTATTATTGATTACATCATATCAACAAAAAACCAAAATTTGATTTTAACATACCTAAGGAAACAAATTTAAGTGTAAACAATAAGCAAATAAATAAAGAATCAAAAAGAAAAAATATACATCTAGTCATCAGACCAATTAATCCACATAAATTCAAGAAAAGCTAAAAGTTACAATCATTGTGGCAAGAGTTTAATTAAAAAACACCAAAAAGAGGAATTCAAGTTTAACCCTCCCAGCAAGAAAATAAGAAGGGGACAATCAGAAAACAAATAAAAAAACCAAACTACAACAAAAATCCAAACTACAACAACCTACAACCGCAAGGACAAACTAAGATTTTTGTTGATGAAAACCCAAAAACAAATTCAAAATTACTATGCTTTTGACAGTAAGATTGAAGTTAAAAAAAAAAAAAACTAAACCAATAGACTCAGATCAAAGCATCATCGTCAAGTTCCTCATCTTATCATAAACAAAGTGCGGCTCAGTCCCGCCACGGCTGCAACAAGGAGTTGCCATGCCATGTAGCAGGAAAGCATCATTACCGGCTACAATCGTCAACAAAGAGATACCAAAAAACCGTCATAAATAGCACTCGCATTAGTCATACGTTGGCTCAAAACCAACACCCGATGGACTAACCGATAGCCACAACACAACGTTCATTAACATCAGAATTCGATGTCTCACACAGAGTTTCTAAATCCAAACCAGAACTACATAAATACCAGCACACATTTTTGTAGAAAACCACATGTCACACATGAATTGGGAGTGGAATGTTGTTTGCAAATGGAGGGGATGTCGTTTGGTTTGAGTATTAGACGCAGATGATGTCGAATTTTAATTAGTAAAATTTTGGTATATTTGATATCGTTAATGGAGATTGTTTTGATTTCAAAATTATACGAAATTAAAATGAATCGGGACATGTTAAGGGTGTGTGTTAGTGTTGGAACTTAACTAAGGTAAATTGGAATGTTAAACATCGTAATTATACAACTGGATTAGTGAAAAAGAATAGGCGGTTCACGATCCTTGGAGAGAAAGAAAACTGTAGCCGGATGTCGTTTGGTACAAGCGTCCCCCCCCCCCTTTGTTTGGGATTTATATATAAAAAGGGTCTCGCTTGAGAGTTAAAATGTGAGTCATTAGGAATGAATGTGGCATCGTTTGGATTGTTAAAGGTGATACCGTTTGGATGGGTATGTGGTTTAGGGAAAAGGGGTGTTGTTTGCATCTAATAAAAAGTGGTGTCGTTTAGGTAGGAGGAAAATAGGCGAGTGGTGATGTTGTTTAGTAACTAATGTAATTATCAAATAATAAAGGATAAATAATTAAACAAATAAGAATCACGTCTTTATTATTACAAATAAGAATTGGGTTCAAAAGATCTGTTTTTGATGGATGTTACATATATATAGAGGTCACACTAACAACACTCTAACAAACATAACTACCACAACCATCACTATACATATATACCATATGCACATCATATACAAATACACTCTAATATGCCCCTCAAGCTGAACGGGGAGCATCCATGTGAAGCTTGGACCATAGACTATCAAAACGAACACCATACAAACCTTTAATCAAAAGATCTGCAATCTTAACTGTATTGGAAACATACCGAACATGTAAAGTACTCATCAAAACCATGTCACGGATAAAATGCAAGTCAATATCAAAGTGTTTGGTGTACTGATGTAACACCGGGTTGACGAAAAGATATGTAGCTCCAATATTGTCACACCAAGGAGATGGTTGACAAGTCATCGTAATATGTAACTCAATATAGATGTAATCCATCATAACTCAGTAGCTATATGAGCAAGAGCACGGTACTCAGCCTCGGTACTCTATCTAGAAATTGTATACTGCTGATGAGGTTGGGCCCCAAGAAAAACACAATAACCTCTGGTGGAATGTCGATCATCGAGACATCCAGCTTAGTCGGCGAGTAGATCGACGTATAATAACCAGAGAGATGGTACCCTTAAGATACCACAAAATACGCTTAACAGTGACCCAATGATGTCGATCACTAGGTGTCTAAGGAAATTGTCACCATACTTGTTGGGAAACAAACGGTCTCAAGGATCCCCAACAACCTTCCCAAAGCTAACAATAGATAAATATAACTGAACACAAGAATATACGTGGAAACTCCAAAACCAGAGAAAAACCACAGGCCTCTAGAGAGAAAAATCCATTATGTGAAAAATTGTTACAATCACATAGACTAATCTCTCAAGCCTCCCCCTCCCAATTACACCCACACTCTCCAAAGCGTTTAACTAAAAACTTTCTACACTCTAAGACAAGAGAACTAGAAAAGAAAGAAAGAACCAAACACTTCAAGTGTATTTATGGTTGGGGCACTTTGAAACCAAAGCCTTGGACTTCTTTATAGGCTTGGAGTCCTCCCAAGCTTTCATCCTTGCACCAATGTGGGATGGGGACAATTTTCATATAGCCAAATAAACCCAACAATACTGACCCCATAAGCAATATTTGGTCGTGTCAACACGAGATACTATAATGCACCAACAGTGCTCCGATACATAGTAGGCTTAGACAAAGGATCACCAGTGTGTCGAGAAAGCTGTCTACCAGAAGAGACATGAGTAGATAATGAACGACAATCAGCAAGACCAGTGCGCTGAAACAAAACAAGTTAGTAGCACTATTGAGATAAATGTAAAACATCCTCGAAAAACGTAGCCTGAATACCCAGAAAATATGACAACTGTCCCAATTCCTTCAGCGCAAACTAGGAGTGTAAGCGCCCAATCAATACAATTATGAAATCACTAGAGCTCCTAGTAATAATGATGTCATCAACATATATCAAGACATGACAAAGTATCGAATCCTTATTGTAAACAAAGAGAGATATATTTGAAAGGCACTGGGAGAAACCCCTAGCAAGCAAAGTGGTGGATAGCTTGGAAAAAGGGCCCTGCTTCAGGCCATAAAGAGCTTTCTGCAGACCACAAACATAATGAGGTCTGGATGAGTCAACAAAACCTGGGGGTTGTGTCATATAAACAGTCTCAGAAGGATTCGCATGTAAGAATGCGTTGTTGGCATCAACTAGACGAATAGACTACCCTAGAGTGAAAGCGACTGAGAGAACAAGACGAATAGTAGTGGGTTTGACCACAAGACTAAAACTCTAAGTGTACTCAATACCCTAAGTCTGATGAAAGCCCTTGGCAACAAGCCAGGCATTGTATTGACTCACAGATGCATCAGGATTATGCTTAATCCTATAAACCCCCTTACAACCAACAATTGGCATCAGTGGGAGCCTGAACCAGATGCCAAGTTTGGTTGGTATGTAAAGTATCAATGTCAGACCGCATCGCATCCCACCAAACGGAGTACTGCTAAGCCTGTCTAAATGTGGAAGGATTAGCGGTGGGAGCAATAGAAACATGAATGAAAACAAGATTAGGAAACGAGTGAGGCTTCCATGTATGATCACGAGAAGTTGTGGCCATCCGGTGAGTTAGAACTGGAGTAGGGAGGCGGGGGAGAAGGAGGTGATGGTGGAGGAGAAGAAGAAGAAGAATGAGAAAAATAGGAGAAGGAAAAGAAGAAGACGGAATGAACAAAAGGACGAGGAATAAAAAAAGATTGAAGTATAAATAGAGGAAGAGGATGTAGAAGTGCAAGAATTGGGAATATAAAAATCATCTCATGAAAATGAACATATCGAGATGTACACATACGAGAAGTATGAGGATCATAACAGAGATAACCAAGATGATCAGGAGCATAGCCAACAAAAATACATGGAGTAGACTTGGGTGAGAGTTTATCCGCGTAACGAAGAAATGGATAACATAAACACCCAAAAGTGCAAAGAAGAGAATTACCGGGACGAGAACCAGATTTGTAAGAAGATGAGTGATGAAGAATCGGTGATGGTATCCAGTTGATAAGGAAAGCAGCAGTGGCATATGCATTGTACAAAAATTTCTTTGGTAGTCATGCATGAAACAAAAAAGCTCGAGGTACCTTAGAAAGATAGTGATTTTCCGCTCGGCAACCCCATTCTGTTGAGGTGTATAGGGACATGAGATGCGATAAGCAATACCAGAATTGGGTAGATATCTAGCCATAGGGCATGAATAAGATCATGCTTAACATCACAATAAATATATTTGATGGTGCAGGAGAAAAGGTTATCAACATGAGGTTTAAAATGGCGAAAGCAATCAACTGCCTGAGAACGATTTGTCAAAGGATAAATCCATGTAAATCAACTAAAATCATTAATAAAGGTGATGAAGTATCTGTAACAAGGTCGAGGTCGAGATTTAACTGGTGAGACACCCATATATCACAACGTATAATGTGTAAAGGTAAAGTAGAATGGGATACAACTGATGTTAAAGGCAATCTAGTAGGTTTTGAAACACTACAAGCATTACAATGTGTGTGTGGTTTTATTTATTAGATGTAAAAACAAACATCTAGACAAAACATCATCAGAATGATAACCCAACCAAAAATTCCAAGTCTCACGGGAAACATAAGTAAAAGCGAAAGTGAATATAGTTGATGTGGACTACCACATGTGTGGTGGACGAGCTGTCTATCAAGAGTCTAAATAGACAGATCAAGGTGGGAGAAAACAACAACTATAGGATTATCAGTCACTATATGCGTGATCGATAAAAGCAGTAAGATATGAGATATAGTAAGAGACAAATCATTTCCGATCACGACTTTCTCAGATGCAGAATATGGAACTGAGTCAATACAATAGAAAAGTCACCAGTCATGTGGGTGATGACGCCCGAATAAGGAATCCGTGAATCCACTTGCTTGCAAATACATGATAAATTCACAGTCAATCCATAATTAGAAGTATTAGTCTGAACCGACCATAGAGAGAAATGTGAGCCCAAATCCTTGTAGCTTAGAAGATCTAGTAGGCTTATAACTAGAATTCATATTAGGCCCAATATAAGAAGGGCTCGCGTGGTGAAGAAATAAGAATTTATGAATGTATTTGGGCTTGGGCCAAAACTGAAGATTGGTCATTCTGTATTCCATGCATAGTTACCCGGTCAACATAAGTTTCCTGGTCAAAATTTCTCAGATTCTTCAATACAACACCACTACGTCCTTGTTCAAAATTTCTCAAATTCTTCAATACAAAACCATTCACGTGCTTTCAACTTGTCATCTACACTTATTGAAAAGATTATTACAAACCCTACCATCACACGATTTATCTGCGGATCCAGAGGCAGATCATTCAAAACCTTGCATATGTCAACGAGAATGGATTTGCTTCGGCGTAGTTCTGACACTGACACCGAAAAAAAACAACTCTAGTATTATTACAATGAGATTTCTGCGAATTCACCATTTTGAAATGATAATTTACTTGCTCGTGATGAGATGATTTGAGACCTAAAGAAGCCATTGCTACTATCGGTACACTAGAGTTCAAATTTGCTACCATTGATAATCAGATACAGAAAGAGATTTGAGAAACAAAGACAAAACAGAGGAGAAAACACATTTGGATCTGATAAAGCAATAGACCTGATAGAGAAAGAAGAAAAAGATAGGGGAGAATGACTGGAGAAGAAGAACTTCACTGAAAAAATCCGAAGCGAATGACCTGAATTATTTCATCGGAACTGAGCCACCAGATTGAACTAAGGCTCTGACACCATAAAACACGTATCAAATTTTGTAAATCTTTCTCTCATTTCATTGTTATGAAAACGTACACGCTAACTCCTATATATAGAGGCCACACAACTATGACACCAATAACAATCTAACTAACATAACTACCACAACCACCACTATATATATACACCATATACATAACATCAGGGCTGGCCCTCAAGGTGGGCGAGCCGCACCCCCGGCCGAGGCCCGTTTTTCCTAGGGCCTTAAATTTTATATATTAGATATATATATATATATATATATATAGTGTGAGGTTCATTGGAGAACACTAAAAAAGTGGGGAACAGTGGGGAACCGACTCAAATGAACTCCGATTGGACTCATTCCAACGGCGTTGGAACCGGCTCGTCGAACTCTAACTAGGATCTCTTAACCCTAAACCCTAAATGTCACACCCCGACCCGCAGCGGAAATAAGAGTCAGGGCATAATTGGGTTATCACCAAAGCACATGACATTTACTATTATGTTTCATAATTAAAAGAAATCAAGTTACATTTCTCAAACATCCAAACATGTCCATTCATTACAAAGGAAAATAACCAAACATAATAATCCAACTACTAAATCGTTTTATTTCTTCTAATCCAAGTCCTATGTGTTCCTAGCTGCTGCTGGTTCACCTGTATCATGTGTAAAAATGGGAGGTTTTTGGGTCAACATAAGTTGGCGAGTGAACCTTATAGATAAACATTTGATAATAATTTTCTGGTTAGTTTATCAATAACATATTGTGCATAATCATAAAAGAGCACATGTATGAAATCAAACATTGGCAAACATCAGTTACAACTATAACATACATTAACAATCGATAGCATATATGAACATACCAACATCACATAATAATTAACATAAATGAACTGTGCGATCAAGGCTCAATCAAACGGAGCCGATCGTATTGCATGAACTGGAAATGTAAATTGAACTGTGCGCTCAAGGCTCAATCAAACGGAGCCGAACGTATTGCATGAACTGGAAATGTAAATTGAACTGTGCACTCAAGGCTCAATCAAACGGAGTCGAGCGTATTGCATGTATGGAAATGTAAAAGGAAATGACCGATCAAGGCTCAATCAAACGGAGCCGATCGTGCGGGCACGCCCTGATCAACCGCATAATAAAATGGGGATCAAACTCAACCTCGATGGATGGGGAGCTACGGCCTCGGCAATTGCATGTATTGAAATAATAATTTGCAAACAATAATAACTACTTAACAGCAACAATTAATACACATGTCATGATATGATATATGCACAATATCTTGGTTATAATATGTAAATGAACAAGACACATGATACACCCCAAAAACGTGATTAAAACGGGGAATTTGAAGGGTTCACTCACATTGGGTGCGTTGAATTTGAGATGGTGAGATGCGCACGATTTAGACGAAGCGAGTCAACGAGGAATCACTAACCTAAATAATAATGGAAAAAAAATATATTAAATGATGGATTTTATTAAGGATTTTAACGGGATTTTTAAATATATTTTTGTGAGTTTATGGCTATTTTCTATCTTTAAAAATGTTATTTTTAAGTATTTTTAATTGATTTTTAATTTAAATTAAACAAATAAATATTTAAAAAAATATTTTTTTTTACTGTTTGACCGTTGACCGTTGACCGTTGACCGGTTCGGTCAGCGGTAAATACTTGCGCCAAGCGGGATTCGAACCGGTGACCTTCCGTTCACGCGCACGTAGCTCTACCAACTGAGCTACGTGACTAACCCGTTAGAAATCCAGTTTTAATTATATTTATACACTTATTCGAATTTACCGAAAATTCCTTTATTTTGCAAAACGTTTTAATCTCATTGAACCGGTGCTTGTGACGGAACTCGATCGCGCGACGTGTAGTTTATTTTGCACACAGTCCACCGCTGGACTGTGTGTCTAACCCGGTTATATTCTTGATTTATATTATACTTAACAACTACTCGCTCTAACCCGGTTAGTTCATGAATAAAAAGGAAAGTTATTACGCAGAGTGTGTGTAGTAAGGATCGAACCCGGGACTTGTATATAAACTTTGCACACAGTCCACCGCTGGACTGTGTGTCTAACCCGTTAATTATCCGAATTTTATTTACTCTTATCCTGATTTTAAGTTCGTCTTCTTCACTACAATTACCGATTTTACTCAGACAACTGGTTCATGATCTAACTACTTAAATAACATGACTACTAGCTTGAATGTGCACAACCGAACAGTTTGGGGAAAGGAAATACCGAACAGGTCGTCTTCTTCAGGAAGTCCGGCGAGAACAGGCAACACTGTTTTTGAACCTTCGGCTGAGGGGGTCTAACAACAGAATTAAAGAATTAGATTTGAAATTGAACCAGAGTACATGGATTATTTGCACGATTGAATGTGTTTACCGTTAACTAGCGAGTTTCCGGCAAATTCCAGAATTTCTCCGGCGAACCCAGAAGATCCAGCAAAGTCTTCTGTGACTGATTTTGAGTGACGGATTAATGTTATTAGAGTCCTAACAATAGATTGAAACCGCAAAAGAGGAAAATCTTACCGGTTTGTGTTGAACACGGTTTTCCGGCGAGATTTGCAGAGAATTCCGGCGAACAGTTTTTTTGTGCTCAAAAGGCTTGAAAATGCGACGAAAAGGAATTGGAGTGTATTTGAGACGGTTCTGAATCGCATAAATGATTGGAACCTGAATTATTTGGAGTTTGGATGCCTTTCGGTTTCAAAACCCGAAACTTTAAGTTCATTCAATTTGAACTTAATTAGAAACCGATAATCATCGGTTATAAGCCAGCTAAACAAACTAAAACTGATTTGGCGATTCGGTTTACCGATTTCCGTTATTCAGATATCATTAGCTGTTAATACAAGTTTGCGTATAAGACTCAATTGATTTCCTAAGGTTAGCAGAAAACACTTAGTGGCGGAGTGGTTTGAGGACCGGTTGATAAGTTGTTGGAGTGTTTCAGCTGACCCGGGTTCGAGTCCGGTCAGCTGCAAATGTTTTTATTTATTTTATTTTAACTTTTTATCCAATTTAATTTTTATAGTTTAGTTTATTTATTAATTATGTAACGTTTAAACTCAAAATAACTATAAATAATTACTGTATTTTCATAACTTGGTGTTTGATTACAAAACGGAGCGGGTTTTGGAGACCCGATTTATACAAATGTTACAGTATCCCCTACTTTTAGGAATTTCGTCCCGAAAATTTAAACAGCTGCGGTAATAGGGAAAAGATGAAGGTATTTTTCACGCATTGAGTCTTCACGTTCCCAAGTAAACTCAGGTCCCCGTTTCGACTCCCAGCGTACCCTAACAATAGGAATGCGACTTCGACGTAGACGCTTTTCTCCATAGTCCATAATCTCTACTGGCCTTTCAATAAAATGCATGGATTCATCAATCTGAATATCCTCCAGTGGAGTATGAAGATTCTCATCAGCGAGGCACTTCTTCAAGTTCGACACGTGGAATGTGGGATGAATCCTGTCGAGTTCTTCCGGTAGGTCAAGCTTGTAGGCTACAGGACCTACTCTTTCGAGTATCTTGAAAGGTCCTACGTAACGTGGTGCTAGCTTTCCCTTTTGACCAAAACGAACTACTCCCTTCCACGGTGATACTTTTAAAAGCACATGATCACCAACGCTAAACTCCAAGGGCTTCCGTCGTTTATCTGCGTAACTCTTTTGACGAATTTGAGCCGCTAGAAGATTGTTTCGGATTTGATGAATCTTATCTGTGGTTTCTTGGATCAATTCTGGACCAGTAATTTGTGCTTCCCCAATTTCGTGCCAACAAACAGGAGATCGACACTTTCGACCATATAAAGCTTCAAAAGGTGCCATGCCGATGCTAGAATGATAGCTGTTGTTGTACGAAAATTCGACTAACGGTAGGTGGGCGTCCCAATTTCCCTTGAAGTCTATGACACATGCTCTAAGCATGTCCTCAAGGGTTTGAATGGTGCGCTCAGACTGTCCATCAGTTTGAGGATGATAGGCGGTACTGAGATCTAGTCGAGTGCCCATAGCGGATTGTACTGCTTGCCATGTTCGTGAGGTGAAACGGCCATCACGATCAGAAATAATACTTAATGGAACTCCATGACGGCTGACGATTTCGTTGATATAAATACGAGCAAGCTTTTCGTTCTTGAAATCTTCCCGAATAGGAATAAAGTGAGCTGATTTTGTAAGTCGGTCTATAATCACCCATATAGTGTCATACCCACTAGAAGTGCGAGGTAACCCGGTAATGAAATCCATGGTTATATTTTCCCACTTCCAAACAGGTATTTCTGGTTGGACTAGAAGTCCTGAGGGTCTTTGGTGTTCAGCCTTTACTTTAGAACAAGTGAGACACTTGGAAACAAAAACGGCAATATCTTTCTTCATTCCAGGCCACCAATAGGTGTACCGTAGGTCTTGATACATCTTATCGGCTCCTGGGTGTATAGAATATCGCGTCTTATGAGCTTCATGCATGAGTGTTTCACGAAGATTGATGTGGTTAGGAATCCATATACGATCTAGGTAATACAAAATACCATCAGATTTAGTTTCAAGTTTTAGCTCAGCTCCACAGGACATCTCTTTTTGTACATCTTCCTCTGTTATTGAAACGTGTTGAGCTTCTCGAATTTGATCCTTAATATTGGTTATAATTTGCGAACATAGAAGATGAATGGAGTTCGCATAACCCTTTCGACTAAGTGCATCAGCCACCACATTTGCTTTACCAGGGTGGTATCTGATTTCACAGTCGTAATCATTTAGGAGTTCGACCCATCTTCGTTGCCTCATATTTAACTCTTTCTGATTGAAGATATGTTGAAGACTCTTGTGGTCAGTGTATATTTCACACTTCGTACCATAAAGATAATGTCTCCATATCTTAAGAGCGAATACAACGGCTCCAAGTTCAAGGTCATGAGTGGTGTAGTTCTTTTCGTGTGTCTTGAGTTGCCTTGAGGCATAAGCTATGACTTTTCCTCTTTGCATGAGAATGCAACCTAATCCTTGCCCTGACGCGTCGCAATAGACCACAAAATCATCACAACCTTCAGGAAGAGTGAGGATTGGTGCATCACAAAGTTTTTGCTTGAGAGTTTGAAAAGCTTCTTCTTGCTTGGGCCCCCATACAAATGGTTTCCCTTTATGGGTTAAAGCCGTGAGTGGCACCGCAATGCGAGAGAAGTTTGAAATGAACCGACGATAATAGCCAGCAAGTCCAAGAAAAGACCTTACTTCAGTTGGCGTACGTGGAGCTTGCCATTCTTGAACTGCTTTGATCTTTGATGGGTCCACATGTATTCCTTTGTCATTGACTACATGCCCGAGAAATTGCACCTCTTTTAACCAGAATTCACATTTAGAGAACTTGGCATAAAGCTTTTCCTTTTCTAGAAGTGCGAGAACAAGTCGCAGATGACGCTCATGATCAGCTTTAGATTTTGAATAGATAAGAATATCGTCGATGAAAACAATAACAAATCGATCAAGGTAAGGTTTGCAGACTCTATTCATTAGGTCCATGAAAACAGCTGGTGCATTGGTTAATCCAAATGGCATAACCATGAATTCATAGTGACCATATCGAGTTCGAAAAGCAGTTTTAGGGACGTCTTCTTCATGCACTCTAAGCTGATGATAGTCGGATCGAAGGTCGATTTTCGAAAAAACAACTGGCACCTTGTAGTTGGTCAAGAAGGTCATCTATACGAGGTAAAGGATATCGATTTTTGATAGTTAACTTGTTGAGCTCTCTGTAGTCGATGCACATGCGAAAAGATCCATCCTTCTTCTTTACAAAAAGTACAGGTGCACCCCAAGGCGATGAGCTGGGGCGTATAAATCCCTTGTCAGTCAACTCTTGCAATTGACTGGCTAGCTCTTGCATTTCGAGGGGGCTAACCTATATGGAGATTTTGCCACTGGTGTAGCACCAGGTATGAGATCGATACGGAATTCGACATCTCTGATTGGAGGAAGTCCTAAAATGTCGTCAGGAAAAACTTGTGGGAAATCTTTTACAATAGGGATATCTTCAAGTTTCTTTTCTGAGGTCCCCTTCTTGATGATATGGGCTAAAAACGCGACATAATTCTTGCGAAGGTATTTTTGAGCTTGAAGACAAGACATTAAGTTGAGCCCTTTCGCCGAGGTTTCTCCAATAATTCGAAGAGTCTGACTGTTTGAAAGAGGAATACGAATAAATTTCTCACGACATACAACTTCTGCATGATGCTGGCTGAGCCAATCCATTCCGATTATGATGTCGAAACTTCCCAGCTTCATAGGAATAAGATCGACTGAGAAATCGTGGTCGTTTAGGGTGAGCGTACAATTGCGTAAAATAGAGTCTAACGAAACCGGTTTTCCATCTGCAACTTCCACCGTTATGGATTCCGCGAGCTTATCCCGATTTTTGCTTAAGATAGATTCAAATTCTAATGACACGAAACTTCTATCCGCACCAGTATCAAATAACATAGAGGCATATCTACCATTTATAAGAAACGTACCGTTGACCACATTGCCGTCAGCTCTAGCCTGGTTTGCGTTAATATTGAAAGCCCTTCCTCTAGCAGGTGGAGGAGCTTGGTTTGCTTGATTCACAGGGTTGGCTTGGCCTGAGCATGAATAATATTGACCAGCCTTGGACATGTGTTCCTGAAATGACTTGGATCACCGCAATTGAAACAAGCCCGCATAGGTTGGCCCATAGGGTAGTTGGGTTGATAGTATGTTTGGGCTAAATGTTGAGTGGGTGGAAATGGTTGCTGTTGGGCTTGACCCATTAATTGTTGGTGAGTTTGGGTTATAGGTTGGTGGCGGTTTGTTCGTTGAAACGTGCGGAAGTTTTGAACAGTGTGTCCAGCGCGACCGCAGCCGGTACAGTATTGGCAAGGATAGTCAGAGGAGTGGTGATACTGGCAACGGTTACATTTTGGTAGTGGCCCTGTGTATGGTCTTTTGTATGGCGCGGGTGGAGGAGTGGCTTGAGTGATGGGTGCAGCAGGAACAGGGGTGTTGGTATGGGTGACTGCAAAGTTCCTGGTGTTACGCTTCCTCTTGTTAGCAAATTTAGAGGAAGGAGTGTGGTGGTTTGAGGTTTGTCCCTCAGCAGGGGTTTTCTTCTTTTCCTCCTTGAACTTCCCATTGCGAATTCGGTTTTCGGTCAGTTCTGTTGCCAACTCCATGGCAGCTTCGAGTGTTACCGGTGAAACGCTGAGGACCGAATCTTGGATTTTCGAGGGAAGTCCTCGAATGTAATGTTCGATCAGACGGTAGGTTGGAGTGAATAAGTTTGGTACCATTTGGTTCAACTCCAAGAACCTTTTGTTGTAAGTAGAGTGATCACCATCTTTTTGCTTCAAGGCATGAAATTCATCTTCCAATTTCTTAATTTCACTTCTAGGACAGAATCGCCTAGTCATAATTTCCCTTAACTCCTCCCAAGTTAAGGCCATCGCATCTTCCGTTCCCTCTTTCCTTTCTCAGTATTCCACCAAGTGAGAGCTACCCCAAGTAGTCTCCCGGTGGCATAACGAACTTTGCGATCCTCAGGACAATCGCAGTTTAAGAAAACGTTTTCCATCTCCTCGAACCAATGTAGGAGAGCAGTGACTCCCTCAGTCCCTTCGAATTTTGGGGGATCGCAGGACTTAAAATGTTTGTAGGAGCATTTGATGGTAGGAGGGTTGTTGATGATCTGGTCCTGTTGTTGAGGAGGGTTAGTAGGATTTGCAGCAAGGGCTTGTTGTACTTGTACTACGATGTCAGGTAATATCGTGGCCATTTGATTCGCGATATGAGTGGCCAAACGTTCCCGGGACTTTTCCGATTTCCTACTCCTTCGATGCGGTCTAGACGACATCTACAGGATCATAAAATGAGGAGATTGTGAGTTTATGGTATCTTTTAAGGTGTCATGTGTCTTTAAGAAAATGAAAATAACATAAATATCAATAATGCAACTACATCCAAAGGATGTCTTGGGTTCGCTCATGTTGGGCCTCAAATGTCCCCCATACCTTCACCTATATAGTCATGTGGGCCCCCATGGCTATTGGCTTGGTAGGATTCACATTGGTATTGGCAATTTAACACTCGCATCCCCGAATGCTAACCACAAAATATGTTCATGAGATGTTTGTCGGAACGTGTCCAGGTGTAGACACAATGACAACTCAAAGTGGGATTAGCTCTCACGACGTTTGGTATAGCATGCTTTGGCCTAATAGGTATTTCGTACTCTCATCGTTAGTCCCCAGGTAGGCAAACTGGTCCTTTATTTTGGATTTATACGAATGCCAGCCTAGACAGGACGTTCCGACTACCGGTACTAGTACCCTTCCAGTTACTACATGCCCGTCATGAGAACTCACTTTGATGAGATTTGAAAACACGAAAATCATTGTAAAATCAATCATGATGTGGTGTGTGCTTGCATGGATGTGATATGTTATGATCATACGATTTCATGATAGGCATTATTTGATAATACATACTTATGAACATGCTTGAACAATATCAAATGTAACATTTAACATAAACATATAAACATCATGAAATTTGGCATATAACACACAAAATTTTTATAAGTTTCTAATCGACTATAGTATAGGCTCTAAGGGTCTAATAACCTATCCTATATCCCTATAGCCCTGGCTGAGATACCAATCTGTCACACCCCGACCCGCAGCGGAAATAAGAGTCGGGGCATAATTGGGTTATCACCAAAGCACATGACATTTACTATTATGTTTCATAATTAAAAGAAATCAAGTTACATTTCTCAAACATCCAAACATGTCCATTCATTACAAAGGAAAATAACCAAACATAATAATCCAACTACTAAATCGTTTTATTTCTTCTAATCCAAGTCCTATGTGTTCCTAGCTGCTGCTGGTTCACCTGTATCATGTGTAAAAATGGGAGGTTTTTGGGTCAACATAAGTTGGCGAGTGAACCTTATAGATAAACATTTGATAATAATTTTCTGGTTAGTTTATCAATAACATATTGTGCATAATCATAAAAGAGCACATGTATGAAATCAAACATTGGCAAACATCAGTTACAACTATAACATACATTAACAATCGATAGCATATATGAACATACCAACATCACATAATAATTAACATAAATGAACTGTGCGATCAAGGCTCAATCAAACGGAGCCGATCGTATTGCATGAACTGGAAATGTAAATTGAACTGTGCGCTCAAGGCTCAATCAAACGGAGCCGAACGTATTGCATGAACTGGAAATGTAAATTGAACTGTGCACTCAAGGCTCAATCAAACGGAGCCGAGCGTATTGCATGTATGGAAATGTAAAAGGAAATGACCGATCAAGGCTCAATCAAACGGAGCCGATCGTGCGGGCACGCCCTGATCAACCGCATAATAAAATGGGGATCAAACTCAACCTCGATGGATGGGAGCTACGGCCTCGGCAATTGCATGTATTGAAATAATAATTTGCAAACAATAATAACTACTTAACAGCAACAATTAATACACATGTCATGATATGATATATGCACAATATCTTGGTTATAATATGTAAATGAACAAGACACATGATACACCCCAAAAACGTGATTAAAACGGGGAATTTGAAGGGTTCACTCACATTGGGTGCGTTGAATTTGAGATGGTGAATGCGCACGATTTAGACGAAGCGAGTCAACGAGGAATCACTAACCTAAATAATAATGGAAAAAAAATATATTAAATGATGGATTTTATTAAGGATTTTAACGGGATTTTTAAATATATTTTTGTGAGTTTATGGCTATTTTCTATCTTTAAAAATGTTATTTTTAAGTATTTTTAATTGATTTTTAATTTAAATTAAACAAATAAATATTTAAAAAAATATTATTTTTTTACTGTTTGACCGTTGACCGTTGACCGTTGACCGGTTCGGTCAGCGGTAAATACTTGCGCCAAGCGGGATTCGAACCGGTGACCTTCCGTTCACGCGCACGTAGCTCTACCAACTGAGCTACGTGACTAACCCGTTAGAAATCCAGTTTTAATTATATTTATACACTTATTCGAATTTACCGAAAATTCCTTTATTTTGCAAAACGTTTTAATCTCATTGAACCGGTGCTTGTGACGGAACTCGATCGCGCGACGTGTAGTTTATTTTGCACACAGTCCACCGCTGGACTGTGTGTCTAACCCGGTTATATTCTTGATTTATATTATACTTAACAACTACTCGCTCTAACCCGGTTAGTTCATGAATAAAAAGGAAAGTTATTACGCAGAGTGTGTGTAGTAAGGATCGAACCCGGGACTTGTATATAAACTTTGCACACAGTCCACCGCTGGACTGTGTGTCTAACCCGTTAATTATCCGAATTTTATTTACTCTTATCCTGATTTTAAGTTCGTCTTCTTCACTACAATTACCGATTTTACTCAGACAACTGGTTCATGATCTAACTACTTAAATAACATGACTACTAGCTTGAATGTGCACAACCGAACAGTTTGGGGAAAGGAAATACCGAACAGGTCGTCTTCTTCAGGAAGTCCGGCGAGAACAGGCAACACTGTTTTTGAACCTTCGGCTGAGGGGGTCTAACAACAGAATTAAAGAATTAGATTTGAAATTGAACCAGAGTACATGGATTATTTGCACGATTGAATGTGTTTACCGTTAACTAGCGAGTTTCCGGCAAATTCCAGAATTTCTCCGGCGAACCCAGAAGATCCAGCAAAGTCTTCTGTGACTGATTTTGAGTGACGGATTAATGTTATTAGAGTCCTAACAATAGATTGAAACCGCAAAAGAGGAAAATCTTACCGGTTTGTGTTGAACACGGTTTTCCGGCGAGATTTGCAGAGAATTCCGGCGAACAGTTTTTTTGTGCTCAAAAGGCTTGAAAATGCGACGAAAAGGAATTGGAGTGTATTTGAGACGGTTCTGAATCGCATAAATGATTGGAACCTGAATTATTTGGAGTTTGGATGCCTTTCGGTTTCAAAACCCGAAACTTTAAGTTCATTCAATTTGAACTTAATTAGAAACCGATAATCATCGGTTATAAGCCAGCTAAACAAACTAAAACTGATTTGGCGATTCGGTTTACCGATTTCCGTTATTCAGATATCATTAGCTGTTAATACAAGTTTGCGTATAAGACTCAATTGATTTCCTAAGGTTAGCAGAAAACACTTAGTGGCGGAGTGGTTTGAGGACCGGTTGATAAGTTGTTGGAGTGTTTCAGCTGACCCGGGTTCGAGTCCGGTCAGCTGCAAATGTTTTTATTTATTTTATTTTAACTTTTTATCCAATATAATTTTTATAGTTTAGTTTATTTATTAATTATGTAACGTTTAAACTCAAAATAACTATAAATAATTACTGTATTTTCATAACTTGGTGTTTGATTACAAAACGGAGCGGGTTTTGGAGACCCGATTTATACAAATGTTACACTAAATCCTAACCCCTAAATGCTAAATATGTTAGGATTTGAATTTAGGATCTTATATTAGGGTTTAGCCTTAGGGTTTAGCTTTAGGGTTAATCATTAGTATTTAGGGTTTAGCTTTAGGGTTTTAGAGTTTAGCTTTAGAGTTTAGCTTTAGGGTTTAGCCTTTAGGGTTTAGCTTTTAGGGTTTATAGCTTAGATTTTAAGATTTAGCTTAGGTTTTAGCCTTATTTTTTAGCTGTAGGGTTTAGGGTTCAGGGGTTAGGATTTAGGGTTAAGAGATCCTAGTTAGGGTTCGACGAGCCGGTTCCAACATCGCTGGAATGAGTCCAATCGGAGTTCGTTTGAGTCGGTTCCCTACTGTTCCCCAATGAACCTTCTCATATATATATATGTATATATATATATATAGAGAGAGAGAGAGGAATTGTAGAATACAATTCCCCTTATCTTACATTATGTACGTAACCATAGGATCAAAACACGTGTCCCTGAATTAGTTTTCCTATGTAAGGGCAAAACAAACAATTCATTCAATACGTAAGGGCAAAACAGACATTCATTCAATCAGCAGATCGCGAGTTTGTTACACCACTATCCCGGTAATTATGAATCGTATCGGTTTCAAATATTTATAATTTTTAAAACTATACATTGCGGTTTTCATTTCTACGTGATTAGGGTTTAATCGATTGTTGTTTTCAATGGATCCACAGAGCAACACCGGATGAAACACAAATATGTGATTTTGAAGACGTTGAATTCGTCAGTGGCGGTGACCAGAGAGTTACGATTGAGGAAGTTAGAAATCCCATTTCTGAAAAATATTGTATCTGAGGGTTCCAGTAGAAATTAATTTCGCATGTTATTATTTAAACAAATCGCATGTTATGAAAAGCATACCATGCGGGTTTTCGCATGTTATCAGTCCAAAAAATCGCATGTTATGAGTCCAAAAATTCACATGTTATGAAAAAGCATAACATGCTGGTTTCGCATGTTATGTATCGTAAAAAGTGTCTTGCGACGAAAGTTCACACGTTAAGAAAAGCATGAAATACAATTTCACATGTTTATAATGTTGCATGCTATACAATTTAGCATGTTAAACAATTTAGCATGTTATACAATTTAGCATGTTATACAATGTAGCATGTTATAGAATTTAGCATGTTATACAATTTCAGGGAATTGGCCTGTAATAATCCCACCTAGATCTTATTGGTCATTAATAATCTCACCTCATAATATTCCCCTCACCAGTCCTACCTTTCACCTATTTTTCCTACAATGGTCCCCCCTTAAAAAACCTTAACGGAGTTAAGCTTTTTTCCAAATTACAAACATATTTTTTAGGGCTTTTGATCAGAATGATGATACGAGTCCATTGATGTAAAACTTACTTCGAAATGTTGCTCCAAGTGACTTGATTTTGGTTAATTGGAAATTTAAACACTCGAATTGAAGCGCCGTTTTCATCGTTTGGAGCACCGTTTAGAGGCAAGTTTTACATCAATGGACTCGTATCGTCATCCTAATCAAAAGCCCTAAAAAATCTGTTTGTAATTGGGAAAAAAGCTTAACTCCGTTAAGTTTTTTTAACGGGGGACCATTGTAGGAAAAATAGGTGAAAGGTGGGACTGGTGGGGGGAATATTCTGAGGTGGAATTATTAATGGCCAATAAGGTCTAGGTGAGACTATTACAGGCCAATTTCACATGTTTAAAATGTCGCATGTTATACAATTTAGCATGTTATACAATTTAGCATGTCATACAATTTCATGTTATACATTTCGCATGTTGTTCGCATGTTATACAATTTCGCATGTTGTTATGGAAACCCAAATTCGCATGTTAGTTACAAGTATTCACATGTTGATAATGCATCACGTACGCGTCGTACATTGGCATTTTGTATGTTAGTTACAAGTATTCGCATGTTCGATTGTGGTCGATCGTTATTTTCTTGTTCCGTTGCTCCCGCACAACTGACAAGAACAATCGCATCAAATTTATTATCATTCTAGTAAACATTGCCGTCGATTGGAGATATATTACCTCCCAAAGCTGTTGTAGTTGTCATAATCGTCGGATGAACAATCGACTGGATGAAATCGCACTGGAGGACGTCGATTGCAGAAGAGTCGGTTGGAGAAGAAGAAGGTAATATTTTGATGTTGATTTAGGGTTTAAAGTGTTTTGATTATGAAATATCCGAACGAAATTACCAGGATTTTGATAGAGGAATTTTCAATTTTATCCTTCGCGGTTGGTTTTATGTATTTTAATATGACTAATTTAATTATATAAATTAATTTCGCAGCGTTTAATAGATAGAAGATCGGGCGGTTGGGCTTATCGCATACATAATGTAGGATAAGAGGTATTGTACGTTAACTGGCCCCTCTCTCTCTCTCTCTATATATATATATATATATATAGAAACGGGATCACGAGAAAACGATTGGAAATGTGAAAAAAGTGAGAATGGATCCTGGCTGAACACGTGGCAGGGGGAGCTAAATGATATGCAGGGTATGATTGTCATTGTGTAGTTTCCGCCCAATAAAAGGCGTTTTAAATTCGTTTCAAACAAAATTCCAAAAATTTCGTATTAGCTGTTACCTCCTCCCAAGCTTTTGAGATCGTGTAATGTGGATTCTGATCTACATAGTAATTTCTAATGTTGTTTTCATATTTGATTCCAGCAAATCATGTAATAGATATTGTAACTCCCGGCTTTTTCATACTTTCCATATTTAGAAAACTCGTGTTGTATTTCTATTTTTGGAAACCTTTGTATCTTGTATTCGTTCTTTCGTTGTAATCTTTGTAATCGTTGTAAACCGAGACTTGAACCATAATGAAAACTCGTATTTTTATTGATGTTGTACTTACTCATAATCGTTTTATACTTATACATATTCATACGTTTATGCTTGATACTTGGAAACATGACAAACTCGCAATTCCGTGACATTCACACTTCATGCTAGACTTATACATGATTCTTACTTAATCTTAATCGTTTCATACTTATAAGACCATTGGTACATGCCCATATGTTTAGAAATCTTGATATGGCCCAAGACATGTATTATATAACATCTAAGACAAGGCCCATTTAACAAAAAAAATAAATAAATAAAAAATTTGTCTCCAGACCAAGGCCTTGCGGACCCCATGGCCTCACCCATACGGTCCGCATGGGGGGACAGATTCTTCCACCAGCCCGCGCAAATGCACGAAATCCCACTTCTTTAACCTCACCAATCACCTTTAAACCTTCATTTAACACCCCCAAACCAACCCTAATCCTTCCCCTATAAATACCAAGCATTCTCCAAGCCATTTCACACTTTCAACACTCTCAAATCTCTCTCAAATCACCCTCAAATAAGTTGATAATCAGAATTCGGGCAGATTCATTCATCTTCACCAAAGTGAGCATGACTTGCTCATTTCTTACTCGTTTTACTTGATTCTTCTTCCTACTTACTTGGATAAACCTTGGGTTCGATTCCACGGATTCTCTCCACACCTTGAAGTTCACCTAAAGGGCTCCAAACTTTCTGTTTTGCATAAATCTTCCTAAAACTTATGTTATACCTCAACCAAACTTGTGTTCTTGTGCTCCTAATAAAGTTTATGATTAGTGAAGCCTAACCAAGCTTGTTTACATGTAATAAGGGCTATTTTAACACCCTAATCTTGAACTTGAAGCTAGTGTGACTACAAGGTTAGCTTGGGCTATCCTAGATCTAAGTCCACACAACACTTGATGCTTTCTCATTCCATCCTAAGTAGCTTGCTAGTTGAAAGTAACACAACCCTGTCTAGCCTTCGATGTGTGTCGACGCCGGCTCACCGGGTTGTAGCTTACTTGGCTACTTAGTATAGTTGTAACATGTATTCCATTTCCTTTGTTATTATTATTTCTTGTTCTTGACCCTCCTTGTTGTCTATGACAACTTGTGTAGTGGTGAACTCTTACGAGGTTCCTAAATATATGGTTATACCACCTACCTCCTACATGACTTCTATGACATCCTTGTGGACTTATGATATACATATAACTATTATAACCTATATAATATATACTTAAAACCGAAACCTTGATAATGACTATATAATCAGGGGTCAAGTTACTAAGTTTAATCACTAAAAGTGTTTAGTTCCTCGTATGATTCTAATAGGTGTATAACCTATGTAATCACATAAACCCTAATGGGTCCCCATAGTGTCAAAACGAGTGCTAGACCTTAGTGAATATTTTCGTATAAGTTACTTTGTTACGCTTTATTCCAAATTCTGAAACCTACCATCATATCATCCAAATACTCACACCCACGTTTTCCTCTTGTAGGATAACTCGGTGTTCCCCCCGCAACCAAACAACTTTCACGTAACTAACAAGTCGGAAAGCTTGCAAAACCGTGAGTACACTCGACCCACTTTTTGTTTTATCCTTTTGGGTGTAACATGTTTAACATATACAAAATCACCAAACTTAAACTTTATGAAATGCACGAAACAATCCAATGTACATGTATGCCTTGATACTTTACTTATAGCTTATATCTTGGACCATTCTTATGTAATACCATAGTCATTAGCTTATCTTAAGCCTCCATTTGACATGTATAGCGCTATAGGAGTAACGCACCGCCCAATCGTGAATCTAGTGGTCATGTTAAATTATCGTTATTTCGCGTAAGCAAGAGGGTTGACTAGAAATATTGCATGCCATGTATAATGCTCTTGTATAAACTTAGTTGCCATGTGGATTCGTTTTAAAACTTATTCGTATACGTATGCTTATGCTTAAACTTGTGTACTCGCCTTTGCTTTTGCATTGAACTTTATTTTAAAACATGTTATAGGTTGATGAAGATGATGCTATGAAATCGAAGTAGCGTTGATGCTAGATACACACATAGACGTTTAGTTTATTATGTTGTATCAAATTTTGTCTTTATTATTGTTGTTATTTGAAATTCCCTTGTATTGTAATGACAACTTTTGTATGAAATGAAATTCGGATTTAATTAAATATTGTCACCGTTAGCGTTGTGAGCAATGAGCAATCTATTTCAGTCCCGCCTCGATGTTTCCGCCATCGGTTGTGGTGTGACAGATTGGTATCAGAGCCATAACTATAAGGAATTAGGTAGAATTTGCCATGTTCGACCTAGTCTATAGTTTAAGCGTCCCGTTTTGACCATTCTGTATTATGCTTAAAATTTATTCTTCCTACATTGCTTCTTCCTTTCTTTTGGTCTTAATACTTACATAATGTCTTTCCTAAGACATTTTACACAATACACTTGAAGACTTGAAGACACTCATGATGTAAACGAGGCGATTTGCACCAAGATAGGCCCAATGGCTTACAATTTTTGGTGAAATCTCTCACTCCGCGTATTCGATTTTTCACGTAGTTACACATCAATTTAGGAGTGATATCCAAACCTTGATGGAAAACTTCCCATTCAAACTCTAGTGGACCCTCGTCAAAGTGTCAAAATTAATTTTGACCCGACGAGTACTAACCACACTTAGGGTACGATGTTGTCAAGTTAGGGGTGAAACCCGTACCTTGTCGACTAGTCCCGTTCCTCGATTTCAATCTCGCCGAAGTCTCGAATTTTTACTAGAAGGGTAAAATACTGTTAATCGCTTCTCGACGAGAGTATTTTACCTATTAGGCCCAAGCATGTTCCGTAACTCAAAGATCTTACGAATCACTTTGGAATAGTCGACGTTTCTCTACCCGAAACAATCATATGTTTTATTGAGCCAATCTTTTATGTTCTCTCAATTTTTATGTGATTTTATACTTGATACCTTGTTCATTTCAAAACCGTTACACAATTCGCACGTCTATCGCAATCAAAAACAATAATAATCCTCGTGAACAAACTAAATTTATACTCTTTATACGCATTCATACATGATAATACATGTCAATACTTATTGAATACTCGTCAAATATATGAAACATACGTGAAATATCCATGCTTATACATGCAAAACTTATTTTTATGTTATAATTAAGTATCATCCTTTACCTTTCTATTTCAACCCTAGATGTCTTCTCCAAGCTCATCAAAGAAATCCAAGGGTTCCAAGAAGGGTTCCAACAACCATGGAGACTCTATATCAAAGCAGGAACTCGTAGGTTTAGTTGCTGAGCAGATGGCCGAGCAAATGGCTAAGATTATCCCCAACATTGTTAGCCAAATCCAGACCATCGATGACACCCCGAAATCCTCTGTCGATTTCAAGGTGGAAACACCTAAAGCATCATTCCAATTTAAGCAATTCATGGCCTGTAAGCCTCTGGAGTTTACCGGCGAGGATGGAGCTACATCCATGACGAATTGGTTCGATGCGATCGAGCTTACATTCCTGCAAAGTGGTTGCCCCGACGAACTCCGAACCCTAAACGCCATAGGGGTCTTTCGTAAGAGAGCCCTCGAGTGGTGGACTACCGAACGGAACAAACGTGGTATCGAAGTAGCCCACGCTTTACCCTGGGACGAGCTTAAGCAGCTCATGAAGGACCATTTTTGCCCCCCACACGAGACCCAAAAACTAGAAAACGATTTTGGAATCTCACCCAAAAGGGGAGCAACATTGAAGGACTAGTCACGCGCTTCAAACAACTTAGTGTCCTCTGTCCTGGACAAGTCGACACTGTTCCCAAGGCAATAACTAAGTTCATTCGTTACCTCGCACCCGTCTTGATTAACCATGTAGCTTTAGCCAACCCTAAAACAGTTGAGGATGCCTATAGTATCGCCATAGAGCTGAACAATAATTGTGTTCTTCATGGGGCCTACGATAAGGTCTCTACGAAGAATGCTCACCAAGCCACCACCAATACCACCGCCACTGCCGAACCCTCACCCAAACCCCCAAGAAACAACAACCCCAAGAACAAGAAGTGGAATGCTTCTAGTCAAAATTGCGCGGTAGTTACTCCGCGAAACCCTCAACCCATCCAAACTTAGCAACCATTACCCCTGCCAACCCCGAGCAACCCAACGTGGCTACACTGGACCTCATCCCCAGTGTGCCAACTGCTCCTACCATCACCCTGCCAACACACCATGCCGCAAGTGCGCCCAATGTCAGAGGTTAGGGCACTTTGCTAACCGTTGCCGAAACTTCCCTCAACCCCAAAACCAACAACCCCAAGCCATCATACCGAACCCTATCCCTGCTCACCCTCAAGCTCAACCTCAAGCTGCTCCTGCGAGAGCGTGTTACGCATGTGGCGGCCCTAATCATTTCGATAATGTTTGTCCCCAATGCGTCAACAACCAGCAACAGCAACAACAGCCTCAACGAGCTCGAGGCAGAGCCTTCGCCCTCACCGCCGCTCAGGCACAAAAGCGAACGGCGTTATAATTGGTACGTTCCTTGTTAGCCATGTCTATGCTTCTTTTCTTTGTGATACTGGCGCAGATAGAAGTTTTGTGTCTAATGAATTTGAACCCTTGCTTAAGTGCGTAAGTTCTAAGTTGCCCAATCCATTGGCTGTCGAAGTCGCAAACGGCAAATCCGTCACTGTTGATTTGTCTTTTCTAATTTTTCCACGAATCTTAACGATCATACGTTCTCGATCGACGTCATACCCATGCAATTGGGAAGCCTCGATATCATAGTAGGCATGGGTTGGCTTAGGCGAGTTCGTGCCGAAGTTGTTTGTTCCGAAAAATTCATCCGTCTTCCTCTTCCAAACGGTGATTCCTTGCACGTCTATGGCGAGAAACCTTCTAAAGGTCTTAAGCTAATGTCGTGTATCCAAGCAAACAAATATTTGCGCAAGGAACACTTCGCCTTTCTGGCCCACATTAAGGAAAACAAAGACAAGGGTCCGAGCGTAAGTGACGTTCATGTTGTTTGGATTTTCCCGATGTCTTCCCAGAGGATCTTCCTGGTCTTCCTCCTCCTCGTTCCATTGACTTTCGTATTGATTTCATTCCTAGCGCAACTCCTGTTGCGAGAAGCTCCTTATCGTTTAGCTCCCTCGGAGATGCAAGAGCTATCTAGCCAACTTCAAGAACTTCTTGATAAAGGCTTTATACACTCTAGTACTTCTCCTTGGGGTGCCCCCGTCTTGTTCGTCAAAAAGAAGGATGGATCCTTTCGGATGTGCATTGACTATCGTGAGCTCAACAAGCTTACTGTCTATAACCGATATCCACTTCCTCGTATTGACGACCTCTTCGATCAATTTTAAGGTGCGACTTGTTTCTCGAAAATTGACCTTCGTTCTGGCTATCATCAACTTCGAGTTCTCGAAGAAGATGTACCTAAAACCGGTTTTCGCACACGTTATGGACACTACGGGTTTGTAGTCATGCCCTTTGGTTTGACTAACGCGCCTGCAGGTTCATGGCTTTAATGAACCGCGTGTGTAAGCTTTTCTCTATCGCTTCGTAATCGTATTCATCGATGATATTCTCATCTATTCCAAGACGAAAGAAGAGCACGGGCGACATTTGCAACTTATCCTACAGCTTTTGCGTACTGAACGTCATTACGCCAAATTCTCCAAGTGTGAATTTTGGCTAAAAGAGGTTCAATTCCTTGGTCACACCGTCAATGAACTCGACATTCATGTTGACCCGCAAAGATAGAAGCTGTGAAGAATTTGATTGCACCTAAATCGCCTTCTGAAATTCCTTCGTTTCTTGGCCTAGCTAGTTACTACCGTCGTTTTATCTCGAACTTTTCCAAGATCGCTGTTCCTCTTACGTCTTTGACTCAAAAGGATAAACCTTTTGTTTGGGTTCCCGAACAAGAGGAGTCTTTTCAAACTCTCAAGGACATGCTCTGTAATGCTCCTATCCTTACCCTCCCTGATGGGAACGACGACTTCTTTGTGTATTGCGATGCCTCAAACCAAGGTCTTGGTTGCGTTCTTATGCAACGGGACAAGGTCATCGCTTATGCGTCGAGACAACTCAAGATCCATGAGAAAAACTATACTTCGCATGACCTTGAACTTGGTGCAGTTGTTTTTGCATTAAAGATTTGGCGACACTACCTTTACGATACTAAGTATACGGTCTTCACCGACCACAAGAGCCTGCAACATATCTTTGATCAAAAGGAACTCAACATGCATCAACGTCGTTGGGTAGAATTGTTAAACGACTACGACTGTGATATTCGCTACCACCCTGGTAAAGCGAATGTTGTAGCCGATGCATTTAGTCGTAAGACTCATGTCAAGAGTATGCGTTGCTACCAAACCGTGGGAAAACTTCGCGAGCTAATTCGCCAAGCACAATTCTCCGTCATTAACGAGGGTAACCTCGATAACGATTTAAATTGTGGAGTCGAAAACCCACTCGAAGCTAAACCTGATGGTGTTCTTTACTACCATGATCGCATTTAGATTCCCAATCGTCTCAATCTTTGAAACACCTTGATGGATAAAGCCCACAAATCCCGATACTCCATTCATCTTGGCGCGGATAAGATGTATCATGATCTTCGTACGTCTTAGTGGTGGCCAGGGATGAAGAAGGATATCACTCTTTACGTCTCGAAGTGTCTTACTTGTTCCAAGGTTAAAACCGAACATCCACGCCCCTCTGGCTTGCTCAAACAAGAAGAAATTACTGTCTGGAAATGGGAGAGTATTGCCATGGATTTCATTACCAAGCTTCCTCGCACTTTGTCTGGTCACGATAGTATATGGGTCATCATTGATCGATTGACCAAATCCGCTCATTTCCTTGCCATTCGTGAAGATTACAAAGTCGAGAAATTGGCTCGAATCTACACGGATGAAGTCATCAGTCGTCATGGTACCCCCATTGACGTCATTTCCCATCACGATGGTCATTTCACCTCCCGCCTTTGGCAAACGTTTCAATCCGCCCTTGGTACCCGTCTCAATCTTAGTACCGCCTTTCACCCTCAGTTTGACGGTCAAACCGAGCGTACTATCCAAACCGTGGAGGATATGCTCCGTTCATGCGTAATCGATTTTGGCGGCAACTGGGATTCGCACTTACCCTTGGTAGAATTCTCGTACAATAACAGTTATCACACTAGTATTCAAATGGCTCCATTTGAAGCATTGTATGGTCGTAAGTTCCATTCGCCTATTTGTTGGCACGAGATTGGAGACTCTCAAATCACAGGTCCCGAACTTATGATGTTTTCATTAACATGTTTCAGGAAGACTGTATTATCAGTTCTTCATATTGATTATTATTCAACTAATGGCGTTTTCATTATGGCGTTTTCGTTACTATGTTTTATTAAGAAATAACATCAGTTCTTCTTATTGTTTATTATTCAATTAATGGCGTTTTTATCGATAAGGTTTTCTTAGACGAGGGTGTTTCTTCGAATGAAAGTTTTTGCCCGATAACTGGTTTTCCATTATCATTCCCGACGTTGGTGAAGAGATAATCCAGAATATACATGATATTCCCAAGCCTCGATGATTGTTGTTCATTGTACGTTAGGTGTGCGACGACTTGGTTTTTCTGTTAGGAAAGAGACTGAAAAGATAAATTCCAAAGGAGAAACACATATTAAGTAATACAAGTGTACGAGATTTGGGGTATATAAGGACAAAAAGGTTGATATGTTGGACCCTAATCAAAAGGAAAGGATTGTGCGATCCAATTTTACAAAGAGGACCGGTTGTGGAGCACAATTATGTGTAATATTTGAGGCTGGATCATGGAAGGTCTATAAGTTTGTTGAGGAGCACAACCATAGTTTTGTTAAACAGCCTGATAAGCATTTTATCCTGACTGAACTACACCTCACTTAGCTCCAGAAACATGTTATACATAGCATGTCTAAGTTGAATTTGGGACTGGTTAAGGCGTTTAATGTTATGAAGACTTTTTTGGTGGTTTTGAAGACATGGGTGCAAGTAAAGTTGATTTTAAGAACTACAAAAGCCAAATTAACTTGTTTATAGGGGAATATGACGTTGAGATGGTTGTGAGACATTTGCATAAAAAAAAAACAGTCCCAGCCTAATTTCTCGTATGATTACTTCACAGACGATGATAATCGTTTGAAGGAACTTTTTGGTTGATGATCAATGCAAACGTAATTACCATGTTTTTGGTGATGTGATTTCGTTTGACGCCACGTATCGTTCCAACAAGTAATATTTACAATTCTATTTTCTCTGTGTGTTTTGGCGTTTTCAATGATTAATTGCATTGGCGTTTTGTTCCAGTTTCATTTATCAATGGCATTTCATATGCAGATACTCTATGGTCTTTGTACCATTCACAGGTATAGACAATCACCTACATTTGGTGCTGCATTATTGGCGTCAGAAACAGCCGATACGTATATATAGTTGTTGAGAGTTTTTTTAAAAGCTGTTGGTTCTCAACCAAAAGTTGTTGTCATTGACCAGGATCCAACAATGAAGAAGGTTATTTCTGTTCTATTTGTTGAAATGAGGCATCGGTTATGCATGTGGCAGGTGATGCATAAACTTTCTCTAAAGGTTGATTTTCTTATTTTCATGTGTTTGGCGTTTTAAGATATATGGCGTGTTGTCACTCATAAGTGTGTTCCATGTTA
The DNA here is from genome assembly GCA_947069175.1 of Scalesia atractyloides. Classification (NCBI taxonomy): domain Eukaryota; kingdom Viridiplantae; phylum Streptophyta; class Magnoliopsida; order Asterales; family Asteraceae; genus Scalesia; species Scalesia atractyloides. Next base: position 66,673,679 of record CAMTDV010000025.1, read on the forward strand.
GTTTTCTTGTTCATATGGTATTTATTCCATGGTGTTTTCGTGTTTTATATAGGTTGGTGTTAGGCTATGCAATTCAACCAATTTCAAAGAACATATTTGTGGTGTTGTGTGGACGGATATTCTTACACCCGGAGAGTTTGAATCAGGATGGGAAGAGGTTATTAAAGAGTTCAATTTAGAGGATAATGACTGGCTTTCTGATATATTTGCCCTTGGGGATTCTTGGATTCCTGCATACTATAGAATGGAGGCCAAGTGTGCAATGCAAAATCTACTCTTGTTGTGTTCATGACTCATTACGAAACTGCAATAGAAGGACATCGTCACATGCACCGAAAGAATGATCATGATTCTCAATACAAACGACCCCAGTTGAAAAGTAATTATAAAGTGTTGGAGAGCCAAGCTGCTGAGATATACACAAAAAACTATTTTTTGTGACATTCAAGCTGAGCTAATTGGGATGGTGATTGCATAAATCAACGGTGTGAAGAGCAGGCCGATAGGTATGTTAAGTTCTACATAAATGATTTACAGCAGCCTTGTACATCCTTGTTTGAGGTAAATAATGGCTTTTTCTGAGTATGGCATTTATTTATATTTTTTCTCCATGGAGTTTGTTATGGGTGAAATTCTGAGCCCATATCCTGAATTATATGTTGACTTAATCATAGCTGTTAACGATCAGGATACCAGACTAGGATATTGGTAATATCCTGAGGCAGTATCCTGGTGATTACTAATTATTTGCATGTCACAACGTTCACGGAGACTCGTTCACCTGAAGACTCGGTCTAAATGGTTGGAAGAAAGACGTTGAAGCCGTAATACCTGGTCAACAACGTTCACTGGCGAATATTCGAAGGGATCCCACCATTTTAGGAGAGTTTGTTTTTCTTTGTAACTATAAATATGGATAACCAGATCGATAGGTCACGACACTCACACTTGCTACTTTCGAACTCTGACACTTTCTCTCGCAATTACACACAAACACTCTTCTCTAGCAATTTTTTAACACATCGCAACGATCTGGGAATTATCCTACACTGTATCCTGAGTTTTGAAGTAATAAGAAGAACGAGGCAGCTGCGATTGTCAGCTCCCAAGGTTTTATGCCAGAGATCTAGATTGATCAAGGGCTTTCCTCGTACATCTCCTGTCAACCTTTACATTTTTGCTCATTGTTTGATTATCGATATAGTTTCATATCCTGAGGCTATATCCTGAAAACTGTTTTTACAAAAAGCAAACCAACATATTTTTAAAACACTGCTAGCACACTACCTCACAAAACTAATTTGATCACTAAATTGCTTTGGTAATTTTTGACCAAAACAATTTGGCGCCCACCGTGGGGAAAGTGGTGCTATTTCTACTAAAAGCTTTAGTTAAAATCATTACTTGCCATTTTGTTTTCAAAACTTTTTTCACACTATTTTCGATGGCTTCGAAATCAAACATGAGCTCTTCCTCCACGCCCGCTACAACCTCTGCTACAACTGGTTCAATGCTACCATCACCTCCATCCCGGGACACTCTGCCTAATCAAAATGTTTACAGATCTGGTGTTCCAGGGAGAACTCCTATTATGGCTTCTAATGATGAAATTTTAGCTTTGTTGGTAATATACAGGATCAGATGAAGCAACAGCAGGAAACTAACCAAACGATAATGAGAGAAATACAACTCTTAAAGTCCAACTCCAAAAGACCTGCTGAGGATGTTGTCACTCCCTTGCAGCCCAGGAATCTGAACTTTAGTTCAGTGGTGTATACTGAGGATAATCAGGGCAATGTCGTACCAAGCCGTTCCCGAGCAATGTTCCTGAGATACCCTCGCCAGCCAGGATATCGACTGTAAGGGGCCCAGAATACGCTCCAAGATATGGCCAGAATCAACAGGCTGGTAACCTATCTAATAATGCTAATACTCTTCCTACTAACAATGTTGGATCTTCGCAGGATACAAGTGTAACCTCAACACTCTCCAGAGAGCTTTAGAAACTGAAGGATATGATATTAAGTGTATCCCAGGATAGTCATAACATATCCGTTTTGCTCGCCACATTTGTGATGCTGAAATCCCAAAGAGATTGCAAACCCCCAACATGAAGCTCTATGATGGGACGACGGAAACTTGAAGAGCATATTGCCCAGTATAGGGAGAGGATGGAAGTGAATCCTATTCCACCGGATCTTAAAGAAGCATGTCTTTGCAAGGGCTTCGGCTCTACTCTGACAGGATCAGCCTTGAAGTGGCTCTTAAGCGTTCCACCTCATTCCATTACATCATTTGCTCATTTGGTTAATTTGTTTAACAGTCAATTTTCTTGTAGTAGAAGCTTTGAAAAACTAACAAGTGACCTCTACAGGATAAAACAGGGGCCTCAAGAATCCATTAGGGATTATGTGAATAAATTTAGTAGGGAATCCTTAGATATCCCACATCTTGATGTTGCTACAGCTGTACATGCATTCAAGATGGGATTACAAAAGGATTCTCCTTTTTTTATCAGGATCATGTAATGAATCCTTGCAGGAACTTGGACGAAGCTCGAAACAGGGCTCTAAGATATATCAGCAGAGGATGAATTCATCCTCAACATACGAATCAACTAATAGGAAGTCAGAATCCTCGTACAAGCCATATCGCTCTAAGCCATATGGCAGGAATGACAGCAAAAAAGTGAATGCTATTGAGGACGAAGATCTTGAGGAATATCCTGAGTTATCTGAATACTGTTTTTCTGTTAATACTCCTGAACTAATATCGCTCTAAGCCATATGCCATCCAGGGTTTAGGAGATAAAGCAAGATGGCCAAGGAAGAACCAACAAAAGGCTGATTGGAAGGATAAGTCCAAGTGGTGTGCCTTCTATGAAGATTTTGGACATGTAACGGAGGATTGCATAGCCTTGAGAAAGGAGATAAGCTATCTGCTAAGCAAAGGCTACTTGAAAATCTTATTGACAGGAAGAAGAATAAGGGTCAGGATACTGACAAGGATCCTGAACGAGCAGCATTGCCTCCCCCAGATGCCAAGATAATCAATTTCATATCCGAGGATCCAATATATGTGGAACCTCTTATTCTGCTGCTAAAAGGCATGCCAAAGAGGCAAAGGCAGAAAGAGGGATAAGACAATGAGGATGACGATACTTACGAATGACAAAGTTATAACATTCGATGGTGACGACCGGGATAACGTCCAGGATCCTTACCATGATGGTCTGGTAATTACTTTGTATATCCCTAACCATATTGTGCGCAGGATATTGGTGGACAATGGTAGCTTGGTTAACATCATTCAACTAGAGACCCTGAAGAGGATGAACATCCCAGAAATGGAGATTACCTCAAAGTCCACTGTGCTTGTAGGGTTAAGCGGAGAAGTGAAGAACACGGTTGGAGAGATAAAGCTTCCTGTATACGCCGAAGGAGTGAATTCGATGCAACGTTTTTGTGTCATGAATTCATTATCCTGCTACAATATTATATTGGGCAGGCCATAGATTCATGATATGAAAGCTGTACCTTCCACCTATCATCAGTGTGTTAAGATCCCTACTCCTTGGGGGGTAGTCAAAGTGGAAAGCGATCAACAGGAGGCGAAGGAATGCTACTCCTATTGATGAAGGCCTCAACAAGATCTAAAGCAGGATAGCAATTAAAGAAGCAGGCCCAGGATATCATGGAGACCTCGGAGCAGGATGTTAAGAAAGTTATCCTGGATCAGGATAATCAGATATCTCGGTGCTTGTAGGGGCCAATATCCCTCATGATATTGAGAATCAACTTACTAACTTTTTGAAATGCAGGATGTCTACGTTTGCATGAAAACACGAAGACATGACAGGTATATCAAAGGATATTATAACTCACAAACTCGGAATTGATAAATCTTTCAGGCCCGTTCAACAAAAGAGAAGGAAATTTGCTCCTGAAAGAAATGCAATTATACAAGAGGAGGTTGAAAGATTGCTCAAGTCCAAGATGATTAGGGAAGTCAAATTTCCTAAATGGCTAGAAAACGTGGTGGTGGTCCAAAAGAAGAATGGGAAGTGGAGAGTTTGTGTAGATTACAAAGACCTCAATAAAGCCTGTTCTAAAGACCCATTCCCATTACCTCATATAGATTCGATGGTAGATGCAACTGCCGGTCATGAAATGCTGAACTTTATGGATGCATCCTCAGGATTTCAGTAAATCTAAATGGAGCCATCCGACCAAGAAGACACAACATTCATGACACCAACAGGTATATACTGTTATACTGCCATGCCTTTTGGTTTAAAAAATGCAGGGGCAACATACCAGAGCTAGTCAACATGATGTTCAAAGACAAACTGGGGAACACGATGGAGGTGTATATTGACGATATGGTGGTAAAATCCAAGAAAGCCGAGGATCATCTTTAGGATCTTGAATGTGTTTTCAATATCCTGGACCAGTATAATATGAAACTGAATCTTGCTAAGTGTCACTTCGGAGTGGGGGCAGGAAAATTTCTAGGATATATGGTGACCAAGAGGGGAATAGAAGCAAGCCCAGAACAGATTAAAGCTATCCTGGATCTCAAATCACCATCCAACATGAAGGATGTGCAGAGATTAACAGGACGGGTAGCAGTGTTGAATAGGTTCATATCAAGATCCTCGAAAAAATGCAAGGAATTTTATGATATCCTGAAGAAGAACAAAAATTTGAATGGGAAGAAAGACATGAAGTTTCTCTACAAGAACTGAAACAATATCTTTCAAGTGCACCCCTGTTGATGAAGCCCGAGGATGGTGAACCCTTATCCCTATACCTTGCAGTATCGGGAAACACAGTAAGTGCTGTCATGGTAAAGGATCATGAAGGTCAGCAGTATCCTGTTTATTATGTTAGTAAAAGTTTTTAGATGTTGAAACTAGATACTCACACTTAGAAAATTGGATATTAGCTCTAGTCATGGCATCAACTAAGCTTGGACATTACTTTGAAACACATAGGATTTATGTCAAAACCAATTATCCTGTTAAAAATGTGCTTAGGAAACCTGAGATGTCTGGTAGGATGGCTAAGTGGTCGTAAAACTAAGTGCATACGATTTAGTATATGAACCTAGAAATGCTATAAAGTCTCACGCTTTGGCAGACTTTGTGGCTGATTTCAGTAGCGATATCCAAAATGAGACTGACCTAGAAGTACAATAACTAGGTGAAAATTCAGGATCTTGGATATTGTATACTGATGGTGCATCTAATGTAAGAGGTGTAGGATTAGGGATAATACTAAAATCGCCACAGGGGACATATTACCCCAGGTATTAGATGTGAATTTCCTGCTACTAATAATGAAGCTGAGTATGAAGCCCTCATAGCAGGATTAGAATTGGCTAGGAATATGAATGTTAAATGTTTACAAGTGTATGTTGATTCCTTGTTGATTACTAACCATTTCAATGGATCTTATGCAGTCAAAGGGTGAAAAATTAGCTAGTATCTTGAAATTCTTAAAAAATTAGCAGGATATTTCGATGTATTTACACTTACCAAGAGAGGAGAATCTGAAGTAGATGCTCTTGCAAATTTAGGATCTACTGTTAGGATACCGGAAGGAACTCAGATACCAATACTACATATCCTGTACCCGGCTATGGAACTTTTCAAGTCTCAGGATAAGGAAGTAGTAACAGTGCAGGATCCTGGTGATGGATATCCTGAGAAGAATCCTGAATCCTGGATGACTCCAATTGTGGAGTATCTTGACAAAGGAGATATCCCAAAGGATGAAAATCCCAAGGCTTTCAGAATGAAAGTATCTCGTTTTACTATCATAAATAATGTTTTGTATAAGAAATCCCCTGCAGGTCCATATCTACGGTGCTTGGAAGATCCTGAAACCAAGGAGGTACTTCAGGATATACATGAAGGAGATTGTGGCAACCATACTGGGGGCAGATCTTTATTCTCAAAAGTGTTGAGAACATGATATTACTGCCGACCATGAGGAAGGATGCTGCGGAGTATGCTCAAAATGTGATGCATGCCAAAGACATAGCAATATACTACATCAACCTGCTGAACCATTATATCCCATCATATCCCCTTGGCCATTTATGAAATGGGGGATGGATATGTGGGGAAACTACCTAAGGCTTCGGGAGGAAAGGTCTTCATGTTGGCAATGATGGATTTATTTTCCAAGTGGGTTAAAGCAGAATCCTTTGTCCAAGTAAGGGATCAAGAAGTGGTATCTTTCATCAAGAGGAATATCCTGACAAGATTCGGGATATCGGCCGAGATAATTTGTGACAATGGCTCTCAATTTATCAGCAAAAGAACCATGATTTTTTGTAAAAATTGGGGAATCAAGATGATCACGTCAACACCGGTGCATCCTCAGGCTAATGGACAAGCAGAATCCTCCAACAAGATAATTGTCAATAACTTGAAGAAAAGGTTAGGTGCCAAGAAAGGACAATGGGCTGAAGAACTACTATTTGTATTGTGGGCAGATAGAACAACAATGAAGAATGCTACTGGACAAACTCCATTCTCATTGGTATTTGGAGCAGAAGCAGTGATTCCAACAAAGATGGTGATACCTACGGCAAGATCAAGCCTACGGGATCCTTAAGTGAATCCTGAAGTCTTATGTCAAGAACTAGATACTGTTGACGAAACAAGGGATGCAGCAAAACTAAGGATGGCAGCTTATCAACAAAAGATAGCCAAGTCATATAATAAGAATTTAAGGACTAGGAGGTTCCAAGTTGGAGATTGGGTTTTGAGAAAAGCATTTCAGAATACAACCAATCCTGCTGATGGGAAGTTAGCCCAAAATGGGAAGGACCGTATGAAATTGAGTCAGAGTCAGGAAAAGGAGAATACCGACTCAAGACTATGGAAGGGGATATGTTGCCAAGATCCTGGAATGCTATACATCTTAAAGCTTATTTCAAGTGAGTTTAGGATTCACTTTCTGACTCAGGATGGTATGAATTCTATCTCTTTTAAATATATTAATTTAATATTCTTTGAAACCCATACTGACTTAAGCATCGGAGGGGTGTTAGCCAAGCTAACACCCACCTTAGTTTGAAGGTGTCTTGTAGGATATGCTTCAGGATAATGCTCCAGGATATTAACTCAAGATGGATAGAAAGACTAGAGGTTGGCCCCCTCTCTCACGTTTAAGGGATTCAGACCCCTTCACAGCTTAAAGGTATTCACCTTTCTCCCGAACTGGGTTTGAACACCCCGCCTAGAGCGCAAGTATCCAGGAATAGTTCAAGATAGCGGGACCAGTTCATGTAACAGTGGCTGACAATTTCGTTATTGTTGGCTATATTCTGGATCCTTAAGGTATATGAGGATTGATCACCCTCTCTCGCGAAAGGGTATTTTCATACTCTCTAAGGTTTAAGGGTTTTCACCTTTCTAAGTCTTGGAGTTTATACACTCCCGCATGTAGCACACGAAAACAAGGGTTTATCCCCAGGATACTAAGGGTTTAACCCCAGGATAAAGGGTTTATCCCTAGTGAAACTAAAGTTGTTAACAAACTCTAAAGATATATCAGATTATGATTGTGTTCATACATATTCTTTTGTGGAGAAAAAACTACAAAGCTTAGTCACTAAGTGAAGAAATACTCAAGTATGTCATGCACTGATGCAATATCTTGCACGGACAGGGGACATCCATGCTGGAGACATTGCAAAGGATTCCAAGGTAGAAGGCGGTAATTATTGCATAATTGTCTCTGGTATGGTTTTTTTATTTTTCAAATCTTGAAAGCCCTATCTGAATAACCTAAGTTTTTCTATAAAGTAATGTTTAATCAGGCTTTTGTCTAATATTTTTAAGAAATAACAAAAGTGTTGAACATTTATATCAGTATCCTAATCAGGATATTTGATCAGAATATTCCAAACATATCTCTCAAAACAAAAACATGACAACAACGGATAAGGCTAAAAGATTAGTTTATTATTAGCAAGTCAAAATGTCACACTCTTGGCTTCGTCTTAAACCAAGACCCATCCACCAAGAGTATGATAAGTTCTAAAGCATATGAACATTGATGACCAAAGGCTTCGTCCTGGAACCCAGGATCCCTCCACCTTTGGCCATCACATTGTGCAGGAAATGTAAATTGTTTGAGTGCAGGAAAAGTAAATTGTTTAAAGAGGGTACAGACCATTCGAATTAAAAAAGTGGGCTCCGACCTAAGCAATAATATCCATCATCGCCCACTTTCGTTGCCCTTATGCTGCAACACCTTCAGCAGCATCCTTAGCAGCATCATTAGCCACTCCTTCACCAGCATCCGCTCCGGTATTGACCCCAGGATCATCACCAGCTTCACCACCAGCCTCTGCCGCTACCTCAACCACCTTGGAAGAATCTGCAACCGTTGGCTTGCTAGGATGCTCCACAGGATTACCACCAAGATCCTTCAACTTCGCCTCCCAAGCACCGATACTCCAAGAAGGGCATTCAAGCCCGCGGCCTTGGCCTCATAAGCCATCTTCAATCTAGCTTGAAGGAGGTAAATTACCACCGATCCTTTGAGGTTATCACGATAAGAAACCATATCATGCTCGTGTTGGGCATGCGCAACGTCCAATTTGATCTGAGCGTCTAATTCAGCCTTCTCCAAAGCGACTTTGGTATCCTCGGTGACCTTCTTGAGTTTATCCTCGTAATGTCGGGTCCTGGTGGCAGCGTTTGTTTGCAGCTATTCGATGAGGGCCTCTGCCTTCTTTGCTCTAACTTCATGGAAGACCGCAGTTCCACAAGCCTCTTCATATGTGACCAGTAGACGTTTTAGGCCCTATAGTGCAAGGTATGGGTATCGTTATAGTTAACCAAAATGTTAGTTTAGCATATACTCACAGGATATAAAGTGAAGGTATCTACCTGGTTGAGAAAAGAAGTCATAAGGCTGCTTGATTCAGCAAACCCAAGACTCTCGAAAGGAGAAACCTCGACAGAAGTGGCGGGGGAATCGGTATCTTTTCTCTTTCGAGAATTAGAGGCCCGAGGCTTGGAAGCTGAAGAAGACTTGGGGACAGCGATAGGCTTGGAGCTGGAAGAAGGCTTCGAGGCGGCTGGAGGCTTGGATTTAGACTGTCTTCACCGGAGCGGGTCAAAGTAGCTGTCTAGCTCCTCAAGATCAAAGGCTTCTGGAATCTTGGCGGGTGCTGCAAACAGGGAGTAGTCTCAAACTTAATTATTCAATATTTCTTCTAACTAAAATGATACAGAAAAGTGGGACTTACCAGACATGTTGGAACAGGAATGTTGGCTTGATGATGTTGGGTTTGGAATGAAGCTTCTTTCAATCTCCAGCAGCTGGTAGATGGCTTTAATTCTTGTCTCCGAATAAGCAAGGGGAGGTGCTAGCTTCCTTAAATCCGCTGCATAACAAAAAAGAAGATGTCAGAGTAGGATATAAAGTAGGATGTTGAACAAGATATATATGAGGATATCCTAAAACCCTAACTCCTACCTTGGGGAGCCACTTCACCGGATAAGCCGCCCCACCAGGGATTGAACTCCTTTTTACAAAGAAGAACTTGGATTTCCATTCCTCTTCGTTCCTGGTGGCTGGAGAATCAGAGGATCACTGGAAGTGGAGTAGAACAAAAATCTACATGACCCATGGATCTTAACCAATATGCTAAAGGGAGGTCGTTGATAGAAATATCTGGAATGTGAGTGTTCTTGATCCGATCAAGAACAACCAACACGCGCCAAAGCATGGGCATGGCTTGACAACAACTAAGGCCGGTGGTTGTAAAGAAGTCGGTGATGAAGTCGGGAAATGGAAACCTAAGACCTAAGGTAAAAGGAAAGGCGTTGAAGCAGAGCCATTCCATGGACACCATATCTGATCGAAGTTTCCGATCGTATGGACGGAACACCGCGGTGTCCGAAAAATACCGGAGGATTGGAGGTTCGCTATATAGGCATTGTCGAACGAACAAACTTCCTTCTCCGGGTATTGGAGAAGATTTTGTGGTATGAAGACACAGGCTGAATCGCCGAGCTGGATCAAGTTTGTCTTGCCATACTTCACCGGAAAACAGGAAGAGAAAGAAGAAGAGGATGAGAGAGAACTTTACCTTTTTTACTTCCTTGATCAAGGTTAAATAGGGATAAGGACGAGAAGATATAGGGAGACAATGAGTAGAAATAGCCTGGATGGTTACATCTATCATGTCAGGGTCTTATCTCTTAAATTGCCTAGGTAAACGTAAAAATATATTCGTTAGGATCAGGATCCCAACAGCTATATTTTTGGGGACAATTGTTATGGGTGAAATTCTGAGCCATATCCTGAATTATATCTTGACTTAATCATAACTATTAACGATCAGGATACCAGACCAGGATATTGGTAACATCCTGAGGCAGTATCCTGGTGATTACTAATTATTTGCATGTAGGACATAGCTACAGGATCACAACGTTCACGGAGACTCGTTCACCTGAAGACTCAGTCTAAATGGTGGAAGAAAGACGTTGAAGCCGCAATACCTGGTCAACAACGTCCACTGGCGAATATTCCAAGGGATCCCACCATTTTAGGAGAGTTTGTTTTTCTTTGTAACTATAAATACCGGATAACCAGATCGATAGGTCATGACACTCACACTTGCTACTTTCGAACTCTGACACTTTCTCTCGAATTACACACAAACACTATTCTCTAGCAATTTTTGTAACACATCGCAACGATCTGGGAATTATCCTGCACTGTATCCTGAGTTTTGAAGTAATAAGAAGAACGAGGCAGCTGTGATTGTCAGCTCCCGAGGTTTTATGCCGGAGATCTAGATTGATCAAGGGCTTTCCTCGTACATCTCCTGTCAACCTTTACATTTTTATCATTGTTTGATTATCGATATAGTTTCATATCCTGAGGCTATATCCTGAAAACTGTTTTTTTACAAACAAGCAAACCAACATATTTTTACAAACACTGCTAGCACACTACCTCACAAAACTAATTTGATCACTAAATTGCTTCGGTAATTTTTGACCAAAAAGAGTTTTTTTTGTTTGTTGTTTGATGGTGTTTTTTATACATATAGTGTCTGCATGGCGTTTTATACATTCATTGTCTTTGGCATTTTTTCTGGTAATGTATAGTAAGTCTGGTTGCACCAGCACTTCGTTTTGAGCAGTTTGTTTGCTATGCAGACATATATTTTATTTTTGAGAAGTTTGGATATTAGGGAATTTCCAAAACATACATTTTGAATAGATGGTGTAAAGAGGCTCTGCCAAATTGCTCTTCGATTACTCAATGAGTTTGATTTTATCCAAACCGCGCTTGATCCCGATGTGCAAAGTATGATGCGAGAAATTATTTTTGCAATGGAGTATACTTTGAACCGTTTATCTAGTAATAAGGAGAGTTATCCTTATTCAACGATCATGTTTAATCTTATATGAAGAAGGTTCAAGATATGCAGATTGTTGCTCCTCCTCCTAGTACTAGGGATAGATTTACGGAGATAACATGGCAATATCAAAACGAAAAGAATCCGATAAGAGTCCTTGTTGGGTATAATTCGAAAGGTTCTGGATTCTCGCAAGTGTTTGAAATCCAAACAGGAGGAAGCAATTGAAAAAAAAAAAAAAGTGAAGCCCGAGGCGAAAGAAAGACAGTATAAGAATTGTAAAGCTTTCGGACACTACGCATCGACATGCAAGCAACCCGTAATTAAAAAAAAGAATGACACAGTTTTCGAGAGCAAGTGAAGAGTAATTTGGCGCTTTTATATTTTTTATTTTTCTTATTCAATCTTTGAGCATGTTAGAATACACAACATACACTCATTAGACGTTTTTATTTTTTTCATATGCAATCTTTAAGCATGTTAGAACACCAACTTACAGGTCTGCCATTTGTTATATTTGAACTTGCTGGCGTTTTAATTTGAACAAGGTGAGGTTTATCTCAATAAGATTTTGTTGAATGATAAGGACAACATTGTTAATGCTCGCTTAAGAATGACCTAAGAATGTTGTCCACCTCATTCAGTGAAACTTTATCGAGAACAAAACTGAATCTCCAAGAAACGAGGTTTGTCATATGGTATTTAGTAAATTATGGCGTTTGCTTTTGGTGTAATCAATGGAAGGGCCTTAGGTTGTTTATATAAGATGTTTTTGGCGCGTAGTTTGGGCAGGAATTTTCTATAATAAACTTTAGTAATAAAAGATGGCACGTCCCATCATTAAGTTACTGTTTGTTCAACTTTATCTGTTAAATCCGCAAGCGTCAGTCACATCACTAAGTTTGGCGTTTTGCAAGAATGGTGTTTAAGATAAATAAATGGGAAAATACAACTAATTAACTTTTGTAAGTGAAAATAATGTTATGGAGTTTGAAACAAAAGATGGCGTTTTGAGACATATCAGACCTGCACAATTTAATTAATATTCTCTTGCATTTTTTTATACAATTGTGTAATTTTTGGATTTTTTTAATAATATATGATTAGAGGTAATTATTATATTTAGTGGGGACTTTGGCGTTTTATATCTAAGTAGTGAAATAAAGTATTTTTATTAAAAATCACAGAAATTATACCACAAAAATAAAAAGAATTTTTTTTAAACCCCTCGTCAAAAGGGATCTGGCTTTGAGAAGTACCTTTTGCTCCCCTCGCTTCTTCTTCCGATTCTTCATCAAAATTCTTATCCAGATCTTCACTATCTTCATTTGCTTCATTTGAAGACTTTGACACCTCCATATGAACATGTCAGTCAACAACACCAATTTTGTGGTCATGTCTGGGTTAAACATGTTGTGTTGCATAACTCCTGTTGGAAGACAAGTCTCTGTTCGGTCATGATGTTTTCAATTGTGTAGGCTTCCTGCTCCCCGTTGTCCCATACAACACTCACTAAGTCCGTGTTTTTATCATAACGCCAAGATTGGATCACTGGATTCACTATAGGATTTGCAGGGTACGGACCGAATTTTCTTGTTAATCTTCTTATAACGTCTGTGTTTTCTCACAGAGGTTATCAAGAGGAATGTCAAGTGCTAGGATCCCCCTTTGAACTTCTTCGTCCAAGTTTAGTATGGCGTTGGCGGTTTTCACAAACACTCTTCTTCTGTTGTCAAAGAGGATTACAAATTTATCGATTCTAGTGTTGAATCTCCATGAAACAATGTTTGCCATTTGTTCTTTTTTCAAAGTTTTTTTTTAATTTTGGCGATTTGGTTAAAGATGACGTTTTCTGAGTATGATCAATGGAAGGGGTGTTAACATCATTTATATAATGGTGTGTTCGGTGCATAGTTTAGGCGGAAATTTTTTTATAATAAATGTCAGCTTTTTCACAAACACTCTTCTTCTGTTGTCAAAGAGGATTACGAATTTATCGATTCAGTTACTGTTTGTTCAGCTTTTTTCTGTTAATATTGTAACGCGTCCCATCATTAAATTTTGGCGTTTGTATGAATGGCGTTTTAGATAAAGATGGCGTTTTGTTTGGGAGGGACTAATGTTTATGGCTCGTATTTAAAGGCGCGAATTTTAATGGCGTTTTATGCATGAGTTTGGCATTTTATATTTTAGAGAAGTCAAAAGACCCCTTTACCCCTAATGAAGCTCGTCCACGTAATAAAGTTGCTGTTATTATGAAAACGCTACCGCGCCAATCTAATCTATAGATTGTTTTGATCCAACGAATGAGAGACGTTCTCACCGTTTTCACACTTATAGGCGTTTTCTCTAAATCTTACCCTATATATATGTATTGTATTACGAAATATTACACTATGTCGATTACAGTGCAGTGGTATGTGCGCACCTTTTAAACCCTTGTAATATACTATAATATTTTGAAATACAAATATATATATTGTATTACGAAATATTACACTATGTCGATTACAGTGCAGTGGTATGTGCGCCACCTTTTAAACCCTTGGTACCCGGTTTTGACATTTGCTTATTTTTTAAGTTTTTCGTAAAGTATTTGATAAGTGTAATTTATTTCTAAAACAATGATAAATTGATGTGTTGGTTCATTGGTTTAGCAATTACTTTTACATTTAATAGTACCTTAAACATATTTTTTAACTCATCAAATCATATATATTTTTTAACTCATCAAATTATATAAATATATTTGATTGACATCTTCTCTAGGAGATTTTCTCTTTGCCGAGGTCTATAGCTTCTTGCTATGTCCTCACTTTTAATATTATTTAGCCTTGCTTTCCAAACAAAATGTCAAAATCTAGAGTAAAATGTTAAAATAGTCCTTGAATTTAGACCATTTTTACCACTTCAGTCCAAAATACAAGTTTTTTTGTATCTGTGTCTCTGAGGTTTCATTTTTGTTGCTATTTTTATCTAATCGACAAATTGGGTTAGAATTTTCTGTTAGCTTCTCCCCATTTTTTGTCGCTTTCATCTTTTAATTAAAATATATATGTACCCTTCATTTAAATGAGGAAAACGACATAAAAAGAAGAAGTTAATAGAAAATTCTAATTTAGTTTGCCAATTGGATGAAAATAATAACAAAAATGAAATCTCAAAGACCCAGATACAAAAAGTTTTATTTGTGGACTAAAGTGCAAAAGTGGCCTAAACTCAGGGACCATTTTGACATTTTACTCCAAAATCTATTTGATTTCTATGTTTTCTTTTTAAAGGTTAATTTTTTTAGATATATATTATACGGTATGTCTTTCTTTTTAGATATACATTATACGGTGTGTCATTTTAAGATATACATTATACGGTATGTCATTTTAATACTATAGTTTTGCTATGTTTATTGCTATTATGTTAATCGTCTTTTAAAAAATAGTTTATATAATTTGTTAAGATACCTTTTTTTAGCTTGTACAGGCACTTGAATCTTCGGAGAAGAAAGTGCACTACATATACAAATACACTAATACAAATACACTCTTGTGATGTGAATATTTGTTCTTTCTGTGACGGCTTGCACCCACAGAATATGCAGGGGATATATGATGCTAGATAAGTAATAAAGTTGTCACAACCCGTTAAAAATATATGTGGCTGTCGTTTGTCCTATCTTCTCTTCACTTTCTTGAAGCATCAAATTTTGCTCTCCTTTTTCGTTCTCCGTTCATTATTTCATTTGATTCTTCATTTAGGCCTCCTCAACAATTACTCTTTATATAAAAGGTTATTATTTCACAATAAAGATGATCTATAAAGAGTATTATAATATAATTATAATTAAAAACATAATAAAATTATATATAGATGATCTATAAAGGGTATTATAGTTAAAATCAGAATTAAATTATATAGAAAAAGAAAGATTCAAATTAAATATGCATTGTTCTTAAAGTTTCGAGTGAAATACGTGTGTGTAAATATATTGTTGTAGTATCTTCAAATTTAGTTTTCAACAAATTTTTACATTTGATGTATTTGGTGTTCTCATACACAGACGGGGCGAGGTCAACTGTAGTTTTTTAAGCCCATGAATATTTTATTATTCACAATCTATTTATATCTATATCTAGTGAATGAGGATTTTGGGTTGCCACATGGCCCCTTAACAATCCATCATTTTGGAGGGAAGTGTTTTTAGAATTTATGAGTTTTATTATTTTAAAAAGTTAATAATTAACTAATTAACTCCACTAAATAATGTATATCTCCTATTTTCATGTTCCTTTTGACCGCATCAACTGAAAACCTAAAAGTTCAAACTAAGGGATATCACTTTTTTTTCAATTCCTTTACAATTCTATATCGCTCATATATTCTGCATATCACGTTCATTTCAAATTACTGTCAATTGCATGTTGCTCGATTCAACCTAAAAGGAAAAAAACCCCATCCGCCAAAGACCAGATTCTTCCCAATTTCGATATCGTTTTTGGTTAGTGTATATAGTTTATAGAAACAATTGTGTATGTAACAAATTTAGTTAAAACAACTTCATGTACTAATTTACAGTTTTGTAGTTACTTCTGTCATGGTAAGTACCTTTATAATCCGCAATTCGAATAATATTTGGATATTAATTGCTTTGCGAATACACCAAACTATGTACAGTTTAGTTTGCATATGTGCAAAGCTATTAAAACTCACATTTTATATTAGTGTTGTTCATTTTCCATATTAACGTTCATGGTTTTTAGTTAGCTTTTGGTGCTTTAGCGCTCACCAGTTATTGTCATCTAACTCGTAACACTCCAATTGATGAAATTACCTTGTACCATTTTCTTTTTCTTCTAACTTATGGTGGCTCTGAAAGTGAGGTATTTTACTTATAACATCATTCTGTTTATATTATTTTTTAACGGGTCAAACAGTTAACATGTATTTCAAACACATGCCAAATAGGTTGAAAGTTGCCTAGAGGTATTTTACTTATGAGTTCAAAATGGTTTATTGACCATTTTGCTTCTAACTCTCATTCTCCACTTCATTTTTTACATAGAGTACCCATAGGTGGAACACCTAGTTTCAATGGATCTTGCCCAATCCGCATTCGAATAACCCACTAGAACTGTTTTGAGAGGACGGTCAAATGTGAAACGTACATAACGTTCCTTTTACATAACGTAAGACCCGTTTAATGAGTTGAAAGTGAGAAGTGGTTGGATTTTGAAAATGTTGCTAGCTTGGTTTAGACATATGAGAGATCCCGTCTAGTGATGGTGAGATATTGAAGGGCCCCCATGAGTGAAGATAGAAGGCAGGGTCATGAAAAGAGGAGCCGTTGGAGGTGAAGGTATCAGAGGTATTGAGGGGTGTGGAAATGGGTTTGCAATCAAGAAGTCCGGCTCGAGATAATATGTCATATGCATTTTTGTTTGGCTAAGAAAGAGACCGTGGGAGTGTGCGTGACCTCAAGACCAAGAAAAAACTTAAGTTTCAAGATCTTCTAATTTAAACTTCTTATTTAGACGACTTGTAAAGTCTTTGATGATGTTTTGATTGTTTCCGGTAATGATCACATCATCAACATAAACAAGGAGATAAACTAAAATGTTATTTTGGTTGTAGACAAAAAGAGACGAATCGGCTCTACTACATTTAAAAACCAAGAGTAAGGGGAACTCACTTCAATTACTTCATACGGTTATGTGTTTGGAGGCCCACTATCGTATCCTCCACTGTCCGGATAGTCTTGGTGAATGTACAAAGAGTGTGATGCATTGTAACTTTCGATTGCTTGGGTTAGTGGGTTGTTCATCATCACACGTTGCGTTGAATGGAGGCTTATCACCGTATCCATTTGGGTAGTCTTGTTGCACTTAAGAATATTCACAGCCATATCCGTTTTCTGATACGCTTGTTAGTCAGATAATATGGTTCATCAATTGGTGGAGGCTCGTTCAAATCAAGAATGGCCTGTTTTGATCGGCTATAAACCAGACACAACCTACTCTTCTTCTCGTAGAATCGGGAATGCCAGACTCCTCCTAAAAACAGTATGATAAATAGTAAATAATCAAAACAACAAGACATTGAAGTTAATAAATTTTACCATATCGGTTTCAGGCACCCATGACTCGTTAGAATATTGCCCAAAGAAATAGTTGCCGTCACAGAATAATTGACATTTGTAATGTGTTGAATGAATAATTTCTCGTTCGACAATTGGTTAAACAATCAATATAAAATGCAAAAAAAAGAGAGTAGAATATGTACCTCTGCACACCACTATTTGTAAACTTTATATATTTCAATATATACGCCACGTACAACTCTGTACGCAGTGTATAACTTTAATCACGTGCCCAGACAACATCGAACCATAGTAAAATCAGTATGTGGTACGCCATGTACAAACCTGTACTTGGCGTATAAAGCTATCACATAAGCCCTGCGTACAACCCTATACTTGTCGTACATATGACTGATTTAACATTATAGAAGGTTTGACCACTTGGTCGAGACATAAACCCTATACGCCACGTACGTTCCTATAGGAGGCGTACATAAGGGTGTGCAATTAGGCATAAGGGTGTGTGAATATGTACACCCTTTAGCTACTTGTACTTTTGTTTTACTATTTGTTACTTCACGGACTTTAAAGAAACTTTGGCCCCTTCTCTCTTTCCACTTGTGTGCTACAAATATCCATAAATGTCTTCCTTAATACAATGAAGCAACATGTGTAGATCCTTGGTCAACATTTGCTCAAATGAGATGATAACCTGGATGAATTAGAATGTTGTTTCTATAACAACAAAGTTGGTAGTCATTTTGGTCTGAAAGGAGAGATATTGGAAAGAAGTTGCTTGTGAATTGTATAGAAATATGAATGTTTTAAGATACCAAAATGAAATGGCAGTGGTTCTATTTATTGGATTGACAACCCTTTCAACCATCGTGACTTGAAACTGTCGGCGAGGCATCACGGACCATCGCGTTAGTTCACTTTAGCAGGTCATAACGTTGTGAACCATGACGACTACTCTGGATCATCCCAATGAAATGGCATTGACTTGCAACTTCTTGCACTGGCAGGCAGTGTTTCATATCGGTCTAGCAAAATGTTGAGAAACCAATAGAGTCGTGGTGCAGGTTGGCTCGAATAAGTATTACATAATAAAAATAATAAAGGGGACTCTCAAGCGGCTCGCAGCGATGTGAGCGTGCGAAGTGCCAAATGTTCCATAAAAAACGCCTCATTAAGGCCTCTATGCCCATCGGTCTCAGACACAAGCAGTGGTGGAGGCAATGTATAAGGAAGGGTAGCCCATGGTACCATTCAAGTCCGTCTCGTAGTGTAAAAATACCATTTAGCTTCGTTTGCGTAGTGTAAAATTTTATCTTCTTATACAAAGGATACCTCTAATCCCAAAAAATATTTTGAGTACCCTTGAATTTTTTAACTAGCTCCTCACTGAGCACAAGCACACGCGTGAGGATGCTTCACACCCTGCCATGTTTCCTATACAATGGAAAGAACCTGAGTCACATGATGCACTAATATGGCATATACACTTTAACTATTATTGTCAACCCACCACAAACATATTTTGTATCCCCCCACCCACGCACACCAAAAGCACCTCACCCACTCATTCTTCCTTTATTTTAGATTCGCTTCTGAGCCCATAACTTACATGCATTTATAAAAAACCCCAATAAGGAAATACTTCTTAAAATAGTCAAACAAAATGTGGAGTGGCAATTCATGTGGCATTTGCCACACCGCCATGGTGCCTTGTTTATCTACCACCCCCATGACCCTAATGATGTACTGCTGAGTTCAACTAGTTTCCAAAATTACCAAAGTGCCCCTGAAAATACCATCTATGGTTTTTCTCATGGTAGCCAACCTGTTAATCCTCTTTTTCATGTTGAAAAAGATCAGGAAGCTGGTGAGCATATGGCAGCAAATGAACTTGTTTCTTTATCAGATTGAAGAGCCCTTAAATCTTACAAGTTATTGCTCCTGGAGTGGAACTCAGTATCATGGTCTGTTTGATCACATGCAGAGTCAGGGTATTCAAGTAAATTATAATGAATGTTATGGTCAATCTTTAAGTAAAGGGATGTTGGAGAAACAAGAACAGACATTAAGCTTCTCCCAAGGAATTCAGAATGATTATTCAACATCTGTAAGTTTATTTTATGTAAGGTTTCTCACTTACTTTTTCTTCTTTTAGAAATCTAAATTTCCACCCTAATGATATGATTTTATATCAATGCATGCATGAGAAATGGCCCTTGGATAAATATGATTATTTTCTATGGTGTATCACTAATTTGTCAACATCTACTTCATTGTTTTGGCTTCCTGATTGTTTCAAAATAGAATTAATGCTTTTACTACGTATGTTACCTGTGCAACTGTTCTTGATCAAAATATATTTACTTTACCCTAATGTGTCATCTACTTATAATGGGAGGAATTAAGCTTTTGTTCATATCATAAGTTGGTAAAATCATTAAGTTTCACCGAAACAGCTAGGAACGGGTGAAATGCTTTGAAAGTTACATTAGTTCCATTCTTGACTTAAACAACATTTTGAGATCGTTTTATTCAAATATTTACACTAATGTTGTAATACTGTTGTTTTTGTTATCATAATAATGGTATCAATCTAGAGCCATTAGATATGCTCAAGCATATTTAAGCCCCACACTCAATTAAGTAATAGTTCCTACAACAGTCCAACAAAATGTGGAGCGATAATTAAACTAGTTTCTTAAATTACCAATGCCACGAAAAATACTATCTTTGGCTTTGCTTATGCTATCAATACAATTAATCCTCTTTCTCATGTTGACAATGAACAGGAAATTGGTGAGCAAATGGCAACCAACGAAACTGATTCTTGGTTGCTGCCCAATCTTTACCATAATCAGATTGATGGTTCCTTGAATTTTCCAAGTTACTGCTCCGCGACTGGAAATCAGGATCACGGTCAGTTTAATGACTTGCACACTAAGGGTATCCAGGTAAATTACAATGAATATTATGGTCAATCATCTATGGAAGGTTTGGTGGAGCAGCAAAAACAGACAATAAAGTTCTCCCAAGGAATTCTTGAAGATTATTCAACATCTACAAGTTTAATTTATGTAAGATTTTCCACTCATTTTTTCTTCTGGTGAAAATCGTTTAGAGATCATATATAAGGTTGTTGTTGTTGGTTCAGGCCCCTTGCAACGTAACTTACAACTTAGAAAAACAAGTGCAGACTACCTCTATTTATAATGGAAAATACAAACGTGCATTAACAAACTAACTAATTAAAATTCCTAATAATAAGCAATACCAAATCTTCCACATCCCACGTGCATTTCCATGAAGTTTGTTATAACTCAAGTACACCAACACGTGCTAATTAACTCTTTTAACCGTTATTCATTTGCTCTACTGATCCGCAACCAGCTTACCCGAGTTGCAACCTGTGACCCACGACTTGTGTCACGCGTAAACAATTAACCATTTGAACCGTGACCTGATAACGTGCCGACCCGTGTGACCCGCAAACAAACTGAATAATCCAACAGTTGTCTTGCTTATTTTCATTGGAAGGCAGATCCATACAATTTTGTTGCTGGATGCACAAAATAATGACATAGGTATTAAAAAATATGGAGCATGAGTCAGTGGCGGATCTAAAAAATTTCGTAGAGGTAAAGTTTTATAAAAAAAGGGTAACGAAATCGAAAAAACGTCAAAAAAAGTCAAAATTTTCCAAAATTTACACTACCGCCGGAGCGCCAAGGGGTAGCAGAGGCTACCCCTTCACCTAAGGTAGGTCCGCCCCTGCATGAGGCGACACATCAAAACGGATTGTCACTTTGGATTAAATTAAAAGTTTTTCTTTTTGTAAAACTTCATGCTTAAACTATAGAAAAGTGGACCATGAGCTTTTCATTAACAATGGGCAAACCAGATTGAAGTCCTTTAACAATAGTGAATTTGATTAATCTTGTCAATAAGGTTACGTTTCAATGCCTGATGCATTGTGGATCCGCCTCCCTAAACCCTACCAATAGTATGACTGGGATTTTACTAGGTGCACTTTTTTTACGGTGTACGTTATGCCAGGGATTTGAAGACCTTATGTCTATATGCATGTAGCACTAAATAATTTCTTTTTGCCAAATTGAGCATATAAGAGTTTTCCCATCTGTAATGGGCATATTACATGGCATGAAGAGGTATGTACTGACTTGCCCTTTACATGGAATGTCATTAGATTCAGTTATTCTAGAGATTCATGAGGATGCTCTCTGAAATTTGAAGTCTACTGATATGATATTTTATCCATGTGCAACAACCCAAACATAAATCTTGTTTTTTCTGTCGTGTATTACTATTATGTCATCATACACATTCTTTGTTTTGGCTGCATGACTGTATAAAGAGTTGAAGCTTACATTTTTATACGTTACGCTAACTGTCTTATCAACTTATTAATAATGGGTGGCGTCAAGCTTATGTTTTATCATAAATCCGTAAAATCCTGAAAGTTCACTAAAACGGGAAGGGGTGAAATGAGTTGAAAGTTGCTTTGATTCTATTCTTGAGACATTTTTAAATTGTTTAGTTCAAAAATTTAGATAAAAAAAACAACCTATGTTTTTTTGTTATTGAAATAACACAATCAATCTTTAAATAGAGTAAGTGAAAATTTCAAAGAAAATTGGTGGCTCTTGTAAGCCCAATTTACCCTTAATCCAATCCTTGTCACCTCTAATAATTTATTTCTTGTATTTAAAAAAGCCTGGGGATCACTCCAACCAATTGTTGCAGGCATTACATCAGAGGCAACAATTGGCACCATGAGGTTGCCACAAGAATGGCACTAAACATGTTCAGTTTTCCTCCATTCCGTCATGGAAATATAGTAGAAGAAACAGTTGGAAACAGTTCAAACTCAACAAGAACATCCTCACTTGGTACACGACAACTAAGTTCAAGAGATGATTTAAAAACACTATTTCAATTCCCTGCAACGAGCAGGAAAGAGAGAGTCTTACGTTATTTGGAGAAAAAGAAATCTAGGAAATACGAGAAGAAAATAATACATTCTTTCAGGAAAGCATATGCACGGACTAGACCTCGAGTACGAGGCAGGTTCGCAAGAAGTTCTCAACCTGAAGCCTAATGACAAAAGCCATACTTTAAGTACACTGCTTTAAATTTCAATAAGAAAGAATAAATGGCAAGCATATATTTCTTTACCAACGTTTTAGTTTTTTCAAGTAGATTGATTGTACTGACGCTTAAAGTTTAATAATGCAATGAAATAAGTAACATGCAGTCTTGGTTGTGATGTATTTTCCTGTGAGTCACATTTTTCATTCAAACATGTATTAATAGGGATAGAATTGTGGGAGAACCACTAGGCTAATTGAGAAATTTAAGAAGGATTATGTACCATATATTTTCTCTAAGATTTTCGTAGTTCACAATTAACTATATACATTTGTGTATAATTTTGACAATATACATATATGTATATAGTAAATTTTAAACTATACATAAGTGTATATTACCAAAATCTTAGAGAAATGTGTGGTCCATAAAGCTTCTCAAGTTTTTCAAATATGTTAGACTTCCTTCAGGATCCCTACCATATATAAAGGGTTCGGTTCATTAGTGAACAACCCCCTAGATTGTTAACACTACTGAACTAATCATAACTCTTGATTATCAATACAAAAGTGTAAATCAATACTCAGGATTTGATGATAAAAATACACTAATGTATTTTACGAATTGATAATTTAAATCAATGGTCCGGATTTGTTCACTCAATGCGCAAATGCACTAGTGTTCACTCTAGAATCTCACCATATATATATATATATATAGTTGAGATTATGTGAGAAGCACTAGGCTAATTGGGAGAAATTTTGGACCACCTATTTTCACTAAGCTTTTCGTAATATACACAAATGTGTAGTTTCAATCTGACAATATACATATAAATATTGTCAGATTTAAACTACACATATGTGTATATTACGAGAATTTTAAGGAAATGTGTGGTTTCTGGAATATATATACATATATGTATATAGTCAATTTTAAACTATACATATGTGTATATTACGAAAAGCTTTGAAAAATGTGTGGTCGAGAATGCTTCTCAAGTTTCTCAATTAGCTTAGTGCTTCTCACATGGTCCTAACCCTATATATGTGTGTGTGTGTGTAGGGGAATGATAAACTGAAAACCTTGTTGAGTTAAGAAAACCAAGGAAACCTCATCTCTACCATCCATCCATTTAATCTATGGTATAGATTAAATCAAGTATAAGAGTTACATTTTCAGAAAAAGTGTAAAAAGACTGCAAAAAGTGTTTGTCAGAATTTGTTAAATCTGACACACGCTGACACAAAAGTGTATATATCTATAACTGTAACACAAAACAAAGTTACTAAAAAATGTAACATATTGTTACTTGTACTGCAGAACTAAAACTTTTGTAAATTGGAAATTGCAACACTTAAAATTCAAAATTTTTGGAAAAAACTGCTATTAAAAAATGTAACAGGTGAAGTTAAAAAAATTTAACATGTTCAGACATTCTCTCTCCTCTCTCTTCTGCTAAAAAATGGCACAAAATACAAAAAAGTTAACTGTCAAAAAGTGTAACACGTGGCATCCTTATGTCCACACAATGGGTTTTTTAAGTTTTCTAGACTGGAGTAGGTTTTTCGATTATAATTAGCCTATATATTTGTGAACCACCCCCTTGATAATGAACTGTTGAACTAATCCAAGCCCTTAATTATCAATACACAAGTGTAAATCAATGGTTAGGATATGATGATGATAATGCACTAGTGTATGATGAAAATACACTTGTGTATATTACGATTTGATGATGTAAATTAATGGCCAGGATTTGTTCACTCAGTTACAAATACACTAGTGTTCACTCTAGAACCCCACCCTATATATGATGTTATTATATATATATATATATATATATATAGGGTTAGTTTCATTTGTGAACAACCCCCTTGATAATGAACTGAGTGAAGTAATTCAAGTTCTTGATTAGCACTAGGTTAATTGAGAAACTTGAGAAACATTATGGACCACACATTTTTTCAAAGCTTTTCGTAATATATACATATGTATAATTTAAAATTGACTATATACATATGTGTATAATTCAATATTATTGTCATTTTCAACCTATACGTATGTGTATATTACAAAAAGCTTTGGGAAAATGTGTGGTATAGAATGCTTCTCAAGTTTCTCAAATAGGGTGGACTTCTCTTAGAATCCTTGTTATATATATGGCAAGGATTCTAAGAGAAGTCCACCCTATTTGAGAAACTTGAGAAGCGTTCTGGACCACACATTTCTATAAGCTTTTCGTAATATACACATAAGTATAGTTTAAAATTCACTATATACATATATGTATATTGAATTATACACATATGTATATAGTCAATTTTAAACTATACGTATGTGTATATTACGAAAAGTTTAAATGAAAATGTGTGGTCCAGAATGCTTCTCAAGTTTCTCAATTAGCCTATTGCTTCTCACATGATCCTAACCCTATAATATATATATATATATATATATATATATATATATATATATATATATATATATATAGTGTGAGGTTCATTGGGGAACAGTGGGAACCGACTCAAATGAACTCCGATTGGACTCATTCCAGTGGCGTTGGAACCGGCTCGTCGAACCCTAACTATGATCTCTTAACCCTAAATAATCCTAACCCCTAAATATATTAGGGTTTGGATTTAGGGTCTTATATTAGGGTTTAGCCTTAGGGTTTAGTTTTAGGGTTAATCATAGTATTTAGGATTTAGTTTAGGGTTTAGGGTTTTTGAGTTTAGCTTTTAGGGTTTATACCTTAGATTTTACGATTTAGCTTAGGTTTTAGCCTTATTTTTTAGCTTTAGGGTTTAGGGTTTATGGGTTAGGATTTAGGGTTAAGAGATCCTAGTTAGGGTTCGACGAGCCAGTTCCAACGCCGCTGGAATAAGTCCAATCGGAGTTCGTTTAAGTCGGTTCCCCACTGTTCCCATTTTTTTAGTGTTCCCTAAGGAACCTTCCCATATATATATATATATATATATTATATAATATATATATAATATATAAAAGCTGAATTAGTTTGTGTAAGATCTAAGTGGGTTACATGAAAATTCGCTAAAGTGAAACCAGTCAAATGGATAAAAAGTTGTCAAAAGTCTGGACAGCCTAAAACTTTCTCTTTAACATTTGTATATCGTTGGGCATGGTTAAAAACCTTAGTTCTGTGTGATTAAAAAACCTCCTTTTTAAGCATAAGCACTTCTATTGTTTTAGTTTTTTGTATAGCTGGCTTTTCATTGCCCTAAATTTTATAGTCGTCATTTCCCATGCATTTTTACGACAATCTTTATCAATACATTATGTTTTTTAATCACAAATGTTACTCCTAATTTCTTTACACTAAAAATCTAAACCAACTCATATATATTAATTATTCACAACTTACACTAATTAAGGTTGACTAAAAGCAATATTAATTTTGTCATCTCACCTGACTGTATATAGTGATCGACATCATCAGGCTTCACTCGGGTTTGCTTCTTATATATGGTTTCTCATCCATTATACTTCAGTTAGATATTTTCCCATTCCAATTACATGGTGTCACAACTAACACTCTGGCTACAAACCTCAGTCGTCACGCTTCCAAGATACAAGTATTTTTTCGAGTGAATGTTGCATCTCACTTTTACTACCATCACTTACAGAGGCCCTCATTTAGGGTACATTAGGAGTTTGCAGCCCAAACAGTGAGGGGTGAGCTTCCCGTTAGCCAGTCGCCCAAATGTCTGACATTGATGCTATCCTCTGCTACCAGAAATCTTATAGACAACCACCGTCTATGTGATTCCAGTATGAGAGTATGAGGCTGGCTCACTGATGGTTAGCTCATAGTTCTATGAAACATAAGACAATACTTGCATGTTTTAGTCCCTATTTATTTGTGTCAGATGGTAAATATACTTGTCACCTTTATTTGGGTTTAAACTTTCGCATTCTAATATATGGGGTTCATTGCCTACAAAATATTCATTGTGCTTTTAATGAGTTTTCAATGCCCAATGCATTGTGGATCCGCCTCCCAAACCCTACCAATAGTATGAGTAAGATTTTACTAGGTACGTTTAACGGTGTACGCTATGCCAGGGATTTGAAGACCTTATGTCAATATGCATGTAGCACTAAATAATTTCTTTTCGCCTAATTGAGCATATAAGAGTTTTCCCATCTGTAATGGGCATATTACATGGCATGAAGAGGTATGTACTGACTTGCACTTTACATGGAACGTCATTACATTCAGTTATTCTAAAGATTCATGAGGATGCTCTCTGAAATTTGAAGTCTACTGATATGATATTTTATCCATGTGCAACAACCCAAACATAAATCTTGTTTTTTCTGTCGTGTATTACTATTATGTCATCATACACATTCTTTGTTTTGGCTGCATGACTGTATAAAGAGTTGAAGCTTACATTTTTATACGTTACGCTAATCTGTCTTATCAACTTATTAAAAATGGGTGGCATCAAGCTTATGTTTTATCATAAATCCGTAAAATCCTGAAAGTTCACTAAAACGGGAAGGGGTGAAATGAGTTGAAAGTTGCTTTGATTCTATTCTTGAGACATTTTTAAATTGTTTAGTTCAAAAATTTAGATAAAAAAAACAACCCTATGTTTTTTTGTTATTGAAATAACACAATCAATCTTTAAATAGAATAAGTGAAAATTTCAAAGAAAATTGGTGGCTCTTGTAAGCCCAATTTACCCTTAATCCAATCCTTGTCACCTCTAATAATTTATTTCTTGTATTTAAAAAAGCCTGGGGGATCACTCCAACCAATTGTTGCAGGCATTACATCAGAGGCAACAATTGGCACCATGAGGTTGCCACAAGAATGGGCACTAAACATGTTCAGTTTTCCTCCATTCCGTCATGGAAATATAGTAGAAGAAACAGTGAGAAACAGTTCAAACTCAACAAGAACATCCTCACTTGGTACACGACAACTAAGTTCAAGAGATGATTTAAGAACACTATTTCAATTCCCTGCAATGAGCAGGCAAGAGAGAGTCTTACATTATTTGGAGAAAAAGAAATCTAGGAAATACGAGAAGAAAATAATACATTCTTCCAGGAAAGCATATGCACGGACTAGACCTCGAGTACGAGGCAGGTTCGCAAGAAGTTCTCAACCTGAAGCCTAATGATAAAAGCCATACTTTAAGTACACTGCTTTAAATTTCAATAAGAAAGAATAAATGGTAAGCATAGATTTCTTTACCAACGTTTTAGTTTTTTCAAGTAGATTGATTGTACTGACGCCTTAAAGTTTAATAATGCAATGAAATAAGTAACATGCAGTCTTGGTTGTGATGTATTTTCCTGTGAGTCACATTTTTCATTCAAACATATATTTATAGGGTTAGGATTGTGTGAGAACCACTAGGCTAATTGAGAAATTTAAGAAGGATTATGTACCACATATTTTCTTTAAGATTTTCGTAATATACACATATGTATAGTTCACAATTAACTATATACATTTGTGTATAATTTTGACAATATACATATATGTATATAGTCAATTTTAAACTATACATAGGTGTATATTACGAAAAGCTTAGAGAAATGTGTGGTCCATAATGCTTCTAAGTTTTCAAATATGTTAGACTTCCTTTAGGATCCCTACCATATATAAAGGGTTAGGTTCATTAGTGAACAACCCCCTAGATTGTTAACACTAATAAACTAATCATAACTCTTGATTATCAATACAAAAGTGTAAATCAATAGTAAGGATTTGATGATAAAAATACACTAATGTATTTTACGAATTGATAATTTAAATCAATGGTTAGGGTTTGTTCACTCAATGCGCAAATGCACTAGTGTTCACTCTAGAATCTCACCATATTATATACATACATACATACATATATATATATATATTATATATATATAATATATGGTTAGGATTATGTGAGAAGCACTAGGCTAATTGAGAGAAATTTCGAACCACCTATTTTCACCAAGCTTTTCGTAATATACACATATGTGTAGTTTAAATATGACAATATACATATAAATATTGTCAGATTTAAACTACACATATGTGTATATTACGAAAATTTTAGGGAAATGTGTGGTTTCTGGAATATATATATATATAGGATAGGGATCCTAAGAGAAGTCCACACTATTTGAGAGACTTGAGAAGTATTATGGACCACACATTTTTCTTAGCTTTTCGTAATATACACATATGTATATTGAATTATACACATATGTATATAGTCAATTTTAAACTATACATATGTGTATATTACGAAATGCTTTGGGAAAATGTGTGGTCGAGAATGCTTCTCAAGTTTCTCAATTAGCATAGTGCTTCTCACATGATCCTAACCCTATATATATATATATATGGGAAGGATAAACTGAAAACCTTGTTGAGTTAAGGAAACCTCATCTCTGCCATCCATCCATTTAATATATGGTATAGATTAAATCAAGTACAAAAGTTACCTTTTCAGAGAAAGTGTAAAAAGACTGCAAAAGTGTTTGTCAGAATTTGTTACATCTGACATAGGCCGGCACAAAAGTGTATATATCTGTAACTGTAACACAAAACAAAGTTACTAAAAAAATGTGACATATTGTTACTTGTACTGCAGAACTAAAACCTTTGTAAATTGGAAATTGCAACACTAAAAGTTCAAAATTTTTGAAAAAAACAGCTATTAAAAAATGTAACGGGTGAAGTTCAAAAAAATGTAACACTGAAAAAAATGTAACATGTTCAGACATTCTCTCTCCTCTCTCTTCTGCTAAAAAAAATTTGCACAAAATACAAAAAAGTTGACTGTCAAAAAGTGTAACACGTGGCATTCTTATGTCCACACAATGGGTTTCTTAAGTTTTCTATACTGGAGTAGGTTTTTCCATTATAATTAGCCTATATATATATAGGGTTGAATTCATTTGTGAACAACCCCCTTGATAATGAACTGTATGAACTAATTCAAGCCCTTGATGTTACAACGGTATTTTTCAGCTCCTAGTTACGCGATTAACAAATGTTTAAGGCGATATCAAATAGTGTTTAGAATACGTATTAACTTAATTAGGCTTTTGAAATGCCTAGGAACGCCTATCTAACTTTATAGTTCGCGTATGGTGATTTCCGGAAAAACTGTCGAACGATAAGCGACAACGAACTGACACCGGATAAAATACTGACAAGGCCAACAAATACAAATTTTACACGTATAATTTATGCAGATGAACTTTGTTTTGCGAAATTATGGTGCCTCGAATGGCACAAAGCGCTTACACATACGAAAAACACGACTGCTAGAACGCACCGGCAACGAAACAGAGGCATCAGACACGTGTATCACCTTCAAAATGGAAATATAGTGACGTAATTAGGTTCGTAATCGAATTTTAATGCTCACAGACGAAATCGGATCGAAAAACGGACAAGAAATGACCAACGTGTCAAATTTCGCGATTTTAACGCAACCGATGAACAAACACGTCAAACGATGACTATCGATGCCATTTTACATAATTTTGACCCTAAAGCTCGGTACACAAAACAAAGTTACTAAAAAAATGTGACATATTGTTACTTGTACTGCAGAACTAAAACCTTTGTAAACTGGAAATTGCAACACGAAAAGTTCAAATTTTTGAAAAAAACTGCTATTAAAAAATGTAACAGGTGAAGTTCAAAAAAGTGTAACACTGAAAAAATGTAACATGTTCAGACATTCTCTCTCCTCTCTCTTCTGCTAAAAAAAATGTGCACAAAATACAAAAAAGTTGACTGTCAAAAAGTGTAACATGTGGCATTCTTATGTCCACACAATGGGTTTCTTAAGTTTTCTAGACGGAGTAGGTTTTTCCATTATAATTAGCCTATATATATAGGGTTGAATTCATTTGTGAACAACCTTCTTGATAATGAACTGTATGAACTAATTCAAGCCCTTGATGTTACAACGGTATTTTTCAGCTCCTAGTTACGCGATTAACAAATGTTTAAGGCGATATCAAATAGTGTTTAGGATACGTATTAACTTAATTAGGCTTTTGAAATGCCTAGGAACGCCTATCTAACTTTACAGTTCGCGTATGGTGATTTCCGGAAAAACTGTCGAACGATAAGCGACAACGAACTGACACTGGATAAAATACTGACAAGGCCAACAAATACAAATTTTACACATATAATTTATGCAGATGAACTTTGTTTTGCGAAATTATGGTGCCTCGAATGGCACAAAGCGCTTACACATGCGAAAAACGTGACTGTAGGAACGCACCGACAACGAAACAGAGGCATCAGACACGTGTATCACCTTCAAAATGGAAATATAATGACGTAATTAGGTTCGTAATCGAATTTTAATGCTCACAGACGAAATCGGATCGAAAAACGGACAAGAAATGACCAACATGTCAAATTTCGCGATTTTAACGCAACCGATGAACAAACACGTCAAACGACGACTATCGATGCCATTTTACATAATTTTGACCCTAAAACTCGGTCATACCACGTTATACGACACTCGGGAGTGAAAACGGGCTCTGAAAACGTGATCGGGCCGCTCGAAAATACTAGGAACGAGGTAATGGGCCTTGGTCCCAAACACTCCAAACCCTACCTATATATACCCGCACACACACGCCAACACCATAAAAACACACACACACACACACACACTCTCTCTCCTCAACCCTCACTCTCACATGCTTTCTCTCTCTAGAACATCCGGCAACCGGAGCCGGCCGGCCATAGTGGAGTCGCGGCGGCGGCACGACGGTGCTCCGGCACCTTTTTCGAGCGCATGACGGCGCGTACACCCCCCAAATATGACCTTCCGAACACGTTTCCGTCGTTGGTTTCTCTGTTTAAGCAGTGGAAGTATCAGTGTTTAACTCCGACAACCTCAATTCAAGGTTTTTCTTCGGTAAGGTACCTAACTTCTCCTCTCTTTCTCAGATCTTTGTAAATCTGTTCATTTCACGAGGGAACATGTCGTTTCAGGTTTGTAGGAATGGGTGTGGTGGAGAAGGCAGTGGTGGTGGGTTATGGCGGTGGTGACCGGCGACGATGATGATGACGATGATGATGACGAGATGATGTTGATGATGATGGCGAGATGATGATGAGGACGTGACGGTGGTGGCCGACGGCGGCGTTGGCCGCCGGAGCCACGGCGGCGGCGGCGGTGGTGTTTGGTCCGAATTCTGGTTCAACAGTCATCTTGGGTTAGGTTCGGGTTCATGTCGGTTCAATTTTGGGTTCGGTTCGGGTTGGGTTAGGCTCGGGTTCACGTCGGTTCAATTTTGGGTTCGGTTCGGGTTGGGTTAGGTTCGTGTTCGGGTCAAAGATGGTCAAACGGGTCGACTCAGGTCAGACGAGTCAACTCGGTTCTACCCGGTAAACCCAGTCAACACAGCGGGGTGACTGGTCAAACGCGGTCAAAGTTAGTCAACGGTCAGATTTTGGCTTCGTTCCGATCAACTCGGTCAACTCAGCGAGTCAAACCCGGTCAACTCAGTTGACTTGGTCAACTAAGTCACGTCTCGACGCGAATTTTGGTAAATAGTTTAACGCCGCGATTAATATTTACGTGTTACATAGTTATGTTTACGCATGAAAAACGAGCTCGGACCGACTAATTTGACAGATTATTAGTTAGAATTATTTGGAATTACTAACTAGTTTGTTTATATAAATTGATTATACGTAAATGTTGTTGAATAAATTGTTGAATTTTGATAAAATAACGACAACAGGGGCGTCCAAAAACAGAGGAAACTCTACCCGTTTTTCTAAAAATCTGTAAGACTAACGCATTTTTATTATAAAACGAAAACTATCAAATTCAAACGACTATTATAAAAACAAAGACGAATGTATATCACCTTCGACGACACGTTATAACTTACAAAAAAACGTGGATGACTCGAACTATTTTACAAAATAAATATTATTATTATATTTATTTCCAACATTAAACTCGGATATCTTTTAATAGATATAATCATTTATGTTTGTTTTAAACATCGAGATTCAAAAATTACTTATATAAAAATAAATATAATTTATATATTTATTTCAGATATCAAACAAACGAAGACTTTTTATAAAAATAATATACTTTATATATTTATTTTAAACATCAAACGACCCGTGTTCTTTTAAAAATGGGTGGCATCAAGCTTATGTTTTATCATAAATCCGTAAAATCCTGAAAGTTCACTAAAACGGGAAGGGGTGAAATGAGTTGAAAGTTGCTTTGATTCTATTCTTGAGACATTTTTAAATTGTTTAGTTCAAAAATTTAGATAAAAAAAACAACCCTATGTTTTTTTGTTATTGAAATAACACAATCAATCTTTAAATAGAATAAGTGAAAATTTCAAAGAAAATTGGTGGCTCTTGTAAGCCCAATTTACCCTTAATCCAATCCTTGTCACCTCTAATAATTTATTTCTTGTATTTAAAAAAGCCTGGGGGATCACTCCAACCAATTGTTGCAGGCATTACATCAGAGGCAACAATTGGCACCATGAGGTTGCCACAAGAATGGGCACTAAACATGTTCAGTTTTCCTCCATTCCGTCATGGAAATATAGTAGAAGAAACAGTGAGAAACAGTTCAAACTCAACAAGAACATCCTCACTTGGTACACGACAACTAAGTTCAAGAGATGATTTAAGAACACTATTTCAATTCCCTGCAATGAGCAGGCAAGAGAGAGTCTTACATTATTTGGAGAAAAAGAAATCTAGGAAATACGAGAAGAAAATAATACATTCTTCCAGGAAAGCATATGCACGGACTAGACCTCGAGTACGAGGCAGGTTCGCAAGAAGTTCTCAACCTGAAGCCTAATGATAAAAGCCATACTTTAAGTACACTGCTTTAAATTTCAATAAGAAAGAATAAATGGTAAGCATAGATTTCTTTACCAACGTTTTAGTTTTTTCAAGTAGATTGATTGTACTGACGCCTTAAAGTTTAATAATGCAATGAAATAAGTAACATGCAGTCTTGGTTGTGATGTATTTTCCTGTGAGTCACATTTTTCATTCAAACATATATTTATAGGGTTAGGATTGTGTGAGAACCACTAGGCTAATTGAGAAATTTAAGAAGGATTATGTACCACATATTTTCTTTAAGATTTTCGTAATATACACATATGTATAGTTCACAATTAACTATATACATTTGTGTATAATTTTGACAATATACATATATGTATATAGTCAATTTTAAACTATACATAGGTGTATATTACGAAAAGCTTAGAGAAATGTGTGGTCCATAATGCTTCTAAGTTTTCAAATATGTTAGACTTCCTTTAGGATCCCTACCATATATAAAGGGTTAGGTTCATTAGTGAACAACCCCCTAGATTGTTAACACTAATAAACTAATCATAACTCTTGATTATCAATACAAAAGTGTAAATCAATAGTAAGGATTTGATGATAAAAATACACTAATGTATTTTACGAATTGATAATTTAAATCAATGGTTAGGGTTTGTTCACTCAATGCGCAAATGCACTAGTGTTCACTCTAGAATCTCACCATATATATATACATACATACATATATATATATATATATATATATATGGTTAGGATTATGTGAGAAGCACTAGGCTAATTGAGAGAAATTTCGAACCACCTATTTTCACCAAGCTTTTCGTAATATACACATATGTGTAGTTTAAATATGACAATATACATATAAATATTGTCAGATTTAAACTACACATATGTGTATATTACGAAAATTTTAGGGAAATGTGTGGTTTCTGGAATATATATATATATAGGATAGGGATCCTAAGAGAAGTCCACACTATTTGAGAGACTTGAGAAGTATTATGGACCACACATTTTTCTTAGCTTTTCGTAATATACACATATGTATATTGAATTATACACATATGTATATAGTCAATTTTAAACTATACATATGTGTATATTACGAAATGCTTTGGGAAAATGTGTGGTCGAGAATGCTTCTCAAGTTTCTCAATTAGCATAGTGCTTCTCACATGATCCTAACCCTATATATATATATATATGGGAAGGATAAACCGAAAACCTTGTTGAGTTAAGGAAACCTCATCTCTGCCATCCATCCATTTAATATATGGTATAGATTAAATCAAGTACAAAAGTTACCTTTTCAGAGAAAGTGTAAAAAGACTGCAAAAAGTGTTTGTCAGAATTTGTTACATCTGACATAGGCCGGCACAAAAGTGTATATATCTGTAACTGTAACACAAAACAAAGTTACTAAAAAAATGTGACATATTGTTACTTGTACTGCAGAACTAAAACCTTTGTAAATTGGAAATTGCAACACTAAAAGTTCAAAATTTTTGAAAAAAACAGCTATTAAAAAATGTAACGGGTGAAGTTCAAAAAAATGTAACACTGAAAAAAATGTAACATGTTCAGACATTCTCTCTCCTCTCTCTTCTGCTAAAAAAAATTTGCACAAAATACAAAAAAGTTGACTGTCAAAAAGTGTAACACGTGGCATTCTTATGTCCACACAATGGGTTTCTTAAGTTTTCTATACTGGAGTAGGTTTTTCCATTATAATTAGCCTATATATATATAGGGTTGAATTCATTTGTGAACAACCCCCTTGATAATGAACTGTATGAACTAATTCAAGCCCTTGATGTTACAACGGTATTTTTCAGCTCCTAGTTACGCGATTAACAAATGTTTAAGGCGATATCAAATAGTGTTTAGAATACGTATTAACTTAATTAGGCTTTTGAAATGCCTAGGAACGCCTATCTAACTTTATAGTTCGCGTATGGTGATTTCCGGAAAAACTGTCGAACGATAAGCGACAACGAACTGACACCGGATAAAATACTGACAAGGCCAACAAATACAAATTTTACACGTATAATTTATGCAGATGAACTTTGTTTTGCGAAATTATGGTGCCTCGAATGGCACAAAGCGCTTACACATACGAAAAACACGACTGCTAGAACGCACCGGCAACGAAACAGAGGCATCAGACACGTGTATCACCTTCAAAATGGAAATATAGTGACGTAATTAGGTTCGTAATCGAATTTTAATGCTCACAGACGAAATCGGATCGAAAAACGGACAAGAAATGACCAACGTGTCAAATTTCGCGATTTTAACGCAACCGATGAACAAACACGTCAAACGATGACTATCGATGCCATTTTACATAATTTTGACCCTAAAGCTCGGTACACAAAACAAAGTTACTAAAAAAATGTGACATATTGTTACTTGTACTGCAGAACTAAAACCTTTGTAAACTGGAAATTGCAACACGAAAAGTTCAAATTTTTGAAAAAAACTGCTATTAAAAAATGTAACAGGTGAAGTTCAAAAAAGTGTAACACTGAAAAAATGTAACATGTTCAGACATTCTCTCTCCTCTCTCTTCTGCTAAAAAAATGTGCACAAAATACAAAAAAGTTGACTGTCAAAAAGTGTAACATGTGGCATTCTTATGTCCACACAATGGGTTTCTTAAGTTTTCTAGACGGAGTAGGTTTTTCCATTATAATTAGCCTATATATATAGGGTTGAATTCATTTGTGAACAACCTTCTTGATAATGAACTGTATGAACTAATTCAAGCCCTTGATGTTACAACGGTATTTTTCAGCTCCTAGTTACGCGATTAACAAATGTTTAAGGCGATATCAAATAGTGTTTAGGATACGTATTAACTTAATTAGGCTTTTGAAATGCCTAGGAACGCCTATCTAACTTTACAGTTCGCGTATGGTGATTTCCGGAAAAACTGTCGAACGATAAGCGACAACGAACTGACACTGGATAAAATACTGACAAGGCCAACAAATACAAATTTTACACATATAATTTATGCAGATGAACTTTGTTTTGCGAAATTATGGTGCCTCGAATGGCACAAAGCGCTTACACATGCGAAAAACGTGACTGTAGGAACGCACCGACAACGAAACAGAGGCATCAGACACGTGTATCACCTTCAAAATGGAAATATAATGACGTAATTAGGTTCGTAATCGAATTTTAATGCTCACAGACGAAATCGGATCGAAAAACGGACAAGAAATGACCAACATGTCAAATTTCGCGATTTTAACGCAACCGATGAACAAACACGTCAAACGACGACTATCGATGCCATTTTACATAATTTTGACCCTAAAACTCGGTCATACCACGTTATACGACACTCGGGAGTGAAAACGGGCTCTGAAAACGTGATCGGGCCGCTCGAAAATACTAGGAACGAGGTAATGGGCCTTGGTCCCAAACACTCCAAACCCTACCTATATATACCCGCACACACACGCCAACACCATAAAAACACACACACACACACACACACTCTCTCTCCTCAACCCTCACTCTCACATGCTTTCTCTCTCTAGAACATCCGGCAACCGGAGCCGGCCGGCCATAGTGGAGTCGCCGCGGCGGCACGACGGTGCTCCGGCACCTTTTTCGAGCGCATGACGGCGCGTACACCCCCCAAATATGACCTTCCGAACACGTTTCCGTCGTTGGTTTCTCTGTTTAAGCAGTGGAAGTATCAGTGTTTAACTCCGACAACCTCAATTCAAGGTTTTTCTTCGGTAAGGTACCTAACTTCTCCTCTCTTTCTCAGATCTTTGTAAATCTGTTCATTTCACGAGGGAACATGTCGTTTCAGGTTTGTAGGAATGGGTGTGGTGGAGAAGGCAGTGGTGGTGGGTTATGGCGGTGGTGACCGGCGACGATGATGATGACGATGATGATGACGAGATGATGTTGATGATGATGGCGAGATGATGATGAGGACGTGACGGTGGTGGCCGACGGCGGCGTTGGCCGCCGGAGCCACGGCGGCGGCGGCGGTGGTGTTTGGTCCGAATTCTGGTTCAACAGTCATCTTGGGTTAGGTTCGGGTTCATGTCGGTTCAATTTTGGGTTCGGTTCGGGTTGGGTTAGGCTCGGGTTCACGTCGGTTCAATTTTGGGTTCGGTTCGGGTTGGGTTAGGTTCGTGTTCGGGTCAAAGATGGTCAAACGGGTCGACTCAGGTCAGACGAGTCAACTCGGTTCTACCCGGTAAACCCAGTCAACACAGCGGGGTGACTGGTCAAACGCGGTCAAAGTTAGTCAACGGTCAGATTTTGGCTTCGTTCCGATCAACTCGGTCAACTCAGCGAGTCAAACCCGGTCAACTCAGTTGACTTGGTCAACTAAGTCACGTCTCGACGCGAATTTTGGTAAATAGTTTAACGCCGCGATTAATATTTACGTGTTACATAGTTATGTTTACGCATGAAAAACGAGCTCGGACCGACTAATTTGACAGATTATTAGTTAGAATTATTTGGAATTACTAACTAGTTTGTTTATATAAATTGATTATACGTAAATGTTGTTGAATAAATTGTTGAATTTTGATAAAATAACGACAACAGGGGCGTCCAAAAACAGAGGAAACTCTACCCGTTTTTCTTAAAAATCTGTAAGACTAACGCATTTTTATTATAAAACGAAAACTATCAAATTCAAACGACTATTATAAAAACAAAGACGAATGTATATCACCTTCGACGACACGTTATAACTTACAAAAAAACGTGGATGACTCGAACTATTTTACAAAATAAATATTATTATTATATTTATTTCCAACATTAAACTCGGATATCTTTTAATAGATATAATCATTTATGTTTGTTTTAAACATCGAGATTCAAAAATTACTTATATAAAAATAAATATAATTTATATATTTATTTCAGATATCAAACAAACGAAGACTTTTTATAAAAATAATATACTTTATATATTTATTTTAAACATCAAACGACCCGTGTTCTTTTATAAAAATAAATATAGTTATATTTTTATTTCAAACGCCGAACAATTCAGGTTATTTTTTATTAAATAAATATAACTTTTTATATTTATTTCAAACACCTAAACGGCATATACACATACGTTGACAAATATCATGCCAGACGTAATATGTAATATGGGTTGCTATATATTATTTTCACATAAATTTCTTTACATACACGTACAACTTCTCCAGACGATTAACGCGCTTTTATCGATATATTTATATATTTTTATATAAATATTTATATTTTTTAAATCTTTTGGAAGTTGAGTACTTGCAAAACTTAGTAACTACAACCGACATTAGACGAGACTTAACAAGAATAACTTAATTGTTTCTATTAAGTTAACAACCGTCGAATTGTTTGGTTAACGATTCAGTAGAGCTCGGTGACACGTAGTTAGTTACCGCGTTTATCTAAAAACTTATAAGTTCCATGTTAGGAATATTGTAGAATGCACGCTAGCGAATCACGTTTGGAAACGACCATATGGAATGCACATTTAGCTAGCTTCGCACAAGGAAATCCAGGTGAGTTCATAACCCCCACTTTTTACTGTTTTATATTTTTATAAATGTTTTCGAGGGTGGAAAGACATGTAAGTTTTGCTAAAGTACACAAATTTCGATGAACAAAATGATTCATATTTCGAAACCATGTTGCGATAGGATTTCAATTAACTCAAATGGTTTACGAAAGGTTTATACTCAATATACCGGTTTTACAAAACACACGCGTATTTTCAGAACGTTCATGAGTTTCATGGCTAGAGACGGGAATGTCCTAGCTACAACGGGACTGGATTTTCCCACATACAACTAAGGGGACTGATTGGTCATGCTTACAGACTCAAATGGGCTAGGCCATTTCTCATTTGTGCGAGGCACAAAGAAACTAGTGGGCTAGGCCCACACATGCTCGTGTGAGGCACGAAGACACAAGGACTGGTTTGTCCTACATACAAATAAGAGGACTGGTTGGTCCTGCTTATAGACACAAGGACTGGATTGTCCACTACTCAACACTAAGGGTCGTAGGTTCGCTTAAAACTGTACAGTGAAGTCCTCGCTACATATTAGAACTATAACCGCCTGTTAGTTTACCGTCTTGAGTAAACGGTTTGGCGAGGCACTTACTAGCTTGGGGTGGGTTATAGGCTTATGCGGGCATGTTGTCTTTGTCGTACGCGGACATTGACGGTTATTCAAATATTGCAAAAACAGGGTTTTCAATTGACATGCCGAGAAAAAGGATTTTAATTATGTTTTCTCAACAACTTTTAAACCGCTCATCAGAAAGATTTTGTTTAAAATCTTTTTCTTAAAATAAACTATGAACTCGCTCAACATTATGTGATTTTTCGCATGTTTTTTCTCAGGTTAAAAAAATCAAACTACGGCACGGTTAGGATAGGAGAAACCACGGGTATTCAAGTACTTAGAGGGCATTCACAATCTAGAAGTCTCAGCAATAAACACTTCCGCTGTGCAATGAAGATAATAGTCAGTTCACGCCTGACTCTGATGTAATCGAATAACCGGGGTGTGACAAATTGGTATCAGAGCTATAGGTTTCAACGAATTAGGTTTCTGTAGAGATACCTAGGCTTTAACCTCACTTTCCTTTGGGGACTTAGCTTATTAAGGCTTGAACACATACAGAACGCCTAGAACACATACATGGGTTCCAACCGTGGCTGAAAACAACGAGTCAACATATTTATTTCAAAACATGCATTAGTGTTGTGTTTTTACACGTTACACGAAACGATTGCATACGATAAGCAAAACTTGAAAGTTTTGAGAACACACACTTAAGACCTTTGGTTAACTTATGACAAGAATTCATTAAAGGTCATTTCGTAGGGACTGTGACTATTTACTCGGGCAAACGATTTTATAGATGTGACCTATGCTATTTTACTAACCCGAGCAGGTAAACTACGACAAACAGAATGCAGAGGGCATGATTACATGAAACTTAGCACGTACATCACGGATGTAGGAATACGAAATGTATGACTTACGAGGCAAGGTTTGGGAAAGCGTGAACGAACAATTACAATAGCGATGCAAATCTTGTCAGTGGAATGACCGACGATCAGAATACAACTATTGTCACGTAGCACTGCAAGCGGTATCAAACACGCCAAGGTACGTCCAAACGAGGACTTCACAAACTGATGGGAATCACGATTATTGGCATCGCAACAGGAAACTACAAGTCCTCACGTCTCCCCACTCCCCTAATGGCGACTACGCCAAAATTGACATCTTGTGGTGATGTCACAAAACACCATGTCATTGCACGAAATTCGAGGTAAGTCTTAAATTCTTTTGTTGAATATTTGGACTTTCGCATACAGTGAGTAGATTCTTGCATCTCTACTCTTTCTAAAGTTCATCTCATCACGAGGATTTCATTTATACCTAGTGAACACCCAATTACAGTTTCTTGACAAATTCAGACGTTATGCATGCATTGGTTGTTTGGCATGTGGTTAACTTGATTCGTGGAAACCATCGGGGACTCCACATCGAATGGGTTGTTCTATAAATATTTCAGTTATTATTTTTGTTATACCGATTATTGCATTGCAACTTCGATGACCTACGTTATTGCATGAGTTGACTCATTGATATCGAGTCAACAAAATTCTTTGAATCACTCTTCTTGACAAGCTACATACATGGTTTCGTATGGCCATGTTAAAACCTCCTTGGTAATACATATATCATTGTTGGTCGATATCCAAACCAAGTTTAGTTGGCTAAACTTGCTCACTGTGTACATTCAATTCAAGGATTCCATATGATGGGTTAAGGCCATCATATTCAAAGTAATATCAACAAGCATTTCCTTTATTTCGAACCATAGTAGACTTGTTTGATCTTAACTATACTAAGTCGTTTGTTGTTTACGACACCTTGTGGTGGCGTTTTCATTAATTTGAAGCTTGTTCCGATGTCGTCTACACACTTCACATACGGATTTAATTATTAGTATTTAGTTATTATTGAATCCACTTTGTTGATTCTTATCTTGGAACATTCTTAATACAATCGTGTATTGTGAAAATGGTACACAAATTCATGGCTTGTTTCGGTGTACCTCTAATGATTATTTCAGCGCCACTTACAAACTCGATGACATTCATTTGTTATTTATTTCTGTCATCGACTCGAATTCTTATAAAATTCATTTGGAATAACTTTTTGAATTTACTTCGTTGAACCAACTATTTTATGCAAACACAGTGAACTTGTTCGGTCACCGCGATTGTTGAATTATTTCAATCTCTACAACGCCCTGTGGTGTTGGCATAAACTCATAGCTTGGGCTAGTCATGATCAATCATTTCATGCGAAACTACGTGAACTTTCGTTTAACTTATCATTTTTCATGATCTTATTCAATTTGAGCTTGTTGATCCTGGTTTTCACTTATTTAACGACCAACGTCAGTTTCCGATAGTAGAAATTTTTATTATTTCTAGAATTCATTTGCAAGTTATGAACGTTCAATTGGACATCTGTTGGTTGAATCCCTCCTTTGTGGGACTCCAGTAAACTTAGTCACATTGGTGACTGTATCATAACATCTCGTTCACTTGGCATCAACTCGAAAAGCAAACTCAATTGAACTGTTGGGTTCTTATTGTCGTAACAAGTCATCATACTCATACACTATAGACAAGTCTTGATTCATTCTTGTGGTCAATTACCTCGACATTATTCATACCTACATGTGCTTGACAAAACCTTAAGAAGATAGCAAAGTCTAAATTTCTAGGACGAAATTTCTATAACAGGGGGAGAATGTGACAACCGGTACTTTTAGCTCCTAATTACGTGATTAACCAACGTTTAAGGCGATATCAAATAGTGTTTATGACATGTATTAACTTAATTAGGCTTTTGAAATGCCTAGGAACGTCTATCTAACTTTACAGTGTGCGTATGGTGATTTCCGGAAAAACTGTTGAACGATAAGCGACAACGAACTGACACCGGACAAAATACTGACAAGGCCGACAAATACAAATTTTACATGTATAATTTCTGCATATGAACTTGGTTTTACGAAATTATGGTGCCTCGAATGGCATAAAGCGCTTACACATATGAAAAACATGACTGAGGAACGCACCGGCAACAAAACAGAGGCATCCGACACGTGTATCGCCTTCAAAATGGAATATAATGACGTAAGTAGCTTCGTAATCGAATTCTAATGCTCATAGACGAAATCGGATCAAAAAACGGACAAGAAATGACCAACGTGTCAAATTTCGCGATTTTAATGCAACCGATGAACAAACACGTCAAACGACGACTACTGATGCAATTTTACATGATTTTGACCCTAAAACTCGATAATACCACGTTATACGATAATCGGGAGTGAAAACGGGCTCCAAAAACGCGATCGGGCCGCTCGAAAACGCTAGGAACGAGATAATGGGCCTTGGGCCCAAACACTCCAAACCCTACCTATATATACCCGCACACACACACCAACACCATAAAAACACACACACACTCTCTATCTCCTCACCCTCACTCTCACCTGCTTTCTCTCTCTAGAACATCCGGCAACCTGAGCCGGCCGGCCGGCCATGGCGTCGGCACGGCGGCACCATCACCGGCGGCGATGCTCCGCGCCTTTTTCTGGCGCGTGACGCCGCGTGCACCCCCAAATCCGACCTTCCGAACACGTTTCCGTCGTTGATTTCTTTGTTTAAGAGGTGGAAGTATTAATTTTTTACTCCGGCAGCCTCGGTTCAAGGTTTTTCTTCGGTAAGCTGTATAACTTATCCTCTCTTTCTCAGATCTTTGCAGATCTGTTCATTTCACGGGGGAACATGTCGTTTCAAGTTTGTGGGAATGGGTGTGGCGGAGACGGCAGTGGTGGTGGGTTATGGCGATGGTGACCGCGACGATGATGATGACGAAATGATGACGATGATGATGACGAGATGATGTTGATGATGATGGCGAGATAATGATGATGAGGATGTGACGGTGGTGGCCGACGGCGGCGGTGGTGCTTGGTCTGAATTCCGGTTCAACAGTCATCATGGGTTAGGTTCGGGGTTCACGTCGGTTCAATTTTGGGCTCCGTTCAGGTTCGGGTCAAAGATGGTCAAACAGGTCGACTCGGGTCAGACGAGTAAACTCGGTTCTACCCGGTAAACCCAGTCAACACAGCTGATTGACTGGTCAAACTTGGTCAAACGCGGTCAAAGTTAGTCAAAAGTCAGATTTCGGCTTCGTTCCGGCCAACTTGGTCAACTCAGCGAGTCAAACCCGGTCAACTTAGTCAACGTCTCGACGCGAATTTTGGTAAATAGTTTAACGCTGCGATTAATATTTACGTGTTACATAGTTTTATTTACGCGTGAAAAACGAGCTCGAACCGAATAATTTGACGGATTATTAGTTAGAATTATTTGGAATTACTAATTAGTTTGTTTATATAAATTGATTATACGTAAATATTGTTGAATAAATTGTTGAATTTTGATAAAATAACGACAACTTGTTTTGTCAGGGGCGTCCAAAAACAGAGGAAACTCTGCCGCTTTTCTTAAAAATATGTAAAACTAACGCATTTTTATTATAAAGCAAAAACTATCAAATTCAAACGACTATTATAAAAACAAACACGAATGTATATTACCTTTGACGACACGTTATAACTTACAAAAAAAAAACGTTGATGACTCGAACTATTTTACAAAATAAATATAATTATTATATTTATTTCCAACATTAAACTCGGATATCTTTTAGTAGATGTAATCATTTATGTTTGGTTTAAACATCGAGATTCGGGATTTCTTTTTATAAAAATAAATATAATTTATATATTTATTTCAGATATCAAACAAACGAAGACTTTTTATAAAAATAATATATTTATATATTTATTTTAAACATCAAACGACTCGTGTTGTTTTATAAAAATAAATATAGTTATATATTTATTTCAAACGCCAGAACAACTCGGGTTATTTTTTATTAAATAAATATAACTTTTTATATTTATTTCAAGCGCCTATACGGCATATACACGTACGTTGACAAATATCATACGAGACGTAATATGTAATATGGGTTGCTATAAATTATTTTCACATAAATTTCTTTACATACACGTACGACTTCTTGAGACGACTAACGCGCTTTTATCGATATATTTATATAATTATATATAAATATTTATATA
This sequence comes from Scalesia atractyloides, assembly GCA_947069175.1. Classification (NCBI taxonomy): domain Eukaryota; kingdom Viridiplantae; phylum Streptophyta; class Magnoliopsida; order Asterales; family Asteraceae; genus Scalesia; species Scalesia atractyloides. The sequence goes on from CAMTDV010000025.1 coordinate 66,718,405, forward strand.
TTTTAAATCTTTTGGAAGTTGAGTACTTCCAAAACTTAGTAACTACAACCGACATTAGACGATACTTAACAAGAATAACTTAATTGTTTCTATTAAGTTAACAACCGTCGAATTGTTTGGTTAACGATTCAGTAGAGCTCGGTGACACGTAGTTAGTTACCGCGTTTATTTAAAAACTTATAAGATATTCCATGTTAGGAATATTGTAGAATGCACGCTAGCGAATCACGTTTGGAAACGACATTATGGAATGCACATTTAGCTAGCTTTGCACAAGGAAATCCAGGTGAGTTCATAACCCCCACTTTTTACTGTTTTACATTTTTATTAATGTTTTCGGGGGTGGAAAGACATGCAAGTTTTTCTAAAGTACACATATTTCGATGAACAAAATGATTCATATTTCGAAACCATGTTGCGATAGGATTTCAATTAACTCAAATGGTTTACGAAAGGTTTATACTCAATATACCGGTTTATACTCAATATACCGGTTTTACAAAACACATGCGTATTTTCAGAACGTGCATGAGTTTCATGGCTAGAGACGGGAATGTCCTAGCTACAACGGGACTGGATTGTCCCACATACAACTAAGGGGACTGGTTGGTCATGCTTACAGACTCAAATGGGCTAGGCCATTTTTCATTTGAGCGAGGCACAAAGAAACTAGTGGGCTAGGCCCACACATGCTCGTGCGAGGCACGAAGACACAAGGACTGGTTTGTCCTACATACAAATAAGAGGACTGGTTGGTCCTGCTTATAGACACAAGGACTGGATTATCCACTACTCAACACTAAGGGTCGTAGGTTCGCTTAAAATTGTACAGTGAAGTCCTTGCTACATATTAGAACTATAACCGCCTGCTAGTCTACCGTCTTGAGTAAACGGTTTGGCGAGGCACTTACTAGCTTTGGGTGGGTTATAGGCTCATGCGGGCATGTTGTCTTTGTCATACGCGGACATTGACAGTTATTCAAATATTGCAAAAACAGGGTTTTCAATTGATATGCCGAGAAAAATGATTTTAATTATGTTTTCTCAACAACTTTTAAACCGGTCATCAGAAAGATTTTGTTTAAAATCTTTTTTTTAAACAAATTATGAATTCGCTCAACATTATGTTGATTTTTCGCATGTTCTTTCTCAGGTTACAAAAATCAAACTACGGCACGGTGGGAATAGGAGAAACCATGGGGATTCAAGTACTTAGAGGGCGTTCACAATCTATAAGTCTTAGCAATAAACACTTCCTCTATGCAATGAAGATACTAGTCAGTTCACGCCCGGCTCTGATGTAATCGAATAATCGGGGTGTGACACTTGATTATCAATACACAAGTGTAAATCAATGGTCAAGATTTGATGATGAAAATGCACTAGTGTATGATTAAAATACACTTGTGTATATTATGATTTGATGACGTAAATCAATGGCCAGGATTTTTGTTCACTCAGTTCACAAATACACTAGTGTTCACTCTAGAACCCCACCCTATTTTATAATATATAGGGTTAGTTTCATTTGTGAACAACCCCCTTGATAATAAACTGTGTGAACTAATTCAAGCCCTTAATTAGCACTTGGTTAATTGAGAAACTTGATAAACATTCTGGACCACAATTTTCCCAAAGCTTTTCGTAATATATACATATGTATAATTTAAAATTGACTATATACATATGTGTATAATTCAATATACATATATGTATATAGTGAATTTTAACCTATACATATGTGTATATTACGGAAAGCTTAGAGAAATGTGTGGTCTAGAACGCTTCTCAAGTTTCTTAAATAGGGTGGACTTCTCTTATGATATATATATATATATATATATATCCTAAGAGAAGTCCACCCTATTTGAGAAACTTGAGAAACATTCTAGACCACACATTTTCCCAAAGCTTTTTGTAATATACACATACGTATAGTTTAAAATTCACTATATACATATATGTATATTGAATTATACACATATGTATATAGTTAATTTTAAACTATACGTGAATTATACACATATGTATATAGTTAATTTTAAACTATACGTATGTGTATATTACGAAAAGCTTAGAGAAAATGTGTTGTCCAGAATGCTTCTCAAGTTTCTCAATTAGCGTAGTACTTCTCACATAATCCTAACCCTATATATATATAAGCTGAATTAGTTTGTGTAAGATCTAAGTGGGTTACATGAAAATTCGCAAAAGTGAAACTAGTCAAATGGATAAAAAGTTGTCAAAAGTCTGGACAGCCTAAAACTTTCTCTTTAACATTTGTATATCGTTGGGCATGGTTAAAAACCTTAGTTTTGTGTGATTAAAAAACCTCCTTTTTAAGCATAAGCACTTCTATTGTTTTAGTTTTCTATATAGCTGGCTTTTCATTGCCCTAAATTTAATAGTCGTCGTTTCCCATGCATTTTTATGACAATCTTTATCAATACATTATGTTTTTTAATCACAAATGTTACTCCTAATTTCTTTACACTAAAAATCTAAACCAACTCATATATATTAATTATTCACAACTTACACTAATTAAGGTTGACTAAAAGCAACCTATATAGTAAAGAATGATAAGTTTTATCTCCAACATATTAATTTTGTCATCTCACCTGACTGTATATAGTGATCAACATCATCAGGCTTCACTCGGGTTTGCTTCTTATATATGGTTTCTCATCCATTATACTTCAGTTAAATATTTTCCCATTCCAATTACATGGTGTCACAACTAACACTCTGGCTACAAACCTCAGTCGTCACGCTTCCAAGATACAAGTATTTTTTCGAGTGAATGTTGCATCTCACTTCTACTACCATCACTTACAGAGACCCTCATTTAGGGTACATTAGGAGTTTGCAGCCCAAACAGTGAGGGGCGAGCTTCCCGTTAGCCAGTCGCCCAAATGTCTGACATTGATGCTTTTTTTCTGCTACCAGAAATCTTATAGACAACCACCGTCTATGTGATTCCAGTATGAGAGTATGAGGCTGGCTCACTGATGGTTAGCTCATAGTTCTATGAAACAAAAGACAATACTTGCATGTTTTAGTCCCTATTTATTTGTGTCAGCATGGTAAATATACTTGTCACCTTTATTTGGGTTTAAACTTTCGCCTTCTAATATATGGGGTTCATTGCCTACAAAATATCTCATTGTGATTTTATTTAGTTTTCTTATTACCTTTATTGATAACTATACTTTGTTGGTCCCAATGGATATTTGATCTCTAGAACATGAATCGAATATAACAACAACCTGAACATGAATATTTGAATACAATGGAGTACAGGAATTAAATACAATTAAAATCCTAAACCTGCTTATAAGAAACCAACATGTGCAATCGGACGGTTTGTCTCCTCTTGAAAAGTCACGTCTGATGCTTCCTTTGATGTTTGCCGCCGATTCCAAGAGGTGCTTCTACAGGAGGCGTCGATCCATAAGTGGTGTAGGTTATTATTTTTCACTTTGTCGCATCTGGTCCTCGCACTTGTATACTATTCTAATTCACAACCTAAACTAACTAATAACTATTTACATAACAAACCCTTGTACTTAGGATGTGAAGGGATTAGAACTTCATTCACCACCCCCTAATCATGAACATCCTTGAGTTGTTATAGATCTTGAACTCCGAGTAGTTTTATCTTCTCGAATCTCCTCGGTATCCAATGTTTCACATGTATCTTCTTATTCACGAACCTTGCTCCTCACGTTCACTCGAACTCGCTTCACACAAACTTGCTTCACACAAACTTGCTTCACACAAACATTTTGCTTCACACTTGTCTTGACCGTACTTGATTTGTATCACACAACTTCTTCTTGTGTAGTTGTCTCAACATGAACTCTATCGGTCTTGATTAACTTGCCCATCATCATATCACATGACTTGAATCCATCTCGCATTGATTTTAGATAATCTGACCCACGCAGATTTCTCAATCGGTTGTATCACACAACAATTTCTCTAGCGGTTGTATCACACAACAACTCCCTTTTCTGACCCAGTCACAGGATTATTTGTATCTTATTTAACGCGTGTCTTCCCTTGGATTTATCTTTATCACGGTTATCTCTCACAATGGGTTCTTCATCACTGATTGCTACCCTCACAAATTCTTCACTTTTACCTGACCTGGTCCACTCACTGGATTATTTATTGTACCTTTCACAGGTGCTCTCTCCGAATCGCATGATTTCTGACGTTCCATTGATTCATCACAAATCGACTACCCTCTTCCACACGAGTCCGAATCACACAAACCTTTTTGATGTCTCACCAATCGTATTCATTTACTGTTTCACAACTTCAACTTTTTCTGCATTCAATGTTTCCAATTTTGCATTCACTGAACTTTTTTCTTGCACTCACTGCAACAATTTCTCTTCTTCTGTATTTGCTGCATCACCGTGTTTCTTTGCATTTATTGTATCTACCTTTTCTATTCAGCATAGTACTTTGTTTCTGATTGGAAAAGAAAAAAACCTTCGTAACAGCCTTCACCTGGTAACTGGATTCTGCGTAAAATTATTTAGCCTCTCGCCTTCGATTCCTATTGCTTTCGTATGGGAAAAGTAACCAAAACAACAATCATCGAATTTTGATTCTTTGAACCACACACTTCTAATTACTTGAATGATTCCTTCTTCACTAGCTTCTTCTTTACGATCGAGTCACCCGGTCTTTTGAATTTTCTATTTCTTGATTCTTGTATTGAAAAATCTTGGTTCTTCATCTTCGGTAACACCTTTTGGCCTTCACACCATCACCCGCGAATAGAACTGATCACGTATAACCACCTAATTAACTTTTGATTCTTCATGGCACTTCAAACGAAACAAAACAACGCTATTATGCGCTCCTGTACTTGGTTTGATATACTCACCAACCCTAATCTGATTGCTAACTTCGAATTCTCACAACCCTTACTTTCTTGTTTCTAAAATTTCCTGCCACCAATACGAACCACTATACGGCTAAAATTCAATTCCCTTGAATTCAATAAACTTTCAAATCCTTAACCAACATATAACCATAACGCGCAATAACTGAATTCCTGACTATCTAATTCGCACTATAACCCCGAAATCAAAACCTAGATTTAACCCTAGTTCGATAACCATGAACCGAAAAACTAAAACTTACGAATTGAAAAATTAGAGATAAAACCTAATCGCGAATGACTTCCTGCCAATTCGTTGCCTTGCGATTCCCAATGCCTAGAGCCCCACCCTGGTGCTCTGATACCATTTGTGTTGGCCTTAATTGCTTGATCAAAGTTTGATTAGAAGATCCAGGCCAAAAGTGTATATAGTTAAATTCAGTTTAGATGGCGGTTACAAAGTACATGGACTAAAGGTGGCAAACCAAAAGATGATAACCACCACCCCAAGGGTTGCGAAACCCTTTGGGTCGCACCTTTGGATCGTTGGCTTCAAGGGAAAAAAGGAAGAGACACATCGGTTTGAACTTGTGGACAAGAATCAACATACCTCTTCATATTTAATTACAACCACAAGATCCTAGATGTCACACCCCGAACCGCAGCGGAATAAGAGTCGGGGCATAATTGGGTTATCACCAAAGCTCATGATGTTTACTAATATGTTTCATATTTATCAAATTCAAAATTACAACTTCAATATTCCAAACAAGTTTCATACAATTACAAGGAAAAAGTAACTAAATAAACAATCCAAAACCTAAACCGATTTATTCTTCTAAGCCGTTCTATATGTTTCTTGCTGCAACTGGATCACCTGTATCATGTGTAAAAATGGGGGTTTTGGGTCAACAAAAGTTGGCGAGTGAACCTTGTTAGAAAACATTTATTATTGATTTCCTGTTATATTTAATATGGAAAAATTGTGCAATAATCATATGTGAGTAAACGTAAATAAACATACAATAACAAACAATAACAAACCACCTTGCATGAGTATATGACATGAATGATAATGTATATGTTGGCAACGTCACGTTCCGCTCATAGGTAATGGGGAACGGACGGCCTATGATGATGTATGTGCGATCAAGGCTCAATCAAACGGAGCCGATCGTATGTTGGCAACGCCTCGTTCACGCTCATAGGTAATGGGGAAGGTTCCGCTCATAGTAATGGGGAACAGACGGCCTATGATGATGTATGTACTGAAAATGTTAAATTTAATCTAAACATTACCCACACAAACAGTTTATACATATTGAATACACATTTTTGATCAGCGATATGATGGATGCACAAGTGTTTAAATGTAATAAATAATAAGACACATGATACACCCCAAAAAGTGATTAAAACGGGGAATTTGTAGAGATTCACTCACATTGGGTGCGTTCGTTTGATGATGTTGAATGCGCACGAGTTTAGAGGGTTGATCGACGAGGATTAGCTAACCTAAATAATAACGAAAAGGTACGGTAAATAAGTGGATTTTATTAATAATTTTAATAGGATTTAGATATTTTTTGTGAGTTAGTCATTTTCTAACTTTAAAAATATTATTTTTAAGTATTTTTAATTGATTTTTAAATTAAATAAATAAATAAACTATAAAAAAATGTTGACTTTTTGGGTTGACCGTTGACCATTGACCATTGACTTTGACTGTTGACCGGTTCGGTCTTGTGTTTGTTTGCACTGAGTGAGGTTCGAACTTGTGACCTCCCGTACGCGTGCACGCAGCTCTACCAACTGAGCTACGTGTCTAACTCGAAATATTTCTGTTTTTAATTATATTTATATACTATTTAATTTATTCAGAATTCATTTATTTTAAAAAGAATTTTAATTATGTCGAACCGGTGCACATAACAGGTCTCGAACCCGGGACCCGTTGTTTAGCGTTGCACACAGTCCACCGCTGGACTGTGTGTCTAACCTGGCTAAAACATTTGTTTTTATTTCTCTTATATACTAACTGAAAGGTTCCGTATTTAGGTTTTATAAAAAGGTTTGAATATTGTGACGAATCGGAACAAGGACAGACTCGAACTCAGTATCTCTATGTTTCAAATGCACACAGTCCACTGCTGGACTTTGTGTCTAACCCGAGATATAACCCGATTTATATTAAATATATACACAACCTAACTTCATCTTCTTCGTTAAAACAACCCAGACAATTGATATTCGACTGATCTTGTTCAATTCAATTAACGGACATATAAATGATTAAAATGTAACAGATAGGGAAGGTTTTGGAAATGAATGTACCGGAAAGATGATTTTTCTTAGAATCCGGCAAAGGTCGTCGGCTCTGTTTATGCATTCCGTCTGAGCGTACCAATTAACAGTTTTGATTAACTAATTGTGAAATTTACTGACTAAACAAGAATTATCAGAGAGTTTAGATGCTCGTACCGAATCACAGCGTGATTTAGAATTTTTAGAGAATTTCCGGCGGTTGCAGGTTATCCGGTATCGTCGTCTGGGACCGATTCTGGTTGAAGGGTTTGAGTTAGTAAAAGTCTAACAATAGATAGAAGATGAAAGGATTGAGAAATTTACCGTTTTGATGAACGACACGGTTTTCCGGCGAAAGTCCGGTGATATCAGATAGCGATTCCGACGATCAGAAATTAGAGCAAAAGTGAAATTGAAGGTTCTGTGAGTGTTTCTGAGTTGCGAGACAGAGATATTACCGTGTAAATTTGGAAGTGAATGATTTCGGTTATCAAACTCGAAAATCATATGAATCGAGTTTCAGTTGAAGACTGAATTGATTAAAACGTGGGTTGTAATGAATTTATCGGTTATAATCAATAACTCACGATCACTCAATCGTCTGGATGGTTGAAAGCCGATTATCGGTTTCAGTTTTTGGCGCAAACAGTGAATTCACGGTAACTTAAGTTTTATTTGTTTCCTTGATTACACAAAAGCATCAAGTGGAGGAGTGGTTAAGTGTTGGTTGTTATGTCTTCCGGCTGACCCGGGTTCGAAACCCGGCAGCCCATTTTCATTTTTAATTACTTTATTTTTATTTTTTAACAATTTTAATTTCCATATTCTAAAATGTTTATTAGTTATGTATTGTTTAAAATTAAAATGAGCATTAAATGATCAACGAAAAATGTAACTGACTATTCGATTAATAAACGAAGCGGGTTTTGGAAACCCGTTTTTCGACGGATGTTACAGTATCCCCTACTTTTATAAATTTCGTCCCGAAATTTAAGTAGTAGTGGTAACAGGAAAAAGATGCGGGTATTTTTCGCGCATTGAGTCTTCACGTTCCCAAGTAACTCAGGTCCTCGTTTCGACTCCCAGCGTACCCTAACAATTGGAATACGACTCCGTCTTAAACATTTTTCTCCGAAGTCCATGATCTCTACTGGTCTTTCAATGAAGTGCATAGATTCATCAATCTGAATATCTTCTAGGGGAATATGGAGATTTTCATCGGCGAGGCACTTCTTCAAGTTTGATACGTGGAATGTGGGGTGAATTCTGTTGAGTTCTTCTGGTAGGTCAAGCTTGTATGCTACAGGTCCTACTCTTTCGAGTATCTTGAAAGGTCCTACGTAGCGTGGTGCTAGCTTGCCCTTCTGGCCAAAACGAACTACTCCCTTCCACGGTGATACTTTTAAAAGTACTTGATCACCAATGTTAAACTCCAAGGGCTTTCGTCGTTTGTCTGCATAACTCTTTTGACGACTTTGTGCCGCTAGAAGATTGTTTCGAATTTGATAGATCTTTTCTGTTGTTTCTTGAATCAACTTGGACCGGTGATTTGAGCTTCTCCAATTTCGTGCCAACATACTGGAAATCGGCACTTACGACCATATAAAGCTTCGAAAGGTGCCATGCCGATACTTGAATGATAGCTGTTGTTGTACGAAAATTCAACTAATGGTAGATGAGCGTCCCAATTTCCCTTGAAGTCTATGACACATGCTCGAAGCATATCTTCAAGAGTTTGGATGGTGCGTTCAGATTGCCATCAGTTTGAGGATGATAAGCGGTACTGAGGTCTAATCGTGTACCCAAAGCGGCTTGTACGGCATGCCATGTTCATGAAGTGAAACGACCATCACGATCGGAAATAATGCTTAATGGTACACCATGACGGCTTACGATCTCGCTGATGTAGATACGAGCTAACTTCTCGTTCCTGAAGTCCTCGCGAATCGGAATGAAGTGAGCTGATTTTGTAAGACGATCAATGATTACCCATATAGTGTCATACCCATTGGAGGTGCGAGGTAACCCGGTAATAAAGTCCATGGTTATGTTTTCCCACTTCCATACAGGTATTTCAGGTTGGACCAGAAGTCCTGAGGGTCTTTGATGTTCAGCTTTTACTTTGGAACATGTAAGGCACTTGGAAATGAAAACAGCGATATCCTTCTTCATGCCAGGCCACCAGTAGGTGTATCGAAGGTCTTGATACATCTTGTCGGCTCCTGGGTGTACAGAGTACCGTGTTTTGTGCGCCTCATTCATAAGGAAATCACGAAGGTTATTGTGATCAGGAATCCATATGCGATCTAGATAGTACAGAATACCGTCGGATTTAGTTTCGATTTTAAGTTCAGCTCCACAAGAAAGCTCATTGCGTACGTCGTTTTCCGTTATTGAAACATGTTGGGCTTCTCGGATTTGATCTTTGATGTCGGTTATGATTTGCGAACATAGAAGACGAATGGAGTTCGCATAACCCTTTCGACTGAGTGCATCGGCCACCACGTTTGCCTTGCCAGGATGATACCGAATTTCACAGTCGTAGTCATTAAGAAGTTCGACCCATCTCCGTTGCCTCATGTTTAACTCCTTTTGGTTGAAGATATGTTGGAGGCTCTTGTGGTCAGTGTATATTTCACACTTGGTACCGTAGAGGTAATGTCTCCATATCTTAAGAGCGAACACAACGGCTCCAAGTTCTAGTCGTGGGTGGTGTAGTTCTTCTCATGAGTTTTGAGTTGCCTAGAAGCATAAGCTATCATCTTTCCTCTTTGCATTAGAACACAGCCTAGTCCTTGCCCTGACGCGTCGCAATAAACCACGAAGTCATCACAACCTTCAGGAAGTGTGAGGATAGGTGCGTCACAGAGTTTTTGTTTAAGGGTTTGGAAGGCTTCTTCTTGTTTGGGTCCCCATATGAAGGGTTTTCCTTTATGTGCTAAAGCCGTGAGTGGTACAGCGATGCGGGAGAAATTTGCAATGAAACGGCGATAATAACCAGCCAAACCAAGGAATGATCTTACTTCGGTAGGTGTACGTGGCGCTTGCCATTCTTGTACTGCTTTGATCTTTGAGGGGTCGACATGTATTCCCTTGTCATTGACGACATGTCCAAGGAATTGTACCTCTTTTAACCAGAATTCGCATTTGGAGAATTTGGCGTAGAGCTTTTCATTCCCTAAGATGTAAGGATGAGTCGAAGGTGTCGTTCATGATCAGACTTACTTTGAGTAAATGAGGATGTCGTCATGAAGACTATAACAAAGCGATCGAGATAGGGTTTACAGACTCTGTTCATTAGATCCATGAAAACAGCTGGAGCGTTGGTTAGACCAAATGGCATGACCATGAATTCATAATGACCATAACGAGTTCGGAAGGCGGTCTTTGGGACGTCTTCTTCATGTACTCTGAGTTGATGATAACCAGAACGAAGGTCGATTTTTGAAAAACAGCTGGCGCCTTGAAGTTGGTCAAGAAGATCATCGATGCGAGGTAATGGGTAGCGGTTCTTAACCGTTAACTTGTTGAGTTCTCTGTAGTCGATACACATGCGAAACGTTCCATCTTTCTTCTTCACAAAAAGGACAGGTGCACCCCAAGGCGATGAGCTAGGACGTATGAATCCTTTGTCAGTCAGCTCTTGCAATTGACTGGCTAGCTCTTGCATTTCGGATGGGGCTAACCTATAAGGAGATTTTGCAACTGGCGTAGCTCCAGGTATAAGATCAATGTGGAATTCGACTTCTCTCACGGGAGGAAGTCCTGAAATGTCGTCAGGAAAAACTTGCGGAAAATCTTTTACTACTGGGATGTCTTCAAGTTTCTTCTCCTTGGTTCCCTTTTTGACGACATGCGTTAGGAATGCGACATAATTCTTGCGGAGATATTTTCGGGCTTGAAGACAGGACATTAATTTGAGTCCCTTCGAAGTGATTTCTCCAAAGATTCATAGAGTCTGACCGTTTGCAAGAGGAATGCGAATGAACTTTTCGCGGCATACAACTTCAGCATGATGTTGGCTGAACCAGTCCATACCAATTATAATGTCGAAACTTCCCAACTTCATAGGAATGAGGTCAACTGGAAAATCGTGATCGTTTAGGGTGAGAGTACAATTGCGTATAATAGAGTTTAATGAGACCGGTTTTCCGTCCGCAACTTCTACCGTTATGGATTCCATGAGTTTATCACGAGTTTGGTTGAGGATAGGTTCAAATTCTAAGGACACAAAACTTTTATCCGCGCCAGTATCAAATAACATGGATGCATAACTACCATTGATGAGAAACGTACCGTTAACCACATTGTTGTCAGCCCTAGCTTGATTGGCGTTGATGTTGAAAGCTCTTCCTCTTGCAGGTGGAGGAGCTTGGTTAGCCTGGTTTACTGGATTAGCTTGAGCTTGGGCATGGATGATGTTCACCAAGCGTGGACAGGTGTTCCTGAAATGGTTCGGGTCTCCACAGTTGTAACAAGCCCACATAGGTTGCACCATGGGATAGTTGGGTTGGTAGTAGGATCGGGCTACATGTTGGGCAGGTGGTAGGAGTAAAGGTTGTTGGGCTTGACCCACTATCTGATGATGGGTTTGGGTTGAGGGCTGATGGCGGTTCGTTCGCTGAAGTACGCGACAGGTTTGAATGGTGTGACCTGCGCGGCCACAGCCGGTGCAATGCTGGCAGGGATGATCAGGAAAGTGATGGTATTGGCAACGGTTGCATTTTGGGTATGGGCCGGAGTATGGCTTTTTATATGGTGCAGGTGAGGGGGCAACTTGAGTGATGGGTGCAGCAGGGATAGGGAAATTTGTTTGTGTGACAGCAAAGTTTCTGGTGTTTCGTTTCCTCTTATTAGCAAACTTTGAGGGGGGGTGGAATGGTTTGGAGTTTGGCCCTCAATGGGGCTTTCTTTTTCTCGTCCTTAAATTTGCCGTTACGAATACGATTCTCGGTAAGCTCGGTAGCTAGTTCCATAGCAGCTTCGACTGTTGCAGGCGAAGTGCTTAGAACTGAGTCTTGAATTTTCGAGGGGAGGCCTCGAATATAGTGTTCAACTAAGCGGTATACTGGGTGAACAAGTTGGGGATCATTTTGATTCAACTCTAGAAACCTTTTGTTGTAGGAAGTATGATCTCCCTCCTTTTGCTTCAACGAGTGAAATTCATCCTCTAACTTTTTGATCTCTCTTCTTGGACAGAAGCGTCTCGTCATGATTTCCCTTAACTCCTCCCATGTTAAGGCCATTGCATCTTCGATTCCTCTCTTACCTTTTTCTGTATTCCACCAGGTAAGAGCTACTCCAAATAGTCTCCCAGTTGCGTAACGTACCTTGCGATCCTCGGGACAATCGCAATTGAGGAAGGTGTTTTCCATTTCCTCAAACTAGTGGAGGAGAGCAGTGACACCTTCGGTCCCTTCAAATTTCGGGGGATCGCAAGACTTGAAGTGTTTGTAAGAGCACTTTTTGGAGGGAGGGTTGTCGACGTTCTGGTCTTCCTGATGGGGAGGATTGATGGAATTTGTGGCGAGAGCTTGTTGGACTTGAATTACGATATCAGGAAGCACCGCGGCCATTTGTTTTGCGATTTGGGTGGCCAAGCGTTCGTTTGACCTTCCTGACCTTCTACCCCCACGTTGCTGCCTAGCCGACATCTACAGGAACATACATAAGAAGATTGTGAGTTTAAGGAGTCTTTTTAGGTGTCATGTGTCTAAAAAAAATAACATAAACATCAATAATGAAACTACATCCATAGGATGTCTTGGGTTTGCTCATGTTTAGGCCTCCAATGTCCCTCATACCTTCACCTGTATAGTCATGTGGGCCCCCATGACTATTGGCTTAGTAGGATTCACATTGGTGTTGGCGGTTTAACACTCGCATCACCCAATGAAAACCATGAAATATGTTTGCGAGATGTATGGTCGGAGGGTGTCCAGGTGTAGACACAATGACAACTCAAAGTGGGGTTAGCTCACATGACGTTTGGTATAGCATGCTTTGGCCTAATAGGTCCTTCGTACTCTCATCGTTAGTCCCCAGGTAGGCAAACTGGTCCTTTATTTTGGATTTATACGAATGCCAAGCCTAGACAGGACGTTCCGACTACCGGTACTTGTACCCTTCCAGTTACTACATGCCCGTCATGAGAACTCACTTTGATGTGATTTGAAAATACAAAAATCGTTGCAAAAGTCATGGAAATTGTGTGGTGTGTGCTCTCATGGATATGATATGTTATGAGAATATGATTCATGATAGGCATTGTATAATAATATGTACTTATGAACATGCTTGCATAACATTGAATGTAACAATAAACATAAAGCATATAAACATCATGAATTTTGCATGTAACACACAAACAATTTAAAAATTCTAATCAACTATAGTATAGGCTCTAAGGGTCTAATAACCTATCCTATATCCCTATAGTCATGGCTCTGATACCAATCTGTCACACCCCGACCCGCAGCGGAATAAGAGTCGGGGCATAATTGGGTTATCACCAAAGCTCATGATGTTTACTAATATGTTTCATATTTATTAAATTCAAAATTACAACTTCAATATTCCAAACAAGTTCATACAATTACAAGGAAAAAGTAACTAAATAAACAATCCAAAACCTAAACCGATTTATTCTTCTAAGCCGTCCTACATGTTTCTTGCTGCAACTGGATCACCTGTATCATGTGTAAAAATGGGGGTTTTGGGGTCAATAAAAGTTGGCGAGTGAACCTTGTTAGAAAACATTTATTATTGATTTCCTGTTATATTTAATATGGAAAAATTCAATATGTGAGCAAACGTAAATAAACATACAATAACAAACACCACCTTGCATGAGTATATGACATGAATGATAATGTATATGTTGGCAACGTCACGTTCCGCTCATAGGTAATGGGGAACGGACGGCCTATGATGATGTATGTGCGATCAAGGCTCAATCAAACGGAGCCGATCGTATGTTGGCAACGCCTCGTTCACGCTCATAGGTAATGGGGAACGGTTCCGCTCATAGGTAATGGGGAACAGATGGCCTATGATGATGTATGTACTGAAAATGATAAATTTAATCTAAACATTACCCACACAAACAGTTGATACATATTGAATACACATTTTTGATCAGCGATATGATGGATGCACAAGTGTTTAAATCTAATAAATAATAAGACACATGATACACCCCAAAAAGTGATTAAAATGGGGAATTTGTAGAGATTCACTCACATTGGGTGCGTTCGTTTGATGATGTTGAATGCGCACGAGTTTAGAGGGTTGATCGACGAGGATTAGCTAACCTAAATAATAACGAAAAGGTACGGTAAATAAGTGGATTTTATTAATAATTTTAATAGGATTTTTAGATATATTTTTGTGAGTTTAAGGTCATTTTCTAAATTTAAAAATATTATTTTTAAGTATTTTTAATTGATTTTTAAATTAAATAAATAAATAAAATATAAAAAAATGTTGACTTTTTGGGTTGACCGTTGACATTGACCATTGACTTTGACTGTTGACCGGTTCGGTCTTGTGTTTGTTTGCACTGAGTGAGGTTCGAACTTGTGACCTCCCGTACGCGTGCAAGCAGCTCTACCAACTGAGCTACGTGTCTTGTCACACCCCGACCCGCAGCGGAAAAGGTGATCGGGGCATGATTGGGTTATCATCAAAGCTCATGACATTTATTTTAACGTTTCATATTCATTAATACAATTTAATGGAAATTTACAATCATAATTACATCAATGACCTAAACATTAGTCTAAGCTTCTTTGTTTTCTTCTAAGGCATTTCCTATGTTTTCCTTGCTTCATCCTGTTCACCTGTATCATGTGTAAAAGGGTTTTTGGATCAACAAAAAGTTGGCGAGTGAATCCTGTGGAAAACATTTGAACAAGTTTATTTAATTGATTATGAAATAAAGTGCACAACCACACATGAGTAAAAATAGATGTAAACTTATTCACAATTCAATTTAATATTAAACAATACACATATGAACAATAATGGATAGTTTAGAGGCACGCGTTGCTCAACTCGTCTCTCACGAGGAACTGATGGGCCTAATGAATGAATTGCATAAACATGATAATATGAAAGACATAACTACAAACAATATAAACTCAATACTACACACATGAACAATAATGGATTTGTTTTGAGGCACGCGTTGCTCAACTCGTCTACCACGAGGAACTGATGGGCTTAATGAATTATTTGCGTATAAGTGGACAAAATGAAATACATAATTACAACAATAATAACAATCTAAGTTTAGATCACGATATGGTATGGCACAAGTTTAAATAAACGAGTTAATTATTTTGTGACACATGACACATCCCAAAACATGTAATTAAAAAGGGGAGTTGTAAGATTCACTCACAGTGGGTGCGTTCGGTTTATGATGTTGAATGCATGCGAAGTGGTTTTAACCACGAGTGAAATTAACCTAGATAATGGCATAATGTTTCGGTAAGTAAACGGATTTTATTAATCCATTTTAGTAGGATTGTTGGGTGTATTTTTGTGAGTTTAAGGCTATTTTCTAACCTTAAAAATGTTATTTTTAAGTATTTTTAATTGATTTTTAATTAAAATAAATAAATAAAAATAATAAAAAAAAAGTTGACTTTTTTTGACCGTTGACCTTGACTGTTTTGACCGATTCGTATGCGTGTAAGTGTGCGCTGAGTGAGGCTCGAACCCGAGACCTCCCGTACGCGTGCACGCAGCTCTACCAACTAAGCTACGTGTCTAACCCGAAATATTTCTGTTTTTAATTATATTTATATATTAATTAGATTAATCAGAAAATCCTTCATTTTTATTTTTTTTTAAAAACGATTTTAATCCAAGACTCGGTGCACTCCACAGGTCTCGAACCCGGGACCTGTGGTTTATGCTAACACACAGTCCACCGCTGGACTGTGTGTCCAACTTGTTAACTAAACTGATTTTTATTATACTTAAATACAACCTAAGTATTTTCATTTCTTACTTAAATAAAAAGTTTAATAATTATCCGGGCCGGTGCGGTAGCCCGGACTCGAACTCGTGTCCTGTGATTTAAACATACACACAGTCCACCACTGGACTGTGTGTCTAACTTGGTTATTATTCCGGTTATTATTAAACTTAACATATACAGTGGTGACTCCGGTTCGGTTAACAAAAAAAGACATTTTTATTAAGGCAGCGTGTGTGGGACAAGATTCGAACTCGAGACGTTTACGTGTTTATTGTGCACACAGTCCACCGCTGGACTGTGTGTCTAACCCGAGTTATAACTTGATTTTAATTATACTTAAACACTGCAGAAACTTCGTCTTCTTCGTTGATTTTAACCAGAAACGATGACTGACTGGTTCGAAGTCTTTAATCATGTTCGTTAGCGTTTTTTAGTTAATTACAGGTGAGATATAAATAAAAAGAAAGAGAAATTATGCGTAAGGTATACCGACTGGACTCCTCTGTTTCTCCGGCAGAACTCCGGCGACAGCAACAGGTTCCGGCGTCGTGTGTCTTGCATCAGCGAGTCTTCAGGAAGCTTGAAAAGGATGTGGGTGACTTCGGTATAAGCTCAGGGGGTTCAGTAAAGCTCAGAAGTGAAGGGTTCGGTTTTTCGGCGAGGTACAGAAGTTTTCCGGCGAGTGAAATTACGTCGGGTAAAGGTGCGGTTTTGAGCGAAAAAGCTTGCAGAGGTTTGAGGGGGTATTTATAAGGCAGGTTATCGATGAACTTGGTCCAATTTCCGACTTGATTCAAAGTCATTACGTTTTCCGGCGGTTATAGTTTGTGTCGCGGACTCAGGCGTCGGTTATAACCGATGTCCTAGTAAATGTTTACGTTATAACTGAAGATATCGTAATTTCTTAGCGAGTTAGTCGGGATTTCCGACACTGAAATTTGGGCGCCGGTTTTGAATTCGGAAAAGTATGTTATGAATTAAATGATTCTAATAATTAACAAGAAGCATGAGTGGCGCAGTGGTTGGAGAGTTGAGTGTTAAGTTGTGTTGACCGGCTGACTGACCCCGGTTCGAAACCCGGCAGTGCCAAATCATTTTTATTTTCTGATTTTTAACAGTTTTTCAAAAACAAATTATATTCCAATATAATAATTGATTATGTATCGTTTAAAATTATTTTGGGCATTAAATTCGCAACGAAATTTTTAACTGATTGTTCGGTTAATAAACGGAGAGGGTTTGGTAAAATCCGTTTTTTTTACGGATGTTACAGTATCCCCTGCTTTTTAGAAATTTCATCCCGAAATTTAAGGTGATATATTTGACTAAAAGAATGATGGTGTTTAGTTTGACAGTTACATGCTTAGAAAAAGTAAGGGTTTAAGTTTTTTTTGTTTGAGGCGGTAACGTTCCTTGTAAGGGTTAAGTACCCTATTACAGGAATCGCTTTTTGTTGCCTACTGTAAAAGTATTGATAAGCAGAATTGATTCGCTAAATATGATATCATGCATAAGAGTTTGGATATGTTTGGAAGGGTATGGTTATATCCTATGGCAAAACTTCTAATACTACAACCTACATAGAACTTCTCATAACCATCTAACAATACCTCTGATCCTTTGACAAGAATACTTATATATAGGAAGTACCAGCGGCGTATCCACCATATTCTTGTCAAATTTTCATTGGTTTTATCAGTAAGTTATGATTGGTTCTATGACTATAGAACATAAATAAACACAACAGCTAATATTTGAATCCACATTCTGATAGCATATACGTTTGAATGGTGACAGTTCCTCTCTCGTTTGTTATGATGGAGAGGTTAGTTTATGTAGAAATAGAGCACAGTCCAATTTCTTTAAATAGCGAGATGATATCAATGTAACACAAATTTCAACCAAGGCAATACTAAATCCTACATGGAACTTCTCATAACCGCCTGATAATGCCTCTGATCCTTTGGCAAGAATACTTATATATAGGAAGTACCAGCGGCGTATCCACCATATTCTTGCCAAATTTTCATTGGTTTTATCCACAAGTTATGATTAGTTACCAAGAAACTACTAAATCCTACATAGAACTTCTCATAACCGTCTGACAATGCCTCTGATCCTTTGACAAGAATACTTATATATAGGAAGTACCAGCGGCGTATCCACCATATTCTTGTCAAATTTTCATTGGTTTTATCAGTAAGTTATGATTGGTCTATGACTATAAACTAATAACACAACAGCTAATATTTGAATCCACATTCTGATAGCATATACGTTGAATGGTGACAGTTCCTCTCTCGTTTGTTATGAGGAGATGTTAGTTTATGTAGAAATAGAGCACAATCCAATTCTTAAATAGCGAGATGATATGAATGTAACAAAATTTCAACCAGGCAATACTAAATCCTACATGAAACTCTCATAACCGCTCATAATGCCTCTGATCTTTGCAAGAATACTTATATCATAGGAAGTACCAGCGCGTATCACCATATTCTTGCCAAATTTTCATTGGTTTTATCCACAAGTTATGATTAGTTACCAAGAAATACTAAATCCTACATAGAACTTCTCATAACCGTCTGACAATGCCTCTGATCTTTGACAAGAATACTTATATATAGGAAGTACCAGCGGCGTATCCACCATATTCTTGTCAAATTTGCATTGGTTTTATCAGTGTTATGATTAGTCCTATGTGACTCTACAAACCAATACAACAAACACAAGATACTGAAAATGAAAAATGTCTGTGCGATCAAGGCTCAATCAAACGGAGCCGATCGTATTGCATGTACTGAAAATGAAAATGTCTGTGCGATCAAGGCTCAATCAAGCGGAGCCGATCGTATTGCATGTACTGAAAATAATAAACTTAATCTAAACAACAATCACACAAACAGCCTATACATGGAACCTCTCATAACCGCCTGATAATGCCTCCGATCATTTGACAAGAATACTTATATATAGGAAGTACCAGCGGCGTATCCACCATATTCTTGTCAAATTTTCATTGACTTTATCCACAAGTTATGATTAGTTCTATGTGACTCTACTACAAACACAACAACCACAAAATACTGATAATGAAAATGTCTGTGCGATCAAGGCTCAATCAAACGGAGCCGATCGTATTGCATGTACTGAAAATGAAAATGTCTGTGCGATCAAGGCTCAATCAAGCGGAGCCGATCGTATTGCATGTACTGAAAATAATAAACTTAATCTAAACAACAATCACACAAACAGCCTATACATGGAACCTCTCATAACCGCCTGATAATGCCTCCGATCATTTGACAAGAATACTTATATATAGGAAGTACCAGCGGCGTATCCACCATATTCTTGTCAAATTTTCATTGACTTTATCCACAAGTTATGATTAGTTCTATGTGACTCTACTACAAACACAACAACCACAAAATACTGATAATGAAAATGTCTGTGCGATCAAGGCTCAATCAAACGGAGCCGATCGTATTGCATGTACTGAAAATGAAAATGTCTGTGCGATCAAGGCTCAATCAAACGGAGCCGATCGTATTGCATGTACTGAAATAATAAACTTAATCTAAACAACAATCACACAAACAGCCCATACATGAACCTCTATACGCTGATAATGCTCCGATCATTTGACAAGAATACTTATAATAGGAAGTACCAGCGGCGTATCCACCCTATTCTGTCAAATTTTCATTGACTTTATCGCAAGTTATGATTAGTTCTATACGACTCTACAACAAACACAACACACAAAATACCCATAATGAAATGTCTGTGCGATCAATGCTCAATCAAAGGAGCGATCGTATTGCTTGTATGAAAATAAAAGTCTGTGCGATCAAGGCTCAATCAAACAGAGCCGATCGTATGTGGGCACGCAGGTTCAACTCATAATGAAATGGGACATGCTCAACGCTCATAATGTAATGGGTAGCGGCGCCTATGAAATTGCATGTATGAAATAATAAACAATAATTACTCAAACAGTTACACATGGAACCTCTCATAATCGCAGATAATGCTTCTAATCCTTGACAAGAATACTTATTTATATGGAGTACCGCGGCGTATCACCATATCTTGTCAAAGTTCATTGGCTTTATCCTTAAGTTATGTTTGGTTCTATGTGATAAAGAAAAACATAAAACTAAACGATTGGAGTCGAATCTGGTCTTCGTGAGAGACTGTTGGGTATCTTCGTTTGGCCGTCTTTATCTTCGAAGGATTGGCGTTGATGTTGAAGACTCTTCCTCTGCTGTGGCCTAGCGTTGGTTTCTGGTTTACTGTTAACTGGTTTGATTGGCTTGAGCTTGATGACGTTAACCAATTGAGGGCATGTGTTTCTAAAGTGGGTAGGGTCGCCACAATTGAAACAAGCTCGAACATATGGGAACATGGGGTATTGGGGTTGTTGATAGGTTTGGACCATGCTTTGAGTAGGGGAAGGGATTTGGTTTTGAAAGGTGCGGCAAACCTTGCTCAAATGACCATAGCGTCCACAAGTTGCACATAGTCGACAAGGTAAGGTAAGGGGATGGTGATAAAAACAGTTGTTGCATGAGGGTGAGGTCCAAGATATGGTTTCTTATTTGGGTAAGTTGAGTTGGGTGCCACTTGAGTGATTGGGATAGCTTGGATGGGTATGGCGTGTGAAATTAGTTGATTTGTTGGATAGCAGCGAAAAGTTGCCCATCTCTTTTTCTCTTAGAATTGGGTTGAGAAGGGGATTCGGTTTGGGTGCAGTCGGAGGTTTCAGTCGATGCTTTATCCTTCTTCTTCTCCTCCTTGAAGTCTTGGTTCCGGATTCGGTTCTCGGTGAGCGCTGTTGCTAGCTCCATTGCTGCTTCCAAAGTTGCAGGCGAGGTACTTATTACAGAGTCTTGAATCTTTGACGGAAGACCACGAATGTAGTGCTCGATCAAATGGTAGAGGGGAGTGAACATGTTGGGAACCATTTGATGTAACTCGAGGAATCTTTTGTTGTATGTGGTGTGGTCTCCTTCCTTTTGCTTCAACGAATAAAATTCATCTTCTAATTTCTTGTTTCGCTCCTTGGGCAAAATCGTCTGGTCATGATTTCCTTCAATTCGTTCCAAGTTAAAGTCATAGCATCTTCCACACCTCGTTTGGCCTTCTCTGTATTCCACCAAGTAAGTGCTATCCCATATAATCGACCGGTAGCATACCGCACTTTGCGATCATCGGGACAATCGTAATTTAGAAAGGTGTTCTCCATTTCTTCAAACTAATGGAGGAGAGCGGTGACGCCTTCAGTCCCTTTGTATTTCGGAGGGTCGCATGATTTGAAATGCTTGTAGGTGCATTTAGTGGTATTTGGGGGAGAGTTGATAATGTTTTGGTTTTCTTGATTGACAGGATTAGCGGTAAGTGCTTGTTGTACTTGAATTACAATGTTGGGTATTACGGCAGCCATTTGTTGAGCGATTAGGGCAGCCATGCGTTCGCGGGCTTTTCCTGCTCTCGTCTTCCTACGGGCGTGGTTAGAAGACATCTACAAGGAATACAAGTCAAGAGTATGAGTTGGATGCTTTTGGGATCATGGGTCGCATTCAGGAATGAACATTCATAAAATAATTATAGAAAAATAAATCTACTACATCCATAGGATGTCTTGGGCTTTGCTCGCCATTAGGCCCTACATGCCGCCATACTTCACCTTCGTAATCATGTGGGCCCCCATGAATACCGGGTTTTTCATATGGTTCGCATGGGTTTGCCTGGTTGCGTACACTAAAACCCGGAGAAAATCAAGAAATATGTATACAACGTGTGATATTCAGAATGTGTCCAGGTGTAGACACGGTGACACCTCAAAGTGGGTTAGTTCGAACGACGTTTGGTGTGGCATGCTTTGGCCTAATAGGTCCTTCGTCTCTCATCGTTAGTCCCCAGGTAGGCAAACTGGTCCGTTATATTGGATTTATACGGAATGCCAACCTAGACAGGACGTTCCGACTACCGGTACTTGTACCCTTCCAGTTACTACATGCCCGTCGCAGAACTTACTTTGATGAGATTTGAAAATTGCAACAAAATCTTTGAATAATGAGAGTATGAAAATGAATTGAATATATGAACATTGATATATGTATAATGAATATGTATATAAGTATGTATGTTTGACTGTAAGTATAAACAAATATGAAACAAATAAATATCACAAGTTTGTATGTAACCACCTAATCAATTAAAATTTAGGCAGACTATAGTATAGGCTCTAAGGGTCTAATAACCTATCATATATCCCTATAGTCATGGCTCTGATACCAATCTGTCACACCCCGACCCGCAGCGGAAAAGGTGATCGGTGCATGATTGGGTTATCATCAAAGCTCATGACATTTATTTTAACGTTTCATATTCATTAATACAATTTAATGGAAATTTACAATCATAATTACATCAATGACCTAAACATTTAGTCTAAGCTTCTTTGTTTTCTTCTAAGGCATTTCCTATGTTTTCCTTGCTTCATCCTGTTCACCTGTATCATGTGTAAAAGGGTTTTTGGATCAACAAAAAGTTGGCGAGTGAATCCTATGGAAAACATTTGAACAAGTTTATTTAATTGATTATGAAATAAAGTGCACAACCACACATGAGTAAAAATAGATGTAAACTTATTCATAATTCAATTTAATATTAAACAATACACATATGAACAATAATGGATAGTTTAGAGGCACGCGTTGCTCAACTCGTCTCTCACGAGGAACTGATGGGCCTAATGAATGAATTGCATAAACATGATAATATGAAAGACATAACTACAAACAATATAAACTCAATACTACACACATGAACAATAATGGATTTGTTTTGAGGCACGCGTTGCTCAACTCGTCTACCACGAGGAACTGATGGGCTTAATGAATGAATTGCGTATAAGTGGACAAAATGAAATACATAATTACAACAATAATAACAATCTAAGTTTAGATCACGATATGGTATGGCACAAGTTTAAATAAACGAGTTAATTATTTTGTGACACATGACACACCCCAAAACGTGTAATTAAAAAGGGGAGTTGTAAGATTCACTCACAGTGGGTGCGTTCGGTTTATGATGTTGAATGCATGCGAAGTGGTTTTAACCACGAGTGACATTAACCTAGATAATGGCATAATGTTTCGGTAAGTAAACGGATTTTATTAATCCATTTTAGTAGGATTGTTGGGTGTATTTTTATGAGTTTAAGGCTATTTTCTAACCTTAAAAATGTTATTTTTAAGTATTTTTAATTGATTTTTAATTAAAATAAATAAATAAAAATAATTAAAAAAAAAGTTGACTTTTTTTTGACCGTTGACCTTGACTGTTTGACCGATTCGTATGCGTGTAAGTGTGCGCTGAGTGAGGCTCGAACCCGAGACCTCCCGTACGCGTGCACGCAGCTCTACCAACTGAGCTACGTGTCTAACCCGAAATATTTCTGTTTTTAATTATATTTATATATTAATTAGATTAATCAGAAAATCCTTTATTTTTATTTTTTTTTAAAAACGATTTTAATCCAAGACTCGGTGCGCTCCACAGGTCTCGAACCCGGGACCTGTGGTTTATGCTAAGACACAGTCCACCGCTGGACTGTGTGTCCAACTTGTTAACTAAACTGATTTTTATTATACTTAAATACAACCTAAGTATTTTCATTTCTGACTTAAATAAAAAGTTTAATAATTATCCGGGCCGGTGCGGTAGCCCGGACTCGAACTCGTGTCCTGTGATTTAAACATACACACAGTCCACCACTGGACTGTGTGTCTAACTTGGTTATTATTCCGGTTATTATTAAACTTAACATATACAGTGGTGACTCCGGTTCGGTTAACAAAAAAAAGACATTTTTATTAAGGCTGCGTGCGTGGGACAAGATTCGAACTCGAGACGTTTACGTGTTTATTGTGCACACAGTCCACCGCTGGACTGTGTGTCTAACCCGAGTTATAACTTGATTTTAATTATACTTAAACACTACAGAAACTTCGTCTTCTTCGTTGATTTTAACCAGAAACGATGACTGACTGGTTCGAAGTCTTTAATCATGTTCGTTAGCGTTTTTTAGTTAATTACAGGTGAGATATAAATAAAAAGAAAGAGAAATTAGGCGTAAGGTATACCGACTGGACTCCTCTGTTTCTCCGGCAGAACTCCGGCGACAGCAACAGGTTCCGGCGTCGTGTGTCTTGCAGCAGCGAGTCTTCAGGAAGCTTGAAAAGGATGTGGGTGACTTCGGTATAAGCTCAGGGGGTTCAGTAAAGCTCAGAAGTGAAGGGTTCGGTTTTCCGGAGAGGTACAGAAGTTTTCCGGCGAGTGAAATTACGTCGGGTAAAGGTGCGGTTTTGAGCGAAAAAGCTTGCAGAGGTTCGAGGGGGTATTTATAAGGCAGGTTATCGATGAACTTGATCCAATTTCCGACTTGATTCAAAGTCATTACGTTTTCCGGCGGTTATAGTTTGTGTCGCGGACTCAGGCGTCGGTTATAACCGATGTCCTAGTAAATGTTTATGTTATAACTGAAGATATCGTAATTTCTTAGCGAGTTAGTCGGGATTTCCGACGACTGAAATTTGGGCGCCGGTTTTGAATTCGGAAAAGTATGTTATGAATTAAATGATTCTAATAATTAACAAGAAGCATGAGTGGCGCAGTGGTTGGAGAGTTGAGTGTTAAGTTTTGTTGACCGGCTGACTGACCCAGGTTCGAAACCCGGCAGTGCCAAATCATTTTTATTTTCTGATTTTTAACAGTTTTTCAAAAACAAATTATATATTCCAATATAATAATTGATTATGTATCGTTTAAAATTATTTTGGGCATTAAATTCGCAACGAAATTTTTAACTGATTGTTCGGTTAATAACGGAGCGGGTTTGGTAAAATCCGTTTTTTTACGGATGTTACATGTCTAACCCGAAATATTTCTGTTTTTAATTATATTTATATACTATTTAATTTATTCAGAATTCATTTATTTTAAAAAGAATTTTAATTATGTCGAACCGATGCACATAACAGGTCTCGAACCCGGGACCCATTGTTTAGCGTTGCACACAGTCCACCGCTGGACTGTGTGTCTAACTGGTTAAAACACTTGTTTTTATTTCTCTTATATACTAACTGAAAGGTTCCATATTTAGGTTTTATAAAAAGGTTTGAATATTGTGACGAATCGGAACAAGGACAGACTCGAACTCGGTATCTCTATGTTTCAAATGCACACAGTCCACCGCTGGACTGTGTGTCTAACCCGAGATATAACCCGATTTATATTAAATATATACACAACCTAACTTCATCTTCTTCGTTAAAACAACCCAGACAATTGATATTCGACTGATCTTGTTCAATTCAATTAACGGACATATAAATGATTAAAATGTAACGGATAGGGAAGGTTTTGGAAATGAATATACCGGAAAGATGATTTTTCTCAGAACTCCGGCAAAGGTCGTCGGCTCTGTTTATGCATTCCGTCTGAGCGGACCAATTAACAGTTTTGATTAACTAATTGTGAAATTTAGTGACTAAACAAGAATTATCAGAGAGTTTAGATGCTCGTACCGAATCACAGCGTGATTTCAGAATTTTCAGAGAATTTCCGGCGGTTGCAGGTTATCCGGTATCGTCGTCTGGGACCGATTTTGGTTGAAGGGTTTGAGTTAGTAAAAGTCTAACAATAGATAGAAGATGAAAGGATTGAGAAATTTACCGTTTTGATGAACGACACGGTTTTCCGGCGAAAGTCCGGTGATATCAGATAGCGATTCCGACGATCAGAAATTAGAGCAAAAGTGAAATTGAAGGTTCTGTGAGTGTTTCTGAGTTGCGAGACAGAGATATTACCGTGTAAATTTGGAAGTGAATGATTTCGGTTATCAAACTCGAAAATCATATGAATCGAGTTCAATTGAAGACTGAATTGATTAAAACGTGGGTTGTAATGAATTTATCGGTTATAATCAATAACTCACGATCACTCAATCGTCTGGATGGTTGAAAGCCGATTATCGGTTTCAGTTTTTGGCGCAAACAGGTGAATTCACGGTAACTTAAGTTTTATTTGTTTCCTTGATTACACAAAAGCATTAAGTGGCGGAGTGGTTAAGTGTTGGTTGGTTATGTCTTCCGGCTGACCCGGGTTCGAAACCCGGCAGCCCATTTTCATTTTTAATTACTTTATTTTTATTTTTTAACAATTTTAATTTCCATATTCTAAAATGTTTATTATTTATGTATTGTTTAAAATTAAAATGAGCATTAAATGATCAACGAAAAATGTAACTGACTATTCGATTAATAAACGAAGCGGGTTTTGGAAACCCGTTTTTCGACGGATGTTACACTAGAGACGCAACTATTCATGAAAGGACACGTCTCTACACTCCAACCCATGGAAGTCTATAAATAGATTATGTTTTTAGTTGTATATTGTACCTCTTGAAACAATCATATTCTATTGTTCAGTTTTATTAATACGATTGTGTAGTAGGGTTAATCCCTTCTTGTTCTTTGTTCGATTGTTATTTTGTTCTTGATTGATGGGTTGAATTCATGGTCTCCAGAGATCTATACTGGTATCAGAGCTAAGGCTCAAAGAATCAAGATCATGATTCAATTCTTCAATCAAGGCAAGGGTTTCGCGATTCGAAAGAATCATCTGAGAGAAGACAAGAAATCATCGGGTGAACCGATCATATTGGTGCAGGTCTGAATGGAGGAAAGAGTGGCCGGGCAACCGAAAAGGTAAAGGGTACACGCAGGGAACGCCATCCTTCGTTCATGGAAATCACAAATTAACAAGTATCCCAAGAAGTTGATCCCGGATTTGCATACACTTAATGTCACACCCTCAATTTCCACTTGCGGAGTTTTACCGCGAGGCGTGTGAACAAACCAGAATCTGAATCACTAGTACGTCGAACGACTCTACATGATTTGATTATACGTTTTGCAAAATCGTTCATTGTAGATTTTATATCAATTACCAATATTTAGCAGAGCATTGTTTTTAAAGTTTGAGCGGAAGCATAAATAAGTAATGATGCGGGCGCCAACACAAACGCCAAAACAAATGAAAAATCCCAAAACAATATTAATAAATGAGACTCGATAAAGATGTCTTGTTCAATGCATGTGCGTGCACCTAGAGCTCCTAGCGTCCTGAGAAACATGTAAAGAAACAAGTGTCAACATTAAAGATGAGTGAGTTCACAGGTTTTCATAAATTCGTTTGTTCGGTTATAGTTTGTTTTCTCCGTTATCCCTAACCCGGGATAACACATTAGTTCCATTATTCCAACCCGGAATAATAAGTTGTTGCTTCCAATATTCCAAACCCGGAATATTAAGTTGTTGTCTCCAATATTCCAAACCCGGAATATTAAGTTGTCGTTTCCATTATCCCCAATCCGGGATAATAAGTTGATGTTTCCAATATTCCAAACCCGGAATATTAAGTTGTTGTTTCCAATATTCCATACCAGGAATATTAAGTTGTTCCGTAATTAAGTTCAATGTTAATATATATAGGTAGCTAGCCTAAAGTCATGTCACTAAGTGTTCGCGATCGAAGCTGACAGTTGTGCCTCCGTTTTGCCAGGCCTATCACATGACCATGGCGATGTTAGGCCAATCATACACCCGTTGACCATACCCGGTCGGCTAGCACGACTAGCTCGGATGGGGCTCGTCAGACCCAGTAGTACTACTTATAATTCCCCCGCTATTTAACCCAAATACTAACGATCCGAGGAGATTGTCGATGACTTAAGTGATAAAGCTGCTTAGTGCCCATAACATTACATTAACATTAACTTAGTTACAGTATAGTTATGTGACGTTAAATTCGTATAACGTAAAGAGTTTGAGTTTGAGAGTGTATACATGTTTCTCCCCCTGTTGTTTAAAAACCGGATAAAGTTAGGGGCCGTGAACTCACCTTTATTTGCTCGGTTAGTGTAGCAAAGATGTTATAAGAGATGGGACCGCTAGTTGCGTCCTAACAAACCAATTAATTCCACGTCAGTGTGTAATCACACCAATACAAATTCCACACGCAATTGACTCACAAAGTGATACATACCAACAACATATCTAACACTCAAACATGCATGCAAGTATTCTCATGTGATCATAGTAATCAAACAACTTATCATGAACATATTTCAATTCCATGCAACACTTTAATGCATACAATCACAAGTTATCAACTTTCTGCTTAACACTCAATTATTCAGCTGTTTTCTAGGATTTTTATAAAATAGTTCTAACATTCCAAAAATTCCAATATTTTTACAGTAGGTGGCATTTATACCATAGAAATTTATATAATTTTCCCAAGTCCTAAATCTTTACCAATTAACCATAAATATTAATTCATTAAGCTGCAGTCAGATTTACCGTTTTCTGACTGCAGTCCACGGAAGAATTTATTTAAAAATCACTGATCGTCCGATTAACAAACTTCCAGTTGGAGTTGCCCGGAAATTTCGATACCTAGTTGCTGTACAAAAATAATGACTCAACTACCTACTGATTTTAAAATCTAGCTTGATAAACAACCAACAAAATTCCAGAATTTTCACAGCTTTAGCTACTGAACTTGTTTAGCCCTTTAAAAATATCAAACGACTTCAGAAAATTATGAATCTAGCGCCATTAGATTCCTTATTCAAATCTCTACGTTTTAGACATCAGAAAATCCGTTTTTCGACAACTAACGACCGAGTTACAGCCAGATGAAATCGGCTGTAACTATTATTCAGCAGGCTGTTTTCTGCATATGTTTATCCTGAACTCGTATAACCCGTTCATGCGATTAACCTAAGCGATCTAGAACTGATTTCTAGTCCTAGATTAATACTAATAACCTATCCATGCAACACCCTAGTCAACATCTCTTGTTTTTATAAACCAATACAGCTTATGATTTTCAGATTTCGAACAAACCTCACTTGCACACATTACTAGCTAATCGGTTATCATGACTTTTTATTCAAACATATAATCCGAAGACAATACAATCAATTCATTCAAGCACTTATGATTTCCGCAAACATTTATACACAAGAACATAATCAAAACAGCCGATTATTTATTCAACATATAAGACCCGACACGAACTAATCAATTAATCATTCAAACATATATTTAACCGAACATGATCTCGTAATCAAGGATAACCCTAACCTTGAATAACTAGGTAGACAAGCCGGGACTTGGACAAGGGGTATCCTGCTGTTCCAGGAAAGTCGCGACCGAAAGGGTGTTGATAAAGTGGTTGTTTGATCGGCCAGAGGTGAACAAAGACTAATCTCGCGACCGAGGGATGTGGCTAAGCTGTTTGTGATCTAGATGAAGTGTATCAAGACTGAACTATCGATCAAGGGAACAAGAAAAAGGGCTGTTTACAGTTGCAGAAGATGAAGACTTCGGCTGCGACGGCTGTTTGCTTGTTAGGGTTTTTGTGTTCTTCAATGAAACATGCATGGATGATATATATATATAGGCGCAAAAGGGATATGGTTACGGTTTGGTTTAGCACACGGCCGCAAGGGACTTGGGTTGGTTTGGTTTGGGTCTTGATCATGTGGCCGAGGACTAAAGTTGCATGCTATGGGTTTCGGTTTGGTTTTTGATCTTATGGCCGAGACATGTTTTGGTTTAGGGTTTAGGTTTTGATGTGTGTTGGATTTGATCTTGGCCGAGGACTTGAGTTAAGGTTTAAAACTTGTTAACTCCTAGAGTCACAAAGAATCACTTTGGTTCGTGTCGCGGTTCGGTTCAGTTCGTGTACGTATCTATTCTAATGATTCAATTACTCAAACAATCACACAACACACAACACGTATTCATTTAATTCGTACACGTTCGTACACATAGCACGTAATTAGATTGACAAGTATTACGTTCAAGTTATCCGAAAAACCCGGGATATCACACTTAAAGACATTGGGTTTAGAGATTGCCCAAGGAGGAGAAAAAGATACAGAGAAGGAAGGGAGGATAACATCACAAAGGTCAATCGCAAGAGACGGTGTTCGCGTCGGAATCGCCTAAGGACTTGCAGGGTTGAAGACTGTTGATGCAATCATAGCGGGAACATAATGGTTTGCACAATCATATGCAGACATGGATGAGGCCGCAAAGTTTTGGTGTAGTGTATGACACCAGGATTATAGTTTGCCCAGGAAGAAGCATTCAATGTTCAAGACTCAAACATGGATCAACAATTAGGGGTGAATGTTGGCCTTAATTGCTTGATCAAAGTTTGATTAGAAGATACGGGTCAAAAGTGTATATAGTTAAAGTTAGTTTAGATGGTGGTTACAAAGTACAGGGACTAAAGGTGTCAAACTAGAAGATGATAACCACCACCCCAAGGGTTGCGAAACCCCTTGGGTCGCAACTGTTGGATCGTCGGCTTTAAGGGAAAAAGGAAGAGACACATCGGTTTGAACTTGTGGATAAGAAGCAACATACCTCTTCATATTCAATTACAACCACAAGATCCTAGTGACGCGACTATTCGTGAAAGGACACGTCTCTACATTCACACCCATTGAAGTCTATAAATAGATTAGGTTTTTAATTTATATATTGTACCTCTTAAAACAATCAGATTCAATTGTTCAGTTTTATTAATACGATTGTGTATTAGGGTTAATCCCTTCTTGTTCTCTGTTCGATTATTATTTTGTTCTTGATTGATGGGTTGAATTCATGGTCTCCTAGGAATTATAAATTGTTGGTCCCAATGGATCTTTGATCTCTAGAACATGAATAGAATATAACAAACTGAACTTGAATTTATAATTTGAATATCTGAATACAATGGACTACAGGAATGAATTACAGTTGAAATCCTAAACCTATTTATAAGAAACCAATAGGTGCGATCGGACGGTTGTGTCTCCTCTTGAAAAGTCACGTCTGATGCTTCATGTGATGTTTGCCGCCGATTCCAAGAGGTACATCTACAGGAGGCGTCGATTCCATAAGTGGTGTAGGTTATTATCCTTCACTTTGTCGCATCCGGTCCTTGAACTTGTGTACTATTCTAATTCGCAAGCTAAACTAACTAATAACAACCCTTGTACTTAGGATGTGAAGGGATTATAACTTCATTCTTGTGCTAGTTAAGTTTACTTTCACATATCTCACAACTAAAAATATTGGTGAGTTTCATTACTGGGTCAAAATCGGTGCAACACATCCATCATAAACACACACACTACTAATGCTAAACAATATATATCCACAGAATTCTCAACTTATTTGAAGAACATGGCCTGATGGAGGATTCCTCATGTGTAAACACCTCAACAAAATGGCCTTGTTGAATGTTGAAAGTTTACGATACGTATTGATTTGATTGAATTTGATATGATAAACTACAAATTGGGTAAATAAGCGTTAACAAACGATCGAACTGACACACATTTACTATACCGAAAGATTTTACATCACACATAGGGAGATCACCTCTTCTGATCTCCTCTCATACCTACAGACACTCTCTATATAGATCTAACAATGAATGTTTGAACCTAAGGTTATGAACATTTGCAAATGATTAGGCTTTCTTAGAGTGGTCTAATTATGCAAGCTAATCACCCTAAACATTCAGCCTCATTGGTTACAAGTCTAAACAATCACCCTAATCATACGCTTCGAATCAAATTCAACGCACTCGCACTAAGCCTATCGTACATCAACGAACAAACCAAAAGGCACTAACAATGCAGATTGTTGTTAACAATGATTGAAAAGAGGTTCGCTGTTGAACCTTTAATGGGCTAATGTGATATCCTTGACTTATAGATCTCGTGGAATTGTAATTATGTGTTCTACAATCCCTACCTTCATTGACGAATAATATGTTTGTTGTAAATCATAATATGAAATACAACATAATATGATTGACTCACTAGTGCCGCTATGACTCAATGCTTTTTTGATGGGACCGTTGATATTCCTACTTTCTGTATGGTTTAATGAATGTGATGTTACACTCCTCTTGTGGTGTGATTATTTATTCTTTATTGGTGATTTCTAAGATTTGCACCCCATAGAGAATATGCAGGAGATATATGATGCTAGATAAGTAATAAAGTTATCACAACCCGTGAAAAATATATATGGTTGTGGTTTGGTTCAATCTTCTCTTCACTTTCTAAGAGCATCTAATTTGCACCCCTTTTTTGTTCACATATGGTTCTTCATGTAGACCTCCACAACACTTACTCCCCCTACGAAAACAGAAGGGTTATTATTCCACATTAAAAATGATCCATAATGAGTATTATAACATGAAGCCAAGATGAATTTTAATCTCCTAAATCGGGGAAGATATGGACCACCAGATGTTAGACTAAAGACAGATCTCACTAGAGTCCACAAGCTGAGCATTTCATTAACACCTTTTACTTTTCAAACCAACCACAAAGATATAATCCCAATAAAAATTTTATCACTACTACTTTCTATCTGTGATAAAAACAATTAATTGCTAATCTAGTAAATGCTAAATGATGATCAATGCCAAACAACTATAGGAAGATAAATATAGCCATGACATAACCACAAATTATTCTATTTAATTATTAACATACCGCATTTTGTGTGTGTGAATATTTTGTTGGTGTATCTTTAGGTTTAGTTTTCAACATTTTTTTACTTGAGTTGTGATGCAAAAATATATTGACCAAGTGATTGTAATGGCCTATATGGTTGTGCTTCTTACCTTTCGCTCCTTTAGAGTATTTATTTAGGCATTAGCATTCAACCACAACGGAACAACAGAATAGAAAAAAAAGTATTATTCTTGCTACATATATGCACCGACCAGAAACATACTATACGGTCGATATCTATTTGAAACACATCTCTTAGATGGTCCTGGGGTGTGAATCAGTGTTTAAAACAATGGATCCATACGGTTAGGTTTTAATTATATAGAAATGATTTATACCCAAATGCTACACACATATACGCCTATGTACTTATAGTATTTGTAATATAGTAAACAAAAAGAAAAAATTCAGATGTTAATCCTCAGGACACGATCTGGAGCTCCTAATAGTAGACTTCTACTGATATAGTCATCATCATCATACTCAGTAAATCCCACCAATAGCAAAGCTAAGGTAGGGTCTGAGGAGAGTAAATGTAGACAGTCTTACCTCTACCCCATAGAAATAGAGAGGCTGCTTCCAGTGAGGCCCCCGACTCAATTGTAGTTTTGTATCAAGCCTTGGACCTAAGGCACATAACACTCAATCGGGACATAGACCAATTGGTGCATGTACCCCCGTGTCTTTAAGCTATCAACGCCACCACATGATGCATGATTAACCATCCGCCGCTTTTAACGTTATTTTCACGAGATTAGTAAAATAACGTTAAAGTTAGTACCATTTCACTTTTGCCCCCCGAGCGCCCACACATATATACATTATATGTGCACACCGCAAGCGGGGCACACTTCTACTGATATAGTGTAACAGTTAAATTGTGCTTTGAATGATTGAAACTAAAGAAAGCAATTGAGTAAATTACTAAACTAAATTTAATCAATGTAAGAAAAATGTATCAGTTAGGTGTTCAATCCTTATGACTAATGAATAACTGCCCTAAATGACTTATTTATGACGTTTGGTTCTACCTAGAGCAACCTAAACGAGCCGACAGTTAAAAGTTAATTAAGGATCCAAAAGTCCCCAAGACATATTAAATTTGAGATCGTTTACACAAGTGAATCAGGAATACGCTATCACACCAAATGATTATTTGTTTACAAAATTCACTCTTGAATCTGTAATGCTGCTGACGCAACAAGAACAAATAGAAACAAAATAAACACAATTTATTGTTCTCTTGAATCTTGTGTACATAATAGAAAATAAAATACCTGGCCATATTTATATTAACTCTACCTATCCACTAATTGTAAACATACTGCAATTCCGAAACCTATTAAAGAGCTAAATTCAAAAACCAATTTGACTGCTAAATTCAAAAACCAATTTGACTTGCACATCACTTCCTATCCATGTATATCTTTTAAAACAATATAATTAAATCATATAAAAGATAATAATAATAATAATAATAATAATAATAATAATAATAATAATAATAATAATAATAATAATAATAATAATAATAATAATAATGATGATCTCCTCCAAGCCACCTCATGAGACCAAAACCGACCACCGTTATATTTTTTCATATTAGATTAACCTTTGGGGTCCTTCAAGTTAAGGTGCTCACATCGGGTTCCTAAGACCTACTAGAAGAAGAACCAACAACTCTGAGTTAAGGTGCTAAATTGGAAAGCTACCCCACTAGGGGATTGAAATATTGTGACATATTGAGTTCTAATAGCTACCCCTCAACCAAAAGCTAAAACCAAAAAACATGTTTTAGTATTATCTTATTATAATTTAGCGTCCTTAACACGCCAAGAAGATGTATTACTGAATAGAGGTTTTAACAATCGATCCCATCACAAGAAAGCCCTAACAAACTTTTAAACCCTTTTTGTAGTTTTAATCGTAAGGTAGCACACTTATTCCACAAGTAATACCTCTAATTTCATCATGCACTCGTTTGAGATTTCAGGCCCTTGTTCATAAACCAAAGAATATAATCTAGAGATAGAATATATCAATCCTAAAGCATAGGACTATATTTTAGAATAAACACAACCACATGAATCAAACATAGAATCAAAATGAATAAGCTTCATACATATCATATACAATTAAATACCAAAACATTACTAAAATAAACAAGCATCATAACTAAATCATACTTCCATGTAAAAAAAAAGTCAAAATTTATCTAAACCAGGATGAAAAAAAAAAGAGTTTAGTCAATGATAATGATTGTTGAAGAAACAAACATAAAAATTAACATAATCATAATGAAATAAACATAACAGAACCAATGTAACAGCTTCAATCTTCTAATTATCTTAAGTTTTATTCTAACACTCG
This sequence comes from Scalesia atractyloides, assembly GCA_947069175.1. NCBI lineage: Eukaryota > Viridiplantae > Streptophyta > Magnoliopsida > Asterales > Asteraceae > Scalesia > Scalesia atractyloides. The sequence goes on from CAMTDV010000025.1 coordinate 66,753,643, forward strand.
TACATGTTTTAACAATAAGGCTACACGGTGTGGTATAAAGCTCCTAGGGGCTTTATCACGTCACCTCAACGTCACGTCACATAGGGGGCTTTAAAGCCTCTTCTTTTAACTTGCATGTGATAGTTTAAAGCCTCCATCATCATTACCTAATTATTTTTTATTTAAATTAAAACATTATTTATTTTGATATATTATTTTAAAACTCATAATTTAAATATGTCACTAAAAAAATCACTCCTCGTCTTCGTCGTCTCCTCATACGGAACCGAAGCCTAAACTGTGCATCATCGCACAACGGATTTTCATAAAAATAATCGTGCATTAAACGTTCATGAGCACCTAACCGATCTCGTTCAAGAGACGTTTGTCTGGTACGCGATGTAGACGATTGAGCTTCTTCTCGTAAATAATTAATCGCCTCCTGCGTCACTGTGATAAGCATATCGCCAAGGACACCGTCAGATGAAGAGCTGAAGAGATGGACGAACCGGATGACATTTTTAGTAATGATTGGAGAAAGTTTATGTGTTTCTTTTTTGTGATTGGTGGGTGTTTTAGTTTGTGATTGGTGTGTGTTTTAGTTTGTGATAGGTTTGTATATATATTAGAATTAAGAATTTTTTTTATGCATTTGACCGTTTGCCAACGGTCATATTTGACCCAAAATCTCGAACATTTCAATTTTTGCTCGTTAGCACGCTGGCGGAGGAAGGATGACACCCCTGTTTGGCGGCGACGGTGTGGAGGATGGCGCCCCGGAGCGTTAAAATGGATGAGGTGGTGGGGTAGCGCTAAGCCACACCGTTCAGCCTAAGTGAAATAAAAAAAAATGAAATATGTTGAGTAAAAAGATGGTGAACAAAGGAAACCTTTGTAATAAAATGTATTGATAAGAACCCTACCATATGCTAACGGTTAATAATAAATCAATAAACAATCAAAGAGTTAATTATAATTGGCTGGTGATTGTTGCCCTTGATTATGAGTGGTCTAATACGATTATAGAGTTCCATTTTTCCCAAACCACCGCAACAATGGCATATAATCGATTGGTTTTTATATTCTTGTCCTTTATCTTGTTCATCGCTTGCATTATTCTTGTACTTTCTTCTTCAATAATTAGATGTCTCACCTTCATTGATTTATGTTTCTCCTTGTAAGATGATTTATGGCCTTCTACCATGAGTGCTTCATGGGCTAGAATTTGTCTGTCACAAAACCTTGTGGAAATGTGTACATATTATTGATTCATGTTGCATTGTTAATTAAAAAAAAAGTTGTTATGGAATGTTGTTATAAAAGGTATTTCTGGTTGAGGTGTTAAGTGTACAGGTTTGTAAGTTAAGGGGCTATATTGTTAAATATGAAGGATTGAAAGATTGTCATGTTGATAGATGGAGGTGCAGGTTGTAACTTGGAGTTGTGAGTAGATATAAAAGAGATCTAGGGTTTCATTTATGCATAGTTGTTGTCTTAGTCTTCTTGTTCATCTTGTTAGATCCAGTTGTATCTTGTATTGTTGTATTCTCTATGATCAACTAATAAACTTTATCACTTGACCCTATACATTGTATTGTTGATATAGGTCTTACATCTAGTAAGATCTAGGGTTTGGCTGAGTGTTTTTGGTTTGGGTTAAATAAAAAATTTTGCCACCGTCTTGTCACTATATTCTGAGTTATGATTGATTTGTTATTGATACCATAGTTTTCTATATTGTATGAGAGCTAAAATAGCTCTTGATCGGTATTTTTCCGTTTGGTATTATCTCTAATGTCTTAGAATATGGGTTGTTTAGGGTTTCTGCACTCAGGAAACCATTTGTGGAGTAGATCGGAGACTTCTTGGGATTCACGTTGTTCAAGATCTGAAAACCCTAACTTAGGGTTTGTTGGATTGTTGAAGTCTTCATCAGTTGTGTACAGATCTATGTTAGTATTTGTAACCCTAGGAGGTTATAAAGCAAATTAACCAGATTTCATTCTTGTTTCTTCTGATCTGATACTTTTAACCCTAGAAGGTTACGGTTTAGATCTGCTTGAAGGAGAGAGTTAAACCCTTTTGTAATATCGTTCCTTCCCTCTTTGTCATTTCTTGTTGCCGGGGTATATTGGACCGGTGGTTGATTTAGTCTTGGTGCTATTAGTGTATTGTGAGTCTTTGTTATGCACTTGTTTGTTTAGCAGTCTTTGTTATGTATTTTTTTGTTTGTTTAAAATTGTTAGTATCTGTAGTATAGGTCATGGCTTCATTGTTAAAGACTTTTCAAGGCCCCATTTGAGTGACGAACCTGGAATCTAGCCCCTGATATAGTCTAGCCTTAGGTTTTTTTGTTAGTTAATCGGTTGGTTTGTTTGATCTTGTTTGTATTGTTGTGTTAAAATGGGTGATGGTGGTAGTTCCTCTGCGACTCTTACTAGCAAGCTTGACATTAGGGATCCATTATATTTTCATCCCAGTGATTCAAGTGCCCTGACCATAGTTAGTATAAAACTTGAAGGAACTAAAAATTATGATGTCTGGTCTAGTGCAATGAAACTGGCATTAGAAGCTAAGAATAAATATGGTTTTCTAGTGTAATGAAATTGGCATTCAAAACTTGCCTCTAAGGTCTGGACTGATCTAAAAGAAACCTATGATAAGGTTCATGGTTCTTTTGTTTATGATCTATAAACGAATAAATAGTATTTCACAAAATGGTAGTACTGTAGCTAAGTATTATAATAAACTTACTACTATGTGAAAGCGGTTTGATGCAATGCTTTATCTGCCTTTCTGTTCTTGTCAAGCTGGAAAGGACTACAATGATTTTACAACTCTAATAAAATTAATGCAGTTTCTTATGGGACTTGATCAGTAAGAATAACCTTGCTAACAAAGAGAACCATTTCCATCTATCAAGGCTGCTTTTTCGATTATTTCTAGAGAAGAGCCACATAGGTTGTCTAGCAGAGGGTCTAAAAGTCAAAATGTTTCTTTTGTGCCTAAGTCGATTCAGTCTTTTGATCCTAAAGAAGATTGTCTAGAGGTCCTCTGAAGTGTACTCATTGCAATATGTTGGGTCATACTTTGGATAGGTGTTTTGAGTTAATTTGATATCCACAAGGTTTTAAAAAAAGGTTAGAAATCAAGGGTTTAAGGGTAATACTGGCAATAGTTTTAATAATACAAGATCTAATTCATGTGAATATATGTTTCGGGGAGAAACGGGTGTTAATACGATGCTTAAGAGAAAGCGACCGGGTAGATTTAAAATTGCTTAAATCTAAAGTTGTAACGAATTCGCTCGGTCTCAAGAGAGTAAGTACCGGGTATTAGGCTTACGCTTCGGTGGGGACTTTGGGGAAATTCATACAACTCATTATATATTAAATTTATCATTTTAGTATGAAATATGTATTGTACGTGAGGCAGGCATTATAAGAGACCCATTGCGAGCTCTTGCGCAAGTTTTGCGGTTTAATCATTAATAGTATGTGTGGAATTGTTGATAGATCTATCGTGTTGACCACCCAGTCGTGACCGGTAGCTCCGCGTCAGTCAAGCGACGAATTGATATTCTGTAGTGTGTCTAGCTTTGATATACGTTCATACTAAATATATAGTTCGTAATATCTTGCAAACATACGAGTCTGAACACTTGATGTTATCAATTTAATATGGAAAACTTGGGAAGATGTTGTATATCGAAGGTTTTAGGAAAATGCTTGCAATTGCTGACCCATGAATTTTTATTAAGGAAATGAAAGTGGCTTTCATAAAATATTATATGGATGTTTTATTAATTAAACACATAATTTGAAAGTTTTCCTTGGATCAAATTGTTTTAAATTTGAATACGTGAACTCACCCTCCTTTGTGTTGACACTTGATTTTAATGTGTTCTTCAAGTACATGAGTTCGGCTTCAGGAATCTTTGGCGTATCTTGTAGTTGTGATGCATGTTCTGTTTATAATAAACTTTGGACAACTTTTAAAACTTATTTGGGACTGACCGTATTAAGATCCATAAGGATCAAGACAACTTAACTACGTTATGGTTGTGGTTTATGTTTAAACTTTTAAACTATGTTTTAATTAAGTTAAAGAGTTAAACGTCATTTTAGTCCCTGTGGTTTGGGCCATTTTGCCAGTTTAGTCCAAAGGTTTTATTTTTCGCCTGTGGGTTCAAAAAGGTTTCATCATTGCCATTTTAGTCCACTGGGTTAACTTTATCTATTTTTTATGTTAACGAGAATGGTAATTCGGTTATTTTATATGTAATTTTGTGAACCAGAAGGGCAATTCGGCCATTTAAAATGACCGAATTGTCCTTCTTGATAACAAAAATAATTGATGAAGTTAACCCAGTGGACTAAAATGGCAACAGTGAAACCTTTTTGGACCCACATGTGAAAAATGAAACCTTTAGACTAAACTGGCAAAATGGCCTAAACCACAGGGACTAAAATGGCATTTAACTCTAAGTTAAATGTCCAAAAATTAACGATGCATCATCCACTAAGATATTTATAGCCACCAACTTCCGTCACCATTACGTTTGTATTTCCGTTGCGACGTTTTTGGGGTGTTACAGCAACAAACCATTTTAAATTACATAGTAGATGCACGTGAAATTCATATTTTACATATCGTGTGCGCCCATACGAGAGAATGCATATGCATATGTGGCCGATCTTAATTATAAGATGACCAGTTCCAAAACACACATGTGAAATTCCTATTTCACACAACATTAGGTGTTATGAATCAATTTTCGTTCTGATACCACCAAATTGTAAATATGTGGAAACCACAGAGGTCTGGCAGTTATTTGTTGTAAACATTTGTGACACCACTTGACAGAAAGGAAATCTCATGCTAAATCTTCTCTTCAAATTAAGGACGAATCTCTACAGATTCCGTCACATATTCGCATTTACCAACAACAACCGAAAAACCCGGGTAGATATCTTTTTCTGATTATAATCGTTAAAACTCGTGGGCAATTCATCATTGATTATGAATGTATTACCATGAGAATTGCAAATTTGAATTGTTTTGTTTTCGATTATTCTTAATTACTTCGGTCAGTGATTACTGGTAGATCTCATAATATTCTTCAAAACATCCGTTAGTGGATTACCAATAGATCGCCTACAAACAGTTAGAGAACTATAACTTTTCCCTTTTGTTTCTTAATTTTCCAGCCCACACAGTGATAACTCCCACTTGCTTCAATGTCTCCATCTTTCTCCCGGTCATCGTGATTCTTTAATCTTCAACTTTTCATCTTACGTTTTCTTGTTTTGCAATTTAGAAAATAAAGTTGAAAAAAAATCTAATCTATTACAACAGGCTTCCAAAACAACCAATAAATCCAAGATACGAACAACATACAAGAAATCACAAAATAAAACCACGACTCTAGTGCCTGATTTATAGAACAGCACAATTATTGTATAGCTTTGGGAATCAATCTTTTGTCAAATGAATGTTTTGACAAAATAAAACTGGATTGTTGTTATAAATACAACACTTTATTCATTCACATAAGTCGCTCTGATACCACTGCTGGGATTCATACATGTCAATTTAAATGTAACACTTCGCATTTTTTACTTTCCTTATTTAGAAAATGTAGTCGTATTTCTATTAATGGAAACTTGTATTCGTATCACATTCGTATTTAATTTCTAGCTTTCTAATCCTAAACTTTGATCGTAATGAAATTAACACTTTATACATACTTGTCTTACGTGCATTCAATCGTTAAATACATGTTTACATATAAACCGACACTTGTTATACGTGCAAATACTCATATATACAATCACGACACTAGAAATATACTTGCATATGTCTTATGTACTGAAAAACATGTCAAAACACCAAGTTTTAGCTTGAAATGAGGGAAAAACCAAAGTTCAAGGGCCAAAATGTAATAAAACAAAGTTGCTGGGATTCAGGAGGGCTTGGCTGGGCACGACATGCTAGCCCTTGCCTGTGGTAGCCGGTGAGAGACCTCAATCCGCAGTAAGTTGTTTCTGGCATACGGGTTGGTCACCTTTTTCCCACCTTTTTACCCCCAAATCACCTTTAAACCTCATTTAACTCCAAACCCTACTAACCCACTATATAAGCAAGCCTCCATACACTTATTTTCACTATCCAAACTCCTCTATACTCTCTAAACTCTCTAAACTCTCTCAGTCAGTTGCAAACTCAAGAATAAGGTAGAATACTCTAAGTCCTAAAGTGAGTTCAAACTCACATTTTTACATCTTTTATTCACCTCTTCTTCCTCTACAAAGCTTGGAACACTTCTAGGAGTGTTTCCATAGGTTTACCATGGTAAACCAAGGTGGAACATCACCGTTTTGAGGTCTAAACTTTCTGTTTTGGAAGATTATCTTGTTAACTTTTGTAAAACTTATGTTTTCTTACTTTAATCTTGTGCCTACTTGTTCTTAAACCTTTCTAAGGTTATGAGACATGTTAGGAGTTGATTCTTATGAGTTTAGAGGTGCAAATACCTTCTAAACTTTATGTTTTGTTAGGGTTTAGACAACCCACAAGTGATGAAACCAACCAAGACTACCATAGTTCTTATGGCAAGACTCGTGTTATGGTGCAAGGTGTAAATACTTAGAAGCCTTGGCTATCCTAACCTCATTCCACCACTTCACTTGATGTTTTCGTCCTTATTTGGCTACTTAGTATGTAAAAAGATTAGATTAGTTTTCATTCTTGTTATTCATGACCAACCGGGTTTACCAACTAAGTTGGTAAACTTTGTGCTTTGATGAATCATACAATGAGGTTCAATGGATGTTTATCATCCTACCTCCATGCATGACTTATATGAATTCTACGGTGTACTTAATCATAGGATATGCTATATAAATATATACATATATATACATAACCGAAATCTTGATGGTAATTGGATTATGATTACACGTCACGAATGAAGGTTATATTATCTATGTTTTAAATCGCTCGTTACGATTCTAACGGGTAATTTTAACCCATGAAATCATTTGAAAACTTCTAGTGTCAAAAACGAGTGTTTAAGACTAGATAATTACTTTTCGTATACATACTTTTACATACTTAAAATTCCGAATCCGAATACTCACACACCTTCGTTTCCCCATGTAGGGTAACTTCGATGTTTCCATCTAAACAACTTATCAACTCTCGGTTTAACTCGGAAAGCTTGCAAAACCGTGAGTCAACCCCCTTTTTATTTTCACACTTTTGGGTGCAATACGTGTAACCTATCAAAAATGCACACTTACACTTATAAACATGCTTAGGAACACACAATCCAATATACATGCTTTATACGATACGCTTAAATATATACATGATACTTGATGCTTTATACTTGTCATTAACTTCGTACGAGCCTCCCTTAACACGTATAGCGCTATAAGACTAACGCACCACCTGTATTCTTGAGGTCATGTTAAGTGAACAAAACGGTCTTTTTCATTGTTATGATTAGATTACGCTAGCGGGAAACTTGGGTTGACAAATATAGTTGCATGATAGTATTGCTATGTTAAGTTTTAGTATTCGGATTTTGCCATGTGGATTTGTTTAAACCTTTTATATATATGCTATCACTTAAACTTATATGCTCGCCAATACCTTTGTATTGAGCTATCTTTAACACGTGTTCAGGAATTTGACGATGATGATGATGATTAATGGAACATAGTAGGATGAACTAGAAACTCATTTTGTTTTTGTACTCGTTGTTGTATTTGTCTTTTGTTTAATTGTTGTATTTTGCTTCGAGACATTGTACTTGATTCTTAGAAATGAAATGAAATTTACTTATTTAAATATTGTCGCAATTAGTGTTATGACGACTCTTGCAATCTTATTTGCGTCTCGCCCCCAATGTTTCCGCCATCGGTTGGGTGTGACATTAAAAATTCTATTAGCGAAAATGTGTGTACGAATCTATCAAAACCGATCTTCTGGAATGTCCACATGAGTCAAGATGCAAACTGAATTGAAACGAATGACTACAATAGGATGTTTATGAAACATGTACCTTAGCCGGTTCTAGCAGATAGTGACACACGAAACACCTCAATTCAACAAATCTTGGCATTGGATATGGAACATGAAAAGTTCACCAATTGAATAATCCCAAAACACCAACACTTTCGGTTTCTACTCACACTATGATCCACATGAAAAATGAAATTGAACTGATTTTACAGGAACAATTGTACCACACCTGTAGTGGTAGTAGATTGTAGATGTGGGGGCGATGGCTCCTAGTAGTGGCGCATGGCAGGTGGTGGTGGTTGCCGGTTACAGGAAATATCACACTTATCACAGCACCTATGACGACAAATACCATTTCAAAGCGACTCTCTTCGTTGGTTAATATGTGAGTAAATGTTCCTGGATTTGCTTCTCCAAATTGTAGCAATAAAGTGGAAGTTCGGAGAAAGAATTTGCTGAAATTCCTTGCAAAATTTCTAACGCGTTGCATTTTCCACGCCAAGCTTGCATGTAAGATAGATTGACTTGTAAATTTTTTCTAAAATCTTTAACTATATCAGTACATCGGTAAACGCGCTCGTCGTCATTTAACTGTTCTTTTAAGTAACTACCCACCACCTTTGGGTTTGCTTGACGCAGACGTGGATATGTCTACGTCTTCGAACATGTATGATTAACCTTAAAATATTTTACATAAAACACGTCACTAGATCTGCCACTACATGCTCTAAAAAGCCACTCGCAGTTGTCACCTACACATGATGCCATAAAACTAGTTTTTTGATCATCTATCTACTTTATACTCGAAACATTATGCAACACACAATTTTCCTAATTCAATTTTCATCTCTTCTTTATTACTAAAAATATAGCCTTCGTAAAACCGACCTGATGAACTACATTTTTCTTACTCGCAGTTGTCACCTACACATGATGCCATAAAACTAGTTTTTTGATCATCTATTTATACTCGAAACATTCTGCAACACACAATTTTCCTAATTCAATTTTCATCTCTTCTTTATTACTAAAAATATAGCCTTCGTAAAACCGACCTGATGAACTACATTTTTCTTTATCTGTTAAAGTATCAGGGAAAGGGTTTTCAAAAGAATTGTCAAAATTTGGTTTCTGAAAATCATTAAAGTCATCTGTTTCAAAAACAGGACCATTTAAATCGGGACATTTGAAATCAGTGCGTATACAACCAGAAGATGAAGCGACACCAATTTCTTGTACAACATATAATTTAAAAAGTTCATGAGGTTGTTTTCAGCCATATTGAAAAAACATAAAAGATCATAATCATTCGTTATATCGATAGGATCAGTAAAAGTTGACATCTTGTAGGATAATCGTGTGATATTTTGAACCTCGCACGTCTCAAAAACATATCTCAAAAAAAGTTTGATATGAAATATTATTGTTTGGAGTTTTTAAAAGATGTCTCATAGAATCAGCTTCAATTATATATTCCATGCTCCCATTATTAACTTTCAAGTTTTCACCCATTTAAACAACAAATCTAACACCTATATTAAACACCTTGAAATTGAGGGAAATTCAACAGAGATAGTCTCTCTGGGCCTAAAATTTTGATTGGGTGAAAACAAAACATCAACAGAGACGTGGGTTTAAAAATTTTGATTCTAAATAATAGGGTCCCAACTATTTTTAAAACGTGATCAAAATTGTATGCAATGTTAATGCGTCAAAAAAGTCAATAGGTGCGTCAACGGGGTCTTTAGATGCGTCGACCGTACATTTGTACAGTATTAAAGTAGCCAGACTACTTCGTTGAGTCTATCGTACATGAACAAGGCATGGGATGTGTCAACAGTACATAATCTTTTGAATGTATCGGTCTGACGCAGCTAGTGGATCGGCCTGGCCACTTCAATGTCAGACATGGGATGCGTCGGCCTGACCACTATAATGCATCGGCTTGACCACTTCGATATCAGACGTGTGATGCGTCGGCCTGACCACTTCGATATCAGACATGGGATGCGTCGGCTTGACCACTTCGAGGGAAGCGTCAGCCATAACACAAGAGAGACGCAAGCCATACAAGTTGGGATACCTAGACGCAAGCCACGTAGGAGACGTCATAACGACGCGTCAGGCGACACATCAGCTTTGTCGGACACGTGTGAGAACTAGGTTAACGGACGCAATAACTGATATGATCGATTGACGCAGGCATGTGTGAAGCCCCTCTCCACCGAGTCATGAAGGTGACATTTTTGTAAATCAAGTTGGTCAACTGCCATTTTCGTAAATATCCCAAAATATATTTTTAATGATTCAACTGGAAAGTTTGAACTTGACAGTGGTTACGGTGTGCCTTCATATCTCTTACGTTTAGATCTTTCAATCGACTCTTACCAACCACGTATTGTCTTACTTCTGCATATTGTGGATTATATCTTGTCTTACTTCTGCATGTTTGACTTTTTGTGGATTATAGTGGGGGAAACTGGTTGGTTAGCTTTCTGGCTCAACCTATCATCAATGTTGCTATTATCCAATGCATGTTCTTTTTTTTTTCTCTAACCTCGTATTTGTAGTACTTGATTCTCTTCCTTCAAAGAGTTCTTTCCGACCATTCCCCTATTCTTCTATCTTGTTAGGTTGTTGACTTTGGCTCCCCGCCTTTCCGATTTTTTAATAGTTGGCTTGAGGTTCGGGTCTTGAAGAAGTGGTTAGTAAAACAATTGGGTCTGCTCAAGCTAAATCCAACAGTTTCGAGGAGGCTAAAAACCTTCTAAAGTTGCTGAAATCCGCTATTAAAGAATGGAGGTTTGCTCAGAAAAGTGAAGAAGATAAGGAACTTCGGTTGGCCTTAGAGGAAATTGATAAGACTGCAAGTATTCGGTCTCTTAATAACGGTAAAAAACCAAGAAGAGCAGAATGCAACCTTCGTATCAGAAAGTTCGAAAGGAGACGGGTGGATGATTTACAACAAAAAGCAAGGTTACTTTGGGCTAGACTGGGTGACCAAAACTCACATTTTTTTCATAAATATGTGAATTTAAGGATGGCGAAGAAGCAAATTAATGCTATTGTTGTGAGCGGCGTATCGTATTCAGACCCGGACCTAATTAAAAAGAAGATTAGAGCTGCGTTTAAAAGACAATTCTCAGAACCAAAAACCACCAGACCGAAACTGTCCACTGTCGGGTTTCCTAGGCTCTCAGCGGAACAAGCTCGGTTTTTAGTGACTCCTTATTCTGTTGAAGAGATTAAAAAGGCCGTGTGGGATTGCGGTAGTGATAAGGCGCCCGGCCCTGATGGGTTTACTTTTAAATTTGTCAAAACCTATTGGAAGAATCTTGAACCTTTTGTTACAAAATTATTCCAACAATTCCATACTCATCCGAAGATTCCGAATGGTTGTAACTCGTCCTTTTTGGCGCTTATTCCTAAAAGACGAGACCCTAAAGAAGTGAAGGATTTTAGACCGATTTCTTTAATCGGAGTCTTATATAAGATTCTTGCGAAGGTTCTTGCAAATAGGATAAAACCGGTTGTCCCTTCTGTGGTAACATCGGTCCAATCCGGGTTCATAGAAGGGCGGTCGATTCTTGATGGTCCTCTAATACTTAGCGATATTTTATCTTGGGAAAAAGTGATGAAGAAAAAGATCCTTGTTTTCAAAGTGGACTTCCAAAAGGCGTATGATTCGGTTAATTGGAATTTCATTATTGAAAATCTCGAAGGCATGAACTTCCCACCGTTATGGAGGAATTGGATAAAAGCTTGTTTGAAGTCGGGGAGATCTTCGCTCCTTGTAAATGGTAGCCCTACCTCGGAATTCCAACTTTATAGGGGTCTTCGTCAAGGTGACCCAATGTCTTCTTTCTTATTCGTGTTGATGTTGGAGGCCCTTAATGTGATGATGAATAGAGCCAAGGATTCGGGAATTTTCCGGGGTGTCTTCTTACCAAACAGAGGTCCGATTGTTAGTCACCTTTTTTATGCCGACGACGTTGTTTTTGTGGGCGAATGGTCGGAAGACAACTTGTTGAACCTTAACCGGATTTTGAGATGTTTCTATCTTTGTTCGGGCTTAAGGGTCAATCTCGAAAAAAGTTGTATCTATGGTATAGGGGTCGAGGAAGAGGAGGTACAACAAATGGCGAACCAAATCCATTGCAAAGCGGGTTTGCTCCCTCTCACATTGTTAGGCCTTCCTATCGGCGGCGCCAATATGAAGAGGATAAAGAATTGGAAACCTATTATCGACAAATTCAATGCTAAACTCTCTGGGTGGAAAGCAAGGAATTTATACTTTTGGCATGATAATTGGTTGGGGGCGGGGCCGCTTAAAGATCATTTTAAAGATTTGTTCAAGATTGCTACGAATAAGGAGGCAAAGGTGAGTGACCACTTGGGTTTGGAGTTGGATACGTGAGCCGAACAGGGGAGCTGAAATTCAACATTTTTTCATGATGGAACAAAGCCTTAAAAATGCTATTGTGAAAGGTGGCAATGACTTGGAACAATGATGAAAATGAGACTTTGATAGTGGCTGGGATAAGGCTCAAAATATCCAAAGCAAAAAATACAAACAGTGAAAGATGGCCGGCCCTATTGGAATTCTTGGATCCCACCTAGAATTAATATTTTCATTTGGAGAGCCTACCTCAACCGAATCGCTTCAAAATCGAACCTCGCAATGCGAGGAGCTTTTTTAAATGATTTGATGTGTGCGAGATGCGGCCTTAGGGAGGAGACAGTAGAGCATATTTTATGGGACTGTTGGATTTCCAAGTCTATATGGTGGTCGATATTGACTTGGTTAAAGATTCCGTTTCCCGATGAAGATTGGAGCATCCAATAATTGCTTCAAATGGCGAACAATATGCACGGATCGAAAGATTGGAAGAAGACCATTGGGGCAGTTCTAATGGTGGCGGCGTGGGAGATTTGGAAAGCGAGAAACGAGAAGACGTTTAACAACAACCACATTCACTTTCACAAGACGGCGGACATCATAAAAGAAAACGCTTATTACGACTAGATTGAAATTTTGTAATATTGATTGGTCGAGATGGTGTGACTTTAACATTCGAGATGTAATTTTGTAATTGTCGGGTTCCAGCAAGAAGCTGACCCGGTTTCTATATTAATATATAGAAGTTCTGCCGTTCAAAATATTTTTTTTGATTCCCTACCAAAAAATCGATTAAGTTTGGATTGCATATTTACCCTTAAAAAACTTCTTAATTGTGTATATACCCGATCCAAACTTGCATATATTCCCTTCCTTAACTAATAAAATTGCAAATTTATCCATTTTGATTTATTTTATTAAAAATAAATTATAATCTACCCTTAATTCAACTAAAGCTTAAAAATGTATATTAACTGAAAATCGAACACAAACAACTGATTAAAAAGAGAGCAGATATTAAATACAGAGTGATAATTAGAAATATCATTCTCACTTAGCCATACTGAGATCATGTATATAAATCATATAATCACATAAACATCGTATAAAAATGAATATAAATTTACAAAAGCTACCCTTGCTACCCATTCATTCAAACTCAATTTCCAGTTTCGTAATTATGTATCTTTATTTTTCAATGATCCATGCGATGATCCAAATACATTTTATATGTATCCAATGAAACAAGTATAAAAAAAACGCACTGATAATCATGGTGGAACTAAAGAAGTCGCCGGCAAACACACCCGATAATCACCGGCCTACTAAAGGAGTCACCGGCCACCTGAAATGCTCGACTGAATCGCCGATCGAGAACGGAATCGCCAAGAAGGAAACGCCTGTTGTGGATTCACGTGAGAGAGACATCAGTCGTGCCGCGGAATCGCCTGATGGAAAGAAGAACCGTAGAGTATGCGTCGTTTTATTGTTTCCTCTGAAGGTGATTAGATGTTTTAATTTTGAATATGGTAATTTAGTCATTTTAATAAACAAGGGTAAATATGCAATTTTGGTCTAGCCTTGGGAAAAATGCAATTGTGAGTTATTTTTAAGAGGAAATATGCAATTATCCCTAAAAAGTAAGAAAGCCGGTATAAAAAAAACAAAAAAAAAAAGAATTACTTGAATTTGTTATATTTATTTGAAAAAGTGTGTTGACTTAGCTATTGCTTTGTACTTTGTTCTTGGTATGCTTAATTACAAAATACCCATGACTAGTATTTCGTATTTACTTATCATCTTCCTCATTACAAACATTAACTACTATACCCATTTGAAACAAAATCCAATGAACCATTTTAAGTTTATATGCTCTACATCAAACGATCTATCTGACGCGACATCACATAGATCAGACGAGTTCAAGGGGTGCGATTGAAAAAGTTTATGAGGCCGCTCAGGATTTTCAGGTATCCCTAACAATAATAGAAAAAATAAATAAGGGGGCAGCCAGCCGCCCACCCACGTCTAGCCGTGGGCCCGCCCCTACTTCTGTGGGCCCCGACCACTGCGTTCTTGCTTCCATGGAGCTGTTTCTAGGGGTATTCTTGTAGCCGAGATCTTCACTTGATCAGACCATGAAATAACAAACAGATCCTTGTTATCCATACTTGCATGAACATCAAATAAAACTAAAACACTCACAATCAACCGAATGATAACAAGAACAGAAGAACGATTATGATTTTCAGAAGTGAAAGTGAATGATACAAAACCGTTTCATGTTGACACCATATACTATGTGATACGTTGCAATGATGAGATGCACGGATTGAGAACCGGTTTGGTTAATTGTCGCATCCCTTAACCCATGCAATATATCAGGCACATCTAATACCAACTGGACTCCTTATTTTCAATCTGACCCAACATAATTTAGTGGCCTACGGCCCATACATATTACACTTTAGTATTGTCTTTGACCCATTAAGACCTAAAATTAAAATATAAGTAAAAAGGCAGTCCATGTCATGTGACCATTTGATGATCAAAACAGATTACAGATACATGACTGACTTTGACTGAACTTTGAGTTTTGTGAACCCTTGGGGATACAGAAGAAGAATCATGCTTTATTTCTTCCACTTTTCTTTATGATTTTGAGTTGAAGACCGATTCTTCGTTTCTGTTTCCAAGAATCCTTTTCCATCCATTGCTTCTAGAATTTGTTTTAGGGCTCGGAGATCCTTTCCAGCTGCGTTGGATTCAAGATTGGTTAAACGTTTTTCTATCTCGTCATATAATGGTTTGGCTGGTGATGGGCCTTTCTTACTCGTGAAAGGTGCCTTATGTGGGCCCCAACCACCGCGTTCGTCTTTTGTCACGGATTTAATTGATATCATACGAGGTTCTCCGGTCATTGAATCTGATGACGGGGGTAGCCCAAGACCAAATAAAATGATTTAAACATTTAATGCTAAAAAGGTTAAAGGGTTCGTAACCCGCCAACTTAGGTAAACAGCGTGTGAACAGCAAAAAGCACGTGAACAGTAAAGCATCAACTCACTGATTGCTTATCAAAGTCTCTCACAGCCGAAAAGAGAACATGTGCACAGAGAGCATCCTTTTATCCGCAGGTCAAAAGCCTTCAATCCTCAAAATGGGCAAGTCACCTACTGCAGCTTAGGTCCATGGGTCAAAGTTTTCCCTTTTGGGAAGATCTTTTTCCTATATAAAAAAGCAACTAGCATCCATAAAAGACACACCAGATCAGCTGAGCGGAGATACTCTCTGATCTTCTCTTCTCCCTTGAGAACTTGTTCTATGCATGTTCTTTCTTTACACTTCAAAATACATTGTTTCACTAAGTACTAATTCCCGGACTGAAATCCTTTCGGTCTCGGATTCTTAGTGAACAACAATAAAATCATTGAACCTCTCTCTACGTCTTGCAAACATAGGGGCACCCCACGACCTGCGTTAGGCTAATCTGAACCCTTGAAGCCTTTTAGCCTAACCAGGTCTCCCACTATCCTTGGTCTCATATCTGTTGTAACAACAGAATCCTTTACCACATCTCTGATATCAGGTGATTGCGTAAACAAATTTGGTTGTCTTTTGTCTAAAAATTGAGATGAAGAGGCTTCAGAGATAACACTTTGGGAAGACGATGGCAATTTTGTTTGAACTCGTTTGCAACAATCTAAAGGTGGTATGGTGGTAGACGTGCTAGAAGAAGAAGACGTGTTTCTTGGTAACTGAACACAGAGACTGTTTTTCTCTTTACTGACCACCTTTGTGGATTTTTCCTGCAACCAACCGAAAATCAGCCCATACGGTATGGGTTAGTATTATTCCGTGTGGAGCTTTTTTTTTGTTTGTCAAAACAGATCCAGTTAAATATGAATTCAGTGAATATAAATAGGGTTAAACGAGGTGATGACTTCAAAAACAAACATAAGTTAATGAAATACGTTCTGTTCGCCATAGAAATGGACTAATAATGAAAGATTGTTTTGGTTCAGTGGCGGAGGCAACGGTAAATTTTTATCTTTTATACAGAGGATACCAATAATCCTAAAAGAATAAATTTTGGATACCCCTGAATTTTGGGCTAGCTCCACCACTGTTTTGGTTTGGCCAAAAAGTACTCGTATGGCGTGAAGTAAAAGCGATGTTTTCGAGCTCCATATATTGTCGGTGTGATATTCACGTCATTGGTTCTCATTTCACTAGGAATTGAAGAATGACATTAGGTTATACTTTGTTTTTGTGTGAATACTTTTGGAAAATAATGGATAAAATTTGTTCCATACATTGTTGTTAGAAGTTCAAATCCAATGTTATATCCAGTTTTGTATATGATTCATATTTGTGTTTTGTTCCTATTAAAAAAAGGAATTTATTAAATAATTATTGTAACTTAAGTATTTATGACGGAGACTTCCTTGACACACATTGAATGTCATAAATGTATGTCATAAATTCGTGTCATAAACAGATAATAATACACAAATGCATGTCATCTTCATTTATGAGTTATTTTTGACGTGCTTTTGCGTGTCATGTATACCTTTTACGACATGCAATGTGAGTCATTAAAGGTATGTTTTCTAATATTGCTGTCAAATTACACTTACTTGAACATCCAGTGCCCTTTGAAGTTCCCTCAGGATCTCCGTCATCAGTGGACGTTTTTCTTGTTTTCTATTTAAACATCTGTAAGCTATATTGGCAAAGAACATCAAAGAAGATTCATCTATTTCATCCTTTATATTACTATAAACAAGTTCACTTATTTTGCTTTTCTTATAGTTCTCTCGCACCAGTCCTACTAAAGGGCGAAAATTGAGGTTGCCAAAACATAACCTCCCACGCAACACCTCAAACAACACCACGCCAAAAGAGTAAATGATGTACACAAAATGCAACATATAAATTACATCAAATGATGCATAAAACTAACCCTTTTTTAGTACTAAAGTTGGAAAAATGCACGTTTCTTTGTTCATTTTGTATTTTCAGGATAAAAAGAGCTCAAACGAACAAAAGAAGCAAACAAGCAGCTAAAAGCAACATAAATACATAAAGAAGGAATAACAAGCCATGCCCGACCCCTCAGCAACACCCCAAAAGACAAAAAAACAGATCACAGAAGATGAGCGCGGGCCGTGTCCACCAAGCATGGGCATGATCAAAACCTGCACTACAAGACAAAACATTCAGAAGCTTCCACGCCCACCACGGGATCGTGTCCAGAGTAATACGGGTCGTGGTCAACTATAAGATTTGCAGAATCTAGATAGTACAGCGAACAGTTGACCACGGGGCCGTGCCCAGAGGCCACGGGTCGTGTGGGGCCCTCTGCTGACAAATGCAACTAATGAAGAAATAAAAGGATGTTGGACACGGGGCCGTAGCCGCGCTTCTGTTCAAGCTATAAATAGGGGTGCATGGTTAAATCATCCCTTGGCAAACCATTTCTCTATCACTTTGCCACCACTCCACCACCACTAACAACACCAACACCCACTACCATCATCCATCTTCCATCTTTAGAGTATTTGGTAGTCTCGGGATCCAAGATAGATTGTAAGGGTTCTTGTCAAACAAAGGTCATGCTTGGCTAAATTCCTTACATCACTTGGTGAAGACTAATCTTTTATGTATTACTTTTAGTTTTTAATCTTTCGGCAGTTTTTATTTGGGTTTGTATTAATGACTTTAATAACTAGTTTCTTATGTTGAAAGTGAATTTTCTAAACCATTTCTTCATGATGTCATTGATTTGCTCATTCGTGTCTTTACGGTCTATATAAAGCGCGTTAACTACTTGGAAGGGGTTTAGAAGGATGGTTTGGTAAAGTTCTTTTCTCGTTCAGTGTATAAATCCTGCGAGGACTTGGTTCAAGCCTATTAGGGCCTCCTTCAATGCTCAACGGGTATTGGATGGCGGGGGACGCGAATGGCTTGAACCCCTCATATGTAAACTACTATTAATATTCTAAACCGGCTAATTGGGATTGTATCCCTGCTGACTCAAACCACTTAGCCAAGGGTAACGTCACCTTCAAAAGAGGGGCCTACCACTTTTCGCATTAATCACTTACTTAATTATCTTCCAATATTCCGACCTTTTGGGATTGTATCCCTGCTGACTCAAACCACTGGGTTGAGGGTAACGTCATCTTCAAAAGAGGGGCCTACTACTATAACTAAGATAATCTCTTAAAAAGTCCGAAAGTGCAAAAACTATCAAAGGATACATAGAAGAGAGGTTGGATCCAAGTGATTCTATCTTGTCTATTTGTATTTCAATTTATTATCATTTTTACTTATCTTTATGTTTTTAAAACTTTTATCAAAAATTTAGATTGATTAGACGTTGACGATAAACCGGTATTAAAAGCTCTTGTGTCCTTGGACGATCTCGGTATCTTACCAATGCTATACTACGCTCACGATGGGTGCACTTGCCCAAGTGTGTGTTTAGTGTTAATTAGAATATCGTGTTTTATAAATTTAAAACTTGACCATGCGTAAAATGGACTAAAAATGACAATAAAAATATAGTACGCTTAGCACACACCAAGTTTTTGGCGCCGTTGCTGGGGACACACAGATTTTGAGAAAGTTTAAAATCAACGGCCTAATTATTTTTAACAATATTTTTTTCTTTTTAGGAAATTTTTAATTTTTAGGAAATCTGCAGATGTGCAGCACGGGCCGCTTTCAACCAACACGGGGCCGTGTTCAATAGCAGCAGCAACATAATCTGTTTTAAGTCAGACAGTTGCTGAACACGGGGCCGTGTCCATCACCCAGTTATTGAAAACAGGACCGTCTGATCCCGACAATCGACAACTTCTGACACACACATGGATGATATTGATTATTTTTTATTTCGCCAATCTTATGGCAAGTGGTGTCAACTATGTGGAGAAACCCATCAAGATTTGGAATGCTACATTTTAAATATTGAACCCCATTTTTAGCAAACCCATCTCTCTCATATGGAGATCACCATAAGGTCGGTGAATGTAAAAATAATCCTTATTACCCAACCAAATGCACTCAAACCTCCCTTCCATACGACTTTACCTCCTCTGAATTAAGCCAAATAGAAGAAAGGATTCTCCAAAAAATAAAGGAAATAGAGCTTATGATGAAAAAGAGGTACTCCTCACAAGCTCAATGCCAAAAAGAATCATTGATTTCGCATTTGGAATCCAACAATGTCGAGGTCATAAAAGTACTTTAGTCTCTTACGTTAGCATTAGCGATAGTCGTCCCTGTGTCGATTGTGCCATGAAGGACTCTTCATCGGCCCCCACCGATGCGCTCATAGACCTGAGCGATTCGACATACACCTTCTTTATCGAGAACCCGGATAAGGGGAATAAAGGTTGGTTTCGCCCAACGGTAAGTAGATTAGTTTTTACCCTTTCCGATAACCTCTTGCGTTCATGCATAAACCAGGAGCAACTTCGGTACATTATGCACTTCGGTGTTGTTCCCTCCAATAAAGAACCTCCCGATTACTGAGCTCCTTAAAAGACAACACTTCATAAAACTCCAACACTAGCCGTGCTCAACCAACACGACCCGTGCCTACCAAAAAATTCAACACGGGGCCGTGCCCAGGCCAACACGCCCCGTGTCCCTAATACGGACAAACGTGTCAGAATAATGTCTGACCACGGGCCGTGCTCAGCCGGCCTAGGGCCATGGTCAGTGTGCTGTCGCTTTCTATAAAGTCAGCCTTGTTGCTGCATGTTTGGCCTCATTCCAAAGACAAAGATCTCCTGAGATTTCTCACATATACCTTAAAAGGTATGTTCTTAAAGAAGTTTCATCTGTCCATCTTGTCTTTGCCATTTTTGTCACTTTCCTTCTTCTTCCTTGAACTCAAATCCTCCATCAAAGCTTGAAGGTCCATAGCTTCAAGCTTTATTTTTACAAAACATATGTTTTAACACAAAGAATCTTAATAAACAACATGTTTATCACATTGCTTTAAGTTATTTCTGTTCACAAATGTTTAAAACTTGAGAGAAATAAGTTAAAACAATTAAATTTTTTGAGTTCAAAACTGTGCAGGAGGTCGAGCACAGGCCCGTGTCCGTTGGACACGGGGCCGTGGTGAGCTTTTAAACTCTCGTTATTTTAAAAATTCACCATTTTTTTCTTAGTATGTCGACCCAGAACAGTGGAACGTCGTTAGCAACCTCAAGAAACAACCAAGGAAGAAGGAGACCATCAATTGATGCTACCTAGTTCGTGGCATGTATGCTTTAAGGGAAGCCATCGACGAAATGGCATCGGTGGAAGAGGCTCTTGTCGATCGGGTTAACTATTTGACGTCGAGATTGGAGAATTGCTTGCATGAGATCAACCTTTTGCACCAAAGGTGAACATTCTTGCACTACCTCTCATGGAACCAATCTTTCCCCAAGAAGATTGGAACCTTGCTCAAGAAATCATCATTCCAACCGGATGGGACGACCTTCCCCCCGGAACCTCCTCTAGACGCATTACACGAGGTTCCATTGATGGTCGCACCTCCCGCTCATCCCCCGTATGAAATGTGGAAGTAGAGCCTTTCTCTTCCTCCTCGGGAGATTGAGAAAATGCTCAACGACTTTTGAGGAAGCGCATCTTCCGGGTTGAAGTTCCTAGAAGCCCCTATCTACCGAAAAATTAATTTCGGGTTTTTGTTGATCGTTTAAAGAAATAATCATCTAGGGTATGACTTCATTGTGGTTTAGGTTTCTTTCTTCTATCTACTATTAGGAACTTTGTAATTTTAATTATTAGGACTAATCTTAGGATGTTTATTTTGAACCGCTCTCTATGAAATATGATGATTTAAGTTATTTTGTGGTGTTTGGAACTTAAAATATGACAAAACACATGAGAAAAGATGGAAACTACCAAAGGGACGTCAAAACCACACCCCATGCATAAAAACAGTGTCTTCCGACAAATTTTCAACCTTCCAGCATGTGCAGCAACGGGTCGTTTTCAGCCCAACACGCCCCATGCTCAGCTTCTGCAAGAAAAAGTACAAAAAAAAGGTAACCGACCACGGGCCCTGTTGACTGGCCACGCCCCGTGGTCAAGCTTCTGTTAAGTTTGTTACTGGCACTATGGACACGGGGCCGTGCCCGGACCACACAGGCCATGCCTAGATGCCCAGTAACATAAAAAATTGTTTTTAAACGCACTTTTACGCATTCAAATCAACGAAAATTTTTATTTTGGACACATTGAGGACAATGTGTAATTTAAGTGTGTGTGGGGAGGGGGGTTAACTAACACTTTGAATTTAGCAAGTCCTAATAACAAGCCTTACACAAAACTCTATTGGAACCGCTAACTAACACTTTGACTTTAGCAAGTCCTAATAACAAGCTTACACAAAACTCTATTGGAACCGCAAATCACCCAAAATCTTTTTCAAAATTTTTCATTTTTTTACTTGTCTTGGTTCAATTTGGGAATAACAAGTTCTAAAAGTTATGTTTTTATAAATTTACAACCGATAGCGTCGTGATAAAAAGAACCAAATAAGTATAAAAAGGGGCATAACAAACCTTTTTAAAATTTGATTATATATACTTGTTCACATTATAAACTCATTTCCACATTAAGTGAGTTTTGAGCCATTATCGAGCACACATTCATACATTTTTAAACTAAATGCTCATTTCGTTTCTTGTGTGAATAGCCGCTTGGTCCTTACAACTCTAGAACTTGCCAAAACGATGCATTCCCGGTTCTTACCAACTTAAAACCCAAGTAAGTAAATGATGGAGGCATTAGGACTAAACCATTTTTTTTCTCTAAACCTTTACTTTTATTTCTTTTCACCCATCACCAAAAATCCCCTTATTCAACTCTTTTGAGCCTAAAACCTTTTCGTTTCAAAACCCATAAAGACAAACACCTATTACCCACAAAAACCATTTTCCTTTCAAACTCATTTCTTTTAGTAAAAAGCTCGGATATCTTCTTAGAAAATTAAAAAGTAATATTATATAATATATATATATATATATATTATATAATATATAAGCTCTTCGAATAACCAAACAAGTTTCTTCAAATCTTGTTTGAAAAACGCTTGATAAAATAAATACGAAAAGTTTTACGATATCCGACACTATTTACATCTTTTGCCATACTACTAACCACTAACCAAAAAAATTCACCTACCTCTAACCCAAGCCTAAACCCTTCAAAGTCCTCTTGATACTCACAAAGGTTTATAGTTAAAAAGGAGGAGGTTTGATCATTTGGCAAGCATGTGGTAGACGTAAAGTCCAAACCGGAATCGAAGATATCACAAAAATACATCTTCGACCGAGTGTTGAGTGATCCCTTGTGAGGTACGTGAACTTGTATATAAATAAATAGAATTTTAAAGACGCTGTTATGCCTAAATAAATAATTTTCTTAGAAATTTCTCAATAAATCATGACGAATAGGAACTGTAAATAAAAATAAAAAACATAATTTGAAAAAGAATCTTGAATTCCCGACACTCGAAGACAAGTCACACAACTTCTTCTCTACCTATTCCATTTGGGTGTGTAAGCCACATTTAAAGAGTTTTGCTTGAGGACAAGCAAAGATTCAAGTGTGGGGATATTTGATGTACACAAAACGCAACATATAAATTACATCAAATGAGGCATAAAACTAACCCCTTTTTAGTACTAAAGTTGGAAAAAGCATGTTTCTTTGTTCCTTTTGTATTTTCAGGATAAAAAGAGCTCAAATGAACAAAAGAAGCAAATAAGCAGCTAAAACCAACATAAATACAGAAAGAAGGAATAACAAGCCATGCACGACCCCTCAGTAACACCCCAAAAGACAAAAAACCAGATCACAGAAGATGAGCACGGCCGTGTCCACCAAGCACGGGGCGTGGTCAAAACCTGCACTACAAGACAAAACATTCAGAAGCTTCCACGCCCACCACGGGGCCGTGTCCAGAGTAACACGGGCCGTGGTCAACTATAGATTTGCAGAATCTCGATAGTACAGCGAACAGTTGACCACGGGGCCGTGCCCAGAGGCCACGGGTCGTGTGGGGCCCTCTGCTGACAAATGCAATTAATGAAGAAAGAAAAGGATGTTGGCCAGGGCCGTGTCCGCTGGACACGGGGCCATGGCTGGGCTTCTGTTTAGGCTATAAATAGGAGTGCTTGGTTACCCACAAAAGCATCCCTTGGCAAACCACTTCTCTCTCACTTTCCACCACTCCACCACTACAACACCAACACCCACCACCATCATCTATCTTCCATCTTTAGAGTCTGTAGTAGTCTCGGGATCCAAGATAGATTGTAAGGGTTCTTGTCAAACAAAGGCCATGCTTGGCTAAATTCCTTACATCACTTGGTGAAGACTAATCTTTTATGTATTACTTTTAGTTTTTAATTTTTCAGCACTTTTTATTTGGGTTTGTATTAATGACTTTAATAACTAGTTTCTTATGTTGAAAGTTAATTTTCTTAACCATTTCTTCATGATGTCATTGATTTGCTCATTCGTGTCTTTACGATCTATATAAAGCGCGTTAACTACTTGGAAGGGGGTTATAAGGATGGTTTGGTTAAGTTCTTGTCTCGTTCAGTGTATAGATCCTGCGAGGACTTGGTTCAAGCCTATTAGGGCCTCCTTCAATGCTCAACGAGTATTGGATGGCGGGGGCGCGAATGGCTTGAACCCCTCATATGTAAACTACTATTAATATTTTAAACCGGCTACTTGGGATTGTATCCCTGCTGACTCAAACCACTTAGCCGAGGGTAACGTCACCTTCAAAAGAGGGGCCTACCACTTTTCGCATTAATAACTTACTTAATTATCTTCCAATATTCCGACCTTTTGGGATTGTATCCTGCTGACTCAAACCACTGGGTTGAGGGTAACGTCACCTTCAAAAGAGGGGACCTACTACTATAACTAAGATAATCTCTTAAAAAGTCCGAAATTGCAAAAAACTATCAAAGGATACATAAAAGAGAGGTTGGATCCAAGTGATTCTATCTTGTTTACTTGTATTTCAATTTATTTTATTTATCAGTTTTACTTATCTTTATGTTTTTAAAACTTTTATCAAAAATTTAGATTGATTAGACATTGACGATAAACCGGTATTAAAAGCTCTTGTGTCCTATGACGATCTTTGGTATCTTACCAATGGTATAGACGCTCATGATGGGTGCACTTGTCCAAGTGTGTGTTTAGTGTTAAGTAGAATATCGTGTTTTATAAATTTAAAACTTGACTATGCGTAAGTTGGACTAAAAATGACAATAAAAATATAGTACGCTTAGCACACACCAGTAAACATCTGACTCTTTCGTTAGTACCCAAGTCTCGTGGTACAACGGATCAATATACCCATGTGTGCCTGCAGGGTTAGTTATTACATATTAGAACTGATTGTTTGCAGGAGCAAATATGGAGAGGCCAAAATCAGAGATCTTGGCATTCCAGTTATCATCTAGTAGTATATTGGAACTTTTTATATCACGATGCACTATTCTGAGACGAGTGTCTGCTGGGGTGTGAATGTATGCTAATCCTCGAGCCACCCAATACACATCTTAAGGCGTTGAACCCATGTGAGATCGTTGCTGGCGAGATAAGAATGTAGACTTTTCTTGGATGCATACTCGTACACGATGATCTTCTCGCCAAGATCGTCACGATACCCTAAAAGAGAAATAATATTTTCATGTCTATAAAACGAAATCATCATGATCTCCTTCAAGAACTCGGTATTTCCCTGTCCGAATGCAGGATCTAAACGCTTCACAGCAACCATGGTCTTGCCCTTGGAATGAACAAGTTCTCCATTGTAAATTTTCGAATCCACCACGTCCTATGAAGTTGTCATCCGAAAAATTGGTGGTTGCTATTTGTATAGCTTCTAGTTGTATTTTCAGGCGTTGATACCGTTCTATGTGAGACATTCTCATGAGGGTTAAAGATTAACAAAAAGCTTTACATTTAGGGTTTTTGATGGAGAGTTCCAAGTGCCGACTACCTATGTATTAGTGGCGGAACAAGGGGGTTCCTTTGACCCTCCGTCATGTCAAATTTCTACTAATATGGATCTATAAATTCATCGCCTTCCTTTACTTGTGACCCCCTCAGATCCCTATTTGAGATTTAAAAAAAGAAGAGTAAAACCAAGTTGTTTGTTTTAGGTCGTCGATGCAATGGCTATGTTCACTGATGGTACCACTGAAAGAATGACCTAAAGTATTCACAATGGATTTTGTATATTTGTGTGAGCGTGTTAGTTACATTAAGAAATGGTTATGAGTGGTTGTGAGTGAGGAGAGAGAAAATGTTACTGTCCATCTGTAAATATACGGGAACAATGTTCATCCCTTATAATTTTTTAATATTTTTGAAAGTGGTTGTGAGTGGATCGGAGAGAAAATTTAATAATAAATGTTTAAAAAGTATTATTTAATTGAAAAAGAGAAAGAAAAAGTAGTGTGTTTTAATGTAATTATATGGATAAGGAAAAAGAAATGAATATGAATGCTCTAATAATCTAATACCACTGTTCCCTTTCTTTAAATTAAGTGTCAGGGCCCACAAGTCCACAACGCGTATTTGGCAAAACTTCAAGGTAAAAATAAAAGAAAAACACAATATATAACTATACGATTCCACGAGAACAAACAAAATTAATATTTAGTTAGCACTGAACGTTTAAGAAGTAGTTCTATATATGATCATTAATGGATTGCTACACCACCTCTTGTCTCATTCACCATAATTCCATAGGTTAAATCATGCCGACCATTGGCCTCCTTTCCTTATTTAACATGTCCTTTCCTTTTTACAAAAATAATTTAAAATAGAGTAAATTACAAAAATCATCCTTTATGTTTGTATGGATTGCAGAGTGTGTCATTTGTCTTTAAAGTTGACGTGACTCATACTTTATGTATGCAAAATCTAACTGTTATGTCCTTTACCCCAAACTCAGTTAAATTCTAATGTTAAATCAGGTATATTAGTAATTTTACCAATTTATTTAAAAATACCTTTAACAAATAAAACAAAAAGAATTTAAAAAAACTGAAAACATAAAACAAGAATAAATTGTATACTATATCTCATAATATTCATTCTTTCTTCTCTCCTAACTCTCTCTCTTTCTCTAACCTCTGTACCACCACCAACACCACATCTAGCACCACTAACACCACCACCACCACCATAAACAACACTTCTTTTTCTCACAATTTTCTCTCTATTCTGAGTTATCCACAACCACTACCCGACCGCCGCCACTGAACTTCTCCAACCTTAGATCTGTAACCTCCGCCACCGCCTCCCCCTAACCACCTCCATAGTCGCATCCGTTATACACCTTTTCCACTGCCTCCTTTAAACATCGCTTCCACCGCTGCCTCTTAAACACCTCCTCCACCACTGCCTCTTACCACGAGCTACCGATGATGATGTAAAAGAGCTAAAAGGTTTGATTTTTTGGTGGTTATTTGTTTAATTTTTATGGGTTTTGATGGTTGATTATCTGGGGATTAATCAATAGTGGCAGGTGGGTGGTGGGTTTTGGCTAATTGTTGGTTATTAATCAATGGTGGCAGGTGGATATGGTGGATTTTGGCTAGGGTTTCGAATGGTGGTGGTATAGTGATGGCCATATTTAAAGATGGGAGGAGCGATGGTGGCGGTGGCCGGGTTGGTGGTGGTGGTCGTGTGTTGGTGCTAGAATGGTGATGGGTACAGGAGGTTAGAGAGCAAGAGTTAAGAGAGAGAAAGAGAATAAGAGTTGAGAGAGTGGGGATATAATTTACTCTTGTTTTATATTTTCATTTTTAAAAAAAATTCTTTTTGGTTTTATTTATCAAAGATATTTTAAATAAATTAGTGAAATTACTAATATACCCTGATTTAACATTAGAATTTAACTCAGTTTGGGGTAAAGGACATAACGTGTTAGGTTTTGCATACATAAAGTATGAATCCCGTCAATTTTAAAGACAAATGACACACTTTGCAATCCGATACAAACATAAAGTACAATTTTTTGTAATTTACTCATTAAAATAAGAGAATAGTGGTTTGGGTTATGACCACACTCTTAGAGTAGTTGTTTTGGATGATAGATTAGAAGTAGGTAACATGGCGCTGATGTATAGGGTCATGACCACACCCTATAGCCTAAGTAATGTAAATTAATATAGAGTGAGTTGCAAGTTTTGTCCTTTATTTTATATCCATTTTCAAGCGGTATCCTTTGTCTTTAAAATTGAGGAATTTTATACCTAACATTTCAAAATCTTGCACGTTATGTACTTTAGGCCTAACCCAGTTACTTTTAACCATTAAGTGAAGGGCAAATTAGTCTTTTCATCTATTTATTTAACAAAACCATTTTAATAATTAAAACAAAATATTATTTATTAGTATTAAAGAACATCATGTAATCACTGTAGCTAGCGTCACATCACTGCTACAGTGTATTTTTTAATTTATCTAATTATTTAATTAATGGGTAATAGATAAGATAATGAAAAGTACTTTATAATGCATGTCAATTGAAAAGAAAGTGCATAGATGTAGATTTTTGGGGGAAAAAGAATGAATATTATATGTTTTTAGGTAAAAGAGTAAGTTATTTTACTGCAAAGGCTAAATTTTATTACTTTTCTTGAACATGAATTCCAATATGTATCACAATTTAATAATTCCATGTTTATTTTTTTATACTTTAATAAAGTCATATGATTTTGTAATTAATTTTAGAGTTAATTGCTCGGGTAGTCCTTGTGATTTATCGTTTTTACCATTAGTCCCCAACTTTTCAAAATAGCATGTTTAGTCTTTATGGTTTACTCACTTGTTACTCGAGTAGTCCCTTAAATGGATGGACGTTAGTTTGTTCAGTTAAATCAATATGAAATGACTAAACTACCCCTATAATTAAAAATCTAAAAGAAAAGTGCTAGTGGGTCCCACCTCATCTACTTAAATTTACCACTAATCCCTTTCCCCACTTTCTCTCGGTCAAACCTCCCATCCCTCCACATTTTCTCTCCAGTCAACCACACTTCTCTGCCAATTCTGTCATCAATCGAACCACCGTGAACTCCATCTCCCGTATCTACAACGACCAAATCTTCGTTTGATTCGTACATACAAAACCTTAAAAAACAATTACGTAGACAAAGCACCACAACACCTTTCATCACCGCACCTTGACACAACCGTCGTCACCACCACCCTCCGCCGCCATCACCACCGGCCGATTGCCAACAAAATCAACACCAAACCCTCACATCCACCACCACCACCTAGCCGTCGGCGGGTCGTGGAGCACGGAGGTGACCTCCGGTAGGATAGTCGTCCATCTTCACACCGTTGTGGTCTCGTTGAAGGAGGGCCATGGAGCACGAAAAGCACTTCTGGAGTACTGGTGGTGCATGCTGGTTTGGAGGTGGGTGGTGAGGTGTGTCGGAGGTGAAGGTGTAACGGTGGCTGACGGTGAGGGAAGGTGGTGAGGTGTGTCGGATGTGGGAATGTGGGAAGGTGACGGACTGACGGGTTGTGTTTAAATGGTGATGACGGTGGTGTATGGGTAGGAGGTTGGTTTCAGGGGTGTGGTGGTGTGCGGTCTCCGGTTATTTCAGTATTAACGGAGTTTGGTGGTGGTTGTGTTTAAATGGTGGTGATGGTAGTTGTGAAGTGATTTGGTGGATGATGACTGTTTCAGTGTTAACCGAGTCCGGTGGTGGTTCAGTGTTAACCAGTAGGTGGGTCTGGTGGTGAAGAAGAAGAAAAAGAGGGCTAAGGTTTAATTTTATATTTAAATAATAATTGTGGAGCCCACTTGTTTTAAATGATAAATCAGATTTTTTTATTTATATTAAAAGCAAGGGTAGTTCAGTCATTTCAACGTATTTAACTAAACAAACTAACAGTCATCTAGTGTGAGGACTACCCAAGCAACAAGTGAGCAAATCACAGGGACTAAACATGCTATTTTGAAGAGTTGAGGACTAAAGATGAAAAATGGTAAACCACATGGACCATCCGGGCAATTAACTCTTAATGTTATAGCATAAATATTTTTAAAATGTGAAGTTTTTTAGAGAGTTCAAATAAAAACGTACTTACAAAATTTAAAATTTAAACATTCATTAATTAACATTTAAGATGTGTAAATGTTACTTATGTCTAAAATAATAACACAATATTACTAAAGTTACGGATTGGTTTATAAATGAAACAAATTATTTAAATTAAAAATAATAGAATACTACTAAAATGATTTAAACAAGATACCACACGTCGGGTCATCTTAAAATAAAGCATGCCATGTAGAGTTACAATCTTCATTAATCTTGGCTATTGATGTTATATTTTTAAACATTTTCCTACATTCTTCATCAATCATTGTTAATTTCAACAAGTTGGTTTTTAGTATATACTATAATAGCCTAAAATAATATGGTATTTACCAATTTGTTCGTACATGGATTTCTCGCCGAAAATCCTAGTTTAAGTTAATATAAAAACACACTCTCTCTTCTTTCTCTCTCTCTAGAGCCTACTTCCCGTCACCATCTTCCCCACATATGAACCCTAATTCGCCCCTTCCCATTTCACATCAAATTCGAGTTCCATGATCACAGTTAATGAATAAAAGCTTAGGGCTTTTGATTGGAAAATGAAAAAGAATAAAATGGTGGCTATCTTACCACAAATCGGTGAACAGATTACGACAGTGACTCGCCGAAAAAGGTTGCAACGAAGGCAATGATAACAGAGCAGGGAGTGTTTTCGTACGAGGAGGAAAATGGTGGCTTTCTTAGAGGTTATATATAGTTGCTTGATTTACTCTTGAGAACAAGTGTAATAGTTGATGGATGGTTAATATGACAAGAGATGATTAGATGAAACTTAAATATGCAATTTCTTTTTAAAGCATGAAATATACCCCTCACGACGCTCCAATCTTCTAAATTATTCCACCAAAATATTTGCAGGTCTTATTTTGTATCATCTCATACATGTTAAAAATCAAACCAATTGAATGGGGGTGCAGGCATGAAGCATTAACATTAACATAACTAATATGCTTGATCATGAAAAAAGGTTGTCTCTTGACTTCTTGTCTCTTTGAATATCGATCGAGAGAGAGGGAGGTGAGAGGGTGGATCGAGAGAGAAGAGGTGAGAGACTGAGAGAGATGAGATGTGAGAAAATGGTATCTATCTACTATACTATACTAAAAGAGTTCACTTTGATCACATGGCATATTCTTAGCCAATCATTTTGCTGACCCTCTTAGGCCAGAGAATTGTTGATGAGCGCCAAACCCCCTTTTTCCTTTATTCTCCTTACTTCATTTTACACACGCGCTCTCTCCGTCTATCCATCAAAAACCCTAATTCTCCGTCCCTCTACTAATCAATGGCGACTTTCAGAAAATACTAATCTCAGTTCCTTTTTCTACACCTCTTTACCTTTTTAACACTTCAAACAAACCCTAAAAGTTTCGTATGCCATCTCAGGCATTCCATCAGTTTTCTTCTGTCCCTCATCCTCTGTCCATAGGAAAAAAAGGTAGATGATGGCTGACGGTTCTTCATATCATGGATATGATTAGGGTTAGTTGGCAGATTGTTTCCGTCCTCATTTGTGGATTGTTTGTTCATTTTATTTGTTGCCCTGTGTAGTAATTTTATCTTTAACATTGTTGTTGTTTTTTAGAAGCATGCAATTCCAATCGGCGTCTTCGATGTGTGAGGCTGGTAAGTTTTAGTTTCAGTTGGTTGGATTTTTTTAAACTTTTTTTGTTAATAAATGTGTACAATTTTCAACTTTTTTTGTTCTTTGTTTTCTTATCGTCTTTCGGTATTTCAACCCGGTGGGAGCACATCCAAGTGGATATTTCAGTGAAGATCCTCTCGGAACCCGAAATAATCTTATGCAATTTGTCCAGCAAGTAGCTGTCAGCGGGCTATATGCACTCAAAATATCCGGAACCGATTATTCAACCAAAGATGGAACTGGGGTATGTTTTTGCTTCCAATTTTCTCTTTTTATTCATACGTAATCAATGTGGAAACTAAAGCAATCAGGCTGTTTATTTTGGTGTTTATCTATTTGTTTTTAAATAAATTTCAGGTGCGTGATTACCATCATGTTTTGGATGTAGCTAATGGACATCTGGCTGCATTGAGAAAACTCTCGGATCCTGATATAGGTTGTGTATCTTTTGTCATGTTTTATTATTTTGGAACTTTTATTTTAGCATTTACTAGACACAACCACAATAATGTGATATTTTAGGTTGTGAGGTTTACAACTTGAGAGCCGGTCGAGGAACATCTGTTTTGGAGATGGTGGCATCCTTTGAAAAGGTCTCAGGAAAGGTAGCGCCATTTTCAACTTTCGTTTTTCGGGTTTCTTAAAATATTAAATCTCTTAATAAAATGAAGTTTCAGATTTCTTAAAATATTAAATCTGTTAATAAAATGAAGTTTCATATTTCTTAATCTGTTAATAAAATGAAGAACTCCAAATCAGCTGCATTTTTCTTTTCAAGAGTAAATTGTCATAAAGTAAACAAATTATTACAAACGAGTATATCTGATATGTTTATGTTGTACGTTGTGCGGTGGCAACTATGCCACCCTTTCACTAGCGCGAAACACCATAACCTGCTAGTTAAAGAGGACGCCAAGAGGGGAGGTTTTGTTGGGTATATATGAAATTAGGAATAAGAATATTTAGAGTGGGCTATATGAACTTTTCTCTTTCTTAAAACGGACCGTTTCAATGAGATTGACACATTTTCCTGAATGGACCGTAACCCGACCCAAACCTCCTATTTTGCAAGGCATATTGCTAATGTTTGTTGGGATGAAAATCACTTAAAATCGTACGCGCTTTGATATTTGAGCCCTCCAAATCAAGGAAACTTGATAATCCGAACATTTTTTTAGGTTTTTTCATTAGTTTAGTTGGCCACTTTGGATCTAATGTTTGTTGTTGTTTTATTGCAGATTGCACTAAGAACTGGTGGGCCTAATTGTCATCTGAAAGTTGAATCATTATTCAAACATGTCTGTTTTCAATGAGATTACTATAGATAAATGGGGAGTCTGAGATATCTGTGGATATTTGCGTTTCCTGTGGAATTTAAACATCTTTTGTTGGATAACTATTTCAAGGAGCAAAGGTGCTCTTTCCGAAGGTACATAATACAAGCTATTACTTTTCATCCAAATATTAAAAGTAGCATGCGTACACCACGATGAAATTACCCAACCAAGGCACATGTACGTTCTCAGTTATGGTTAATAAAGATCTGATTTTGTTATTTGCTTCTTTTTGTGTTGGGACGTTTTGCGGATTTTGGTCTTCGAAGTGGGCACAACATGATTTATGTAACTTGATAATGAAACTATGCTTATTGCCAATAAGACTACCTTGACAAATGTTGTTTTATGGTTGTAGCATATGTTCAAATTCATATGTGAACATTCATGGTCAGGATATGAAGGGCTATCTAACTTCTCAAGTTGTCCAGGTTATCTGGTCCTATAAAGGTGTAAAACGCAAGCCATTACAAGTATAATCATTTTTTATTGTTTCGCATCAGATAGAAAACGAGCGGTTGATATAACGCCTCAAATTGGGTGTAGTTCAATCTGACTTGTAAAGCTAAACACTTTTCCACCTATTTTGTATTACAAGTATATCTTAATAAAACAAATAACAATGTATTCCTAAAAATTAAAGATCTGGGACACGGGTATATGAATACATGTGATACGACTTTAAACTTTTTATCTTGTCGATCTGACCTGTAATCAAATGGATGCAATTCGAATTGGCCTGATTTCATATATATCACTGGTTGAGAATGGCTGAGAGAATTTCTTGAAATTTGATATACAAAACAAGATAGCAAATGAGATTAAAAAGGTGAAAAATAAAATCATTTTTTTTAAAAAAAATATAACTAACATATTTGGTTATTTTGGCTAGAGTGGAGGATGGATATTGATGTAAAGCTGTCTTTCAAACATGAATTATTTGAAGTCACCAGTTTCACAGGACTATACCCACTTGAACAAGTTTTATTGCATAGGTTATGGTTTGCAACTTAGTATTATTATGTGACTAATAATCTTATCACATGCTAAGCTGAACACCTCGGGCACTATACTTTCCCAGTTTTGCAACACCTAAACAATGTGAAAGCATAATCAAGATGGCCAATGTGAAACTTGCACCTTCAACCTAGCTTTACGCAAGAGAGAAATGGCTGAAAACACCAAGGGGATTAGAACAGGGTATGCATAGAACAATGAGTATTCATAAAGTGTTGAGTAAAGCTAAATTAGCAGGTCATGTGTCATGAGAGATGATATTTAGATGACGTATATTTTAGATGACGTACATTCAACTCTCTTATTCTTTATTTTATTTTTTCTGGACCTAACTAATGCAACAAATAAAAATCGGGAACTGGTCGGATTAGATAGTTTAGGGGTGTGCATGAGTCTCTTTTGGGCTCAACCTGAACCAAAACAGAAATTTGGTTTTACGGTTTAGTAAGGGATAGGTTTCAGGTTTTGATTTCACATATGAGTTTGGTTCGGTTTTGGATTATTTTTTGGTTTTACAATTGATCGTGTTTTTTATAAGAAATTGTTCATCCATTGCAGCACTTCCTATCGAAGAGTTGATAGAGAAACCCGATGGATTTGCAGGAGTTTTTCCAGGTCGATGCTCCTTTGATTGATATTAATATGTTTACATGTGATTTATTTCTTGATAAATCTGAATCTTTTGATCTGAATGTACAGACTACAAGTATGAGATTGTGAAGAATTTACAAGAAAGAAAGCACATTTGTAGGATGACCGGAGATGGTGTGAGCGACGTCCCAGCTTTGAAGTAAGTCGACATTAGAATAGTTGTTGCTGATGCTACAGATGCTGCAAGGAGTGCTTCGTACATCGTGCTTACTGAGCCTGGGCTTAGTGTTAGTATCAGTTGCAGTGCTTACAAGTCGCGCTATTTTCCCAAGAATGAAGAATTATACTGTTAGTTCCTCTCTTTCCTTATTTCATTATAATTATTCCATGCAAACTTTGTACGTGTTAACTGTTAACATCTTTTCTTTTAGCAGATCTATTTCGTCTCTATCACCATTTGTATTGTGTAACTTATGTATAACATTTGAATCATCGCCCATAAGGAATATGACATTATGTTCATCTCTTTATGTGTGGCATATGATTATTTGAATCTTTGTAGTTTGGATTTATGTTCATCGCTTTGATATGGAAGTTTGACTTCTCTCCCTTCATGGTTCTGATTATCGCAATCCTTAACGACGGTGAGTTTTTACTTCCGTTACGCCTCATACGACTGATTTTCATAACCATAACTTCACTAATTCCCATTGTATGCACTTAAAAGGTACATCATGACCATCTCAAAGGGCAGGGTGAAACCATCTCCGTTACCCGACAGCTGGAAGCTAAAAGAAATCTTCGCCACTGGAATCGTGCTTGGTGGTACCTTGCACTGAAGACCGTCATATTCTTCTGGATCATGAAAGACACTGACTTCTTCACAGTATGTAAAGGATCGATTGTTCGGAAACTGAAATTTCACAAGGTTACATCAAACTAACTCTTTTTTATGTTTGTGTGATGCAAGAAAAATTCGGTGTTAGATGTTTGAGAAACAGTGAAGTTGAGATAATGGCGGCTTTATATCTCCAAGTCAGTATAGTCAGCCAGGCTTTGATTTTCGTAATGCGTTCTCGCAGTTGGTCGTTTTTTGAACGCCCAGGTAGAGAAACGAACCTGTTTTTACGTTTTGTATACTAACCGACTTTTGTTTTCTAACAAATTAGCAACTGTTGCTATTATGAAAACCTTTAGGTTGCGACTCTAATAGCAGTCTACGCAGAGTGGGAATTCGCAAGAATCAAGGGAGTCGGGTGGGGATGGGCCGGTGTCATCTGGCTCTACAACATTGTGTTCTACTTCCCTCTCGATATTATGAAATTCGCTACTCGATACATCCTTAGCGGGAAAGCCTGGCGCAATCTGCTTGAAAACAAAGTACATTTATTGTTTCTTCATCATTTCCACTTCATTCTTTTTTTTATTTTAATAATTTTTTGGAATTTTCATTTGGAGTGAGCAATTTTTAGTCTAGGTCATCAAATAGGCATGCCTGGGTAACGGGTCAAGTGGGTTGGTAAATGTCCAGTTGACAATTAAACGTTTTTGCCGAAAGCTACAAACTTTTATATTAAATTTTTAGATGAAATTTGAGTATTAAAAAAATTATTAGCACCTATGGTTAACTATCAACTTTGTAGGCCAGTCTTAGATAAAACCCCAACCAAAGAAGCTCTAAAAACAAGAGGGCTCACAAGTGTGCTAGACTACTGTGTATGGTGTACGATTGGGCTGGATGACACGGAACACATCTTCGTCAATTGTCAAATGGCAAGACACATTCGGTGTTAGTGTTACACTACAAGTATCACAGCAGGAAAATAATCTTGGTTTAAAAAGCGCCTTGAAGCGATGAAGCGTTTGGAATAGCGTTTTTTTTGTCTGAAGCGATAATTTACGTAAAGCGTTTTGAAGCGCCGCTTTAAGCCCGAAGCGCCATGTGTTTGAAGCGACGCTCCAGCCTAATCACGTCAGATTTGGGTTTTTATTTGGGCCCAATAGTCTCCAATAGGGTTTAATTGAGGTCCAAAAACTTTTATTGATATACCTACTATTCATTTACCCTAAAAAAGAACGTTATCCATATTCAGGCTCTCCCTCCCTCTACTTCTTTAGCCTAAGTGTGTTTCGACTTTAATTTATCTTTTAACTATGTTTTTTATGTGTGTTTTTAATCATTTTTTAGAGTTTATTATTGATTAATATGTAGAATATGTCATATTGATGTGTACAAATATTTTTTATATTTTTATGTGTTAATTGTGTTTCGCTTTGTATACGTGAAGCTCTCGCATTGCGCTTGAAGCTTCGCTTAAAGCTTTTGGAACCAAAAAGCTTCGGGGCGGCTCGCACTTTTTTAAACCAAGGACAACATTCTGTCTTTAAGTCATTCTCAAATTGGGCGGTTTAGTGGGCTCATACAGGTAATACCAAATACTTTTTTGTTAAATGAAATCGTTGGTAATTATGGTTCTAGAACCAAGCATTGAGTCTTTTTTGGCTAGATTATGTGAAAGATGCTTTGGCTTCTATTAATAATACTCCCATGCTTCTATTTCCGTCTACCAGGTATGACCACTGACTGTGATATTCAACAGATCAGCGTTGGCTAAGGTGGTTTCGAACCCTTACTATTAGACAAAGATGGAAGCTGACAGATAAACCATCAAATGTGGTCTATAAAGAAGTCTTTAATGATTGTGATTTTTGCGTTACTTCCTTTTTCCAGTTCATTGTAGTTTAATAATTTCGTTAGTACTTGAACGTTTATTTATTTCAAAGGATTGTATTTCAACAATTTAAGTTATATATTTGTGTGTTAGTCCACCCGCGAAGTTCACGGGTTCTTAAACTAGTTGTATATATATTTAATATTTATATAATATTATAAAGTATTTAAATTTTATTTTTATTTATTACGAATATGGTCCCTTATAGGTAAAAAGACTAAAAAAACCCTTGGGTGATTAATATCCAACGTTAAAAATAAACTAGGTTAGGGCCAAAGGACAAACTGTGCAAGATTTTGTTACATAAAATAAAAACACATCAATTTTAAAGATAAATGACACCACCGGAAAAGAGGTATAAAGATAAAGGACAAAATTTGCAATTCACTCATTAATAAAAAACTAGTTTTTAACCACGCGTGTTGCGTGAAAAATGTGATTTGCATTACAATACTAACATTCGATATATCAACCAAAAGAGATAGTGTAAAACTATGTGGAAAAGAACATTCCCAAAAGTAACTGTTGTAATCCAAAAGACGGTCAGTTTAAAAATAATTTTATAAAAGTTAACGTGTCAACATAGAAAAAAAAATAACATGCATATTGTTATTAAGGTTAAAGAAATAAAAAAACAAATTTAAAAATCTTTTAAAGTATAGCGGCTAAACATATTATTAATAAAGTTTAGATCTAATATTGTGTTGATTAAACTTTATTAAAGCAGGAGTATTAAATATGTATATTAGTAAAATTAAAATAAAAAATAAAGGAAATTGAAAACTCTAGTATTAGAAAATAAAAAGACCGCCGTGTGGCAGCATACCATTTGCGAATAGTGCCATTTTGTGAGTATAGTCATGTTTCCCTTTCAATACATATAAAAATTAATATATTATTTAGACTAAGAAATTTAGAAATTGTCCGTAAGGTATTGTGTGACATGCACGTAAGTATAAATTCACTTTTATACCCTTTAACTTTTACACAAATTATTACCTACAATAACAAAAACGGTGTCCGGTAATGGTAGTTTGATGGGATTGGTTGAGTGGGGCGCACATGCCACCCACAAATATTATTTTATTTTTTTATTAAATTACGATTTTACCCCTAAATTTTGTTTTACCATTGTATTTACTTTTTTTCTTTTTAACCAAATTACAATTTTGCTGTATTTTCAAATTTACACTTTTTCTATTATTTTACCCAACCAAAATACATAATTGTTTTTTCCTCTCAACCAAATTATATCATTATTTTTTATATTTCTGTTAAATTATGATTTTGCCCCAATGTAATATAGCCATGTTATCATTTTATTTTCTTTTTTTTTACAAAAAATTGGTAGTGTTTTGTTTTTTGTTTTTGTTTTACAAAACTATGGTAGTATTTTGTTTTAATTTGTTGACTTAGTGTAATTTTTATTGGTGACAGACGGCTGCCTGACATACACTCA
This sequence comes from Scalesia atractyloides, assembly GCA_947069175.1. Classification (NCBI taxonomy): domain Eukaryota; kingdom Viridiplantae; phylum Streptophyta; class Magnoliopsida; order Asterales; family Asteraceae; genus Scalesia; species Scalesia atractyloides. The sequence continues at coordinate 66,792,028 of CAMTDV010000025.1, forward strand.
TTTGTCCTTAAAAATTACAATTTTGCCCCCAAAGTAAAATTATAGTCTTTCCATCATTTTAGTTTTTTTTGCAAAAGTATGGTAGTGTTTTGGTTTAATTGGTTGACTCGACGTAATTCTTTTGAGATCATGTTATGAATAGTATGTACAAGTAACCGAAACACAGACATACATATTATTATTATAAGAGATAATTATTCGGTTTAATGCCCTGCAATACGCGGGGGCAAAAACTAGTATGCAACATTACCCAAATTATCAATGTTTCAATCACTTGTTAAGAAAGCTAAGAACACTTGCACAAAATTAAATGGTAAATATAACTTAGAAAAGAATATTGTAAATTAATAGTGGGAAAATAGGTTGCTTTTTGTTTTGTTTTATTCTAAAAGTATCTTTTTTATTGTTTGTTTATTAATCTTAACCAGGTTTCCTTACCATTATCGCGTTGCAATGAACTTCTTTTTTATTTAGTCTATGTTTATGTGTATTTTGAAATCACTAAGAGCGCGTTGTGCACGAAACCGTTGACAATAATAAAAAGAAAATATAGAAAAAAAACTCTAAAAGATAAGCGAAAGAAGACCAACAAAAAAAGTTGTATAGTAATGATGTTGTTCATATGAAACCCGTGGTCAGAGATGAGCAAACGGTACTAGGTACCGGCACCGAATTTCACGAACCGAAAGATCATAAGTACCAATTTAGTACCGACTTTTGGCGCCTATCGGTTTTTACTTTCATATACCGGTACCGTAACCGGTATTTCAGTACCAGTACCGATTCGGTATCGGTTGGCACCAAGCTGTCCCTACCCCTGAAACTAAAAAAAAGAAATCATTAAAATCTGAAGCAAATCAACAAAAATGTTGCACGATACCGTTGTTGTTCGTACGGTACCCGTGATCAGCGATGAGCAAATGGTACCGGGTAGCAGTACCGAATTTCCAGAACGAAAGATGTTCAAAATCATTTCGATACCGACTTTTGGCGTATTCTATACCAGGTTGGTGCCGGTTTTTACATTCATGTACCGATAACAAACCGGACCGTACCGGTATTTTCGATATCAGTACTGATTGACACCAACTGTATTCAACTTAAAAGATAAAGAAAATAACTATTATTAAAATATTAAAATAATAAAAGTATTTAAAAAACTATATATATATATTATTACAGTATTATAAACACTATTCACTTACTTGTCTTTTGAATATAAAATATTATAAACACTATTCACTTACTTGTCTTTTGAATATAAAATATAAATATTATATAATATAATATAATATAATATAATAAAATAAGTTTTTTTTGTGACTTTTTTATATTTAAATGTCATTTCTTTTGTTGTATAAAGATATCCTTTCCAAAAATAAGTAGATACAAAAATAAAAATATTAGTTATCAAATTCTCTAGATATCGGCCAAAGTAGTGTTAGAGCATTCACATCATGGGAATCAAAATCTGTGTGTAGTTTTTAAATTATAATAAATATAAAAGGTGGTTGTGAGTGGAAGAGAAAGAAAATGTTACTGTTCATCTGTATATTTGGGGGGACAATGTTCACCCCCTGTACTTTTTTAATATATATTGAAAGTGGTTGTGAGTGAAGGCGAGAGAAAATGTAATGATAAAGGTATAAAAATATTATTTAATTGAAAATGAGAGAATAAAATATTTGTTTTTAGTAAAAATATATTGATATATGACTTGTTTTTTAGTACAGTGTATGTATATTTTTAGGGAGCTGAATGTGAGTGCTCTTAGAAGTAATAGAGAATCATTCTTTGTAGTACAGTAGGTTATTTTTCGTAAACTTCACGTGCTTGTACCATTTTAAACTATGGATATAAAAATGTAAAATAATAATTCTGGCTTAACTTCTCGGACAACAAAAAATAATTATATTAATCTAATTATATCGTTAAAGAAGATAAACAGAAATGAGACTAAATTGCCATTTTCGTCCATGAGGTTTGGGCATATTTGCCATTTTCGTCTAAAATGAGACTTTGGTACCATTTTGCCCCCACGTTTGTAACTTTTTGCCATTTTCGTCCAAATGCCTAACGTAGTTACTTTATAACATTAGATGGGTTATTTTTGAAAGAGTAAACTGCCATTTTCGTCCCTGAGGTTTGGGCACATTTGTCATTTTCATCCAAAATGACATTTGTAACTCCGGCACAGTCTCCGGCACAAGCTGCAACTCCGGCACCGTCTCCGCCACAACCTGCAACTCTGACACCACCTACAACTCCGACACAACCTGCTACTCCGGCACCACCTGCAACTCCGGCACAACCTGCAACTCCGGCACAAACCTGCAACTCCGGCACCTTCTCCGGCACAACCTGCAACTCCGGCACAAATCTGCAAGTCCGGCACCGTCTCCGGCACAACCTGCAACTCCGGCACAAACTTGCAACTGCCGGAGTTGTAGGTGGCGCCGGAGTTGCAGGTTGTGCCGGAGACTGTGCCGAACTTGCAGGTTTGTGCTAGAGTTGCAAGTTGTGCCGGAGTTGTAGGTGGTGCCGGAGTAGCAGGTTGTGCCGGAGACGGGGCCGGAGTTACAAGTGTCATTTTTGACGAAAATGGCAAATGTGCCCAAACCTCAGGGACGAAAATGGCAATTTACTCTTTCAAAAATAACCCATCTAATGTTATAAAGTAACTAGGTTAGGAATTTGGATGAAAATGACAAAAAGTTACAAACGTGGGGGGCAAATGGTACTAAAGTGTCATTTTGGACGAAAATGGCAAATGTGCCCAACCCTCAGGGACGAAAATGACAATTTACTCAAGAAATGATTTCAAACGTTATATTGTTTTATAATTGTTTTGTATTAATAGTTGTAGTTGAGATAAATTTTAACTTAATAAACAAAATTTGTAAAAAAAAACATATATTAAACAATATTTATTCACATTAAACGACTCCATAAAAGATACTTCAAATTATCTCATAAGTATTTGCTATAAATACGGTACGTTATAAATGTTGGGTTTGATAATTAACATAGATCTATTTTATATTTGTGTAAATAATGTTAAAAGCAAATATCACCAATAACATCTAACCCAAATTATAACAAACATTTTACTGTGTTTAGAAACATAATAAATCAATGAAAACATTCAAATGCACCACAATATAAAACAAACAACACCAACATGTCTTAAAAAAAACTTCATCAAAAATGAAATATCACAAAACACACCATTTCTCCATCTTTGGAATCAAAAATTTGCCAAGTCCACCGACTTCATCTTTTTCATCTCCAATCTGACATTTTGTTGTAGAACAATTTAGTGAGTAGTCTACCTCATAGACTTCACGAAAGTTACGCTTAATTTTACCAGAAGATGATGATTTTTTATTATTTTGAGTAGCATTAGAGATAGGCGTTGAATTGTCTGCAGTATAACACAATTCATCCAACAAACAAATACATAAAAATGGTAATCAAAACTATATAAAAAAATTTGAAATAACATTTGATATAACCTTAGAAAATTCAGGATGATTAGATTGAAGTTCCGACATAGGAACACCAAATGATTCCGATATGATTAGAATTTTCCAGTTAATTTCTCCATTTTTTTGTCATTTTTCTTATTTAATTAAAATATATTATAGTACAAAATGACGACTATACCCTTTATTTAAACGAGAAAAACAATAAAAGGGAGAAGTTAATAGAAAATTCTAACTCAATTTGCCAATTGGGTGAAAATGATAAAAAAATGAAATTTCATGAATCGAGATACAAAATATTTTATTTTTTGACTGAAGTAGCAAATGTACATAAACTTAGGGACTATTTTGGAATTTTACTCTTTATATATAATAGTTTTCCACCTCATTAAATTACTATTCCTTTTCCTTCTTTTTTGTTCTCTTTTACTTTTTATCTTTTACACTTTTAACCCAATAGTTTTAATTTTTTTACATAACATACACAGTTTTCATCTTTTACACATTTAACCCTATAGTTTTCCTCTTTTATATGTTTGTCATAAGCATTTTCTATTTTTAACCCCAACAGTTTTAACTTTGATCCCCTGTACTTTACATCTTTTATGAATTTGTAATTTCACGATTTCTTCTAGACTTTTGCGAGTTACATGTTGCAACACGCGCGTGTAGTTCCCTGTTTTTACGTCTATTTTTTACGGTTTAACAACTCACTCAATTATTATACCCTTTATTTAAATGAGGAAAACAATGAACTCATTTAATTAAAATATATTATAGCATAAAATGACGATTATAACATTTATTTAAATAAGAAAAACGACACAAAGGGAATTGTTAATAGAAAATTCTAACTTAATTTGCAAATTGAATGAAAATGGAAACAAAAATGAACTTTCAAGGACATAGATACAAAAGATTTCACTTTTTGGACGAAGTGGCAAATGTGACCTAAACTCAGGGACCATTTTGGTATTTTACTATTTATATATATATAGGGTTAGGGTAAAATGAAAACCTATACGAGTTGTAAGAACTTAGAGAACTCAACCTTACGAAAGGTTTTTTGAAATTTTTTTTTACCAAAAATCCTTAAAAAATAATTTTTCCAAAAAAAAAACTTGTTTTTTTATTTACGACAACCGTAAATGCTGTAAAAAGTGACGTCATGCTTATGTCATTACCATTTTACAGCTACCGTAAGGGGTCGAAAAACATCACTTCGATTTTTTTTTAATTTTTTTAGGGCAGTGTTTTCTAACATTTTAATCTAGGGGTGTGAAAAATGGGGCAAAACTCTCACGGGAAGGTTGTAACAACTCGGAAATTCGTTGTTATTTTATTGTATTTTCTTTTGTTCTCTTGTACTCTGAATATTAAATTAGGAGAATGTTATGTTAAACAATTATGTTTATTTACAATTATATCGCATTTCATCACTTATTAATCGCAAATTCATCGCAATCACAAGTGATTATGCTACTATACGAGCCGAGTGCGTTATTGTTTAATAAACACTTGTGCCATCGCATCGCTTATCTCATCGCATCGCAAAACGCAGTTAATTATGTGAAATTATGTTTTATGTGTGTTATATTTGCTTATGTTATGGTAATAATCGCTATCGCAACGCTCTCAAACGCACGAATCGCTAAATCACACTATTATATTAATTACTACGCTTAATATAACTACCTAATACGAACCGAATCGCCAAACGAATTTTTAACGCGAAATAATCGAACAAAACTTGGCCACTAGGTCAAGTTCGGGCGAACTTGTATAACACAAGTTCGCCCGAACTTGTCTAAGCCAACAAAACCATTCAGACTAACAAGTCCGCCCGGACTTGTCTCCTAAACACAAGAAACAAGCAAGTTCGCCCGAACTTGATGTTCCAGCTCACCATTCTCACTTCACCTATAAATACTCAGCTCCATTCTTCATTTGCGCTTGCTGCAAGTTCGGCCGAAGCTCCCCAAAACCGAAACCCTTTGTTTTCTAAGTAAGATTCAACCCATTTTCAACAACAACAACAACGTTTAACAACGTTTTACAACGATTTTGCACAAGGCTTTGCCTTCGTTTTCATCAAATCTATTCTGTTTACGAAAATCTTCATCTTTTTCTATAAAACTTCTGTTTTTCACTCATATCTACTCTTAGATCTGAGTAAAACCTTTTAAAACGTCGATTTTCACACAATATTCGGACTAATGACGTATGTTTCGTTCACTTTGAAGTGGAACGAGGCGTTGTCAGGCAAGATCTCAGATTCGGAAGCACAAGGACGAAATCGTCACTTTACACAAGCTGGACTAACCCGTACGAACCTTCAGTTGCCCGGATTAGCCCGAGTTTCTGTAAAATGTCTAAACTCGCTCCAAAAGACCTCTCCAACCTAAGTTTTACTCAGTGGCTTAAGGTTGGAGGGATGGACACTCGATTTCCTCAGCAAACGACGCGAAAACGCACGATTTGGATGCCAAAATAGTCAAGTTCGCTCGGAAGGCATCAAGTTCGCTCGAACTTGATCAATTCTCCAGCAAATAAACACAAGTTCGCCCGAACTTGTATCACCATTCACCAAGAAAGACAAGTTCGCCCGAACTTGTATTCACAGTAAGTCCAGACATGCAAGTTCGCCCGAACTTGTACCTCCAAGTACAAGTTCGCCCGAACTTGTACCTCCAAGTACAGTTCGCCCGAACTGTCTGTTGTTCTCTCAACCGTTAACCGTTTCAGCAATTCGGAAGATTGATGCACTTTTGTTCGCTTACCGGCTGATCTGGCACTCTCCGCAACTTCTCTCAGATCCCGTCTCATCTCCCAAAATGCATCAATAGTGAGTATACTTGAGCCCTTTTACGCTTAAACACACTTTTGGGTGTCACATATGTTCGTATATTAAAACACATCACACAACTCTCAAACGCTTATTCACAACCCGCTGTTACATGACTATACGTGAAATATGCTGAATTGTATGTATTGCTTGATTGCTTGTATGCCACCCTTAACATTATAGTATACTAGAGGTTGACCCGCCACCCGGAGGCCCGGGGTTGTTTAAGGCTCACATTTTCATTTCTCGTTTATTCTCTTTAGGATGTGGACACTTGTTCGCATGCCTCGATCAATCGCGGTTTGTTGGTTTGCATGAATCTGAGTAGTTACATAGTTCACAACTTTTACGTATGTCATGCGGTATATGCTAAACGCTTTTATATCTATTACTTACGCAAACTTGTATGCTCACCCTTACTTAATTGTATTGACGTTTTATTTTAACATATGTGGCAAGTTGAGGATTACGTTTGGATGAAAATGGACTTAGGATTACTTTAGAAACGCATTGTAATAAATCTAGGGAAGATCAAACTCGAATTTGTGTTATGAGAATCTTGATATTTTGTAATGTTATTTGAGGATTATATGTTGATAGTATGGGATATTGACGTTTAAATATTGTCGCTTAAATAGTGTTATGGAATTTCTCATGAGACAATCTGGTTCGCCTAGTGCCGCACCCCGATGTTTCCGCCATTGGTTGGGGTGTGACAGATTGGTATCAGAGCCATAACAGTAGGGAATCAGGTAGAATTGCCATGTTCGACCTAGTCTACAGTCTAAGTACCCAATTTGACCAATCTTTGACTTAAATGCTTAAACTACTTGCCATAAATGCTTAAATATGCCTTTCCTAAGGCTAACACAATATACACGTTTGGAAACGCTCGTACCACACAAAATGAGTGACCAAGTCGAGATTAGGTGTGAAAATCGAGAAATCTCGATAAGATCATTCACTCTGCGCATTCTCTATCGCACGAGATACCTTCATTGAGTTAGGAGTGATACCCAAATCTCGACGAAAATCTCCCTTTCTATCTAGTGGAACTCCCGACACGATCGGTGAGCATAATCACAACTAGGAATGAAGTTGTTAAGTTAAGGGTGAAACCCACATCTTAATAACTAGTTCCACTCTTCGATTTTCAATCTCACCAAAGTCTCGACTATTTCGATGACTCGGAACACGACGTAAACTGGAAGGATAAATGCCGTTAACCGTTGTATGGCGAGAGCATTTGTCTTTAGGACAAATCATGTGTCTGAACTCGGAGAATTTCTGAACCACTTTGGGTAGTCTCTGTCTCAAAACCCAGGACGCTCCCAATTGATTTAAGCTTATAATCGTCTATTTTACGCATCATCGAGTTTATTTATTATTTTTGTGTTTAAATTTATGGATTTTCGCTTATTCGATTTCTCGCTTTATTGATTTCTCGTATTATCGATTTCTCGCTTTATCACTCTTCGCTTTATAAAGTATGCACACACAAACCCTCGTAATCTAAAAACGCTAATTAATTCACCAACCAAACTAAAACACTCAAATCTCCTACGCGAATGTCCTCATACGCGGTGTTACTCGCTTTTATATCGCTTATATCTCGCTTATACAATTCGCATCTTGAACGCGCTACGTTGTACTTATAAGAAGGTGAATGCGTGCAAAGTATATGTTTACATGAATTATGTGACCACGTGCTTATGTGCTTATGTGCTATGTGCTTATGTGCCTACATGTGTGCTTGCCTACGTGTTTACTTGCCTACGTGTTTATGTGATTTTGTGCCTAATATTAATGATAAACTGTTAAACATAAACCTAATCGAATCTCATCCAATCAAATCCTTTATGTAGATGGCATCAATGGGATCTCACACTCGCCGCACCGCTCAGCGCAACAACGCTGACAAACGCATCGCCTCTCTTGTAGCTAAGGAAATGGCTAAGGTGATCCCGCAAATCGTCGCGAGTACAGGCGGGCAGCAGCAACTCTTCAGTTGATTCCAAGAATGATGCTCCAAAATCCCGCTTCAGCTTCAAGCAGTTTAAAGCCTGCGGTCCTGCAGCATTCACGGCGAAGACGGACCAACCAAGTTGTTTCATTGGTTCGATTCGATTGAAGTCACCTTCAGACAAAGCGGATGCCCTGAGAATCTCCGCACTGTTAACGCCACTGGAGTCTTTCAGTCAAGGGCACTTGACTGGTGGACCGCTGAGCGCAACAGGCGCGGTAACGACGAAGCTTACTCTCTCGCGTGGGAAGAACTTAAGGAGATAATGATCAAAGAGTTCTGCCCACCTCACGAAATCCAGAAGTTGGAAAATGAGTTTTGGGGTATCAAGCAGAATGGCGGTGACAATGCTGGTCTCACCGCTCGCTTCAAGCAGCTCAGCCTTATCTGCCCTGGTCAGGTGGATACTACCGAAAAGGCAATTAAGAAGTATCTCGCGCTTTACCAGATTGCGTAGCCGACTTTGTTCTAGCAGCTCGACCCACTACCATCGAGGAAACTTACCAGATTGCTGCAGATATCAACGACAAACGGGTTCAAGCTGGTTATTTCAAAAACTCGACCAAGAATCTCAGCCAAGCTACCACTGAGCCAAGCATCGATACTGCTGCACCTCAAGTCCCCAAAACAAGTAACCAGAACCGCAAGCGCAAGGGAAACAACAAGAACTGCGCAATGGTCCCCACTCCAAGCTCTCAGCCTCATCCACTGTGCTCTAAGTGCACATATCATCACGCAGTTGGAGGAAACTGCCGCTTTTGCGCTAACTGCAACATTTATGGTCATTTCACGGTGCATTACCGTATTAGTCCTCGTCAGCAAGCTCCTCCCGCTCTCGCAGCTCCGCCAGCTCCTATCAATGCTGCTCCCGTTAACCAAGCACCGCCAGCGCCAACAATTCAGGCCCGCGCCTTTTACACATACGGTGACCCGTATCACTTCAGCATCGCCTGCCCAAACCGTGCCATCAAGCAAGAGCCGCAGCAACAGCAGCCTCAGCAGTAGCCACCACCACAGCCTCAGCAGCAACCACAACTGCGCGTGGACGGGCCTTTAACCTAATCATCGCCAGGCTGAGAACGACAACAATGTTGTCAATGGTACGTTCCTTGTCAATGGTATTTATGCTTCATGTTTATTTGATACTGGTGCCGATAATTATTTTGTATCGTTAGAATTCGAAAAGGTTTTAAAATGTAAACGAGCTAAACTCCCAAAGACTTTCGAAGTGGAAGTCGCCACCGGAAGAACCGTTACCGTTAACTCCGTCCTACGTGGTTGTACTCTCGATCTCAACAACCACATCTTCTCGATCAATCTCATACCTATGCAATTAGGTAGCTTCGATATCATAGTAGGTATGGATTTTCTTCGTGAGAATCATACCGAAGTTGTTAGCTTCGATAAAATGATTTGTTTCCCTCTCTCGAACGGTGATTAACTCCATGTCTATGGTGAAACTCCCTCAAAGAAGTTGATGCTTTTGTTATGTACTCGAGCACACAAATTTTTGCGAAAGCAATGTGTTGCTTTTCTAGCCCATATCGTGAACCCGGATAAAGAAATGAAACCATTAAAGACGTCCCGTTATTTGTGAATTTTCTAAGGTTTTTCCCGACGATTAACCCAGTTTATCCCCTACTGCGATGTTGAATTCCGTATCGATTTGATTCCTGGTGCTACTCCCGTTGCTAAAGCTCCTTATCATCTCGCACCATCAGAAATGCGCGAGCTATCTAGCCAACTTCAAGAGCTTCTTGATAAAGGTTTTATACGCCCGAACACTTCGCCATGGGGCGCACCGTTCTTTTCGTGAAAAAGAAAGATGGGACGCTCCGAATGTGCATCGATTATCGTGAACTTAACAAACTCACGATAAAGAACCGCTATCCTCTTCCCCGAATCGACGACTTGTTTGATCAGCTTCAAGGTGCTACTTGTTTTTCTAAGATCGATTTACATTCCGGTTATCATCAGTTGCGTGTACTCGAAGAAGACGTTTCGAAAATCTCCTTTCGTACTCGTTATGGCCGTTTCGAATTCGTGGTTCATGCCCTTTGGTCTCACAAATGCACCTGCGGTCTTCATGGATTTGATGAACCGTGTGTGTAAAGCTTTCTTAGATCATTTCGTCATTGTGTTTATCATGACATCCTTATTTATTCGAAGCCGAGGGACGAACACGCACGCCATCTCCGTTTAGTCTTCGAACTTCTCCAAGGTAATCACCTTTATGCTAAGTCTCTAAATGCGAATTTGCTCGAAGAAGTCCAATTTCTCGTCCATATAGTTAATAGTCAAGGAATTTACGTCGACCCTACAAAGATCGAAGCCATCAAGAGTTGATTACGCCGAAGAATGCATCCGAAATCCGTTCATTTCCTTGGATTGGCGGGTTACTACCGTCGATTCATCGCCGACTTTTTGAAAATCACGTTCCGCTTACCGCTTTAAACTCATAAAGACAAGCCTTTCGTCTGGGATTCCAAACAACAGGAAGCCTTCCAAACTCTCAAGCGTATGTTATGCAAGGCTCCCATACTCGCCCTTCCCGACGAAAAGACGATTTAGTTGTTTATTGCGAGGCCTCTAATCTTGGTCTTGGTTATGTTCTCATGCAACGAGACAATGTTATCGCGTTGCATCTCGACAACTCAAGATCCACGAGAAAAACTACACAACCCACGATCTCGAACTCGGTGCAGTATTTTTGCATTGAAGATATGGCGACACTACCTTTACGGTACCAAGTGTACGGTCTTCACCGACCATAAGAGCTTACAACATATCTTTAATAAAAATTAAACCGAAATATGCGCCAACGAGAAGGGTTGAACTTCTCAACGATTACGATTGCGAGATACGCTACCATCCTGGCAAAGCAAACGTCGTAGCCGATGCTCTAAGTCGACGAAGCTATGTGTATAGTGTTCGTGACTCTCAAGCTTTGAATGATCTCAAAATTTTGATTCGCTCCGCTCAATTTGCTTGTTTTTAACGAGAATACCCTGCAAGATGAAATGAAATGTGGTGCCGAAACTCAACTGTTGTTAAACCTAACGGTGTCTACTACTATCTCGATTGTATTTGGATTCCTAGTCGTGACAACGTTCGTGAATTGCTAATGACGAAGCTCATAAATCTCGATATTCCATTCACCCCGGGGCCGACAAGTTGTACAGGGTCTTCGTCCTAATACTGGTGGCCGGACATGAAAAAGGATATCGCCGTGTACGTCTCAAAGTGCTTGACTTGCTCGAAGGTCAAAGCCGAACATCAAAGGCCCTCTGGCTTGCTCGAACAACCCGAAATCCCGATGTGGAAGTGGAGAGTATAACATGGACTTTATTACAAAACTCCCTCGACACTTCCTCTGGTCACGATAGCATTTGGGTTATCGTTGATCGTCTAACCAAATCTGCACACTTTATTGCCATATGAAAAGACTTTAAGGTCGAACGATTAGCCCGAATCTATACCGACGAAGTCATTTGTCGACACGGGACGCCTCGTGACATCATCTCTGACCGCGACGGTCGCTTTAGCTCACGTCTCTGGAAGACTTTTCAATCCGCTCTCGCTACTACTCTCAATCTCAGTACCGCCTTTCACCCTCAAACCATGATCAGACTGAGCGCACGATCTGCACCCTTGAAGACATGCTTCGTGCGTGCATCATAGATTTCAGTGGTAATTGGGATAGCATTTACCTTGAATTCTCATACAATAATAGTTATCATACCAGCATTTAAATGGCTCCTTTTGAGGCACTGTATGGAAGAAAATGTTGATCCCCTATTGCATGGCACGAGATCGAAGAAGCACAAATCACCGGTCCTGAGCTGATTCAAGAAATGACAGACAAGATCCTCCAGATCAGAGACAATCTCTTGAAAGCTCAGAGTCATCAAAAGAGTTATGCCGATAAACGCCGCAAGCCCCTACAGTTCAAAGTGGGAGATCAGCGTGCTCTTAAAGGTTGCACCTTGGAAAGGAGTGATCCGCTTCGGGAAGGAAGGAAAGCTAGCCTCACGATACGTGGGTACTTTAAGATTCTGGAAAGAATTGGCAAAGTGGCCTATCGACTTGAACTACCGGTGAACTTAACAACGTACATCCGACTTTCCACGTGTCAAACCTCAAGAAATGCCTAGCTGAAGAAAATCTCCACGTACTTCTCGAGGATTTGCAAATCAACGAGACTCTCCATTTCATGGAAAAGCCTGTCGAAATCATGGACCGAGAAACCAAGAAATTACTTGGGAATTGGAAAGTGACATGAAGGCAGGGTATCCACATCTCTTTGTTACGGCCACTACTTAAATTTTGGGACGAAATTTCCAAAAGTAGGGGAGACTGTAACAACTCGGAAATTAGTTGTTATTTTATTGTATTTTCTTTTGTTCTATTGTACTCTGAAGATTCGACATGAGAAAGTTATGTTAAACAATTATGTTTATTACAATTATATCGCATTAATCGCTTATTAATCGCAAATTCATCGCAATCACAAGTAATTATGCTACTATGCGAGCCGAGTGCATTATTGTTTAATAAACATCTGTTGCCATCGCATCGCAAAACGCAGTTAATTATGTGAAATTATGTTTTATGTGTGTTATATTTGCTTATATTATGGTAATAATCGCTATCGCAACGCACTCACACGCACGAATCGCTAAATCGCACTATTATATTAATTACAACACTTAATGTAACTATCTAATGCGAACCGAATCGCCAACAAACTCTTAACGCGAAATAATCTAACAAAACTTGGCCACTAGGTCAAGTTCGGCCGAACTTGTATAACCAAGTTGCCCGAACTTGTCTAAGCCAAAAAACCATTCAGACTAACAAGTCCGCCCAGACTTGTCTACTAAACACAAGAAACAAGCAAGTTCGCCTGAACTTGATGTTCTAGCTCACCATTCTCACTTCACCTATAAATACTCAGCTCCATTCTTCATTTGCGCTTGCTGCAAGTTCGCCCGGAGCTCCCCAAAACCGAAACCCTTTGTTTTCTAAGTAAGATTCAACCCCAACTTTTACAACGATTTTGCACAAGGCTTTGCCTTCGTTTTCATCAATCTCTTCTGTTTACGAAAATCTTCATCTTTTTCTATAAGACTTCTGTTTTTCACTCAGATCTACTCTTAGATCCGAGTAAAACCTTTTAAAACGTCGATTTCACAAAATATTCGGACTAATGACGTACGTTTCGTTCACTTTGAAGTGGAACTGGCGTTGTCAAGCAAGATCTCAGATCTGGAGACAGGACGAATCGCATTTACACAAGCTGGACTAACTACGAACTAGTTCACCCGATTAGCCCGAGTTTCTATAAAATGGCTAAACTCTCTCCAAAAAGACCTCTCCAGCCTAAGTTTTACTCAGTGGCTTAGGTTGGAGGGATGGACACTCGATTTCCTTAACAAACGATGCGAAAACGCACGATTTGGATTCCAAAACAGTCAAGTTCGCTCGGAAGGCATCAAGTTTCGCTCGAACTTGATCAATTCTCCAGCAAATATAAACACAAGTTCGCCGAACTTGTATCACCATTCACCAAGAAAGACAAGTTCCCCAAACTTGTCTAGTTCCTCAGGAAACTTGTACAAGTTCGCCCGAACTTGTACTCACAGTAAGTCCAGACATGCAGGTACAAGTTCGCCCGAACTTGTCTACTTTTCTCTCAACGTTAACCGTTTTAGCAATTCGGAAGACTGATGCACTTTTGTTCGCTTACAGGCTGATCCAACACTCTCCTAACTTCTCTTAGATCTCGTCTCATCTCCCAAAACGCACCAACAATGAGTATATTGAGCCCTTTTACGCTTAAACGCACTTTTGGGTGTCACATATGTTCGTATGTTAAAACACATCACACAACTCTCAAACGCTTATTCGCAACCCGCTGTTACATGACTACACGTGAAATCTGCTGAATAGTATGTATTGCTTGATTGCTTGTACGCCACCCTTACCATGATAGTATACTAAGGTTGACCCGCCACCCGGAGGCCCGGGGTTGTTAAGGCTCGCATTTTCGTTACTCATTTATTTTCGCTTTAGATGTGGACACTTGTTCGCATGCCTCGATCAACCGCGGTTTGTTGGTTTGCATGAATCTGAGTAGTTACATAGTTCACAACTCTTACGTATGTCATGCGGTGTATGCTAAACGTTTTTATATCTATTACGTACGCAAACCTGTATGCTCACCCTTACTTAATTGTATTGAGTTTTATTTTAACATATGTGGCAGGTTGAGGATTACGTTTGGATTCAAATGGACTTATGATTACTTTAGAAACGCTTGTAATAAATCTAGGGAAGATCAAACTCGAATTTGTGTTATGAGAATCTTGATATTTTGTAATGTTATTTGAGGATTATATGTTGATAGTATGAGATATTGACGTTTAAATATTGTCACTTACATAGTGTTATGGAATTTCTCATGAGACAATCTGGTTCGTCTAGTGCCGCACCCCGATGTTTCCGTCATCGGTTGGGGTGTGACATATATAATTTATATTTTATATATATATATAGGGGCAGGGTAATAAACTTCGAGTGTGAAAACTTAGAGAATCGGCCTTCGAAATGTTTTTCTTTTTTTTACCAAATCTAAAAATCACTTTTCTAAAAATTTTTTTTTCATTTACGGCGGCCGTAAATGCTGTAAAAAGTGATGTCATGCTTATGTCATCACCATTTTACAGCTACTGTAAGGGTCCGAAAAACACCACTTCGATTTTTTTTAATTTTTTACGGCAGTGTTTTCTAACATTTTAATCTCGGGGTGTGAAAAAACTTGATCTTGATCATAAAATACAATATATACATATATATATATATATATATATATATATAGTGAAAAGTTATTGTAAATTTTGCTTAACGTACGTTGTGTACGCTGTGAAGATATAACATGCGTGATTAGGTTTTTGAGTTTTATAACATGCGTAATTTCATCTCGTACACATCGTACGTTAAGGAATATTGTACGTTAACCAACCCCTATGCATATATATATATATATATGTATATATATATGATATATGTACTATATATATAGTAATTTTCCACCCTCATTAAATTACTATTCCTTTTTCTTTTGTTTGTTCTTTTACATGGCTTTCGTAGTTTTCATCTTTTACACTTTTAACCTTTTAGTTTTCATCTTTTACATATTTGGAAAAATATTTCTATTTTTACCCTAAGATTCTTCCACTTTTAACTTTGATCCTTTGTACTTTACATCTTTTACAAATGTGTAATTTCATGATTCCTTCTACACTTTTGTGAGTTACATGTTGCAAGGCGACTTAATTATTTTTTTTATAGTTTAAAAGCTGAATTAGTTATTCCTTCATCACTGTTTTTACGTCTATTTTTTCAGTTTAAAAGCTGACTTGAAATCGTCGGTCCTAAGCCGACTTAGTTATTTTTTTTTCTGTTTACTTTTTTGCGAGTTTACACGCGTAACCTGGGTGCGTGATTCATCATTTTTATATTTACTTTTTATTCGGCTTAACGGTACCGCTACAAAGCACGGGTCATAAATACTAGTTAGACTTATATTTCTTGATGGTAGAAACAATCTCATAAATCAAAAAACGAAAAAAACCAACACGCAGAATAAAAACCTTGACAAATGAAACATGAAATTCCACAATATTAGTAATAATAATAACTAGTGGGATTTCTCACCGCGCTTTGTGGCGGCGTTGGTTCGGCATCGGTTCGATTATAGTAACGGTACAATACCAGCACTTGGTATAGCAATCGACATGGGTTTACGTCGACCAAAAACTATAAAAACGAATATTGAAACCCATTTCGGTGTTGTTCGGATCATAGGTAAAGAACCAAAAAGTCAATTATATTTGACCCTTAGAATAGAAATTTTATCTAATTACAATAAAGATAAGCGCACCGCAACGATTTATATCGGAAATTTTAAAAACATTATATTACATTACCAAAAAAATAAAACTTTTATTTAATCATAGATAAATATAAGAACATCGCAACAAATATTCCGAATAAGAAAAACGTTATATTAATTGCTAAAACAAACACTTGACAAAATTTGATAACATGTATATTTATGTTTTGAACAATTTAACCTCGTAATAAAAACATACACAAATTTTATATATCATATTTGAAAGGACAAAAGAAAATAGACCTACTAAGAGTAGGTGATTCTCAAAATAAAATTTAGTAGAAATAGAATGTTATCTTGACCGTCAATATATCAAATCAAAAATCAAGTTTCAATAAATGTAAACTTAAATCCATCTATTTCTCAATACTGAGTGTATCCACAATCAATTGTTTATCCCTATCCATTAATTACACTAAAAATCACTACTTTTTCTCCTTCCTTTCAATTAAATAATATTTTTATACTTTTATCATTACATTTTATCTCTCCTCCACTCACAACCACTTTCAAAAATATTAAAAAAATTATAACGGGTGAACAGTGTTCCCGTATATTTACAGATAAACAGTAACATTTTCTCTCTCCTACACTCACAAACCACTCACAACCATCCCTTATAATATAACTAACTCACTCACATATATTTAAGAACTCCATTGTGAATGCTCTGACCATCACTTTATCAAACACTTCATAGAAAATTAAAAAAACAAAATAAAATCTAAGATACTATTCATCAAAAGTTTGCATTAATAATAATAGTTTATTTTGACGTCACGCGTTGCGACGAAATCGAGCAAATGATAATGTTGTTTAGAAAGTCAAACCATTAGAACGATTTAGTTTTTCGTTGTATATGATACCAAATAAATATTTTATTTTGAGCACAACTTCGTTTTAACAAAACTTATGACAGAATGTCGTGTAAAAAATCAAACAAAACTACTTACTTAAGTTTTTAGAAAAAAGCTATAAACGTAAATTATTTAAAAAAGTATAAAAAAGAATTATTATAAAAGAAATTGTAAAGGAAGTATATGGTTTTAAAAAAGGAAAAAATTAAAATATGTTATTAAAAGTCAATATAATAATAAAAATTATAATATATTAAAAAAATAATAAAAAAGCTATATATTATTTTAAAAATAAAATTACTTTCATCATTCTTCGTCAAATATATATATATATATTAATATATATATATATAAATAAAAATATTTAAATGTTAAAAAAAGTTTAAAAATCCCACTGTAAATTTTTAATTTATACTAAAATATGTATGATAGTTTTCTCATTACCTTAAAATATTAATTTCAAGCATCATAAAATTCTATGCATTAAACAAAAATCATCAATCATTTCATTACCTGAAAATCTAGGTTGGAGAAGTAGGGCACGTCAAGGGATCTTGTTATGCTAGATGTTGACAATTCGGTTGTCACACCCCTATTTTCACGTGTACCCAGTGGGACCAGTTGGAGAATATCGTGACGTAGTTGATAACATCATAACCAAACAAAACACAGCAAGCGAAGTCTTGGATTTAAATTACTATTACAAATCGAGTGTCCAAAGTTCAAAAATAAATTACAAGGCTTAAAATGAAAAGATCCACAGGCGATCGAAATAATATACAAGTACTTTTTAACAGACTTTAAGTAATCTGGGACTTGCAAGATCCTCTATTGTCACTATAGCGCAGCTCCCGATCTATTGCGTGTTGCCACCTGTAACTTGGTCTTTTGAAAATACGTCAGTTTTCACTGGTAAATACTAAAACCGACTCATTTGTAAATATTTCTGAAAATGATTTGTTGGTGCGCTTGGCACATTTTATAAATAACTTGGGATAGTTCAAATTGACCTTGTTTACAGTTTTACATGTTTATCAATACATATGGGGTCCGGTGCAGAAACCGAATAACCTGATTAACCGAGACGCCACTAAATAATCCACCAATGGGATTCAATATTTTATTACCATCAGCGTCTGTCAGGTGTATGCCTACACCCCATGCTTAAGGTCGTGGCCATTAGTAACTTAAATGAGCCAAGGATATCCAAGACATGGCCGTGTTAAACCCAATGTTTAAGTTATCAAACAATACAGAATAAAACCGGTTATGAAGATTTCGTAAATCACAATCCGATAACATGATCCCATACCCGACCAAGTGGTATTATTATACCCTATCCCAAGCCCGTATAGGGATAATAAGTTAAAAGTATTTACCTGAGCAAATTCTTCAATAAGATAATTAACTGAGCCAATATTCAAAAAGTAAGCTTAGATGGCAGTTTACAGGAGGCTCTTAGTCTGGAATTGATGGTGTTTATAACCTAAATTACGGGTCCTATCTACTTTGTAGACTCGAACCGGGTAGCTTAAGGGTAATAACGGCTACTAAACGCTAGATTAAGCGATGACTGGAATAGAATGTAGTTTAAACCGACAAGTATGGAGACTTGTTTAATATGGTAAATCATGTTACATTCAGGATTTTGAAAATAAAATGATAAGGTTAAACCCGTTTCGGTTAAATTACGTAAACTAGTGAACGTAGGCCGAACTGTACGCATATAAGCGAAACCGGGTAATCGGGTGAGTCCTATACAAGTTCCCATATGCCATTATACTATAAACATGTTTTAACATCAGTAAGTTATCAACATTTGGTCCCTTACGGTTTAAAAATCAATTTATGCATTAAAAGGGCATTTTGGTCGTTTTACGGCTTATAAAAAGACTTCACGAGCAAACTGATGTAATGGTTATAAACTTACTGTAAAAATAGTTTAAGTATGATGTTACATTAGTAGGATATCAATCTCATGTGTGGTTTTAAGTTTAAGACCAAACTATGTCCCGAAAGGGCACTTTGGTATTTTCACACATAGTTGACAACTTATTTGGGAACTGAGTTCAGATTATTTACTTACTGTAATTGTGTTTAAAATATGTTTAGAAATCAGTAGGTAACAAGTCCGATGTCATAAATATGGTTTTAAACCATATGCCGAAACGGCGTTTACGACGCTAAATGATGATTTAAACGGTGTTTAAGTAAAACTGAGGTTAGAATCTGTTTTGTATGATGATATATGTTATTTAGTATAACATATCAGTGTACAAAATTATGGTTCATTAAAACACTTGAAACTCACTTTAAGTGTTAAAAGGGGATTTCGTCTTTTAGGAGTTTAATATCCGAATGTATGTATAAACTCAGTTCATACTCAGAATTTATATCCCAAATAGTCCTTAGATAACACATCAGTAGGTACATGGTTTTTATTCCAAAGTTATGTTTAGAACAACTTTGTATGGAAATGGTAGTTTAATCACTTATAAGCGTAATTTACGACAATTTATCATTCTTTGGTCTTTAAATCAGAAAGTTGACCTTAACGTATGTTTATCAACTTAGTACATCAGTTTACAATTTATAATTATGCTCATTTGCATTTAAATCTTTTTTTTGACTCATAGGGACCTTTATGTAAAATTGGCATAAAGTATGGAAACTTGCATAAACACTCAAATTCCTATGTGACCATGCCTACAACTCTAGAGGGCTTTCTATAACTTTTCATGGTCACATTGCAACAATTTTCAGTTTCTTAGGTTGCTAATTCGGTGTCTGAATCGAAAGTCAAAGGGTGAGTCAAATACGCGACTTTCGATGAAAACCAACTCAAAACTTGGTCTTGTCGGGCCGAACATGTTTAGACATGACCTAATATCATTTATTAAGTTGTTAGGGCGTTAGAATTGATTTTATATTGTTAGTTATGCAATTTTCATAATTGACCCGTTGATTTTCTGTTGACTTTTCCTTTGACCCAACAATTGACCATGTAAACGTGGTAATCAGTAGGCACCCCTTTGAGGATTATTTCCTACATTATTACGGTCACGTAACCACATTCGTTGCGACAATAGACTAAGCTAATATGGTTTTATGCTAAAGTCAAAGTGTTTTTACAACAAAGCTTTGACTTAAGCTTTAACCAAATGAAACTGAATAAGGAAGGTTAGGACACTTACTGGAGGTCCAAAGCACGAAGTATAACTGAATAGGAAGTTCCTTGAAAACCAGGAAGCTTAGAAAGTGAATACCAAATTTGGGGTGAATGAGCAAGTTCAAGGATGAACTTATGGCTCTATTTATAGTTGAGGTTAATGCTTGAGCTCATAACAGTGTTAGCAGGAGTTACCAGGTGCCAACAAGTGTTTCCTAACTTGTCAAGACCCAAGGAAAGGTGGCAATTTGCGTTAAACATGGCAGAGGAAGGTCTGCCATGTTTTTGGTCGCTGGCAACCCCCTTTCGGTCCATAAGGCCCTTCTGGCGCGCACAGATCAAAGGTGGTTAGGACCGTCACCAACAGGTCTTGCGGTCCGTAACCGCCTCCCAGAACTTGAATATTTGGTTTTCTTTCACTTCTGGTCCCTTGACTTTAAAGCTTGTCATTCAGAGGTTATAACTTAACATGTTGGCAAGTTTAGTCCCTCTCGTTGAGCTCGTGGCCTTCGAGGATCAGCGGGACACGTGTCGAAATTTTACGGGACGGGTTTTTACGAGGTGTTACATCCTCACCCCCTTAAGAAATCTCGACCTCGAGAATTAATAAAAAAGATAGGGGTATTTTTGTCGCATAGTGGACTCAACCTCCCAGGTGTACTCAGGGCCTCGACGGGCATCTCATTTTACCTTTACAATAGGCACGTGCTTTCTTCGAAGCTTCTTGATTTGGCGATCTTCAATCGCAATTGGTTTATCCACAAAACATAAGTTTTCATCAATCTGGATGTCTTCGTGGGGCATTGCTAGCGATTCATCCGCTAGACATTTCTTTAGGTTGGAAATGTGAAACACATCGTGTAATCCACTTAACTTTTCGGGTAGTTTAAGCTTGTAAGCCACTGAACCGACACATTCGATGATCTCGAAAAGTCCTATATATCTTGGGCTTAGCTTAACCTTTTTACCAAAACGCATTACACCTTTCCAAGGTGATACCTTTAGCATAACTTTGTCTCCTACTTGGAACTTCAAAGGTTTGCGCCTCTTGTCAGTGTAACTTTTCTTGCGGTCTCGTGCAGCTTTGAATCGGTCAAGGATTTGTCCAACTTTTTCCGTCGTTTCTAGAACGATCTTTGGGCCTGATAGTTGGGCTTCCCCAACTTCGGCCCAGCAAATAGGTGTTCGACATTTTCTCCCATATAAAGCGTCAAAAGGTGCGGATTTAATGCTCGTATGATAGCTATTGTTATAGGAAAATTCAATTAAGGGTAGGTGGTCGTCCCAACTACCACCTAAGTCGATCACACATGCTCGAAGCATATCCTCAAGAGTTTGAATAGTACGCTCACTTTGTCCATCAGTTTGCGGATGATAAGCGGTACTAAAGTTCAATCTAGTGCCAAGAGATTGTTGGAAGCTTTTCCAAAAGTGAGATGTGTATCTTGTATCTCTATCGGACACAGTAGACACAGGCACTCCGTGTAGGGATACGATCTTGTCCACATACATTTTTGCCAATTTATCCGAACTAGAAGTTTCCTTTATTGGCAAGAAGTGTGCTGACTTAGTCAGCCTATCGACAACGACCCAAATGGTGTCATTTCCGCTTTTAGTCCTGGGTAACTTGGTTATGAAATCCATGGTTATTAGTTCCCATTTCCATGTGGGAACCTCCAATTGCTGTAGGAGTCCTGACGGTTTTTGGTGTTCGGCTTTCACTTGCGAACACGTCAGACATTTTGATACGTAAGTGGCTATGGATTTTTTCAATCCCATCCACCAATAGTTAGACTTCAAGTCTTGGTACATCTTATCACCTCCTAGGTGAACAGAGTATTTGGAACTATGTGCTTCCTGGAGGATTAGATCTCTAAGTCCTCCAAAAATTGGAACCCAAATTCGTCCATTGAATATGAGGATTCCATCATCATCGGGCATTAGCTATTCCACAGTTCCACCTAGTTCCTCATTGGCTATGTTCTCTTTCAACATAGCTTTCCTTTGCGCTTTCAGCAACTTTTCATTCTGACTGTTCCTCACTTCTATACTTTTGGCGTTAATCCTCAAAGGTTTAACCCTTTCTTTGCGACTAAGGGCATCGGCAACTACATTTGCCTTACCGGGATGGTAACGGATTTCGCAATCATAGTCATTAAGAGTCTCAATCCAGCGGCGTTGGCACATGTTTTAAGTCCTTTTTGATTAAACGGATGTTGAAGGCTTTTGTGGTCAGTGTATATGATGCACTTTGTCCCGTATAGGTACTGCCTCCATAACTTAAGTGAAAATACAACGGCACCCAATTCCAAATCATGGGTGGTGTAGTTCTTTTCATGCACCTTTAGTTGTCGTGACACATAGGCAATCAACTTGCCTCTTTGCATAAGTACACAGCCCATGCGTGTGTGCGACGCTTCGCAGCACACTACACATTCTTCAATGCCTTCCGGTAAATTTAATACCGGAGCATTGCTTAATTTCTGCTTCAAGGTCTCAAAAGATTCTTATTGCTTCAGACCCCAATCAAACTTGATATTCTTGCGAGTCAAAGCAGTTAAGGGAGTGGCTATTCGGGAGAAGTTTTCGATAAACCTTCGATAATATCCAGCCAATCCCAAGAAACTGTGGACCTCAGAAGGTGTCTTTGGTGCTTCCCAATTAATGATAGCCTCAATTTTAGCGGGATCCACTTGGATACCACGCTCACTATGTCACACCCTGACCCGCAGCGGAAATGGTAGTTGGGGCATGATTGGGTTTTTATCAAAGCTCATGACATTTACCATAAAGTTTCATATTTATTATTTCTATTTAAAGAAGAAATTACAATAAACATACAAGCACAACATGTTCAAATACATTTTTCATGACTTCTTTATTTTACTTCTAAGGCAATTTCCTATGTGTTCCTTGGTTCAACCTGTCCACCTGTATCATGTGTAAAAATAGGGTTTTGGGGCAACAAAAGTTGGCGAGTGAATCTTATTTAAATATTTGAAAGAATTAGTTATATTGGTTATTTGAATGAAAATGTGCATAACCAAATATGAGTATACGTATATGTAAATTAAACCACAAAACACATAATATCAATTAATGCACACACATACAAATCAAATGATGAACAATGAGATCAAGACTCAATCAAACGGAGCCGATCTAATGAGGCACCTGATGCTCAACCCGTCTCCAACGAGGAACTGATGGGCCTAATGAATGATTTGCACGCAACTTGACAAAATGTAAACACGCAATACAACAAACAACATTTACATCACACGTACGATCATATAATGGTAATAGCACAAGTGTTTGAATAAAAGATATAAATAAATGACAA
The DNA here is from genome assembly GCA_947069175.1 of Scalesia atractyloides. NCBI lineage: Eukaryota > Viridiplantae > Streptophyta > Magnoliopsida > Asterales > Asteraceae > Scalesia > Scalesia atractyloides. The sequence goes on from CAMTDV010000025.1 coordinate 66,815,707, forward strand.
CATGATACACCCCAAAACATGAATAAAAAGGGGAATTTGTAAGAATTCACTCACAATGGGTGCGTTCCTTGATGATATTGAATGCGCACGAATTGAGGATTCGTTCGACGAACGAATACTAAGCTAAAATGATAATATTCAATAAATATACAAATTAATATTTTTACTTAAACATTTTTGTTAGGTTAATTTTTTTGTAGTTTTTATACACTTTTGAACTTGTATTGCTAAGTATTTATTTAATTAATCTTTACTGGAAAGGTGTATAGGTAATTCAAATTATTTAAATGAAAGTAAAATAAAACAAAAAGAAAAAATATAAACAAAAATATACTGTCAGACCTGACAGTAAGGGGGTCTGACCGGTTTTTAATAGGATTTTAGGCGCGCGTGTTGGGACTCGAACTCGTGACCTCTCGGTTGCTTGCACGCAGCTCTTCCAACTGAGCTACGTGTCTAACCCGTTAGATTCTTGATTTTTATTATACTTATCCACTGTTTAGATTTATTCAGATTTAATTTAATTAAAAAGTTTTTTTAAAAAATCAACGAACCGTGCAGTGTACAACTCGAACCCTGGATATCTGCATTGATGTACACCCAGCCCAACCAGTTGGGCTGGGTGTCTAACCCGATTAATACCAACTTCTTATTTCTTTTATAAACTGACTGAAACTCGTCTTCTTCATTGGTTTTAACTCTGAACCGGAACTCGGCTAACATACTTTTTGAATCAATCTGATCTTGTTGATGGATTCTAAATGAATATAACGTAATATAGGAGGAGTTTAGTGATTCATACCAATGTGAAGAACGGTGTTCGGTTTTCCGACGACCAGCTCCGGCGAGTGCAGATCGAGTTTTCCGATGAAATAGAGAGAAGATTGAGAGTTAAGCAGGAGGTTTCTAGGGAAGATTTGGATGAGTTTGGAACTGAATTACAACAGTTATTTATAGGCTGAGTAAAGAGCAATCATCTGATTCGGTTTCTGGTTTGATTTTTGATCTCAATGATTTCGTTTCGGTTATGTTTACTTGATTTAAGCTTTCGGTACAAAATAGGATTGTCGGTTTTGCGAGATAATTAAGCTTCAAATTGTTCCGGCAGTTACGGATCTGATTGATGAACTTGCAGGTTTTTTTTTTTGCTCTTAGATCTACTATAAAAGTTATTTATTTACAAATTCAGTTACCACAGTGTGTGCAGAGTAGTGGTGTAGAGTGTGTTTGGTGTGGGTAAGGACCGGGTTCGAAACCCGTAGTCCACACCCCTTTTTTGTTATTTTATTATTATTATTATTATTCTTATTATTTTGACTTTTATTTATTGGTTTTATTTATTGGTTTTATTTATTTATTTATTTATTTATTTTTTTAATATATTACCTACCTAGTTTATTTATCAACCATGAAAATTAACTAACACAATATATAGAATGAATAATACGAAGCGAAACATTTAATAGATTCTTGAATTTTAAACGGAGCGGGTTTTTGGAACCCGTTTTACGAAGAATGTTACACACTAACTACATGTCCAAGGAATTGGACCTCGCGAAGCCAGAATTCACATTTGGTGAATTTAGCATACAATTTCTCTTTTCGTAGCAACTCCATAATGCACCTAAGATGTTTTTCATGATCAGATTGATTACGAGAATAAATAAGTATGTCATCAATGAAGACTATGACAAACTTATCTAGATAAGGCTTCAAGACTCTATTCATGAGATCCATGAATGCTGCGGGTGCATTAGTAAGCCCAAAAGGCATCACTAGGAATTCATAATGTCCATACCGTGTTCTGAATGCCGTCTTTGGGACATCTTCATTTCTAACCTTCAACTGATGATATCTTGATCTTAAATCTGTCTTCGAGAAGTAACTTTCTCCTTGCAGTTGATCAAATAAATCGTCGATCCTAGACAGCGGGTAACGATTTTTTATTGTTATTTTGTTGAGCTCGCGGTAATCAATGCACATACGCATTGAACTGTCCTTCTTTTTACAAACAAGATCGGAGCTCCCCATGGTGATGAACTAGGCTGAGTAAAGCCTTTGTCCAAAAGTTCATCGAGTTGGGTTCTCAATTCCTTCATTTATGTTGGGGCTAAACGGTAAGGCGCTCTCGCAATAGGTGCGGATCCATGTAAGATGTCAATCCGAAACTCCACTTGTCTATCAGGTGGTAGACCGGGTAATTCCTTAGAAAAAGACATCTGGGTAATCCGAGATGACGGGTATATCTTCAATCTTCGGCTTTGGTTCATCAACGGTTACTTGCGCCAAATAAATGACACAACCTCGCTTCATACATCGGGAGGCCTTAAGCATAGCAACTTTCGCTGGCAACGCGTAGTGTATATCCCCAAAAATGGTGAGCATTTCACCGGATGGGGTTTTGATCTCGATTAGTTTCTTATGACAAGCAATGCGGGCTTGGTTATGGGATAACCAATCCATGCCTAAGACTATATCAAACCCCGCCAATTTCATTGGCAGAAGAGATATTGGGATCAAATTATTCTTGATGGATATAAAACATCCATCCAGAATGGAAGATGCGGTTTCTATGGTTCCGTTGGCAAGGTCTATCTCATATGTTATGTCTAGAGTTCTTACGGGCAAGTTTAATAGTTGGCTAAACTTATGGTCGACAAATGACTTATCAGCCCCCGAATCAAATAGAACTCTAGCAAAGGTATCGTTGATGAGGAAAGTACCTGTTATGACATTATTGTCATTGACAGCCTCTCGTGTGTTCATGTGAAAGGCCCGCGCATTGCTTTTCTTAGTTCCACCAGACTTTGTATTATCCTCCTTTGCATTCTTGGAGCAGTTAGTTTTTATGTGGCCTTTCTCACCACATTTAAAGCAAGTTGCATCTTTGATATCCCTGCAGTCCAGGGTTTTGTGCCCCATCTTTTTGCAGATACCACAAGGTTTAGCTTGTGGATTAAACCGACATTGTCCACCATGTCATTTCTTGCAGATTTTACATTCAGGCTTATCCCCAGACCTACTCTGGTACTTGTGGGATCCAAACTTTCCTTTCTTTTTAAACCTTTAGGAGTTGTCATCCTCCCTTTTCCTCTTTCCCTCCGATTCCTTTCGAGCCGACATTCTCCTCACATAGTCTTGAGTGAGGGACAAAGCTAGTTCTATGGCAGATTTATAAGTACTAGGCTGAACAGCCTTGACCAAACTCCTGATCTCTAGAACTAATGCGTAGATAAAGCGCGCGATGCGCTTAGGCTCTGGAGTGACTAGATATGCTACCAGTATGGAATACGAGTCGAAGTCGGTAACAAATTTCTGACAATCAAGACCCTTCATTGTTAGGGCGAGAAAGTCCATCTCAATCTTTTCCACCTCATGCGGTGGGCAGTATGTGTACTTAACAAGATCCACAAATTGGGACCATCCCAAGTTGTATAGCAGGACCTTTCCCGAAGATTGCATTAAAGCCTTCCACCATATCAAGGCGCTACCCTTGAAAGATTGAGATACAAACTTTACGATATCTTTATCAGCACAACAACTGATATCTATTACTGCCTCGATCTCATCGAGCCATCTTAGGGGTCTCAATGGCTCCCTTTTCTCCGTTGAAGTCTCGTGGCTTGAACGAGACAAAGTACTTATACGAACAACCGTCAGTGGCAGTATTAGTTTTGTCATGAGTTTCCTTTTTCTTAGCTTCATTCCTCACGCTCGAGGAATGTGCAGAATCCTCTTTCTTATCGGATGCGAGAGGTTTTGAAAGAGGTCTTGATACAGATCTAGAGTGCGAGGTACTCGACCTATTAAATTTTTCAAAGGCTTTTTCCATAGCCTTGCCCACGGCTGCCTCAGTACGAGCCTGGAAGTCGTCCTCGTTAATAACTATATTCGCTTTGTTTCGACTGTCATGGTTATGGTTACTGCTTGCGCCGTCAGAATTTGCCATTTTAGATTATTGTGTTATATACCGAAAAAGGTATGTTAGTCGTGGTATGGCTAAACCACTCTGACTTTTAATCAAAATCGAATGTATATAACCTAGGCCTCAAAAGGACCATCATAGGTATTTAGAATTTTGGACTTAGTCCAAAAAATTCTCGATAGCGGATCGTAACGTCGCGTCTATCATTGTTGCATAAGGTTTACTTGAGATTTTGTCACAAGGACAAAAGAGATGGCACAAGAGCCTTTGTCACGTAGACTAACAAGATTTGATCAGAGAGTCAAAGACTACAACTGTTACTGTCACTAATGGACATAGTATATAGATGGCCTGGAGGCACTACATCACTAATGGATGTTATTTTATAACCCGTAGGTATTACACTCTAATGGGTGTTAGAATGCTTATCATCACAATGATAACGTTAGTCTTGATCACAATGATCCTTTAGACTTATAAATTTGAATCAAAGTTCAACTATTTTGATGGCTAATGTGGTTCCTCCTGCCCTGCTGCCAGGAGTGTTAATTTTACTTGAATATTAACATAGAATGATGTTTTAAAATGGTTCAATAGGTTAGCCACGATCGCATTGACCATAGGGGCTTGGAGGTTCAAACATGGTTACTACTTCTCGATAGAAGGGATAATCTTCCTTAACTATCATGGTAGAAGATTATTCCATCTTAACTACCATTTATTTTGCCAATTAACATGACATAATCACTTGGCATGTGCAAACCATCAAGAAGATCTTTTGGAGATTTTATATCAGAGCAATAAAAATCGAATTAAAATCGAGACGCTCTAATGAACAAAGGAAGTAACAAGAATGTAATTTAAAACAGAATTCCAAAATTTTACTAAAACGATAAGGATTACATATTTTGCCTGTAAAGAGGTCTTAATACAAAATTTTGTCCGCGCAGGGACTATTACAAGAAAAACATACCCACGCAGGGGCTTATAAGAAATAACAATGTCCTTGCAGGGACTTTAAATTACATGATTGAAAATACAAAAACTACTCATCCTTCCTCCCTTTTACGACTTTATAAAGTTTCTTGATAAATTTAGTCGTTTTCTTCTCCGACTTCTAAACTTGTTGTCGCATTTCCCTGACCTGGTCTAAGGCCTCATTAATGGCCTCGAGTTGTACTTGTGGTTGGGGTTGAGGCTGAGGTGGAGGTGGTTGCGGTTGAGGCATACCCGGGTGCGTGTATACATAAGGTGGATACCCGGTAGCCGCATAGGAAGGGTAAGAAGGTGGGTAACTAGGAAAAGGAGAATGGTATAAGGAATTGTGCATGGCTGCTTCAAGGTACGGATCGTATGAAGGAACAGTAAAATCAGCACCATATCCAGATAAATCAAGATAGGTGGGAATCGGGTTACCTAGACCTGTTGAAGATGGCTGAACCACCGGTTGGGGTATCAGATCAGCAGTAGGTTGTGGGGTTGGAACCACCACAGGTGAAGTGTTGGAGGGCCCACCCATTTGTGGGTCCTCAGGAATTATGGGGTAAGATAGCGGCAAAGGTACGAGCCCAACCTTTAGATATCACGCACCGACATGCGTGCGCCACGCCTCCGACGTGGTTGTGAAGATGATTCCGGTGGTGGTTGAGGTTGTTCCACCGGCTGCATAGGTTCATCCTCGATTTGAGGATGTGGTGATGGGGCATGATGTTGGGGAGTGCTGTGGTAGGAGGGTGTGTTGACGAACACATATTGCGCCCATATTTGTTCATAGTCATCAGGACCTCGAAACGGAGATCCTGCCTAGGAGTTCGAGCCACTAGATAGCTCGATGGGATGACCATATGATCCGGTTTGTGGAAATTCCTCCGGATCGGAATCTTCATCCATGTGTGTTGGCGAGTCAACTGGAGGGGTTTCAGATGAGGATTGGTTGACAAAGTTAAAGTTAAAGAATTCTTGGTGAGAATGAGAATGAGAATGGTGTGTTTGGTAGGAATGATCAGAATGGTAAGAGTGTTGGGAATGTGATTGAGGTGGAGAATATTCGGTGAGATCGAATGTCTATATGGTTCAAAAGGAGACGAAGAATCTCCGGATCCTTCTTAAGGGTTATGATTAGGCAGATTAGTTGCTCTAGCTAAAAAGGGTCTGAAAGGTGGTCTGAACGATGGTCTGTCATAGCGGGTCCGCCCTCATGGGACCCTTACCGTTGCCTCCACGCCTAAATTTTGGTGGCATGATTCCTGCTTCAATAACGAGTTAAAACAAAGCAAAGCAACAATAATAACTTAATAATGAAATGAATACTCTTAGGTCACAGCCTAGACTCGGAAGTCTAAGGAATGTGCTAATGTGTATTTCGAGATTAAACACAAAAGGCTAGTATTTAATTCACTCGAACGTTGGCTCTGATACCAACCTGTCACACCCTATTTCCACGTGTACCGTTGGGCCTGGTTGGGGAATATCGTGACGTAGTTGATAATATCATAACCAAACAAAACACAGCACATGGGCAAATCTTGGATTTAAATTACTATTACAAATCGAGTGTCCAAAGTTCAAAAATAAATTACAAGGCTTAAAATGAAAAGCATCCACAGGCGGATCGAAATATATATATACAAGTACTTGTTCAATACACTTTAAGTAATCTAGGGACTTGCAAGATCCTTATTGTCACTATAGCGCAGCTCCGATCTATTGCGTGTTGCACCTGTAACTTGGTCTTTTGAAAATATGTCAGTTTTCACTGGTAAATACTAAGAACCGACACATTTGAAAATATTTCTGAAAATGATTTGTTGGTGCGCTTGGCACATTTTATAAATAACTTGGGATAGTTTAAAATGACCTTGTTTACAGTTTTACATGTTTGTCAATACATATGGGGTCCGGTGTAGAAACCGAATAACTGAACCACGCCACTTACATAATCCACCAATGGGATTCAATATTTTATTAGCATCAGCGTCTGTTAGGTGTATGCCTACACCCGCGCTTAAGGTCGTGGCCATTAGTAACTTAAATGAGCCAAGGATATCCAGACATGGTCGTGTTAACCCCCAATGTTTAAGTTATCAAACAATACAGAATAAAACGGGTTATAAGATTTAGTAAATCACAATCCGATAACATGATCCCATACCCGACCAAGCAGTATTATTATACCCTATCCCAAGCCCGTATAGGGAAAATAAGTTCAAGGTATTTACCTGAGCAAATTCTTCAATAAGATAATAACTCAGCCGAATATTCGAAAAGTAAGCTTAGATGGCAGTCTAACGGGAGGCTCTTAGTCTGGAATTGATGGTGTTTATAACCAATTAGAATGCTAACGGGTCTATCTACTTTGTAGAGTCGAATCGGGTAGCTAAGGGTAATAACGGTACAAAAGCTAGATTAAGCGACGACTGGAATAGAATGTAGTTTAAACCCGACAAGTATGGAGACTTGTTTAATATGGGTAAACATGTTACATTCATGATTTTGAAAATAAAATGATAAGGTTAAACCCGTTTCGGTTAAATTACGTAAACTAGTTACGTAGGCCGAACCGTACGCATATAAGCGAAACCGGGTAACCGGGTGAGTCCTATACAAGTTCCATATGCCATTATCCTTTAAACATGTTTTAACATCAGTAAGTTATCAACATGTTGGTACGTTACGGTTTAAAAATCAATTTATGCACTAAAATGGCATTTTGGTCATTTTACGGTTTATAAAAAGACTTCACGAGCAAATTGATGTAATGGTTATAAACTTACTGTAAAAATAGTTTAAGTATGATATTACATTAGTTGGATATAATCTCATGTGTGGTTTTAGTTTAAGACCAAACTATGTCCCGAAGCACTTTGGTATTTTCACACATAGTTGACAACTTATTTGGGAATCTGAGTTCGGATTATTTACTTACTGTAATTATGTTTAAAATATGTTTAGAAATAAGTAGGTAACAAGTCCAGGTCATAAATATGGTTTTAAACCATACTATGTGTCGAAACGGCGTTTACGACGCTAAATGATGATTTAAACGTGTTTAAGTAAAACTGAGGTTAGAATCTGTTTTGTATGACGAATATATGTCATTTAGTATAACATATCAGTGTACAAAAGTTTTGGTTCATTAAGACACTTGAAACCTCACTTTAAGTGTTAAAAGGGCGATTTCGTCATTTAGGAGTTTAATATCCGAACGTATGTATAAACTCAGTTCATACTCAGAATTTATATCCCAAATAGTCCTAATAATGATAACACATCATTAGGTACATGGTTTTTATTCCAAAGTTATGTTTGAACAACTTTGTATTAAAATGGTAGTTTAATCGCTTATAAGCCTGGCAATTTATCATCCTTTGGTCTTTAAATCAGAAAGTTGACCTTAATGTATGTTTATCAACTTAGTACATCAGTTTACGATTTATAATTATGCTCATTTGCATTTAAATCTTGTTTTTGACTCATAGGGACCTTTTTGTAAACATTGGCAAAAGTATGGAAACTTGCATAAACACTCAAATTCCTATGTAACCATGCCCTACAACTCTAGAGGGCTTTACTATAACTATTCATGGTCACATTGCAACAAATTTTCAGTTTCATAGGTTGCTAATTCAGGTCAGAATCGAAAGTCAAAGCGTGAGTCAAATACCGCGACTTTCGATTGCAAACCGACTCAAAACTTGGTCTTGTCAGGCCGAACATGTTTAGACATGACCTAATATCATTTATTAAGTTGTTAGGGCATTAGAATTGATTTTATAGCCTTTATATTGTTAGTTATGGAATTGTTCATAATCTGACCCGTTGACTTTATGTTGACTTTTGCTTTGACCCGACAATTTACCATGTAAACGTGGTAATCAGTAGGCAACCCTTTGAGGGATTAATTCCTACATTATTACGGTCACGTAACCACATTCGTTGTGACAATAGACTAAACCAATGTGGTTTTATGCTAAAGTCAAAGTGTTTTTACGACAAAGCTTTGACTTAAGCTTTAACCCTAATAAAACTGAATAAGGAAGGTCAGGACACTTACTAGAGGTCCAAAGCACTGAATAGGAAGTTCCTTGAAGACCAGGAAGCTCCAGAAAGTGAATACCCAAATTTGGGGTGAATGAGCAAGTTCAAGGATGAACTTATGGCTCTATTTATAGTTGAGGTTAATGCTTGAGCTCATAACAGGTGTTAGCAGGAGTTACCAGGTGCCAACAAGTGTTTCCTAACTTGTCAAGACCCAAGGAAAGGTGGCAATTCACGTTAAACATGGCAGAGGCAGGTTCTGCCATGTTTTTGGTCGCTGGCAACTCCTTGCGGACCGCAAGGCATTTGCCTTGCGGTCCGTAAGGCCCTTCTGGCGCGCACAGATCAAAGGTGGTTACGGACCATAACCAAAAGGTCTTGCGGTCCGTAACCGCCACCCAGAACTTGAAAATTTGGTTTTCTTTCACTTTTAGTCCCTTGACTTTAAAGCTTGTCATTCAGAGGTTATAACTTAAAATGTTGGCAAGTTTAGTCCCTCTCGTTGAGCTCGTGGCCTTCGAGGATCAGCGGGACACGTGTTGAATTTTTACGGGACGAGTTTTTACGAGGGTTACATCCTCACCCCCTTAAAAGAAATCTCGACCTCGAGATTTAATAAAAAAGATAGGGTTATTTTTGTGGCATAGTGGACTCAACCTCCCAGGTGTACTCAGGGCCTCGACGGGCATCCCATTTTACCTTCACAATAGGCATGTGCTTTCTTCAAAGCTTCTTGATTTGACGATCTTCAATCGCAATTGGTTTCTCCACAAAACATAAGTTTTTATCAATCTGGATGTCTTCATGGGGCATTGCTAGCGATTCCCTCCGCAAGACATTTCTTTAGGTTGGAAATGTGAAACACATCGCGTATTCCACTTAACTTTTCGGGTAGTTTAAGCTTGTAAGCCACTGAACCGATACATTCGATGATCTCGAACGGTCCTATATATCTTGGGCTTAGCTTAACCTTTTTACCAAAACGCATTACACCTTTCCAAGGTGATACCTTTAGCATAACTTTGTCTCCTACTTGGAACTTCAAAGGTTTGCGCCTCTTGTCAGCGTAACTTTTCTGGCGGTCTCGTGCAGGTTTTAATCGGTCAAGGATTTGTCCAACTTTTTCGTCGTTTCTAGAACGCTCTCTGGCCTGATAGTTGGGCTTCCCCAACTTCGGCCCAACAAATAGGTGTTCGACATTTTCTCCCATATAAAGCCTCAAAAGGTGCGACTTTAATGCTCCTATGATAGCTATTGTTATAGGTAAATTCAATTAAGGGTAGGTGGTCGTCCCAACTACCCCTAAGTCGATCACACATGCTCGAAGCATATCCTCAAGAGTTTGAATAGTACGCTCACTTTGTCCATCAGTTTGCGGATGATAAGCGGTAATAAAGTTCAATCGAGTGCCAAGAGATTGTTGGGAGCTTTTCCAAAAGTGAGATGTGTATCTTGTATCTCTATCGAACAGAATAGACACAGGCACTCCGTGTAGGGATACGATCTTGTCCACATACATTTTTACCAATTTGTCCGAACTAGAAGTTTCCTTTATTGGCAAGAAGTGTGCTGACTTAGTCAGCCTATCGACAATGACCCAAATGGTGTCGTTTCTGCTTTTAGTCCTGGGTAACTTGGTTATGAAATCCATGGTTATTAGTTCCATTTCCATGTGGGAACCTCCAATTGATGTAGGAGGCTGACGGTTTTTGGTATTCGGCTTTCACTTGCGAACACGTCAGACATTTTGATACGTAAGTGGCTATAGATTTCTTTAATCCCATCCATCAATAGTTAGACTTCAAATCTTGGTACATCTTATCACCTCCTGGGTGAACAGAGTATTTGGAACTATGTTCTTCCTGGAGGATTAGATATTTAAGTCCTCCAAAAATTGGAACCCAAATTCGTCTATTGAATCTGAGGATTCCATCATCACCAGGCGTTAGCTGTTCCATAGTTCCACCTAGTTCCTCATTGGCTATGTTCTCTTTCAACATAGCTTGCCTTTGCGCTTCCAGCAACTTTTCATTCAGACTGTTCCTCACTTCTATACTTTTGGCGTTAATCCTCAAAGGTTTAACCCTTTCTTTGCGACTAAGCGCGTCGGCAACTACATTTGCCTTACCGGGATGGTAACGGATTTCGCAATCATAATCATTAAGAGTCTCCATCCAGCGGCGTTGGCGCATGTTTAAGTCCTTTTGATTAAACAGATGTTGAAGGCTTTTGTGGTCAGTGTATATGATACACTTTGTCCCGTATAGGTAATGCCTCCACAACTTAAGTGCAAATACAACGACACCCAATTCCAAATCATGGGTGGTGTAGTTCTTTTCATGCACCTTTAGTTGTCGCGACTGTTGGGATTGAACCCAACAAAAGAACAGATGATAAAATGTCAAAACAGGTCTGTTATATATGATCCAGAATAAACATGAGTTTAGAGTCACTCTTCTCAAAGACCGGCTACCAAACCGCTGATAGTTTCTAACAACTGCCTTGTGCCAAAGCTCTATCAGTTATAAAGGCTGTTGTATTACCAAACTCTGATGGGTCAAAGGTCTGCAAGAAGTTAAAGGTCTGCTGAAAGTCAAAGGTCTGCTGAAAGTCAAAGGTCTGATCGCCCTTTGAAGAACATCTGCTATTGCTTCATCAGAGCTTAAGCTTATCAGAGGATAGGATCACTAGTGCTTTCCCATCAGTGCTTATACCCATTATCAGATGATAGCTTAGGCAGTGGTTAGAGTTTGTTATTATTGTTAGATGTCACTGTCAAGGTGATGTCAGCTTAGACGATCAGCGGTTTGGATTGTACTATACATAGATAGTGTTTGTACTGTTCTATTGAGCTTTTCACACTTGCACTTTTTGTACATTCTTTCTGTGTGTACCTGTGTCTGAGGGGGAGTTTAATGATTCATTCATGTAATTACCTGGTATTGATTTCAATCTTTTAAGTAATGAAAACATGTTATGATGAAAACTATTCTTTCATTGATTGTGTTATAAAGTTTTAATTGTTCTTCCGCTGCAAAGTTCTTTATGATTTATCATTTTGTTATCAATTTGGTTAAAACAATACAATCAATCCAAACTCAGATCCTAACAATTGGTATCAGAGCTTGGTTAGTCGAATTGATCTAACCGTCAATTTGACCTAAAAAGATCAGCTCGATCTTATTGATATTGTGCTATTCTTAATTGTTGAAAATGGAGTCGAAATTGTGTGGAAACTCACGATTCATGTGTTTTTATTGTTTGTGTTGGAGTCTATGTTGATTTCGGGGTTAGTTGATGAAGAGGATCCATATCATTCTCATAAAAATGACTGAGATGAACCCTTAATTCATAAATTTCTCAAAAGGATTGCTAGAAATCTATCAGATCTAATTGATTCACGTATCACAAAATTTTCTACTAGTTTTTATAGTAGAAATTTCATGTTTATATCAGGTCTTGTATTTCTCTTCTGTTTTTTGGGGATAATAAACCTTGAGTTTTGCTTGTTTTTTATAGACAAAACTCAAGTACCTGCCTGAAGTAGAACCTTATTTTTAGAAAGGGAAGATACTTCCTCTGATAGTGTCCTTGAAAACCTGTCCCTACAGACAAAATAGTTGTACCATCTGGGATATTCAACCTCTGCCAAGGCCTGTAAAGTGTTTGTACACAAGGACGAGCATGTGAATGAAGCTTTGACTGGAAAGGTTTAAAAACTTATGTCATTGAAAAATCTCAGAAGGACTTTTGAAATGGTCTGTCAAAACTAACCTTGAAAATTATCAAAATTTTTATCAAACACTTTTGACATCAGACTTCACTTTGTGAGGGATTGCTATGTAAAAGGTTGATTTCTTCACAACATGACCATGCCAAGGACCGACTAGCAGATGTGTTGACAAAAGCACTTGATGCTTCCACATTTGAAAGTTTTATTTCTAGGCTTGGAATGCTAAACATGGACTAAAAACAAATTTTCTTGTGATCCATGTGTAAATAGCAATAAAATGTTTTTAAAAATAGAAATTCATCCTTAAAAGTAGTTAAAATTGAATTTTTCAATAAATCCTTAAAGTCTGTTCAAAGCTCTGATAGCATAAAAACACTGTTGATAGAAAAACCTATCCACTAATGTGGAACCTCTGATAGTGTTAACATTTGGTCACAACCACTGATAGTTACTCTGTCAGTGGTTAGCCAAACAACTGTCTTCCATTGTCAATCAGAGGTTACACGTTGACAGATGCTATTCGACAGTCGTTGCGTCAGATGCCACGTCATCATCACTTTTTGAAAACCCTATAAAACCCTATTTCATCCACAAACAGAGTTTTCACTTCTAATGTGCCATTTCAAAATTTCTCAAAACTATCTCCTCAGAAAATCATGGCACCTAAAGCGGAAACAACACAGGAACCACCAAAGCACACTCTTAACATCAGAAATCCACACAATTACCTTTGTACTTTTGAAAAGACCAAGAAAAATACAGAGTTTCATGAAATCATCGATATCTTGTCTTCCTCAAAGTATAAGACTCTGTTAACCTGTAACGCACCGATTTATCAAGATGTCCTTCGAGATTTCTGGGCAAATGCTGAGATTGAAAGTCTAAACCAGAAACCTTGGGCAATCACATCAAAAGTGGGAGGGATTTTGGTTCCAATAACCGCACAAACCATCTCAGAGGTTTTTCAGATGAACGATCTAGAAGGTTAAACTTCTTTCCCTAAAAGTGAGTATCAACTTGTTTTGAAAAACAAAGGGTATACAAGAGATTTATCAAAAGCTACCATGAAAAGGGGGAAATTCCCACCTCCTATGAAATTTTTGTTTCATACCCTGATCACATGTTTGTCAAATAAAACAACTGGTTTTGATGAAATACCATTAAAAATTCAATACTTGTGGTATGCTATTATGTCTAAAACTGATTACAATTGCTCCCAAGCGTTGTTTAATGATTTGGTAATAAATCTAGAAAATGTGAGGAACAAAAGGGAAAATGCTTTACTTCTATTTCCTAAGTTTCTAAGTTATTATTTACTAAAGAAAATCCCAAAAGAAAGTGCGCATGTTGTTGTTCAAGGTGTGCCTTTTCAAATAAACAGGTTATCATCTGAAATATATACTCGCCTTATGGCCAAAGAGTCAAAAGTTTCAAAAACACAAGCAGGGGAGTGTGAGCAAAACTTAGATGAGTCGACATCTACTCCTCAGATCCCAGCTGCTGAGCCCACCGCTCTTGGTGACCACAGCAGTAAAACCACTGTTGTGCAACCCACACAAAAAACCACCAAAAAGACCAAAAAGAAACTTTCAAAACCCACCAAACCTATCAAAAAGGACCTTCTGGAAGATGAGATCCCAGAAGTTAATCCAGTGACAACACAAAAGTCACATGAAACCACTGCTGCTACTTCCTCACATCAGATGGTAGAAAGATCTCCACCCAAAACCATGACTCCTCATGATTCCTCACAAAAGGAACATGTTGTAAGCACAGGGATCCCACAACTGATAACATCACCCTCATTTGAGATTATGTCAAAATGTCCATCTCCCACGACAAACCTGCTTTCCACACCACTCTCCACATTTCAAATTACAACAACCACCACATCACTATTTGAAGCCTTTGATAGTCAGTCACAAACAGGCCACTCTCACCAACACATTACTGAGAGCAAAATTTCCACAATGGCTGTGTCTGATAAAAATCAACTGGTTATCCCACAAACAGTTGAGGAGGCTACATCACTTGGATTTCACGAAATCCCTGTTGATAGTTCAAATGGAGCAGCTACTACAGATGTTAAATCCACTGATTTACATCTGGACAGTAGTTTCATATATAAGTCTCATTTGAAGGCAACCACTGTTCCAGTGGGAAGACCCTAGTACCACGAAAAAGGGGCATCTAAGGTTAATGCAAGTGATAAATCACATGCTCATGATACCCTAGATAAAACTACCACCTCTGGTAGGAGCTCAGATGATCCTATTAAATTAGGAGATGAGCAAAAACATAAGGAATTGACGGATAAAGTCACTAAGATTGAGGCATCAGTGGGAGATATCAAAGATGTGCTGCAACAGATGTTACATTCTGCAAAATCTCGAAACACTGCCCAATCCTCTGCTCAAGCCACCAGAATTGCAAACCAAGTGTATCCTCTGCTTCAACAACACTATCAGCATGCTAATCAGTTGTATGATTCAAGAGTGCAAACATTCAAAGAAGAAGTTGAAGCAAGGTATAAAGACACACAGGAAGAGCTTAAAGTGATCAAGAAAATTCTCATTCCTGGCACTACCCCTGCACCTATCTTCGAAAAAGTTGATGATGCCAAAAAGGGGGAGAAAAATGACTCTGAGGAAAATCTCTCAGTAACTTCTGCTGAAACATCTGTCAAAGAAAAGGAAAAGGGAGGTGATGAAACCCTGAAAATTCAAGCTGATGAGGAAGACACACAAATGAGGATCGTTCAAAGTCATGTCAGGATAAAAGAGAAGGAGATCAAGGAGACCACTGCTGGTTCCAAAACCACTGCTGGTATTAAAAGGCAAACCACTGACAGTTCAATTTTACTGCCTGCCTCATCTTAGCAACCACCTGTCATAGTAGCAGATGTTGATACTACTAAAAGTACAGCAAATGTTACGACAGCAGTGGTTTGCACAAATGTCCCTGCACCAAAACTGGTTTATGCTAGAAAAAGAAGAAGAATGGCTACAGTTAAAGATGATGACATACCATCTTCACTTGTTATCCAAACAAATCCAAAACCAGTTATTACCCATTCATCATCACTATAAATCAGCTTTGCTGAGTCCCTCAAAGGTCAAAATCCAAAAAGAAATATTCCTATGGAAACATCATATCCTTTAGAGCTGGCTGCAGTAAAAGGAGAAGTGCTACAATTCTATACAAAAGCTGATCCAACCAAAAGAACCTTCTCATCTCTTCATGGCTATAGAAATCCCAAAACCATTGAGGATTATCTAAAACTAAAGAGTAGGCAAGACAAAATCATACCAAAAGAAGAGAGTGAAGGAAATGGTAATGCTTACTTGTCAGAAAGGGAACAACATGAGCTTAACAAGGTAAAGAAATTAGAAGAGTATGCAAGAGAGTTAAATGAGAAAATGACTGTGGATTCTCCAAAAGATGATCCTCAAAAGAAGAAAAGGGTAAACTTCATCAGATTTATCATGAAAGAAAAACCCTATCAAGCTGAGGAGAACCAGTTCAAAGAGTGGTCCATCCAAGCTCTCAAACAAGAAGCAGATAGAATTGATAGGATGAACAAAGACCCTCAAATAAGACAGAATGCACCAGATTGTAAAGATGTTAAGAACCTAAGTGCAAATCTGGTTTTAGAAACAACCATCCAAGCCCTCAACCAAAAGAAGAGGCAACTCCAGATGGATATGCAAGATTAGCAAAGGGATGCTAACAAAAGTAAGCAGGCTATCACAAAGGAACCTTTGCCTGACTTGAATAAAGAACCATTGAAGCCTTTAGCTAAATCTGAAGATCTTTTTCAAAGGCTTTCAAGAAGTTCACCTTTTCAATTCTCATCACAAATAACTCCTCTCCCAAGAAACCCATTGAAATCAAAAATACTAAAGTGGCTCTCTGATAAAAAGACCCATGTATTGACTATGCTCAGGTCCAATGGGAAAGTTGTGAGTATATCAAGGAAGGATGCACTAAGCCTCAGTGTAGCTGACCTTCAAGATCTTTTGGAACTACAACTATGCAGGGATGAGGATGATGAAGATTCTTGAACTTTGAATCACAATTCAAAGTACAAATCAGGGAAAAGCTGATGAGACATATAGAACATGAATAAAGAAGAGTTTTGGCATCATCTGTTCTGGGGGGAGATTGTTGGGATTGAACCCTACAAAAGAACAGATGATAAAATGCCAAAACAGGTCTGCTATATATGATCCAGAATAAACAGAGTTTAGAGTCACTCTTCTCAAAGACCGGCTACCAAACCGCTGATAGTTCTAACAACTGCCTTGTGCCAAAGCTCTGTCAGTTATAAAGACTCTTGTATTACCAAATCTATGATGGGTCAAAGGTCTGCTAGAAGTTAAAGGTCTACTGAAAGTCAAAGGTCTGATCACCCTTTGAAGAACATCTGCTATTACTTCATCAGAGCTTAAGCTTATCAGAGGATAGGATCACCAGTGCTTTGCCATCAGTGCTTATACCCACTATCAGAGGATAGCTTAGGCACTGGTTAGAGTTTGTTATTATTGTTAGATGTCACTGTCAAGGTGATGTCAGCTTAGACGATCAGCGGTTAGGATTGTACTATATATAGACAGTGTTTGTATTGTTCTATTGAGCTTTTCACACTTGCACTTTTGTACATTCTTTCTGTGTGTAGCTCGGTCTGAGGGGGTGTTTAGTGATTCATTCATGTAATTACCTGGTATTGATTTCAATCTTTTACGTAATGAAAACATGTTATGATGAAAACTATTCTCTCGTTGATTGTGTTACAAAGTTTTAATGTTTCTCCCGCTGCACAGTTCTTTATGATTTATCATTTTGTTATCAATTTGGTTTAAACAATACAATCAATCCAAACTCAGATCCTAACAATAAATTGTTGACAGGAAACTGGTTTGATGGAGGTGCATCTGTTACTTGAATTTCTTTGCGAACAGAGGTTTGATTTAAAGCTTTGGTGACAGATGTTTCAATTGATTCAAACCTCTGCTTGGATTTAGTTCCAGCAGAGCTTGAATATTCTCTTTCAAGTGCTTTTTCTCTAATATCTTTTACCTTTTGATGATAGGTTTTAAGATAGACACACTCTTGAGTTGGATGATTTGTTTTGTTGCAAATGGTGCATCTAGGAGATTTAGGTATAACACAGGTTTTGTTTATATCATTAGCTTTCAAAAGAAAACAGTCTGCAGTATCATGATTTCTCTTTTCACAAAATTCACAAAACATGTTTGTACGCATAGGCAATCACCTTACCTCTTTGTATAAACACACAGGCCATGCCTGTGTGCGACGCATCACGGTACACTACAAATTCTTCAATGCCTTCCAGTAAATTTAATACCGGAGCATTGCTTAATTTTTGCTTCAAGGTCTCAAAATATTCTTGTTTCTTAGGACCCCAATTAAACTTGATATTCTTGCGAGTCAAAGCAGTTAAGGGAGTGGCTATTCGGGAGAAGTTTTCAATAAACCTTCGAGAATATCCAGCCAATCCCAAGAAACTGTGGACCTCAGAAGGTGTCTTTGGTGCTTCCAAATTCATGATAGCCTCAGTTTTAGCGAGATCCACTTGGATACCACGCTCACTAACTACATGTCTGAGGAATTGGACCTCGCGAAGCCAGAATTCGCATTTGGTGAATTTAGCATACAATTTCTCATTTCGTAGCAACTCCAGAATGCACCTAAGATGTTTCTCGTGATCAGATTGATTACCAGAATAATAAGTATGTCATCAATGAATACTATGACAAACTTATCTAGATAAGGCTTGCAGACTCTATTCATGAGATCCATGAATGTTGCGCGTGCATTAGGGAGCCCAAAAGGCATCACTAGGAATTCATAATGTCCATATCGTGTTCTGAATGCCGACTTTGGGACATCTTCATTTCTAACCTTCAACTGATGATATCCTGATCTTAAATCTGTCTTCGAGAAGTAACTTGCTCCTTGCAGTTGATCAAATAAATTCGTCGATCCTAGACATAGGGTAACGATTTTTTATTGTTATTTTGTTGAGCTCGCGGTAATCAATGCACATACGCATTGAACCGTCCTTTTTAACAAACAAGATCGGAGCTCCCATGGTGATGAACTAGGGTGAATAAATCCTTTCTCCAAAAGTTCATCGAGTTGGGTTCTCAATTCCTTCATTTCTGTTGGGGCTAAATGGTAAGGCGCTCTCGCAATAGGTGCAGATCCAGGTAAGATGTCAATCCTAAACTCCACTTGTCTATTAGGGGGTAGACCGGGTAATTCCTCAGGAAAGACATCCGGGTAATCCGAGATGACGGGTCTTCAATCTTCGGCTTTGGTTCATCAACGGTTACTTGTGCCATATAAATGACACAACCTCGCTTCATACATCGGGAAGCCTTAAGCATAGCAACTTTCTCTGGCAACCCATCCCCAAAAAATGGTGAGCGTTTCACCGGATGGGGTTTTGATCTCAATTAGTTTCTTATCACAGGCAATGCGGGCATGGTTATCGGATAACCAATCCATGCCTAAGACTATATCGACCCCGCCAATTTCATTGGCAGAAGAGAGATTGGGATCAAATGATTCTTGATGGATATAAAACATCCATCCAGAATGGAAGATGCAGTTATGTGTAGAGTTCTTACGTGCAAGTTTAATAGTTGGCTAAACTTATGGTCGACAAATGACTTATCAGCCCCCGAATCAATAGAACTCTAGCAAAGGTATCGTTGATGAGGAAAGTACCTGTTATGACATTATTGTCATTGACAGCCTCTCGGGTGTTCATCTGAAAGGTCCCGCGCATTGCTTTTCTTAGTTCCACCAGACTTTGTATTATCCTCCTTTGCATTCTTGGAGCAGTTAGTTTTTATGTGGGCTTTCTCACCATATTTAAAGCAAGTTACATCTTTGATATCCCTGTAGTCAAGGGTTTTGTGTCCCATCTTTTTGCAGATACCATAAGGTTTAGCTTGTGGATTAAACCGACACTGTCCACCGTGTCATTTCTTGCAGATTTTACATTCAGGCTTATCCCCAGACCTACTCTGGTTCTTGTGGGATCCAAACTTTCCTTTCTTTTTAAACCTTTGGGAGTTGTCATCCTCCCTTTTCCTCTTTCCCTCCGATTCCTTTCGAGCCAAACATTCTCCTCACACAGTCTTGAGTGAGGGACAAAGCTAGTTCTACGGCAGATTTATAAGTACTAGGCTGAATAGCCTTGACCAAACTCCTGATCTATGGAGCTAATGTGTTGATAAAGCACGTGATGCGCTTAGGCTATGGAGTGACTAGATATGGTACCAGTCTAGAATACGAGTCGAAGTCGGTAACAAATTTCTGACAATCGAGATTATTCATCGTTAGGGCGAGAAACTCCATCTCAACCTTTTCCACCTCATGCGGTGGTCAGTATGTGTCCTTAACAAGATCAACAAGTTGGGACCATCCCAAGTTGTATAGGTGGACCTTTCCTGAAGATTGCATTAAAGCCTTCCACCATATCAGGGCGCTACCCTTGAAAGATTGAGATACAAACTTTACGATATCTTTATCAGCGCAACCACTAATATCTACTATTGTCTCGATCTCATTGAGCCATCTTAGGGTCTCAATGGCTCCCTTTCTCCGTTGAAGTCTCGTGGCTTGCACGAGACAAAGTACTTATACGAACAACCGTCAGTGGCAGTATTAGTTTTGTCATGAGTTTCCTTTTTCTTAGCCTCATTCCTCACGCTCGAGGATGTACAGAATCCTCTTTTCTTATCGGATGCGAGAGGTTTTGAAAGAGGTCTTGATATAGATCTAGAGTGCGAGGTACTCGACCTATTAAATTTTTCAAAGGCTTTTTCCATAGCCTTGCCCACGGCTGCCTCAATACGAGCCTGGAAGTCGTCCTCGTTAATAACTATATTCGCCTTGTTTCGACTGTCATTGTTGTGGTTACTGCTTGTGCCGTCAGAATTTGCCATTTTAGATTCTTGTGCTATATACCGAAATAGGTATGTTAGTCGTGGTATGGCTAAACCACTCTGACTTTTAATCAAAATCGAATGTATATAACCTAGGCCTCAAAAGGACCATCAAAGGTATTTAGAATTTTGGACATAGTCCAGAAAATTCTTGATAGCGGATCGTAACGTCGCGTTTATCATTGTTGCATAAGGTTTACTTGAGAGTTTGTCACAAGGACGAAAGAGATGGCACAAGAGCCTTTGTCACGTAGACTAACAAGATTTGATCAGAGAGTCAAAGACTACAATGTTACTGTCACTAATGGACATAGTATATAGATGGCCTGAAGGCACTACATCACTAATGGATGTTATTTTATAACCCGTAGGTATTACACCTCTAATGGGTGTTAGAACGCTTATCATCATAATGATAACGTTAGTCTTGATCACAATGATCGTTTAGACTTATAAATTTTGAATCAAAGTTCAACTATTTTGATGGCTAATGTGGTTCACGCTGCCAGGAGTGTTAATATTACTTGAATATTAACATAGAATGATGTCTTAAAATGGTTCAACAGGTTAGCCACGATCGCATTGACCATAGGGACTTAGAGGTTCAAACATGGTTACTACTTCTCGATAGAAGGGATAATCTTCCTTAACTATCATGGTAGAAGATTATTCCATCTTAAGCTACCATTTATTTTGCCAATTAACGTGACATAATCACTTGGCATGTGTAAACCATCAAGAATATCTTTTGGAGATTTTATAGCAGAGCAATAAAAATCGAATTAAAATCGAGACGCTCTAATGAACAAATGAAGTAACAAGAATGTACTTTAAAACAGAATTCCAAAATTTTACTAAAACGATAAGGATTACATATATTGCCTCTAAAGAGGTCTTAATACAAAATTTTGTCCGCGCAGGACTATTACAAGAAAAACATACCCACGCAGGGGCTTGAAAGAAATAACAATGTCCTCGCAGGGACTTTAAATTACATAATTGAAAATACAAAAACTACTCATCCTTCTTTGCTTTTACGGCTTTATAAAGTTTCTTGATAAATTTAGTCGTTTTCTTCTCCGATTTCTTAACTTGTTGCCGCATTTCCCTGACCTGGTCTATGGCCGCCTCGAGTTGTACTTGTGGTTGGGGTTGAGGCTGAGGTGGAGGTGGTTGGGTTGAGGCATACCCGGGTGCGTGTATACATAAGGTGGATACCCGGTAGCCGCATAGGAAGGGTAAGAAGGTGGGTAACTAGGAAAAGGAGAATGGTATAAGGCATTGTGCATGGCTGCTTCAAGGTACGGATCGTATGAAGGAGCAGTAAAATCAGCACCATATCCAGATAAATCTGGATAGGTGGGAATCGGGCTACCTAGACCTGTTGAAGATGGCTGAACCGCCGGTTGGGGCATCGGATCAGCAGTAGGTTGTGGGGTTGGAACCGCCACAGGTGAAGTGTTGGAGGGCCCACCCATTTGTGGTCCTCAGGGATTATGGGGTAAGATGATGGCAAAGGTGGTAGCGAGCCCGACCTTTTGGCCAGCACGCACCGACATGCGTGCGCCACACCTCCGACGTGGTTATGAAGATGATTCCGGTGGTGGTTGAGGTTGTTCCACCGGCTGCTTAGGTTCATCATCGATTTGATGATGTGGTGATGGGGCATGATGTTGGGGAGTGCTGTGGTAGGAAGGTGTGTTGACGAACACATATTGCGCCCAGCTTTGTTCATAGTCATCAGGACCTCGAAACGGAGATCCTGCCAAGGAGTTCGAGCCACTAGACAGCTCGATGGGATGACCATATGATCCGGTTTGTGCAAATTCCTCCGGATCGGAATCTTCCTCCATGTGTGTTGGCAAGTCAACTGGAGGGGTTCCGGGTGAGGGTTGGTTGTCAAATTTTAAGTTAAAGAATTCTTGGTGAGAATGAGAATGGTGTGTTTGGTGGGAATGGTGAGAATGGTAAGAGTGTTGGGAATGTGATTGAGGTGGAGAATATTCGTGTGAGATCGAATGTCTATATGGTCAAAAGGAGACGAAGAATCTCCTGATCCTTCGTAAGGCTTATGATAAGTAGATTAGATGCTCCAGCTAAAGAGGGTCTGAAAGGTGGTCTGAACGATGGTCCTGTAATATAGGGTCCGCCCCTCATGGGACCTTGCCCTTGCCTCCGCGCCTAAATTTTGGTGGCATGATTCCTGCTTCAATAACGAGTTAAAACAAAGCAAAGCAACAATAATAACTTAATAATGAAATGAATACTCTTAGGTCACAGCCTAGACTCGGAAGTCTAAGGAATGTGCTATTGTGTATTTTCGGATTAAACACAAAAGGCTAGTATTTAATTCACTCGAACGTTGGCTCTGATACCAAATGTCACACCCCTATTTCCATGTGTACCAGGTGGGCCCGGTTGGGAATATGTGACGTAGTTGATAACATCATAACCAAATAAAAACAGCACAGCGGAAGTCTTGGATTTAATTACTATTACAAATCGAGTGTCCAAAGTTCAAAATAAATACAAGGCTTAAAATGAAAACATCCACAGGCGGATCGAAATATATATACAAGTACTTGTTCAACAGACTTTAAGTAATCTAGGGACTTGCAAGATCCTCTTTGTCACTATAGCGCAGCTCCGATCTATTACGTGTTGCCCCTGTAACTTGGTCTTTTGAAAATACGGCAGTTTTCACTGTAAATACTAATAACCAACTCATTTGAAAATATTTCTGAAAATGATTTGTTGGTGCGCTTGGCACATTTTATAAATAACTTGGGATAGTTCAAAATGACCTTGTTTACAGTTTTACATGTTTGTCAATACATATGGGTTCCGGTGCAGAAACCTGAATAACCTGATTAACCGACACGCCACATAAATAATCCACCAATGGGATTCAATATTTTATTAGCATTAGGTCAGTCAGGTGTATGCCTACACCCCACGCTTAAGGTCGTGGCCATTAGTAACTTAAATGAGCCAAGGATATCCCAACATGGTCGTGTTACCCTCAATGTTTAAGTTATCAAACAATACAGAATAATACGGTTATTAAGATTTAGTAAATCACAATCCGATAACATGATCCCATACCCGACCAAGCGGTATTATTATACCCTATCCCAAGCCCGTATGAGGAAAATAAGTTAAAAGTATTTACCTGAGCAAATTCTTCAATAAGATAATTAACTCAGCCGAATATTCAAAAAGTAAGCTTAGATGGCAGTCTACCGGGAGGCTCTTAGTCTGGAATTGATGGTGTTTATAACCAATTAGAATGCTAACGGGTTTATCTACGTTGTAGACTCGAACCAGGTAGCTTAAGGGTAATAACGGTACTAAACGCTAGATTAAGCGATGACTGGAATAGAATGACGTTTAAACCCGACAAGTATGGAGACTTGTTTAAATGAGTAAACATGTTACATTCAGGATTTTGAAAATAAAATGATAAGGTTAAACCCGTTTCGGTTAAATTACTTAAACTAAGTACGTAGGCCGAACCGTACGCATATAAGCGAAACCGGGTAACCAGGTGAGTCCTATACAAGTTCCATATGCCATTATACTTTAAACATGTTGTAACATCAGTAAGTTATCAACATGTTGGTACATTACGGTTTAAAAATAAATTTATGCATTAAAAGGCATTTTGGTCATTTTACGGCTTATAAAAAGACTTCACGAGCAAATTGATGTAATGGTTATAAACTTACTGTAAAAATAGTTTGAAGTATGATGTTACATCAGTAGGATATCAATCTCATGTGTGGTTTTAAGTTTAAGACCAAACTATGTCCCGAAAGGGCACTTTGGTATTTTACACGTAGTTGACAACTTATTTGAATCTGAGTTCGAGATTATTTACTTACTGTAATTATGTTTAAAATATGTTTAGAAATAAGTAGGTAACAAGTCCGAGGTCATAAATATGGTTTTAAACCATATTAAGTGCCCAAACGGCTTTTACGAAGCTAAATGATGATTTAAACGATGTTTAAGTAAATTGAGGTTAGAATCTGTTTTGTATGACGAATATATGTTATTTAGTATAACATATCAGTGTACAACAGTTTTGGTTCATTAAGACACTTGAAACCTCACTTTAAGTGTTAAAAGGGCGATTTCGTCATTTAGGAGTTTAATATCCGAACATATGTATAAACTCAGTTCATACTCAGAATTTATATCCCAAATAGTCCTAATAATGATAACACATCATTAGGTACATGGTTTTTATTCCAAAGTTATGTTTAGAACAACTTTGTATGAAAATGGTAGTTTAATCGCTTATAAGCCTAATTTAATGGCAATTTATCATCCTTTGGTCTTTAAATCAGAAAGTTGACCTTAACGTATGTTTATCAACTTAGTACATCAGTTTACGATTTATAATTATGCTCATTTGCATTTAAATCTTGTTTTTGACTCATAGGGACCTTTTTGTAAACATTCGCATAAAGTATGGAAACTTGCATAAACACTCAAATTCCTATGTAACCATGCCCTACAACTCTAGAGGGCTTTGCTATAACTATTCATGGTCACATTGCAACAAATTTTCAGTTTCATAGGTTGCTAATTTGGGTCAGAATCGAAAGTCAAAGCGTGAGTCAAATACCGCGACTTTCAATTGCAAACCGACTCAAAACTTGGTCTTGTTGGCCGAACATGTTTAGACATGACCTAACATCATTTATTAAGTTGTTAGGCATTAAAATTGATTTTATAGCCTTTATATTGTTAGTTATGCAATTGTTCATAATCTGACCCGTTGACTTTATGTTGATTTTTGCTTTGACTCGACAATTGACCATGTAAACGTGGTAATCAGTAGGCACCCCTTTGAGGGATTAATTCCTACATTATTACGGTCACGTAACCACATTCGTTGCGACAATAGACTAAGCCAATGTGGTTTTATGCTAAAGTCAAAGTGTTTTTTACGACAAAGCTTTGACTTAAGCTTTAACCCTAATGAAACTGAATAAGGAAGGTTAGGACACTTACTAGAGGTCCAAAGCACGAAGTATAACTGAATAGGAAGTTCCTTGAAGACCAGGAAGCTTCAGAAAGTGAATACCCAAATTTGGGGTGAATGAGCAAGTTCAAGGATGAACTTATGGCTCTATTTATAGTTGAGGTTAATGCTTGAGCTCATAACAGGTGTTAGCAGGAGTTACCAGGTGGCAACAAGTGTTTCCTAACGTATCAAGACCCAAGGAAAGGTGGCAACTCGCGTTAAACATGGCAGAGGTAGGTTCTGCCGTGTTTTTGGTCGCTGGCAACCCCTTGCGGACCATAAGGCATTTCCTTGCAGTCCGTAAGGCTCTTCTGGCACGCACAGATCAAAGGTGGTTACGACCATAACCAAAAGGTCTTGCGGTCCGTAACCGCCTCCCAGAACTTGAAAATTTGGTTTTCTTTCACTTATGGCCCCTTGACTTTAAAGCTTGTCATTCAGAGGTTATAACTTAACATGTTGGCAAGTTTAGTCCCTCTCGTTGAGCTCGTGGCCTTCGAGGATCAGCGGGACACGTGTCGAAATTTTACGGGACGGGTTTTTACGAGGTGTTACATCGGTGGATTCCGACAGCCGATTTCCACCGGAATAAAGTTTCTTGTTTCCTCAACTTTTGTGAAACACACGAATGATCACCCACTCATTCTGCAATCAAACAACAACAAAATTAGAAAAAAAAATACAGTAGAAATAAAACAGGGTAAAACAGAGGATCATTCATGAATCCATCAATACCTTAGCTTTTTGTTGCAGGATTTGAAAAGATGATATACCCTCTAGTCTAAATTCATGAATAACCTAATTTGTCTTTTCCGCTTTTGGTGTTCTCCTTTTATAAAGTTTTCCGCATTCCAATCAATGATTTGCCTTGCAAAATCTGCTTATCTTTTCCGGCCGTTTTCTAGTAACCAGCATTTGTTGCTTTGTAGATTCGTGATCTGGTGAGATAATGCTTATCCTTCACACAGAAAAAATACCATTCCTTTTCACCCATTGTCGCCAACCCTTTATTCAAAAATCGAAAACAAAACAAACCATATAAAACTTTTTAAGAATCACCACATGAATTGATATGTAAGAAAATAATCCAAAATTTACTCACCAGGCAATTGCCATGGCTCAATTCTATTCATATCCACTTCTCCAATTGCTTTAGCGGAGAAGGTGCTGCTATCAACAACTTTTTTGATCAAATCAATTCTTCATCAGTTGGGTAGAATCGGAATCCGGGAGGTAGAATTATTTGATCATCTTGTCTTCCAATTCCAGAGTAATTCTCCATCATCTTACCGAAGCTTTCAAAAATATTGAACTTTTCAAAACCCAAAGGAGTACAAACTTTTCAAGAAACAATAAATAAATCTAAAAAATATTCAACAACTCAAGTTGTATAAACTAATACTAGGTCATGTGCCATGTGACACATTGATGTTAACATATAAAATTTAGAGTAAACTGCACTTTTACCCCTGGAGATATAACTCATGACACCCTTACCCTTAAAACGAAATTTTTGTTGTCTAACCCCAACGAATGCGAAACGCTGCAATCTTAGCTCTGTCAAGTCAACATTTGTGTGAAAAGTCAAAGAGCTGCTGTAATAACTTCTCCCGCCATCATCCAAAAATTCACATAAACCATTTCTGGATCTCACCACTTTCCTCCCAAAATTCAAACTCTAAATCCCAAGATGAAACATACACACACATCATAAATCCCAATATTTATTTCAAAACAAGAGAAGAACAAACATATGAAACCATTGTTTGTGTAATCAATCCCCTTAGCTGTTAACACACACATCACAAATCCCAATATTTATTTCAATCCCAACCGTCCCACAATTCATACAATTGAATGAAACCTGGGATTTCAAGATTACACAGATCTTCATTTCATTAAATCCATTTGACTTGTCTCATCTGTTAATAAAAAACCCAATATTGATGTGCCATTACAACAAAACCCTTAATTGCTCATGGGTACTTGGGTTATAGGTACTGAAATATATCATCTGGGGTTTGTTGTTCTTGGTCAGTTCTTGCTTCTTACGACATCGAGATGGAGACGGCTGGACTCCGACCGTCTGGTCACGACGGCGGCGTGACAACAACTCGTGGCGGCGCTGGAGAACATGATCAGCAGCGATGGCTGCGGTAGAGGGGTAAGGATGGAGTGCTTGATGATGTTTGGTTGTTGTGGTGACGCGGATGTGGGAAGTGTCAAGCCCATATCGGACCACCGTAGATCCAGATCTGAGCAGAGGGTGGGCTTGGGGGTTGCATCCAAATCTGCTGTTTGGTTCTTGTGATCAATATTATGATGATGTTATAGTGTTGTTGAACAGGAAGATCTTAAGGCATATGGCAACACTGAAGTGGGTCGTTAAAATTAGGGTTTTTGATTTGGTGATAATTTTGTTAGATGGAAAATGGGGTTTTTGGGCTAATGGCAACACTGAAGTTGGATGAAGATTATGACATGAACAGGAAGATCTTAAGGCATATGGCAACACTGCAGTTGGATGAAGATTATAAAGATATGGTTTGAAGATGACTTTGAAGTGAAATTACCGAAATACCCCTGCTGGTACAGTCAAACAAACGTTGACTTGACAGAGTTGGGTGCCAGGGGGTAAGATTGCAGTGTTTCGCATTCGTTGAAGGGTTAGACAGCAAAATATTCCTTTTTGGGGGTAAGGGTGCCAATGGGCTATATCTGCAAGGGGTAAAACTACAGTTTACTCTAAAATTTATATAAAGTTTAAAAGTATAAGCAATTAAATTACATATTAATGTAAATAATGGAAGGTACCCATTTTGACCCGAGCGGCTCAGTTTGACACCTCTATTGCAACTTGCAAGCTAAGAACATCAATTAAGAGTAGGCACCTGGACATTTATGCGAGATATTGTTTGGGGTCATTGGTTAAGAGAACACTCTTTTTCCCCGGCGCCTATAGCTTTGGCTTCTACTTTCAGTGAATTTTAAATATAAGCGAAGCTAACAATGAAATGACTAATATTTATAAGTAAGTTTGATCAATAATTAGCTTGTGGGTTACTCCTAAAGGGTACATATCCTTTACAAATAACCTTATCGTGCAAAACGTACGAAAGGCATGAAAATATATTTAAAAAAAACGCGGTGATATTTTTGTAATTATTTTACTCGTAATTATCGTACAAGATCAAAATTACCCTACAAAATTAAATTACTATACAGGATCAAAATTAGCCTACAAGATCATTTGTAGACTAATTATGATACTCTACAAAATTACACTACAAGATAAAATTACTCGACAAAATCATTTGTAAAGTAATTATGATACTCTACAAAATTACCCTACAGGATCAAAATTACCTAGGGCCGTACGCTCGTTCGGAAATTGCTCGAAAAAATGCCCCTCGTTCGATTTGACGCTCTGTTGTAAACGAGCAGCTCTGCGCGGTTTGATTTGTTAACGAGCCAAGCATGAGGAAAGGTCTGCTCGGCTTGGTTCGGCTCGAATTATTATTTTTAATTAGTATATAGATATATACACACATGCATATATAAACATGTATATACACATATATATAGATACAAATATAAATTATACATATATATACACACACCTATATATATACATACATTACACATACATATATTCTTAAATATAAATTAAATTATAGTTTTATATATACCACTCTATTAGACTTTGATCCACTTTATACAAATTTACAACTATATGTATACGTATTAGCCCAATCATGCCAATAAAAAAGTTAATATCAAATCTAAAACTTAAACCCTAAACCGATAACGACAATCTGCTCATCACCTCAACGTTTCATGTCGTTAACCTAAGTTAATCGTCTCCTGCTCTCAACGTCATTGTTCGCTCAATATGATCATCTCCTCGTCGGCCACAACATTGTTATTCATAAGAAAAGTATTATGCCATGAGATGTGCATGTTTTTAAAGACATGAAACTTGAGACCCAACATTGTCACTATCTCTCTCGGCAAATTTAAATCGGGTGACACGATTGTCCAACTCGCTCGAACTCGCTCGACGCTCGCTCAGAATATTTACTGCTCGAAAAATGCCCGCTTGATTTGAGGTTCGGTTTTAAATGAGCCGCTCCACTCGGTTCGGTTTGTAAACGAGCCAAGCACGAGCAAAGGTCCGCTCAGCTCGGCTCGGCTTGTTTTTTTACTCTCTACAAGTAAATAATTAAGAAAATGCCACCGCGTTCTTTTACCTTTTCATGCTTTTCGTACGATAAGACTATTTGTATTTGATCTTTTGCCTGTTTCTATAAAAATGAGTTGGCTAAATGCACCCCCCTTTTTAACTAGTCATATCCCTTTCTAAAAATACAGTTTAAAAGTTGTCAAATTTCATCTCTATAGAATTCAAATATTGTTTTTAATACACTTTGTCTAACTAATATTTTATTATGTTTATATAAAACGTCATTACAAATTAAAAAAAAGAAGATATTTTTAACAATAAAAAGTTTCAGAACTTTGTTGATTTTATATTGTTTATTTATTTTGTATTTTAGTTCTCTCATCTTTCTATTTTTATTTTTATTGGTATTACTAGCTGGATGCCCACGCGATATGGCGGGAGCGATACATCGCATTGCGATACTCGTTTTTTGTAGTTTTCTTATTAATATGATATATTATCGTATCATTGTGATAGATATACATCAAAAGCGAAGTAATCAGGGTAATCCATTTCATTGTGTTGTGCATGGTTTGGCGGTTCGGTTATTATCCTTAACCGAAGCCAAAACCAAAGTCATCGGTTAGTCTATTTTATTAACCAATCGGTTTTTTGATTAATCACTTTGGTTTATTTGGTTCATTTAATAGCAAAAACCAAATTTGGGTTTTTGCTTAGAAATATATGAAATTCAGATATAAATACATGAAATGAAAGTATAAATATATGAAACAAAGATATAAAATATAAAATATATAAACTGGAGGTACAAATGATAGAATTATATGAAAATGTGAATGATTCGGTTCGATTCAACTAATTTTGGTTAAACGAGAGTACAAAAGGCTGTCTCTAGCTCAATTGAGACAGTTCTTCCTCTAGAATTGGATATGGCTCAACTGAGACAGTTCTTCCTCCAGAATTGGATATGGCTGAGTTGCCTCACCTATTTCCGCAAATTGTGTTGGCCACGCGTGATGTTAAAGATGGATTGGATTTTGTGGAACAATGGTTGATCCAATGGCAGGGTTAATCGGTTGATGATGCTTCCTGGAGGATGCCGAATGGGTTAAAACTCAGTTTTCTGACTTCAGTCTTGAGGACATGACTGATATTGAAGGGGCGGGCAATGATACGAATCATGTTGGTCCAAAAGAGTTATTGGTTTATTCCAGAAGGGGTAAAGTGCAAAGTGCCTAGTGGATGTCTTGAGGAGAAAGTTAGTATAAATAAGAAGGAAATATTGTTGTTAGGCAATTATGAATTTTGTTAAAAGTAGTGGCTCTTGGGTCATGCAATGAGAGATGCTGTAACCCTGGGTTGTCATTGGTCTTTATTCCTTTTCAATTCAATCAAATTGGCTTAGCTCGTGTCATTTATTTACGAGTTGAAATAGCTTTTTTAGTGAGTTTTGAGTGGTAAGCTATTTGCACAACCGTAATTCCAACCAGAATTCTTTCCTTTATGATGCAAATTTGAGTATTGGCCAGAGATTTTTTTTCATTTTTAGAGCTGGTATTGCTCTGCTTTCTTAAAGAGCACCGAGGTTTATTATATATTTATGCTTTTATTCCCATGCATTAGCTCATAAGTACTCAGTCTATTCTATTCTTTTTTGGTTGTATCATTAATGGCAACAACTGAGCATGTTGTTATTGTGGAGGGAATGATAATAAGTAAAGTGAATGAACAGTAGAAATATATGTCATTAGATCGATCACTGGACCACCTAACACGTGTTCGGCTGACTGTTGTGATGGGCTGTGACAAGTGTTTGTTGAGATGGCCTTTATCTACCTTCTCAATCCCAGATAACTTCCACATATAAAGTTTATAAACTCTGATAAAACCTAATTTGCAGCATAAGCAGTGGTTTAAATCGGTTTTAAAATTTCATGCGATGAATCCTCCTCCGGTTGCGACTCCGATAGTGGATTGCATGAAGAATTTGAAGCCCTAAAAAGGGCCTCCCGTTCTGTCGATCAAAATCTCCCCAAATCCAGTACTGACCTTTGTTTCAAATTTTCTTTTCCAAAATAGGGTACACACAAAAAGTAGCCACCACCACCGCAACCATCGGACTTCCTGCAGTAACCACGGTGGCCGACCACCGCCGAGACGGAGAAAGAGAAAGAGAGGTGGTAGCGGTTTTGTGGAGTAGTGCGATAGTTTGTCGACCTAACGGAGACGATGCTAATCTGAATATGTTTCAGATCTGAGCTCAGACAAATTGTCTTTGAAACAGGAAGACGGCGATGCTGTGCTGACGGAACTCGGGATGATAATGGCGTTGTGTCGTGGTAGATCGATACGCCGGAGAAGAGAAGAGGTTGTTTTAAAGCTTCTCATGTGAGGCGGCAGATCAGAATGAGAAAGGAAAAGTCATCGAAATGAGGAGAAAAAGAAAAGAGGCTGAATAAAAACATAGAATTTTAGGGTTAGCCACAAATTACTTTTTACTTGGTTAAAAGATAACCAATATGTGCCTCAAATGTAATAATTAAAAGTTGTGATAGCTTCGCTCCAAAAAAAATGTGATAACTATATATGTTATAGATACATGGAAATAAATAGAACTACCAAAAGACATGCTCGGATTCGGTTTAGTTCCCAAGTTATTATTATAACAAAATATGTTAAATTGGTTTTAACTTCTCT
Organism: Scalesia atractyloides; assembly: GCA_947069175.1. Taxonomy (NCBI): domain Eukaryota; kingdom Viridiplantae; phylum Streptophyta; class Magnoliopsida; order Asterales; family Asteraceae; genus Scalesia; species Scalesia atractyloides. The sequence goes on from CAMTDV010000025.1 coordinate 66,848,299, forward strand.
ATTTTTTTGTTAACATTTTGCAAACATGTGACGGTCACAACAGTGTAAAATACTAGTTAGTGTAGTAGGTATGTTACTTTCCTTTTATTCAAAACATCACATTAGTCTAATATTATCGCCTTTTTTGTTTAACGTTTTGCACGGCGGCCGCAACGCGCCACACGGTGTAAAATACTAGTTGGTATAGTAGGTATGTTACTTTTTTTTATTCAAAACATCACATTAGTCTAATAATAGCGTATTTTACGATTAATATTACAGTTTGCTAGACGTAACTTTAACAAAGTCTTCACTATAGTCAAATGTCTTAGTTATCTTTTGAATTTTAATAAGCACAAATTGAGGTATATTGTATACAACAATAAAGATTTATAAATAATGATCCTTCGTTGTGTTGTTGCTTTTGCTATAAGATTTTCTTTGAGTTTTTGAATGTTAGTTTTAAGATTTTCTTTATTTAACTATTTTTCAGTTGGGAGAGGAAAGATGATTATACAAATGCGATATTGATAGAATTTGTAATATAGGTCGAGTTAGATACAACCTTTATTTTATGTGACAAACAATTATTATAGGTGTCGAAGAATATATGGCAAACAATATTATTGTAACGTTAAAATTTGTAGTTATATTTGACAAATAATTATGCATGAGTTGTTTTAGTTTATATATATATGTGTTTGTATTTTATTATATAATGGATGTATTGTTTTGGTGATTATATATGTATCAAGGGTAAATTAGTAATTGTACAAAAAGAATATTTTTTAAACATTAAAGCATGACACGTGCAAATGTACGTCATAAATATATCCATAAATGTGTGTCAAACGAGTGTCATAAATCTGTGTCATGAACGTATGTCATTAAAGTGTGTCCATAAAAAGATATAAAGAAAACAAAAATGCATATCATGTTAAGTTTATAATGTACCTTCACCTTTGTGTGTATAAGTACCCTTTAATGACGCTGCGTCAAGAAAATGTGTTTTTCTAGTAATCAGCTTTTTTATCCTCCACACATTCTTATTATTTCCTTTCTCTTTTATCATTTTTTTAGTTTTAATTTTACTCCGTTTTTTATGGATATTGGATTAAATAACCCCAACCTTTACCAATTGACCGATAACACTCTCAACTTTTGACTTGTACATCAGCACTCCCAACTTTCAATTTATTGGCTAGTAACACTCTCTAACTATTTTTATCGGCTAATTGATAAAAGTTGAGTTTTATTAAATCCAATATCCTATTTTTATCCTGGTTTTAATTATTGTTCTTTGGCAAACATAAATTAAGTAAACAAAATTCTTCTACTCTTTAGATGGTTTTACTTTTTAATGGACCGAGTTCCATTTTTATTTTCTGATTTTCTTTTCTAAACTCGGGTTAATAAACGTTTATGCATATTACGACTTTTATTTTATAGTTTTTTTTCTTTTGATTCCTATAACAATTGGTGATACTGTACCGATAACAATTGGTGACACATTTCCTGCCCCATCAACCGCTGACAAACTTCAACTAGTTTCTTTAAATGTGAAGATGATACCGTATGTAAATAGTTACTGAACAAAGTAGAAGGAAAACCAAACTCGTGATATTAAATCACATTTGAAAGTTGACATCAAATGATACAAAATAGTGAATGAAGTTGAGTTGCTGATTCGATTCAATATTAACCAAGAAAACAAATTGGTAAATATAATACATAAGTAATGACTGAAAAAAAAAACCTTATCAAGGTTTTAATAGTAAAGAATAGGCTTCTTGGGTTTAAAGAGATATCTAGATTGATACGTCGAGTGGAAAGCATCTCCTAAAAGATGAAATTGCAGTATGGCGAATAGAATGACCGGAATGCCAGCCAAACCGGTGACAACGATTGGCAATCATCCAAGTTTTTGATCGTATAGTACAAAGAAACTCGTACTATATGTAACCATCATGGATACAATAGAGATGAAGAGTGTTGCTAGACCATTCACTAGTTTTTTTGGTAAAGACTCCACGAAATCATTTTCAGCATAACGTGATGTGAAAATAGATAAGAATACGAGGATGGAGGTTGATGACGATATTAAAGAAATTGCATCTGAGATCACAAAGATAATAAGGGATGGTTCTTTGCGAAAAAAAGGAATACCCGTGTTCTGGTTGTATCCACCAGGAAGCGCAAAAGCCGCTGCAAATACAATGGTGGCTATGAGGGTTGCAACCACCATACATTGAGATGCCATACGTTTCATCCAGTTTTCGCCTTCGGTAACTAATTCTACATGCTTTTTAGTGAAGAACTCTTGTGGTGTTAGGCCATCTGCATTCTTCCTTTGTCTATAATCAGGAGGGATCATTTGCTCTACCTCCTGCAATATATGTCAAGTTATTTTAGTGAACCAAATAGCATTTAATCCATTTTTCAAGTGGTTTGGTCCAAAACTGGTTATTTTATGTAACCTTACAACCAAATAAAGATAAAGGACATTTAAGTCTGGAAAGAAAGATGTACCTTGAACCATAATAACTCTCGTTGCATTTGAAAAGCAACTCCAGACACAAATTGAAATCTTTTTTGCTTAGAGCTCTTTGAAACCAGGTGCAACATATTATTATTATTATGTTTTTTTTTTCTTTGATACGAGTTAATACATCTTTCATTGCACCAATCTCATATAACAACTTATAGATTTTTGTTTGACGACGTTTGATCGCTAAGTGAAAGATAGTACACCCTTTGTCATCTTGTTCCCATATTAGATCAGGATATAATCGTATGAGCTCAACTATAAAACGTGTGTTGCCCTTTCTAGTAGCAATAAAAGGTATCCGAGAATGGTAGCCTTTTATTGTATTTCCGTCCATTACAGGCGGCCCTTAGATTATCTCATCGATCTCGCTTTGAGGCATTATGGCTATTTTTCTCCAAATTATTCTCAACAACCGCATGGCGTCACTTTCTTCCTCATCAGGCCCTAACTTTAAATTGAACACTCCAAAAACTGAAAACAGTTACCATGAAAACCACCATATCACATACTCCGACCGAGTACAATTGACATATGAAGCTGGGTGTTAGTTGTCGATCACGTTTTAAACTTCGGTTGTGAACTTGTGATACAAGGACCTTTGTAGTTTGTACATTTTTAATTTATAAGGTACGGGTTGACATTTACAAATTAAAAACTAAAGATGAAAAAAGATCAATTTTATGGTTTAACTTTATGTAAAAATAGTGACACATCTAAAAGTTATTTATAATTAAAAAATGATGGAATAAGAAAAAAACAAGTCAAAACAATTATTGATTATTACTCTTTTGCCGACCCTTCTTGACTTAAGATGGAGTCCATGTGACACTCCTACCATTTCAACCATTAATTATAGTTAACTAATAGTTTACAATCTTTCTCATGCTTATTAACCATTTATTGATCATAAAAAACAAAATCGCAATTGTTTTGTACGTATTCATTTGTATATATGCTATTTGTTTGTACACCGTTCCATTGTTTTTCTAACGGGTGGATGTCATGTAGCATACATTATTCAACTTTTTTTTTATATCTTCACAAACTTTATGTAGGTGCTTATTTTATTTTTCTTTCTTTAGAGTATTAGTAAAAGTATATATTTTAAAAAACTCAAATTACGTTGTAAGGCTTAGGTTGCTATCTATTCTGGTTAAGTATATCAACTCAAAGAAATATGCTCAAAATAATATTGATACATTGACCGAAAACCATAAAAATAAATTTAAATTGAACAGTAGGACGGACTAGTTTTAAATTAATTGTAACTGAAAACATAAACCATATATTAAATATAACTTTAATAAAAAATGAATGTGAAACTAAACATTAAACATAAATAAAGGTGAAAAAACAAAAAAATATTAGTCCAAGAAAAAACAGTCAAAAAAGCAAATAGAATGAAAGCATTATTCACGCAACTTGCTAATTGTAATTTATGTTAAAACTTTGAACAACTAAAACACACATAAACATAGTCATGAAAACTTATTATATTTGACCAGACATATTTCCGATTTTTTTTACATCAAAATGTAAAGCTAAACCGTAAACCATACAGACTAGACCGTAAAAGTTAAACCCTAAAGCTAAACACTAAAACCTGAAAGCTAAACCCTAAAATCTAAGATAGTCGAGTTCGATGAATCCACCATCACCAGAATGAGCTCAATCAGAGTTAAGAGTTATTTTGATTGGTTACAATTAAATAAAAATCCTTCTTATCATTTTTAGACAAACAAAGCCTTCTTATAAGAGTTACGATATAATAGGAAGTTTGTATGGGTAGGAAGGCTAGGAAGTAATCTTGACCATTTATTTATGAATCAATGGCTAAGATTAAATGGGTGAAATTGAAGAAGAAAAAGAGGCGCGTGAGTTTGTTGAGGGGTATTGTAGTCAACCCAAGGTAATAGTTTCTCTCTCCTCCAATTCCCCTTCATTTTAAACGTTAATAACTCTTTCATACGACATTATTTTTTTATAAAAATTGCACCAAAAACGAGTGTTTTTTTATCTTTAAAACGAGTATGCTATTGCTATATTTTGAAAAAATAATTTTGAAAACCCAGTTGCGTAAAACGCAATAGAAAAAAGCCAAAAAAAATGACTTTTTTTAAACGCCATTCCTGAGCGCAGAATGTGTTTGCTATAATATACAATTAAAAAACGCAGTAAACCAACAGTCCACTAAAACGCAATGGCTGAACCTGAACCAGTAGTAACTACAGTTTGCAGCAGCGAACCAACAGTCCCGAGTGCAGTTAAAAAACGCAGGACGCAATACAACGCAACAGCAGTGAACCTGAACCAAACCAGCCACCTGCAGTTAAAAAACGCAATATTTTTTTTGTAAAACGCAACAGCAGCGAAACAAATAACTTTTTTTTTTGTAAAACGCAACTCTAGTGGACAACAAGCGCAAAAACCAGCCACACGCGGGCCCGGGTTTTCGGAACTGCATTCGTGTCCGCAGGACGTGCGGGTGCACACGAGTTCGACTAAATTACGGTTCCAATTTGCACCCCCCTGCGCACCCACATGTAGGACTTATGGTAAAATATGTCATAAAGTTATGTTGGTTAGGCAAAGGTTTCACCTTAGAAATAACCTTATACTTTGTCTCCACACCAAGGTGGGACAAGTGGTTTACCATTTTGGGACATCAAGTTCAACAAACCATCATAAAAATATAAAAGAAAGTGTACTTTCTAAAACGCAATGGACTAAAATCACAAAAGAAACTGTCTTTTGTAAAACGCAATGGACAAAAAACTGTGTTTTTGCATTCTTTTGTAAAACGCAATGGACAAAAAACACATAAAAATTTTTTTTTTCATTCTTTTGTAAAACGCAATGGATAAAAAACAGTTTTTTTCATTATTTTGTAAAACACAATGGACAAAAAACACCCAAAAAGTGTGTTTTTTCATTCTTTTGTAAAACGCAAAGGATACAAAACTGTGTTTTTCATTATTTTGTAACACAATGGACTAAAAAACACCAAAAAAGCATGTTTTTCATTCTTTGAGACATTTTGTCAAACACCTGGTGTGCAACTTTTTATTAATGGTTTCTCAAGGAAATTGGAACTAATGATGTTGCCCAAACGCATGAATACATCAAGAGAAAGAGAGAATCAGAGGTGTATTCACTTTGAATACAAAATGTTTGAGAATTTAAGAAGAGGAGTACCTATTTTAACAGAAATCTCATGTTCCATCACATCATGTTAAATTGAAAAAAACGAGAAATTATAGAAACATAAACTAGGTTTTCTTCAAATAAATCGAAGAACACGTTGATTAAGTGTTCGAACCATTCATTGATGAAGAAAATCGCACTGTGATGTAGTAATTCTAGAGAGAGAAAAAGAATGAAATGTTGAAGATGGTGGGTTTTGAACATCTGGGTTTTGAAGATACAGAGAAGGGAAATAGAAATAATAGATAAAAGGAGATTGACTAAAATACTATTCCCACTTGTATTTCTACTTTTCAAGATGGACGGCTAAGATTACTTCCAATCCTTCCTAGCGAATATAAACTTCCTATTTGATCCTCTCCCTATATTTATATACAGAGGTTATCTTAAAAACTCTAAATATTGTAAGAACTACGAGAACTCGAAAAAAAAAAAACAATCAAAGTCTACCATTATTATTATAATTAAAAAATATTACTTGGCAATTAATTTATCTATGTTATCTTAATTGAGTTATTTGTCATTTCCGTCTCTGTGGTTTGTCTAGTTATGCCAGCTCGGACCAACTTTCAAATCTGTACAATTTTCGTCCCTAACATTTTTGAAACATGTTAGTTCCGTCAAAAAAAAACATGAATTAACTGTCATTTTCGTCCCTGTGATTTGTCCAATTATTTGATTCAATTTTAGTTTTTTTGACAGAATTGGCATGTTTCAAGAATGTTAGAGACGAAATTGTACAAATTTAAAATTTTATTTGAACTGACATTATTGGACAAACCATAGGGATAAAAATGGCAGTTAACTCATCTAAACCGTTAACACTTTTTTTATACATGTGTATTAGAGCTTTGTATTATTCGAGTTCAATAATCGAATTCCAAACCAACTTCAAAATTTTAAAAATTTAAATATCTTGATTCGATTTATTTGGGTATTCGAAATCTATTTGAAGAGGATAATACGATGTATCAGACCGAACACCATCCATTCACCGAACAAATGAGGCTTCAAGCTAAAGAGTCATCCGATGACAAAGGAATCTTTATAACTAACTTTGGGTCCACACATTCAATGCTGAGATAACGATTGGTCCGGGCCCAACAAACTCCGCCACGTCAGACTACCAATAAACTATAAATACCCCATAACCTACTCCAAGACGGGTAACGCCCACTTCCTCTCTCTCCTTTACTTTCTCTCTCTAACCTTTCCCTACTCAAATACTTATCCTCACGCCCGAGCTTGGTCACAGAGAGGCCCCACTCCCTGTGACGAGGCTAACGGTGTCCTTTTCTGTAATTTGTGCAGGGTCACCATCATTCTCTCAACTTTCCTGGCCACATCAGGTGTTAGTTTTTGAGTCTTCGGTGGCGCCATCCTCTCGAATTCATATAACTCTATCTTCTTTTTCATTCCACACAACACGTTTTGATTTCCTTGCATCTTGATGGCTTTTCTAGTACCATCTTATAAAGACATCGCTTCTGGAAATACCTCTCACTCACCCACGTCAACAGTGTTCACCGAGGCTGTAGTTACGCAGAATGTGCAGACGGCGCCATTAACTGTCAGTTATGTCGTCTCCACAACAATTCCATCATCCGTCACCACAACCATCCCAGAGTTCGACGATGCTTTCATGCAACGCAATCTGGAACTCTTGAGACAGCTCAAACGACAGCAACAACAGATGAGATGCTCCAGACCCTACAATCGAATTTATTCGGAAACTCCTTCTAGGGAACCATGGCATTGCCAACGAGAGTTTTTTCCTCCGGATCCCTGGTAAATCCTGCTCCTATTGTAAGTTCTACGCCGATAAACATCACTCAGGGTCCTACCCCCTCAAATGAGTTTATCAATAATAACCTATATGGTACGTTTCACCAGGATTCCTTGAGTTTAAACCCATAGGATCAAGAGCTCGTCATGCCTTATCGCCCAGTTTCTATGTCGTCTCAATCGAAATTTACTCCACGAATTGCCAATGCTCCGTTGCCTTTAAAGCTCAAGATGCCGCCATCCTTGAAAAGTTATGACGGCACGTCGGACCCGCCATGTTCTCTTACGCCAGAGCGGCTAAGTTCTAACAGTGGCCAATGCCAGCATGGTGCCACATGTTCGCGCAAACTCACAAGCTCTGCTAGAGTTTGGTTCGACGGGATACAAGAGGGCTCTATCAGCCATTTTGAAGATTTTTGGCGATTGTTACTCCAAAATTTCTGTCAGCAGCGACGATGTTCCAAAGATATAACAGAAGTCCACCACATCAAGCGGCGTGATGGGGAGTCCGTCGAAGATTTTCTTCATCGGTTTGATAAAGAAAGCATGCAGATCAGCGGAGCCGTAGACCAGTTGCGAGTGTCTGGATTTTGACATGGCGTGCGGAACAACCAGTTGGTTGAAAAGCTTCATGAAGACCTACCAAAAACGATGGAAGTCCTTATGGAACGAGCAAGAGCATTCGTGCGGCGAAAAAGTGCATGCGGACAGCCGAATGACGCATCCGCCAGAAACGCAAAAGCCCGAACAGCCTCGTGGAGGCGAAACAACTCCCCAACTAAAGATCGAATCACCAATTGGAACAAGAGCAGAAACCCGTATCACAAACCAGATCGTGGTAATAGTCGAAGCGTCAATGTCCGTTTCAACACGTTTTCCGAAATCTCAAAATCTCCAAGTGAAATTCTAAGCACGGAGAACATTCGATTCCCGACACCTGCAAAACAGAGACCAACTAGATAAAAACTCCAAAAAATTCTGCGAATATCACCTAGACAAGGGGGACACAACCGACGAATGCTGGGCTCTAAAGCAGGAGATCGAACGAGCCGTTCGCTCTGGAAAGCTTTCGCATCTAGTAAAAGAGGTCAAGGAGGGTAAAAAGGCAGCGACGGCTAGCACCAACCTGAACACCGAACCGAGCATAAACATGATACGGTCCGCCGAACACCGGGGAACGAAGAGATCCAATTAATAAATGGCCGATTGGATGTACCAGCCAACCAATTTCCCTGCAATTAACCCAAAGGACGCTTGAGACGGACCAATAGTCATCTCAGCGATCATAGCCGGGCATCACGTCCGGCGAGTATACATGGACGGAAGCAGTGCTTTCGAAATCATGTACATGCAGTGTTTCCAACAGCTTGCAGAACAAACAATGCTTAAACTTATCAAAGTAGCTACACCCTTGGTAAGTTTCTCCGGGGAAATCGTTCAACCGATAGGGCAGATTACGTTGCCAGTAACATTTCAAGACGACAAGAAGTTCCGAACAGTCCAGCTTACATTCGTTGTGGTAGGGTCCAAGTCTACCTACAATGTCATACTCGGGCGACCGGGGATGCGAGCTTTGGGCAGTAAGCTCCCTCATACACGGAGCAATTAAATTCCCAACAGAATCAGGAGTTGCTACAATATTCACCGAGTCGGTGCAATGTGTCGCCGAAATCTGACAAGCCACAACTACCAACCCGAAAGCTTCGGGACCTTCCCATTGAGCTTTGTCAATCAACCCCGAATTCCCTGAGCAACAAATAGCCATCAGAGCTCAATTACCGGAGCGAACAAAGAAGCTCCTCTGGAATCTGTTAACTAGCTCAATTGACGTTTTCGCCTGGCAGCATTCAGATATGCAAGGCGTGCCAAGATCGCTAGCGCAACATCGGCTAAATGTAAAAGGATTCAGTAAAGCCAATAGCGCAAAGGAGAAGACATATGGCCCCGGATCGAGCGAAAGCAATAGCACAGGATGTTCGAAGTTTATTGGACGCTGCCATTATTCGGGAGGTACGATATCAAACCTGGGTCTCTAACCCAGTAATGGTTCGAAAGAAAGACAACTCTTGGAGAATGTGCATCGACTTCACCGATCTGAACAACGCTTGTCCCAAAGATTGCTACCCGCTCCCCGAAATTGATGAAAAGATTGACTCGGTAGCCACCTTTCGTTTAAAGTGTTTTAGACGCATACAAGGGGTACCACCAGATACAGATGGCGGTAGAAGACGAAGATAAAACAACATTTGTCACAAATGAAGGGGTCTACTGTTTCACTAAAATGCCTTCCGGTTTAAAGAATGCTGGAGCAACCTACCAGCGTTTAATGAACAAAGCTTTTAAAGATAAATAGAGCGAAATTTGGAGGTATATGTCGATGATATCGTGATCAAAAGTGATTCCGAGAAACTATGTTAAAAGACATTCACGAGACCTTTACCCGATTACGTAGCATCAATATGAAATTGAACCTAAAAAGTGCACATTCGGTGTAGAAGAAGGAAAGTTCCTAGGGGTTATGGTCGGATCGAACGGATTGCGAGCCAACCCGGACAAGGTCGATGCCGTGCTTACAATGAAACCTCCCACGTCAATAAAAGAAATCCAATCCTTAAATGGCTGGTTGGCAGCGTTGCACCATTTCTTGTCGAAAGCTGCAGATAAATCTCTCCCTTTTATGAATGTGCTCCGAAGAAGTTTCAAGACAGACTTCAAATGGTCTCCGGAAGCTGCCCAAGCTTTCGAAGATCTAAAAAAGTTTCTAAGTCATTACCAGCCCTCACAGTCCCAAAGGAAAAGAGGTCCTCACAGTATATTTGGCCGCGTCACAGGGGGCGATCAGTGCCGTACTAGTGGCACATCAAACCGGATCACAAATCCCAATCTACTATGTCAGTCGAACCTTAAGAGACTACGAAACGAGATACACGAACTTGGAGAAACTAGCACTAGCGCTCATACATGCTTCCCGAAGGTTACTGAGGTACTTCCAGGCCCATTCGATTGAAGTAAGAACGGATCAGCGAATTTAACACATTTTACGGAAACCAGAAGTATCGGGTCGAATGGCAAAATGGGCCATCGAACTCGGCGCTTTTGATATTACTTTCTGAACGAAAGGATCTTTGAAAGGGCAAGTTATCGCCGATTTCTTGGTCGAAATGCCTGATGACGAAGTTAAGGTTACGTCTTCTAAGTCAGACAAAGATAAGATTTGGAAGTTATACACCGACGGAGCATCAAATGCAGAAGGAGCCAGAGCTGGTCTGATACTAACAGATCCAGACGTCTCCGACATCACCTATGCGTTGCGGATCGAATTCAAAAGTCAAACAACGAAGCCGAATATGAAGCACTACTAGCAGGACTCTGGCTCGCAGAAAAGATCGGAGCAAAGAAAATAATCGCCCATGTCGATTCCCTGATCGTTGTCAATCAAGTGAACGGAGAGTACGAGGCCAGAGAGCCCAGTATGATTAAATACCTGGGTCAAGTCAAAAAGGTGATTGAATCATTTGAATCATGTGAGATTCAGCATGTGCCCCGAAGTAAGAATAAAAAGGCGGATGCTTTAAGTAAGCTGGCCTCTGTATCATTCAGTCACCTGGCAAAAGATGTTCGGAATCAAAGTTTTAGACACACCGTCCATAGACTCCCCTGAAGTATTCCAAATTGAGTCGCAAGCCACCACCTGGATGACACCCATCACGAACTATCTACTGCACGATATTCTCCCAAAAGACAAATCCCAGGCCAGAAAGATTCGAATAAACTCTCTCCAATATGAAATGCAAGACGGAGCCTTGTACCAAAAAACCTTCCTTGGACCACTGCTAAAGTGTCTCGCCCTGAAGAAGCAAACTACATCATACGAGAAATACATTATGGCATATGTGGGATCCATGCCGGACCAAAGATGGTAGTGACCAAGATTAAAAATGTCGGCTACTATTGGCCGGAATGCACGAAAGCGCTGTCAAGGAGCTTCAACAATGCGAAGAATGCCAACGCATACACCTATTAGTCTCCGGGCAAAGAATGAAATGATACCCGTCACGGCCGCATGGCCCTTTCAGAACTGGGCAGTTGATATCGTCGGTCCATTCCCTCGGTCAAGTGGAAGCGCACAATACCTTTTGGTGGTTGTGGACTATTTCACAAAATGGGTCGAAGCAAGGCCATTCACAGTGATATCCGGCTACAACGTGACTAGATTCTTTTGGGAGCAAATTGTGTGCGTTTCGGCTTGCTGTTGTACATCATCAGCGATAAGCTAAGCAGTTAGCCAACGACCCATTCAAAAGATGGTGTCAAAATTTGAAAATTACGCAAGTCTTCTTGTCCTTTGCTCATCCACAGGGTAACGGGCAGGTGGAGCAAATTAACCGCCGAATAGTAGACGGAATCAAACGAAGACTTGGAGCAGAAGGAAAAGGTTGGGCAGACGAACTACCAAACGTCCTATGGGCACACCGAACAATGCACAAAAGCAGCAATGGCGAGACCCCATTCAGCCTAACATATGGAACCGAAGCAGTAATACCGGCAGAAATCGGCCTCCCGAACCAACGAATCAAAGACGAAGAGCAGAACAATGTAGAATTACGTTCAAACTTGGATTTGCTGGAAGAACGTAGGCACATTGCAGCAATCAAAGAAGCTCGGGACAAAGAAAATTGGAAAAGTTTTACAACTCGTGAGCAAAGTTATATAAATTCAAAGAAGGAGACTACGTCCTCCGAAACAACAACGCCAGCCGATCAGAACCCCATGGAAGCTAGCGCCGAATTGGGAAGGACCATACCGCATCAAGCAAACAAGTGAGAAGGGTTCATACATCCTAGAAACCATAGCAGGGGACACAATTCCATGAACTTGGAACAAATTCATCTGAAGCGTTGTTTCATGTAACTTCAACTTATCACCATTACAAGGATCACTTCTTTTTACTTAATTTCACCGTACGTCGAGAGGGCCTGCCTCGACACTACTTAGAATAAAATCTTTTTGTATTGACTCCGAGAGGGTATACCTCAGACGAAAAAAGAGATTGTATTTATCTTATGATATTGATAAAGTGATCGAAATTTATGATGGCGATACAATTAGTTCTTCAATTTATTTTAAAAGAAAAAAATGCACTACAGGCCTCGACCCATGCCTCGCGCCGATCAAGAAGATTTATTAAATTAATCATAAATTTATTAAATTAAACACAAAATGTTTCGATCCAGCATTCCAGATGCTATGCCAAAAATGGCAAACTCCTGTTTCAACAATATGTCGAAACATACATAAAGTGGCAATAAATGGGAATTCCACAAGAAGCCGAATGGCACTAATGTTATAACAAAAGATACATTCTTGAACTGATTAAAGCTAATATGACAAACACCCTACGTTCATTAACAACAATGTCTAGTTTACTCAATTCTTTGAGTTTTGACAAAGGCTCATCTGTGAGAGCAGTTTTCTTAGATTATCAAGAAATCTTTAGCTTGTCGAAAGCTTCAGTAGCTGCTTCAAGGGCACCCCCAGCATTCAGGTCGTAACCTGGCACTTCCGAAACCGCCAAGTTCGACGTCTTGGCCGCATGAAATCCCTATTTAATGCCTTCGTTCACACCATAGTCATTTACTGAGTTAGTAAGATCAGCAACCACCTTCGTTAGCTCCGAGCTTTGGTGGACAAGACGAACCATCCAATGAACGCCTTTTGCTAAGAAGCCATTGCTTCATTAGCAAAAGCTCGGATGCAAGACCATACAGTCCTTGAACCTCAAGCTCGTTCTGTGCCACCGCCTCGGATAGTTGAGCCTTCATATCTTGATTGGGTGTCAAGGTCCTATCCTTCAACCTCTCCATCTCTTCTTTTTCTGTGAACAAAGCAATCAAATAAGTATCGGTATGAATTAAAGCATTGGTCATAAAAACGAATAAAAACAATTAAAGGGAAAAACTACCATTCTCCAATTTTAAAAAATCGGCAAACAGCTGGTCATATGCTTTTTGCATCTCGATCTATCACTTGTCCACTTAGACTCCATCTCAGCATACTTAGACTCAGCTTCGAAGAGCTTCAAATGCAGCACCTCAAGGTCTTGATTAGCTTTGTCTCTGGCCTCAAAGGCAGCAAGATCCGAAGCTTGATAAGATTTGCTTAGCTCCCACGCCTCTAGGACCTGACTTTGCAGCTTAGCTATGCTGGCATCCTTGGATGCAATCTTTTCTTTCACCTCCGGGCTCAACCCTCCTTGCCCCCGGAGTACTGATACATCCTTCTCAAGTTTCATGCAGTTAGATTCAGCCATAACCCAACGACTGTAAGCTTCAACCAGCAAGAAATTTGACTGTGCTTGATTTCATCATCAGAGCATTCCCAAACTCAGGGCCACTCATCTTCCGGTAATGAAAACGATCTGTAGGGGTAGCAATATGGAATAATGACATCTTCGCAGACAAAGCATCAACAACCCTCTCTCTCTGTAAACGACCATTTTGGCACAAACTTCTCGGAAACCGCTTTGATGTCAACATCCATGGGGTCATTCAAAACTCCCAAACCAATAACAACGAAGTTCGACTCAGCTTTATACCATGAAGGAGAAGAAGAAGCACTTCTTCACCTTCGTTGTGCTGTGGACTAGGTCGAGAAGCTATGGATGAAGTAAACCCAGGGGTCTTCTTGCTCGGAGGGGTAGGAGCAGATTTCTGAGGAGATGAGGATCGAACTGCATCTGCGTCTTCACTAGCTATAAGTTCGGTATCGACATTACCAAAAGAAAGGGGCTAGAAGATTTGAAAGGTTGATCTCGAGGAGTCTTACCACCTGTTAAGTGAGCCGAAAGATTCTCAAGTAAACCGCCAGAGGCAGAAAAGCCTGCTCCTCCGTCAACTACGTCATCCAAAATCTTCACCGAATGAGAAATCGACCCCAATTTTTCCTTTTTGGACTGTTTCATCTGTTGGTCCTCCAAATTTATCTCACGACGTCTTTTCAAAGAGCTGACTGAGATATCATTTGTCTCCACAGCAGCATCACGGTTAACTTCATCCTCGATCGATAAATGTTCACTCCCAACCAAAACCACCTTACTAACCGAACCACTCCTTTTAGATTCCCGATCTCCGGAGGTTGTACTCCCTTCACCAGTCACAAGCACAAAATACCCTCTACTGGAATGAAACCAGAACCGCCTTTTCCTGGCATTAGGGGCAGGAGCTCGAATCGAGTACAAATTCTCATCCACAAGATCAAGATAGGGAGGACATGCTTTTTCCTAGTAGCAACAAATTCAAACTCCCCTACATCAAAAGATTTCAACCTCAGAGCATCCTTCAAACCCATAGCTGCAGAATAGAAAGAAAGTTAAATAAAAAATTTACAATAATATATCATGTATAATAGTCATGCACATATAAGTATACCCCATCCCATAGCATACTAACCCTTTCCATCCCACCGGAGCGTAGGATAATGCTTCGGTTCAGGCCAAATCGTGCTAATCTTTCCCATGACAAGAAGGTGTTCCGGTAACTTCTGGATACGACCAGCTTCCTTAATCAAGGAAGAATAAAGAGTCTGATCATAGTCGAAATCATCGGGAAGATTGCCAGGAGGCGCAGACCTTCTAATCCTCCAAGTCATCTCCGAAGGAATACATCGGTCGTCCACTAGGAAAAACCTATCTTTCCAATCCTTCATACTGGTGGTAATCCAAGAAAAGCATGTAGCATTCTTATTCCTAACCTCGAAGGTGTACCAGCTCACGCTTTGATTCCATTTATAGAAAGCCCGGAACACGTTCAAGTCAGGATCCGATTCAAGAGCCCGACACGACAACTCAAATTGATTCACCTTGGCAAGGCCGAAGGGATTCATATGAGAAATGTGTACTTGATGGAACATCAAAACATCGATTAAAAACTTGGTAAATGGTATTCTGTAATCACAATATTCAAAAAATTTTGTATATAGTGATATCTTCCCAGCAATGAACGGGTAGGCTGGGGTGTCCTTCTCCGGTAGAATTGGACGAAGAGACAGAGGAATCTGATACTTTTAAATAATCCAATCTAACCCAGATTGGGTTAAAACATTAAAATGGAAGCAAGGTTATCCTTGTTCGTCATAGGGGTAAGAGATAAAAGACAGAACGAACCCGAGGAACAGATCAAAAAATGCTTGGAGAAAACGATGGAGAGAAGAAGGAAAGAAGATGAAAGATTTCACAGTTTTTCTCAAACAGAAGTCCTCCTTTTATATAAAAAGGGGGATATGAAATGATTGACTCCAAAGAACCAATAAAAACATGACACGACAGCATTAACCACGTGACGACAGACGTCAGCAAAAGGAGAAATGATAAGACGACACAGCTGTCACCAACTTAAAAATTCGAAATTCAAAAGTCGCCAAAAAAGCCTCTTTTCCCACTCAAAGCCTGTAGCACTGCAAGCAATAGCACGGACTAGGGGGACTTGAAGAGGATAGATACGATGTATCGGACCGAACACCATCCCTACCGAACAAATGAGGCTCCGAGCTAAAGAGTCGTCCGATGACGAAGGAATCTTTATAACTAACTTTGGGCCCACATATTAAATGCTAAGATAACTATTGGTCCGGGCCCAACAAACTCCGCCATGTCAGACTACCAATAAACTATAAATACCCCATAACCTACTCCAAAACGGGTAACACCCACTTCCTCTCTCTCCTTTACTTTCTCTCTCTAACCTTTCCCTACTCAAATACTTATCCTCACGCCCGAGCTTGGTCACAGAGAGGCCCCCCTCCCTGTGACGAGGCTAAGGGTGTCCTTTTTGTAATTGTGCAGGGTCACCATCATTATCTGAGGATTAACTTTCCTGGCCACATCAGGTGTTAGTTTTTGAGTCTTCACTATTCGTTGAGCACCTCTTATCTGATAAAACTGTAATGGGATAGGGGCCTACCTGAATTGGAAAAATTGTAAGAAGCAATGCTTTTATAGGATTAACTTTGTGTGCAAAACCTCTCACCGCCTATTTTTCTCCAAAATTCGGTTGTAAACTACATGTTTTATTATCCTTCCTATCTTTAAATTTTAGTGGAAATGCTCATCCAAGCCAAGCAATGATCCCAACTTAGGACATAAAAATGTGTGTGTAATATGAGAAATCACAAGCCTAATGACATCAAGGATGTACAAGACCAATCCTCACTAATAAGCGATTTATGTGACAACTTACATGAGTTCATGATTCTTAAGACGATATGTGGTTTTAGTCCTTCAAATGCTTGAGTCTTTGGAGCCAAAGATATAAGAACATGAGTAAGTAATCCTTTCTTGGCCATGAGTTCGGGTCGATCATTCACTATTTTTAAGGAAACATCTACAGAAGAATTTATGGTCACGTTATGAGAGAAACTGCATAGGTTGATACATAAAACACAACCACAAATTTGAAAAGAGAAACAATAACAACTGCCAACATGTAGATCATGAATGTAGTTATTTTTTTAATCTAGTTTTCTATCCAGACTTGTTAGGAAACAAAGCAACTACAAACCATGTCTAGCTAGAAGTGTAAGACACACAAATTTGTAGAACTTATTATGGTTTTAAAATGGACTAAAAACTTGTGAAACAGCGCAAAACAAAGAGAGAGATAAACAATCATAATAGAGATAAAAATAACTTCTAAGAACTACTTACCGAAGATATCAGCTTCAACACATTTTTGTAGCACCAAACCCCGATTCTCATGTGACCAAAATTCTCCGGTCATTTTGTTCGAGAGATCATACAAATACCTCACCATATCAGTTTTTGCAAATAAAGCAACCATATAGAGTGGCATCATTCCATTATTACCAGGGATGTCCACCAATGCCATATTCTTTTTCAGCATTATACTTGCTGTTTTTACATTTCCTGTTGCAGCTACTAAAGCGAGTGTAGTATTGTCACTTTTATTCCGCATCTATAGATCCTTTTCATCCATCAAATCTACTAGATTTATCACAAATTCTTCTACGGACTTTGTAATTTCCAACATGCTGCAACGTGAAGCAGCGTTTCATAGTTTTTGGTAATAGCATAATGTATTAGATCTGGTTGTTTGTCAAGAATGGCTTTAGCAGGTTTCCAATGTCCTTTGATTGCTGCTTCATAAAGTAGGACGCCAACCTTGATGTACTTTTCTCTACTTCCTAGTTCAATTTAAACAATTTTATCAAACAATTTTCCCCGCAATATGTTGAAATATCAGATCTAGCAAACAACAAAAACGTAATGATATTATGTAACTAATGGTAGTTAGGACTCTATGTTGATTATATCTATAAACATGGGTCAAAATATAGAACCTAATCATGTTTATTCAATCATAACGTAAATATGGATACCAAGTTAGACACACTTACTTGTGGGAGTGGTCATCTTTGAAGACGAAGATATGGTCATGATTCCCGTTATGGTACCTTGGGTTGATGGATCACCTTAGAGAGAATTTTAGTATTGGTGTTCATATAGAGTTGTTCATCCCTTATGATCTCTTATGATCACTATATATTTAACATCAAATGAATGATGATCATGAATAGTGATCGTTATGAAAACTCTTTACATTCTCTATTAAAGGTACCTAAAGGGAAATCATAATTGCCCCTTAAACTAATCAATAATTACAATTACTACCATTAAGTAATTGTCGGTAACTAGTTATGTCATATTGGTAACGTTACTCAAATGATCTGTTAGGCCACATTAACAGTTATTTCTAACATTCTCCCACTTGGCCGAGTGATCATTTGTGATAGCATAAGTAAGTTTGCCAAAGTTAAAGCATTAATCAATGTTTCAAAATGAAACTGTAGCAGAAAAACACAGTTATTGAGTTAGTGTCAACTCAAGACCCCCATTAATCATGCTACAACCCTAAATCAAAATATACGTAAATTTAAGACCAAAATGACTGAGGTAAGCCCTTTAAAATAATTTTTATAATTCTTGTCTATACGTCATTAGGTGCACATACATATTTATAGACAAAGAAATTGCATAATTGAGGAAAAAATAATAACTAATCATTCATAAGTATGATATGCTATTATGTAAGGCCTTTAGTAGAAACCCGTCTTTGTTATGAGCTCTTAAAAAGACTTTGGGTGTAGACCTTAGTTATCGGATCCGCAAGCATATCTATTATGAATGTATTCGATACAAATATTTAGTTTCCTCTTCTTGTTCATAAACGTACAATAATTTTGTATCGAAGTTTAATGCAGCACCTCTCGAACTGGTACTGTTCGAGGAAACAAGGTAGATGACTTTTCATAATAAGTCTTCAGTATAGTATTTATATGAAGTTAACAAATTTACGAGTCCGCTGATAAATTTTCAACAACATTTATTGACAACTGCGTTGTTAATTAACAACATATTATGTCATTATAACTTGTGTTGTTTTATGTGATACCCAGACGAAAGCAGGTACACCTTAATTGGTCCTAAACTTAAAGCATGATTAAAACATTAATTGCGCGTAAACCTTGTAAACTTGTATGACTTGTGTGCTATGCTGAGAAATCGTTATTATGTCTCGGAAGAATCCGAGAGCACGTCATGGTTAACATGACACTACTAAGGACCAACAATGCAAGGTTGGCATCCTTAGCCTTGAACAACGTGTTAAATGGAGACTTGACGTTTAACAGTGCATTAAACCTTTGATGTTGATATTAGGTTATCGGTAGCATCATTTAAGATTCCGAGTTCCAGAAATAATTCAGTTTTGTGCCATAGACTGTGACATAAGGTTTGAAAATAATCAAAGCCCAGGCATGCAAAACGAAGCAGCTCCAGGTTGGGGAAACGTCTTTGTTCCGGGCATAACATAAGGCAACCAAATGTGCAAGGAACGATCGATCAAGCTTAAAAACACTTAAACGAACTTCATACGAGACTTTTATGATTAAAAAAGATAAACATCATCTTTTAACACGTGAATCAGAGCATGAGGTGTCCCTTGGGACCCACCCCCAAACCGCCACCCCCCCTTTTATATATTATTTCCTTTTTTTTATTTCATTTTATTCCATTTTCACACAAGAATTCAGCCATAAAACTTCAAGAACTTCATCAATTCTCAGCTTATTACACCCTTAAAAACTCCAAATCAAAGGTATTCTTCAAGTTCTAAGTGGTTTTGATTGAGTTTTCTTTATTAAACGCGATTTCTAGCCGAAAAAACTCATTTTAATCCAAGATTTTTGAAGGTTTAAACCTGTTTGTGGGCTGAATAAGAACACCTTGGTATTCCCCTGGTGTTATATGGCAGCCATGGTCACAAATCTTTGGGTTTGATACCCTAATCAACACCTATTCGACAAAAATCGCTTAACTATTCGATTAACCGAAAAACAATGAAATAAAGCTTGATTGATCTAAGTTCTAGCATATTTGGGTTGTACTTGGTGTGTAGGTACTGAATATAGCCTTCACACACTTCTGGGATCAAGATAAACACTTGGAATCGGAAGAATCGCTAGGTATAACGTCCGAGAACCTAATCTAGACAAGGCAGAAAATTGTTTTGCTTATAACTTGGTCCGTGGGTATTGGATTAAGCTGAAATTTGGTATGGTGATGAAGGGTATTAACAGGAGTGTCCACGTAAGAGTTTAGAGTTTTTGGAATTTTCTACGATTTTTGGTGAAATTTTGACTGTTTTACCAAAAGAATTTCGGAAAAATTACAAACGAATTCAATAAATCACCAAATTTTATAGAGACACTAAGGCACATATGAGGAATGTCCTGATAAAATTCTGAGTCCATTGGTGGAGTTTTGATTTGGGTTAAAAATCCGCGTTTTTGCGAGTTTTCGGTAGCCGGGAACATACCAAAATGAAATCAGAAAAATCTCAAAACTTTGTAAGAAGTTCCTGGACATGTGAAAGGTGTTCTGGAATTTTTTTGGAATTTTGAATCACTGATGGTATTTAATGATAATTATGTGGTTAAAAATGGTTTTATAAATAATTTATTTAAATAAGTAAAAAGCCAAAATAAATTCCCAGAAATGTTTCCCATAATCTACATATTTTTACAGAATTATATAAAATTTACAGATTTTTATTCAAATTATAGATTAAATGGGAATTTATGGAATTAAAAATAGATTAGTTTAAATCAATTTCGGCAGTTTACCGTATAACGAACCTGCCGGAACTACGGACTGACCCAACCCAAAAAATACTACAATTGGAACACCGGGAGTATTCGGGAGATTCCCGGGCAAATTAGGTATTATGGGTGTGTCCTAAGACAGTTCGGGAGGATTCCGACGGTGAAAATGGAAACTCAAATTTGGGCAATCTAGACCCCCCAAACACTCAAACTCCCTTGATGAAAAGTTAATAATCTTAAATAACCATGTATTGGCACTATTGGTATTCTCAGTACTATTATCCGAACACGTTAAATTACTGACTTTGGCTTGCACGCGAAACGATGTTCGGAAGCCAAACTGAAAACTAATACTACCCTGACGTCCATCACCATGCCAATGTCCTATAGACTCAATCCGGAATAAAAAATCCTGACCAGATCCAAGTTATAACCATTACCAACTTAGCTACTCATTTGAGTCCATACTTGCATGTGTGTTATTAAAGTTGATCCAGCTGCTTGATCACTCTTGTGTTGAGACCACTATTTGCACTGTGAGTTTCACTTCCCCACTTTTGAATGGTTTTACTGTTTTTTGGGGACTTGCATGTTAAAAACTTTGTTGAATACACCAATTTGGGAATGAGTTTTACTCTCCCACTTGTAAACTGTTTCACTATTTTCTGGAATGACTTGGATGTTATGAAACTGTGTTAATTGCACCAACTTGTGAGATGTGAATTATCTAATACACGAACTACCTCCCCTCTACAAGTGAGTTGCGTAAGCCGTGGGTGTAAGACCCTTACTTCTATTTATCAATATTCATATTAGTTTCGACTACTAATTGAGTATTTACGATTACACATACGTTTGAAAATATGGGTTTTCAAAACATTTTACGAAGTAAGACACTTCAATATATCATAAAATAAGTTCATCGTTTGAAATGATGACGAAACATAGTGCGGAAGCTTATATCTTGATCGTGTTCGGTTCGTGTTCGTCACTTGATCTTCTTCCGGAGACTTATAACGTTCACCTAACATTAAAAACACTTTTAACGTTAGTTATTAAGGTTTTTAGTATATCAAACCAAGCTACTAACTCAAAATAACAAAATAAATCATTTTTGCACGTTTTGGGGGTGTCGCCATACGCCACCCCCTTTTTACAGAAAGTTTTGATACTGGTGCTGCAGATTTCGAGCAACCCATTTTTTTACTTAAACCTTCATATCTCTTTTATCCGTTTTACGATCCGTTTCTTCCTACGTGATCGTAATTTAATTCTCCATCACATGGAGTTAAAATCCGACACCCGGATTAAAAAGATTTGAGATTTTAAGCCTTCGGCTTAATATACATTTACTAAGTTTTGACCCGTTCATATATTCATCAAACAAACATGTTTGTTTGATCCCAGTTTCTCATGAACCTCATAATTTCAATGTTGTCCATTATATGACTAGGATCAATATAAACCCGTTCTTACTTAAATGCTTATTTTGACCCGTTAAGGGTATTTAAGCACTTTTCCGCATAATTCATTTTCCTTCACTTCTAGCATTATATTACCATATTTCTTATCAAATAATCTTCCACCACAACTATAATTGTGGTGGATTTTAATGTGGTAATTATTAGTTTCGAGTTTTATCCCTCGGATTACTATTTTACGACAAGACGCATTTTAAGGCATTTGACTCACAAGAATCATACTTTTCGCTTTTATACTTGCTCTAAGTATTTACTTGATCAAATGACTTATTTCTAAACAACCCATAGGGGTCGTTTGTTGATTTGTCGATCAAGGGCATTATGGTCCATTTAAGCCTTTCATTTACGATAAATGATTTCGAAAGGGATATTGACCCAAAATCTCATATATTAAACTTATGTATCTTTTTTGAAAACACAATAAATATAATGTAAATCATTGGGTTTACCTAAAAGATAACCAAATGTCCATTTTTGACCTTATTTAACTCTCATTGAACCTTAAGTTTTAAATGAGTAATTAAACTATTACACTTACCTGGCTCGGACCAAATATTGACCCGTTAATACCTTGCTTTAGTAACCACCAATTACTATCAAAGTGGATATCCATTAGATATTTATTCCTGTAAACATACAGCTCGACAGATAATCATTATCGATGTTGTCAAAGGGTGATACCTTCACCTTTTGACCCGTTTAGTCTAAGTGACCGTTTTTCTTTGCGATATGACATTTATTACCATCTCATTACATGACTCGCTCCAGTTTACACCTTACTGGTCATTTTACTATTAAACCATTTCTTAACTCTTTTGACTCCTTATGGCTTACGCCATGAGGTGTAATTTCAAAACTAACAGTTATTGTCAACGCGTGACCAATTTACCGTTTTGACCTTATCATTCGTTTTGGTTTGCCCTATAAGGTAACCATTAAAAGTTCATTTTCTATTCGTCATAATATTTCCAAATTCCCAATTTACTCCTTCTTAACCATTGATATGATTTCGTATCATTTTGCTTATCTCGTTCCGTACGACTACACGTCGGAACATTATACTTCAATTGCATATTTATCTGATTCATAATTAGTATGATGAGAGAATATTTTACGAAGCAAGAATAGTGTAAGCTATACTTACCTTGCATCCGAATTATGCTTTTCCTTCACACTCGATTTGTTTGACCCGCTTCCTTCCCAAGCTTCCACCTAGCTTGTTAAGCGTCAAACTATCATTGTAATTTGTAAGATGGTTAGATTAGTCATACTCATTCATGACTATTCCCTCCTATGATTTTATGTCAAATTTATCATTCGATCACTGTCATTGGTCAATTTGACTTTTAAAAGTCAAACTGCCTTAGCGTAAGTAATTACACTACGAGTTCAACAACTCATTTAAGCAATTTGTCAAATATCCGGTAGGCATTATTCTTGAGCTACCGTTTTAATTACTTATTAAATCAAGTTATCGAAATCATAACTTGTTATATTATCGTTACATCAATCATTCTTAACACATGATGATATCAAACATCATTTTAACATGAATCTTTCATCATATGATTATAACCCACTTATCCTAATGTGGTAATTCATTTAAACATTCAATTCATAGCACCATATGTATAATTTTCACTTAGGGTTTTGTTCCTAAGCAAGTATACATCACTAATTCAGCCATAGCTTCTATAATCCATACATAATTCGCGATTATGATGTTTTATCGAATTTCACCACTTCATCAATATCAAAATTTTGACATACCTTATGATCCCCTTGACTTGGTGATCGTTTATATGCATTCATGCATCAATTCGGGTCTTGAATTGACCTTCAATTTGATGATTTGGTGAAATTAGGGTTGTGAGCTCCTGGGGAGCATATTTTGGTCGAACATAACACACATATGTGTGTGTTTTATTTTAAATCTTCTTTTATTAAATAAACTTTCAAGCTATTCTAATTTGGCCCCTCATGTTGGTAGTCTATTAAGTAGGCCACAACTCACTTAATTCCAATAACATTCCCTCTAATTAACTAGGTTAAACATTTAACTTAGTGGGTTCGGGGAGATCATTACTCGTTTTGTTTTAAGTCCCATCAACTCGGTCCTTTTATAAACTTTATTTCCCAAAAGCATTCATTCACTTTTTATTTCATATTAGGTTTTTTTTTAAAATCCTAATATTTAACGGGTTAATTTTTACCACTAATGATACTTTAGTATTAACGTGGTTTGATTACCAAACCCGTTTTCGGGTGTTACAGTGGGTAGTGGATAGTACTATTGGTCTGATAAACCCAGTTGCTCCAGCCAGTGTCTAGGTGACACTGTGTGTCGGTGACTAGGCAACTGCACGCGTCCTGAATTCAGTTATGTTGTTAGGCATAACTGCAGGGGAACATTGTACTTTACATGACTCAGTTGCCGGGATGACGTGCCTGTCTTGACATGGCCCGGTGGGAAGTGTCTGCGGTGACACGACCGGTGCGATGATGTGTCTGTCTGACACGGAGTGACTATGACAGGTCAAGATTTCACTTGTGTCCTCGTGTAATTCCATCTGTGACTATAACTGTGGCTATGACCGTCATTGTGATTATGACTAGTGCAATTAAACTTGTTAACACATATTGTTACACGACAATTAAACCGTGGAACTCACGCAGCGTTTAGCTGACCTTTTTTTAAAACTAACATGCATTTCAGGGAAAGCAAAGCAAGAGTAAGGAATGTGCGTGTGGATGGCTTTAGTAGTGAACTGTAGCAGAATAAGAGCTGTGATAGCTCGTAGTACGTACTTGAACTTATGGTGTGTAATATGATACTAATAGTATGTTGTAACCGACGTTCCCTTTTTATGTGATATCATGTTTTTAAATTATCGGGAATTACCATGTGTCTGCCGCACCCTGCAATTGTCTTCCGCTGTGAGTTGGGGTGTGACATTTTATCAGTTTCTAATGACTCCTCCATGAGACAATTATATCTGCTGACATAAGGATATACCCCGAAATTGATATTTCATTTCCTTTGAATCAAAGGAAGAGTAATTAACATGTTTGAGTTCTCACTTCTTCTTATAGTCTTTCTTGTTTCTAAAAGATATTGAATACTTCACAATAATCTAGACTGGTCTAGTGTTCAACAATGTAGAAACGAGTATAGACCCTTGAACCTACATAAGGCTTCTAATTAATGAAGCATAAGGAAGTAATCTCATTTATCATTTTATCCTATTTATGAGAGCAATATTGTTTGATACATATGTAGGACCCGCTTTAGAGTAAAGCTTATGGGACGAAACTAATGTCCCGCTGGGCCTGTCTCGATATATTTTGATATCTCGCACGTAAGTGGTATCTCCGAGATTCATTATATCAAAAAATTTGTGTGAGAAATTATTTGACTTGTATAACATATACTTGTCAAAAGAGTGTCATCATATAAGGACAAGTTTAATTAGTTGCTCCCACTCATCTTGAGGTGGGTACACATAAATCCACTAAACTCTTAGTGAAGAGAATTGCATTAAGATTTCATCACATTGTGATGCTTGCTTCAACCCATACAAAGTAAGTGTTCTTGACCTTCAGTTTAGAACTTTCAAGTTGTTTTGAACATGTAAGTCTTTGTTTAGGGAAAGTTGTTTTAATATTCATTTAATGTAGCTACAAAAGATTATAAGCTACTAGAACAACAATGATCCTCAAAGAAACCTTTTGTAAGAAAGGTAAGATGATTCTTTGATAACTTATTCTCTTCTAAGTATGACCTTTATGAATCAATCATGCTTCTTAGTGTCTTAACGTTTGCATTTGGATTTAGGTAATTCAACCAAATTCCAAACGTTCTTCTAACACTTTAGATTTGCGGGAAAAAAT
This sequence comes from Scalesia atractyloides, assembly GCA_947069175.1. Taxonomy (NCBI): domain Eukaryota; kingdom Viridiplantae; phylum Streptophyta; class Magnoliopsida; order Asterales; family Asteraceae; genus Scalesia; species Scalesia atractyloides. The sequence continues at coordinate 66,874,363 of CAMTDV010000025.1, forward strand.
AATTATTCCATTTAGAAAATTGATTGATGCGAATGGCTTAACTAGAAGAGGTAGGATTGGTAAACTTTCCAATATCCATTTCAACTATAGTCAGGGAGGATAGATAATCATCAAAGTTAGTAGGCTTTAAACCTAGATGACCTTCTTAGTTGATTATTGGGTTTTATTAAGAGTTTTAGTTTTATGGATTAACTCTTGCTGAAGTTGCTATCACTTTCAGAATTCTAAGTGTGTAAGAGTTGGTGCAGTATGGTGTGCAAGAGGTTAATCAGAGTAGAATTTAATAAGTCTCTTCCGCCCGCCTCTTGCACTTTTGACGAGTCTTGATAAGAACTTTTATTGCTCCCACTGATCTTAGAAATCTTTAACAATTTAGCATGCTTGTGGTTAACATTAGAAGACCAACAGATTCTAATAGAGAAACAAGTTAAAGATGTTACTCATTGTAGTTTCTCTACTTTATAGTTTTGGCATTAAAATAGTTTGTTATGGCTTATAGTCTTAACATTAAATTTGGCCACCAACTCTCATCCTAAGTATTTGTCGATTTCTGGTAAGGAAACACATAGAACTAGAGTCAACCCATCATGTGTAAATAAGAATATTATCATTAGCAGACTTAAATATCATACATATCTAACTACTTATCTTAGTCAGCTGTTGCATTGAATTATGGATAGTCTCGATGCTCATGCCTAGTGTAATGACATAAATTTGTAGTGAGACTTTCCTTTGAAGAAACTTATAGCTGGAAGTAGTCCTTGTATACTATCTCTGGATCCTAAAAATATCCTCCTTTTAGGTTTAGTGGCTATGAGATGATTCTGAGTGGTATAGTTGATTCTTTGGTACTTCTGAGTGGTATAGTTGATTCTTAAGGAAACTTATAGTATTAGTGGAAAAGATTAAACAATACACCTTAAAAGTGTACTGATTTCCATGTGTAAACCCTTAAATTATGGGTCATGGTATTCTACACCATGATGTATTCTCATATGTCCACTAACTTATAGTAAGAATCTATGCATGCGTCTTAGGAGTTATTTTGATTCTTCCAAAGAAAAGAGATTAGTCTTAGGAAATTTAGAATCTGGATAGCTCCCATGATAGCAAAAATGAAATGAGTTCTTGATTATCATAAGAGATATAATGGTTGACTTATCCAACTAGTCATGCTCTAATTTTCTTCTGTAATATATTATCAGAAAAGAGCAGTAGGATTATCATATTTTAAGAAATAATCAACAATTTGTAAACCCCAAAAATAGGTTTGGAAATCAAACCATGTTACCATTGATGAACGGGTAAGATACCATTGGTGGTAAAAATTAACCCGGTAAATATTAGGATTTAAATAAATAAACCTAATGTTAATTAATAGGAAAATAAATGCTTTGAGAAAACAAAGTTTATAAGAGGCCCGAGTTAAGGAGACTTAAAATAGAACGTGTTATAACTCCCGGGACCAACTAAGTTAACTAGGAATATAAACCTAGTTAACAATACATGGTTAAGTAATAAAACAAGGAATGGTGGCCTTGTATTACAAAAACCATACATGAGGACTAAAATGGACAATTTGAAAACTAGTTTTATATAAAGAAATTAATTAAACACAAACACACACACATGTAGGTGTGTGGGTGAGTACAGAGAAAGAGATGGAGAGGGGTGAACCCTAGTTCATCAAAATCTTCAAATCGAAGGGCCAATCGAAGACCAAATTCGGATTTGAATGTATGTTAACGATCACCTAGTCGTGGGGATATAAGGTATGTTACAAAACCTAGATTGGTTAAAGTTGAAATTTGAGACAAGTGGGTTCCTTGCAAATAGATTGTTGGATTATGATCCAAAGTTGAAATTGAATGTTTATGTATGCTTAATTTCGTTAGTTTTGATGAAATTATGAAGTACTTGATGAAAGGTTATTTGTAAGTGATTAACAAGTAAACTATGAAGTGGGTTTTTACTATATAATGAAGATGATGATATGCATGTGCTTAAAATCATCATAATTGATAGTTGAAACGAGATACTTGAACAATTTATAGGTTCGAGTGAATGCTCATACATGACTTGGAATGGGTTTTGTATCTTATGATGAAATTGGTAATTATGTTCATGTATAATGGATGTTTGAAATCATTATATCTACTAGTTGATAGGTAGAACTTGATTACATTAGGTTTTCGGGTGAATGTCTAATGATGGAATGAAATGGGTTTCACTTATAGATGAAAACCCTTAGTCTTGCGAAATGAATGAATAAATTAGCTTAGATAATCGCTTGAACTAGTTAAAGTGTTGGAAATGTAATGAACTTGGCTTCAAAAACGGTGGCCTAAAAGTAACGCCTACCGGGTAATTAATGGAATGCCTAATCAAGTTGTTGAACTTGATTGTGCATTTCATGTGCTAATGGGCAGTTGACTTTTAAAAAGTCAAACTGACCAATAATAAGATCCAATGATAATTTCAACATAAAATCCGTAAGATGGAATAGTCGTAATTAATAATGACTAATCTAACCGTCTTACGAATTATGATGATAGTTTGACGCTTGACAAGCTAGGTGGAGGCCTGGAAAGGAAGCGGGTCAAAAAACCAAGTATGAAGGAAAAAGCGTATTTAGGATGCAAGGTTAATGAAGCTTACACCCTTTTATAAGATACCTACTTGTGTGTATTGGATATTGAACAGGGTATATTTGGTAATAGAAATATGATGTTCGACATGAAATAATATGAGTCGGAACAAGTGAAAATGGTGAGAAACCATAATTTATGGTAAAAAGGGTAAAATGGTAAATTAGTCATGTGATGAAGAACAAACAAGGAATTTTGAAACATTACGTTGTGGTATAAACGTGATGGTAAAAGTGGTAAATATTAATCCGAACATGAGTGGTGACGGATAGATAAAAGATTTGAAAAGACACCACATGGCGTAAGTCAATTACGGGTTCAACAAATAACAAGACTTTGAGAAATACGAACTCACGGAGTAAACCGGAATAGGTTAAAGAGGTGAGATGGTAATTAAATACCATCTCAAAAGAAAATGGTTATTTCAACTGAACGGGTCAAATTGTGTTATCACCATTTGACAATAATAATTGATGATCGCTTGTTGAGTTTTGTGATCACAGGGATATAAGATATGGTTCGAATGCTATTATCTAGTAATTTAAAGTAGTGAAAGGTATTAAACGGGTCAATGCTATGACCCGAGCCAGGTACATAATAAGGACTATAGCTAAACGAGCAATTTTGGTTGATTATCTAGTAAAAGTCCTTTGTCGTAAAATGAGGGGCTAAGTTTGACTAAAATAATCGACCGACTTACGTGTAAATTCGGACAAACACCTGGGACAAGTATTAAAGCGAAAGTATGATTCTTATGAGTCAAATGCCTTAAAATGCATTTTGTCGTAAATTAGTAATCCGAGAGATAAAACTCGAAACAAAATAGTCACCACATTAAAATCTACTACAATTATAGTTGTGACGGAAGTTATTGTTAAAGTAATGTCGGTAATATAATGATAGAGGCGATGTAAGTGAATTATGCGGAAAAGTGCTTAAACACCCTTAACGGGTCAAAATAAACATCAAGTAAAAATGGTGTAAGAATGTATATAAACTCGTGAATTGAATTATTATGATAAATAATAATTGAAATTATGAGGTTCACGAAAATTGGGATCAAACAAACATGTTTGTTGATAAATATATCTTGAAATTGAGTTCACGAGAATTGAGTGAGTTGTGAAGTTTTTAGGCGAAAGATAGGATTGCTAAAATATGCAGCAACCAGCTCAAAACTTTTTGTCAAAAAGGTGGGGGGGGGATGGGCGTGTAGGCGACGCCCTTAAAACGTGTAAAATAAAAAAAAATATTCGTTTCTTGTTCGTGTTGATATACAGACTTGATTTAAACATGTTATAAGTTTATATGACTAATCATTTCATGGTTTATGAAATGTAGGAATATCTAGAGATTCCGAATGATGATCAAGCTCAACGAACAACCGAACACAATCAAGATACAAGCTTCCGCGCTACGTTTCGTCATCATTTTTAAATGACGAACTTATTTACATAATGCCGTGTTGTTTCAATATAAAAATGCTTTTAATGAACCCGTATTTTCAAATGTATGTGTAAACGTAACTACACCATTATGGTCGAATCTATATATAAAAAAAACCGTTAAATAGAAGTAAGGGTCTTACACTTTTGTAGAAACTCTTTAGTAGCAAAACATTTTAGGTTTTTAAATTAGAGTGGATGAAATAGATGTGATACAAGCTTAAGGAGAAGCTCAGAGTGATCTACATTATGGGGTAATCAAGTAAGGCAGACACATATTATTATATTGAAGATATAGTCTACTATAACACCAAAATAACAGACTAACTTAAGGTTCTACCTGAATTTTGGCTTCGCTTTGGCTTTGACCAAAATTCACACATTATGAACATACATAAATAACAGATTGTCTTGATGTTCTACATAAATTTGGCTTTAACCAAAATTTATGCATTATGAACATACATAATAGACTGACTTATTGTTCCACATGAACTGTGGCTTCGCTTTGACTTTGACCAAAATTCATGTGTTATGAACATACGTAAATAAAAACCAACTTAAGGTTTTGCCTGAATTTTGGCTTTGACCAAAATTCAGACATTATGAATGATATAAAATAATAAATCTCGGCTTAATGTTCTACCTGAATTTTGGCTTCGCTTTGGCTTTGATCAAAATTCATGCATTATGAACGATATAAATAATAGGCCGATCTTTATTGTTCTACATGAACTCTGGCTTCACTTTGGCTTTGACCAAAATTCATGTATCATGATGAACATACATAAATAATAAGGCACAAAGATATTACATAACACCTTCGGGCCATAAATGAAATATCTAAGTGAATTAGGCTAATTATTTATTATGTGTATCATCAAACAGTTAATTGTTGGGTTCGTTATCCAACAATACACATAAAACATAAAATGATATAAATTAAAGTTGGGCCATTCGCAAGTTATGGTCATATGAAACCAAATAAAATAAGGCTTCCAAAAGTTAACATAAAGCATACGGAACCAAATAAAATTAGGCTTCCAAAAGTTAACATAAGGCATGCGAAAAGTATACATTTCGTATAAACGTTACGCAGAAATAATATCATACGAAAATATCACATGTGAAAGTTAAATAACTAATTTACATACGAAATCGTAAATTAATTAAATAAACTATATCAAATGGCCATGTGAAATTGGAAACAATGTTCACATGAAAAATTAAGCTACGGACATATCGCAATTAATATGTAAATCAAACTAATATATTCTTGCAATTTGAATGGATCTAGTGAAAACTAACAAAGTCGATCAATTTGTCAAGATGGATTCCAAAACATTTAAAGGATGCAATATTTGTTTATACTAACATGTCTCCATAAAGTGTCTCGACAAGTTAGTCAAATATCCATAAGGCATACTATTTTGAATTAAATATTGTTAATATTATAAAACAGAATGTAAAAAATGCTAAGTGGAATTAGTCTTATGACATTTTAACTTCCATATACTTACGAAGTAAGAATGTTTGGTTGAAAGTTGTACAAAATGTCATTTCATTAATTGTTAATTCAGGAAAACAGAAAGTTTTAAAACCATCCATCAACCAAGAAACAAAACAATTTTCATATTTCTCAAAATTCCGTAAAGCGCATTGTTCGAGCAAAACAAGAGAGATCATTGAACCAAAACAAGGCAACAAATCTATTTCATGATAAAATTGATATAATCAACATTGCTCTGATACCACATGTTGATTATAGAGTTAAATGCTTGGTTGGTCCCTGTGGTTTGCAAAATCTTGCAGACTTGGTCCCAGTGGTTCACTAATTACACACTTGGTCCCAGTAGTTTCAAATTTTGCACTCGGGTGGTCCTTACCACTAACCTTTGTTAGATTTCTCAGTTAAGTATATGCAAAATTACTATATTACCCTTGTCTTCTGAATTCGCCTCAATTTCTACAGATTCTGTAACTTCAAGCGGTGTTTCTGAGCTTTCCTCCATTTGCTTCTCATGCTTCTCTTCTGATTTTTCCTGCTTGGCATTAACCATTAACGGTATGCTTATATCAGCCTCGGTTCTCTTCCGATTCTGTGCTTAATCCAATGTCTGTCATTTCAGTTTTAATGTTGTCAGATTGGCAAGGAACTGACACCGTCACACTTTGATGCTCCGTCTTTAACCCACCACCGACATAATTTGGCTTAGCTTCTACATTGATCTCTGAGGTGATAACTAAAACCTCTTGATGCTCTTCTGACTTTCCATCTACTTCCTCGGTATGACCACCGCTAGGTTCTGACTCAACCGATGCTGAACATTCTTGGTTGTCAACTAAGTTGCCAATGGAATCTGACCTGTCAACTGACACTTCACCTTCTCGTTCCTTTTTTAGACTTTCAAACGATTCTGGCTCGTCTGTTGTAACTTGACCAGCCAAAGCTTCAGATGGCTTACCAGACTCATCAACTGTTTGTTGACCTTCTTGTTCCTCCCTTGGCATTACAAAAGATTCTGACCAGTCAGCTGAAACTTGGCATTCCAAATCCTCATTGACCGATGGGATTGAGGCTCGAACCTGAGTCAAGGGTAATATAGTAATTTTGCATATACTTAACTGAGAAATCTAACAAAGGTTAGTGGTAAGGACCACCCGAGTGCAAAATTTGAAACTACTGGGACCAAGTATGTAATTAGTGAACCACTGGGACCAAGTCTGCAAGATTTGCAAACCACAGGGACCAACCAAGCATTTAACTCTTGATTATATCTATAAACATGGGTCAAAATATAGAACCTAATCATGTTTATTCAATTATAACGTAAATATAGATACCAAGTTAGACACACTTACTTGTGGTAGTGGTCATCTTTGAAGACGAAGAAAAGGTCATGATTCTCGTTATGGTACCTTGGGTTGATGGATCACCTTAGAGAGAATTTTAGTATTGGTGTTCGTATAGAGTTGTTCATCCCTTATGATCTCTTATGATCCCTATATATTTAACATCAAATGAATGATGATCATGAATAGTGATCGGTTATGAAAACTCTTTACATTCGCTATTAAAGGTACCTAAAGGGAAATCATAATTGCCCCTTAAACTATTCAATAATTACAATTACTACCATCAAGTAATTGCCTGTGACTAGTTGTGTTATATTGGTAACGTTACTCAAATGATCCGTTAGACCACCTTAACGGGTTATTTCTAACACTCTATATTGTTAATGTAAAAGACCACACAATACATTGATCCTAAACCCTCTAATTATAACTTGTATCCTAACTCTTTAACTCCTAATTTATTTTTTTTCTTTTTTTAAAGGCGATGTTACCGAGCCAACTTTATCTAGCTTAAGTGGTTATGTGTCTTAGGTCCAAGATTTGATGCAAAACTACTATCGAGCCGTGGTGGTCTCACTGGAAGCAGCCTCTCTATCTACATGATAGAAGTAAGGTTGTCTACATCTTACCCTCCTTAGACCCTACCTTAGATTTGCTATTAGTGCGATTTACTAAGTATGATAATGTTGACAATTTAACTTCTAACAACAGATTATTACATTTATATTGAAACTAACCATATTAATAGACTATATAAAGGGTTTCCACAATCATTTTTAGGAAATAAACCAACCACCAGCCAGTGGAGGATTCAAGATTTATTTTCTAGGGTTGCAATGAGAGGTTTAACCAAACTTTCAAGGGGTACAATTAGGAATTTTTCCTATAAAATACACTACTTTGTGTATGTGGAAACCTGTGTTAGTAATCTGCTGTTAATATGAATAAAATCAAGAAACAGAAAGAAGTAAAGCAAAGGAATCAGAAACGTGAACCGGGCTTGTGTTTGACACAATTCCCTTAAACAGATTCGCCGTCTGTTCCCAAGGTACTCCGGTTCAAAACAGTAACAGAGTACTGCCGGACTTGAACACTTGCCTGAAAAGATAATCGGTCAACGCTGTAGAGATCGAAAAAAGGATTGTGTTTTTTGGTGTGCTCAACTGAGCAGCTTTCATCTGGTTTTATAGTCACAAAAACCATAACCGAAAGCTGCCCATCATTGCAGAGAATTAAAACTGAATAATGGTCATCATTGATTCAGTTTCGAAACTGAATTAAAACCGAAGACTAAATAATGATCATCATCAATACGAATATTCAGTTTTAAAACTCATTCAAAAAATTAACCGTTATAGTCTTGAATAAGTGCAAAAACCACCTCGCACGGGCCCGGGTTTTTCGGAGCGGCATTCGTGTCCGCAGGACGTGTGGGCGTACGCGAGTTCAACTAAATCCGGTTCCAAATTTTTTGCACCCCCTGCGCGCTCGCGCGTAAGACTTATGGTAAAACATGTTCAAAAGTTATATTAGCTAGGTAAACAAATTACCTTATATAACTTTTTCTTTTACTCCCACACCAATGTGGGACAAGTTGTTTTCACCATTTTTGAGACTTCATTCACACACCCAAATATCCAACAATCCCCTACATGAATGGAGGTCAATCTCAGACAACATTATTCCCATTAGATTTCAGCAGTTGAGTTTTGCATACGATAGGTAGGTGTTACCCTTTGAACCTTCGCTCATGAAGTGCACTTAGCCCACTGGCTCTGAGTAAACATCGATGTCTTTGAACTCGCCTGCCGTTTGTGTAGATGAAAATACACTTCACACAAGACTCTCCTTGACAAAGTCAAGTCCTCATAGTTATGTTCGTTATAGTCATGAACATGATGCCTGGTTCTACAAAAGCCATTAGGTATTGTGCCCCAATAATACCCTTCGAAGCGACCCCACTTCTCTTTCACATAGGTGATTCACTATGTATGGTTACTTTAGTCGAATCATTAAAAGCCACAGGCTTAGCCTCACACTTGTCACTTTTAGGAATGGACTAGGAAATTTATTTTGCTTTACAATAACTCCCTTGTATATACATGTAGGATTATCCCCACAGTGACCTCACTCATTCATACAATTAGGTTTTCCTATTGAACTCAGCTATTGGACTCCAGTCTACTGAGTTAGGTTTTCATCATATGAACTTATTTTCAAGGGCTTCAGTCCCATTCCCATTGACGACTTCTGCACTAACTCTCTACGTAGGCCTTTTGTTAGCGGATCCGTGATATTATCCTTTGACCTTACGTAGTCAACAGTGATAATTCCTGTAGAGATTAGTTGTCGTATCGTGTTATGTCTACATCTGATATGTCTGTTCCTACCATTATACATTGTGCTACGAGCTCTACCAAGTGCCGATTGGCTATCACAATGTATACAAATGGCCGATGCTGGCTTAGGCCATCTTGGTATATCCTCAACAAATTGACGTAGCCACTCAGCCTCTTCACCTGCTTTATCTAAAGCGATGAACTCTGATTCCATCGTGGATCTAGCGATAACCCTTTGTTTCGAAGATTTCCACAATATAGCAGCACCTCCAAGTGTGAATACATACCCACTTGTTGCTCTGGAATCATTCGTGTCAGATATCCAATTTGCATCGCAGTGTCCTTCTATAACTGTTGGATATCTGTCATAATGCAACCCGTATTCCCGAGTATATCTTAAGTAGCGAAGCAACCGAGTGATACAATTCCAATGCATTGAACTTGGGTTGCTCGTGTATCTACTTAGCTTGCTCACAGCATAAGCTATGTCGGGTCTAGTACAACTCATGAGATACATCAAGCTACCAATAATTCTTGAGTATTCCAACTGGTTTACAGGTTCACCTCTATTCTTGGCTAGATGTTGACTCGTGTCAAGTGGAGTTCTAGCCTCATTAGAGTCATTTGCATTGAACTTCTCAAGAATTTTGTCCACATAGTGGGATTGGCTTAAAACAAGTCCACTTTGGGTTCGCGTGATTTTAACCCCCAAAATCACATCCGCAAGACCCATGTCTTTCATGTCAAATCTTGCCTTTAGCATGTTCTTTGTAGACTTTATGATTTTGTCATCACTTCCAGCAATGAGCATATCATCTACATATAGACACAAAATGACATATCCATCAGATGTGTCCTTCACATACACACACTTGTCACATTCATTGATTTTGAACCCAACATCAAGCATGACATGATCAAACTTTTGGTGCCATTGTTTTGGAGCTTGTTTCAATCCATACAAGGATTTTACAAGTTTACACACTTTCTTTTGTTGCCCAATAGCTGTAAAGCCTTCGGGTTGTCCATATAAATTTCTTCCTCTAGATTTCCATTCAGGAAAGCTGTTTTCACATCCATTTGGTGAACTTCCAAATTTCTAATGGCGGAAATGGCTAGCACTAACCTAATGGATGTTATTTGCGTAACTGGCGAATACGTATCAAAGTAATCTAAACCTTCTCGTTGCTTATATCCTTTGATAACCAACCTTGCCTTGTACTTATCGATGATTCCATCTGGCTTCATCTTCTTCTTGAAGATCCATCGATATCCTAGTGGTTTACATCCTTGAGGAAGATCCACTAGTTCCCAAGTATGGTTTTGTAAGATAGAGTCTATCTCACTTTTGTTGCCTCCCTCCACTGAGGTCCTTCTGAGGAATGCACCGCATGTTGGTACGTTTGAGGTTCATCTTCTACCATATAGGTAAGAAACTCAGGGCCAAAGGATTTTTCAGTCCTTTGCCGTTTACTTCGGTGACCAAGATCGATAGGTCCGTGACATAGCAACGAGATTGTCGACTTCATGAACCATGTTCACTTGTCTAGCATTTTCCTTCTTAGGAAGCTTGCATCCACTGGCCTTATGGCCTTGCTTTTGACAATTATAACAAGTTCCTTGGAACTTCTTTTACCCAACTCCTCCCTTAGGACCAAGGTTGAGCGTTTCCCATGGCTTTTCTTTCCACCCTTTCCGTTGTTTTTTCCTTTTGAAGACTGACCATGTTCAACAAGATTGGTCTTCACTGTTTCAAGACCATCACTCTTTTTCACATTCATTTTGTTATCCTCTTCAATACGAAGGCGAACAACAAGATCTTCAATGGTCATCTCCTTTCGTTGTGCTTGAGATAATTCTTGAAGTCAACCCAACTAGGTGGTAGCTTTTCAATCATCGCGGCAACTTGGAATGTCTCGCTAAGCACCATCCCTTACCGCATGAATATCGTGTAGAATAACTTGTAGTTCTTGGACTTGGCTCATGACGGTTTTAGCGTCTATCATCTTGTAGTCCAAGAACTTAGCCACCACAAATTTCTTAGTGCCCGCATCTTCGGTTTTTGTATTTCCGATCCAAAGACTCCCACAAATCTTTGCCGGTTTTGGCTTTACTATATACATAGTATAGTGTATCCACCAAACCGTTCAAAATGAAATTGCGGCACAGGAAATCCGAATGCTCCCAAGCATGCATCGCGCTCACAGATTGAGCATCATATCCCTTTCATCAACATGGGATTTGGGTTCAGACAAGAACCTAGCAAGGTTCAACGTGGTCAAGTAAAAGAACATCTGAATCGTTAGTCCATCTTTTGGCTGCTTATTTCCCTTCAACTTGTTATGTTATATATCTGGAATCGAATCAGAAGAACATCTAGTGAGCTGTTGATGCAAAATTGAAACCCCTGTAATAATTATCTGAGTGATCTTTGAACCCTGAAGCAAGGCTCTTATATCTCATGAATGAAGTCAAGTCAATGTCCGTAAAAACTATTTTTTTAAAGGACAATATTTAATCGTATGAAGTCAAGACTTAACTATTCAAAAATCTGTATTTTTTAATTTTAATTTAATTTAATTTAATGAATGAAGTCAAGTCAATGTGCATAAAAACTATTTTTTAAAGTACAATATTTAATGTATGATTTTTTTAATTATTAATCAAGACTTAACTATTCAAAATCTATCGTCTTCTTTTTACTGAATGAATGAAGTCAAGTCGATATCCATAAAAACTATTTTTTAAAGTACAATATTTAATGTATGATTTTTTAATTATTAATCAAGACTTAACTAATCAAAATCTATCGTCTTTTTACTGAATGAATGAAGTCAAGTCGATGTCCATAAAATCTATTTTTTAAAGTACAATATTTAATGTATGATTTTTTAATTATTAATCAAGACTTAACTATTCAAAATCTTGTGTTTATTTAAAAAAGACAATATACTATTATAAAATGCTAAAAAAACAAAATCTTGGAATCATGTTACAAGCGGCATGGCACAGGACTTACTCTATGCTATTTTATAATAAAACTTATTTTGTTGAATCATTATTATACAAAATATTATTACTGTTTAGGTATATACTATCTCTAAAATCTTTATCGTTTTATTTATTTATTATATATAGCTCTCTTATGAGTATTTATTCAACTATCTAATATAATCTTACTTCTAATAAACGACTCCAATTAATATGAGACTCTCTTTTGTCTCATAATTTTAATTATATTTTATTTTAATAGATTTTTAAATTATTATTAATACATGTATATCACTTGCTATAAATCTAAGAATGATTCTTTTCAGATTTGTGATAATAGATACCGAAACTTTTGGTAAGTCAAACTTTCAATATCGTATTTTATGGTAACTGATATTGTTTTAAATGTAAATTGATACCTAAATTATCTTCAAACCAATTTCCATTGTTATATATAATTTGGAATATATTATTTAAAATCTATATCTATATCTATACTATATAATAAAAGAAAAAAATGGACACTTATCATTATTATAGACCATCCTTAGTTGAAATAATTATTATTAATTTAAATTGTTAAATATTATTAAATTAATATAAATCTTATCATCATTAAAGAACATTTTCTTTTTTTTTTCCTTTGTAGCGTGCAAAAGATAGAGAAAGTTTTCTTCTTTTTTATTGTTAGGATCTGAGTTTGATTACTTGTAGTTTTTGTTTCAAGGAATGTAAATTTGTTTGAAATTCAAAGTAAATGCAGCGGAAATGAAGAAAACTTTTACTACAAGTAAAGGTTGTTTGTTTTCATCATCATCATGCTTTCAAGTATGTAAAATTTGCATGTGATTCACAAACCCCCCTAAGCCTATTAAAAAGCTTGATAGTACAGAAAATGGAAGAAGATGATTGGTGTAAAGATCTTTTTAAGAAGACAAAATTCAACTGTTATATTGACACTGGTATTTATACTAACTATCTAACCACTGAGCATCTTTAATGACGTTAGGGTTGATAGTGACATCTAACAAGAAAATAACTAACTAGAAACACTGATGTCTAACTACTGATAGTGCAAAAGCACTGTTACATTGAAAGTAAAATAACTAAACTAAACTCTGATGGCTAAGCCTGCTTCCTTTCTTCTGTCAGACCTTTGGCATTTGTGAAGGCAGATGTTGCATGAATATCAGACTTTAGAAAGCAGAGTTTAGTCGGTCAGAGGTTCTAAATGCTGATAGAAGGAACAATCCTCGGATAGAGTATTTTGGCTTTATATCATCTGTTCCTTTGTACAGGTTCAATCCCAACAATCTCCCCCTGGAATAGATGATGAACAAAATACCTTTTATTCTTGGTCTTTATTCCTCAACAGGAGATCTCTGATTTGGCTTTTAAATTGCAATTCGAAGTTCAGAGATTCCTCATCATCATCATCATCCTTTTCCAGCACCAGATCTAAGAGTTCTTGGAGGTCTTCCACACACAGCTCATATGCACCCTCCATATTGATCTTGGTAGCTGTGCCATCTGACTTGAGCAGAGTCAATTCGTGGGAGTTTTTATCAACTTTCCACTTTAAAATTTTTGGGTCAGAAGGCTTTCTATGATGGAAAGTTATTGTTGAGGTAGGAAGGATTGTTTGTTGTACCATAAGAGACAAATTTTCTGCCAGCTTTTGACTGGTCTCATCAGTATGGAAGTCAATCATATTCTGGATGCCTTCCTTTAGGTGCTCATACACTCTCTTATCTTCTTCTACCATATCCATTTGCCTGTTTCTTTGATTTAAGGCTAAAATAGATACAACAGATGTTTCATTTGGTTTTGAAGAGTGTTGAGGCTGTTGAGCTATATTCTCTGCTGGATACTCTGCTTCTTAGGCAATGATGGATCAGTTTTTCTTCTTTTTTCAAGTGATCTATATGTATCAATTACCTTGACCTCTGTCCACCTCATGATCTGGTTCTTCGACCCATAATTAGTAGCAATCAGTTCTTCCTTCATTCTTCTTAACTTTAAGTTCTTTTCAGGAAATTTCTTGTATTTGTTCCAACCTGGAGGAGTTGGCTTTTTGAGAGGATCCTTCAACATTTCTTGCATTCTTTGTATTTCCTCTTCCAACTCTCTCACAGACCAGTCTTTGAATTGCGCCCTTGTAGCCTTATACAACTTGGTTTCCATGATGTGATTAATGTAATCTTCTTTAAGGCTTTTGTCTTCTCTCTCTGTCAGAAGTTTGCTCAGATCTCTTGCATAATCTTCTATTCTTCTAACTTTTCTCAAGAGATATTGCCAGTAATTTTGAATTACTTTGTTCAGACTTTCCCTGGGTATCCCTTCTTGTGATATCCTCAGCTTGTTTGACTTTAAGCTGCTTGTATTCTTCTAGATTTCTAGGCTTGGGACAACCTTTCAGGGATGGAAATACCCTTTTATTTGGATCTTCTTCTGCAAAGAAGGATTTGATTTCTGGCTTGAGAGCTTGTAATTCCAGAGGAAATTGAGCATCAAGTGGCTTTATAGACATTTGAGAAGAAGGAGGTTTGATAACTGCTGTGGTGGACACAGGTTTTGAAGACACAGGTATAGGAGAATGTATGATCTTATCATCAAATACAACATTTGTTGTTTTTCTCCTTTTGAAGCTGAGATTTGGTGATTGTGGTTGTGAAATATTTGTGGATGTGGGTAGAGATGTGGTGGAGGTGGAAATTATGACCATAGCAGTGTTGAAATTGTCACACCCCCAACCTATGGCGGAAACATTGGGGCGCGACACTAGGCGAACCAGATTGTCTCATGAGAAATTCCATAACACTATTTAAGCGACAATATTTAAACATCAATATCCCATACTATTAACATATAATCCTCAAATAACATTACAAAATATCAAGATTCTCATAACACAAATTCAAGTTCGATCTTCCCTAATTTATTACAATGCGTTTCTAAAGTAAACCTAAGTCCATTTGCATCCAAATGAAATCCTCAACCTGCCACATATGTTAAAATAAAATGTCAATACAATTAAGTAAAGGTGAGCATACGAGTTTTGCGTACAATATAAATATAAAAGCGTTTAGCATAAATCGCATGACATACGTAAGAGTTGTGAACTATGTAACTACTCAGATTCAAGTAAACCAACAAACCACGGTGATCGAGGCATGCAAACAAGTGTTCACATCCTAAAGAGAAAATAAATGAGAAATAAATATGCGAGCCTTAACAACCCCGGGCCTCCGGGTGGCAGGTCAACCTCTAGTATACTATCAGGTGGCGTACAAGCAATCAAGTAACACATAAAGTTCAGCAGATTTCACGTAAAGTCATGTATAAGCGGGATGTCAAATAAGCATTTGAGTTGTGTGATGTGTTTTGATACGAACATATGTGACACCCAAAAATGCGTTTAAGCGTAAAAAGGGGTTCAAGTATAATCACAGTCGGTGCGTTTCGGGAGAGATGAGGGATCTGAGAGGAGTTGCGGAGGCGCCGGATCAGCCTGTAAGCGAACAGAAGTGCATCAGTCTTCCGAATTGCTGAAACGGTTAACGGGTGAAAGAGCAGTAGACAAGTTCGGGTGAACTTGTACCTTTGGGTACAAGTTCGGGCGAACTTGTCATGTTTCCTGAGAAACTAGACAAGTTTGGGCGAACTTGTCCTGTTCGATGAAAGGGGAATACAAGCTCGGGCGAACTTGTCTTCTTGAGAGTTGGACAAATTCGGGCGAACTTGTGTAAAACTGGTGAAGATTTGATCAAGATCTGGCGAACTTGATCTCCAAACTGGTGACAAGTTCGGGCGAACTTGATCACTAAACTGGTGACAAGTTCGAGCGAACTTGATGCCTTCCGAGCAAACTTGACTGTTTTGGCATCCAAATCGTGCGTTTTCGTGTTGTTTGCTGAGGAAATCGAGTGTCCATCCCTCCAACCTTAGGCTACTGAGCAAAACCAAGGCTGAAGAGGTCTTTTGGAGCGAGTTTTAGCCATTTTACAGAAACTCGGACTAATCCGGGCGAACTTGAAGGTTCGAACGGTTTAGTCCAGTTTTGCAAAGTGACGACTTCGTCCTTGTGCTTCCAGATCTGAGATTTAGCTTGAAAAAGCCTCGTTCCACTTCAAAGTGAACGAAACATACGTCGTTTAGTCCGAATATTGTGTAAAAATCAATGTTTTAAAGGTTTTACTCAGATCTAAGCATAGATCTGAGTGAAAACAGAAGTTTTGTATAAAAAGATGAAGATTTTCGTAAACAGAAGAGATTTGATGAAAACAGAGGCAAAGCTTGTGCAAAATCGTTGTAAAACGTTGTTGTAGCTTGAAAACGGGTGGAATCTTACTTAGAACACAAAAAGGTTTCGGTTTTGGGGAGCTCCGCGAACTTGCAGCAAGTTCAAATGAGAAGAGGAGCTGGGTATTTATAGGTGAAGTGAAAAGGTTGAATATCAATTCGGGCGAATTGATCAAGTTCGGGCGAATTTGCTAAAGTTCGAGCGAACTTGCTTGTTTTCTGGGTTTTAAAGCAAGTCCGGGCGGACTGGTGGTGAAATAAGGATTTAGGTGGCCTGAACAAGTTCGGCGAACTTGTACCATTGGCGCCCATGCAGTTTTGTTCGTTTATTTCGCGTTAGGAGTTGTTTGGTGATTCGGTTCGTATTAGATAGTATATTAAGTGTTTTAGCGAAGCGTTAGGTTATATTACCATTGATTTGAGAGAGAGAGCGAGTTACGTGAGCGTGCGAGCGTTTTAGCGATATTAAACCATAATTCCACATAATTAACTGCGTTTTGCGATGCGATGAGATAAGCGTTGTGATGGCACAAGTGTTTATTAAACAATAACACACTCGGCTCGTAAAGTAGTGTAACTACTTGTGATTGAGTTGAATTTGCGATTAGTAAGCGATTAAATGCGATATAGATGTGACAAAACGTAATTCCATTAGCATAAACTTTTTCATAATCCAAATCTCGGAGTACAATTGATAAGTATAAACAAAATACACGAGAAGGAAATAAATAAATTAACAACAAAATTTGGAGTTGTTACAGTCTCCCCCACTTTAGGAAATTTCGCCTGAAATTTAAGTAGTGTCCTAACAAAGAGATGCGGATATTTAGCCTTCATGTCACTTTCAAATTCCCAAGTGAACTCGGCACCGCGTTTGCCTTCCCATCGGACCTTCAGATAGGTATGCGAGAGCGCCGTAGTTTCTTGGTTTCTAAGTCCATGATTTCGACTGGCTTTTCCACAAAATGAGGAGTCTCGGTTATTTGCAAGTCGGAGAATTTCTTCAGCTAGGCATTTCTTGAGGTTTGACACGTGGAAAGTCGGATGTATGTTGTTAAGTTCCACCGGTAGTTCGAGTCGATAGGCTACTTTGCTGATTCTTTCCAGAATCTTAAAGGGACCTACGTATCGTGGCGCTAGCTTTCCCTTCTTCCCAAAGCGGATCACTCCTTTTCAAGGTGCAACCTTTAAGAGAACGTGATATGCCATTTTGAAATGTAGGGGCTTGCGGCGTTTATCGGCATAACTCTTTTGACGACTCCGAGCTTTCAGAAGATTGTCTCTGATTTGGAGGATCTTGTCTGCTGTTTCTTGAATCAGCACGGCACCAGTGATTTGTGCTTCGCCGATCTCGTGCCATGCAATAGGCGATCGACATTTTCTTCCATACAGCGCCTCAAAAGGAGCCATTTGAATGCTGGTGTGATAACTATTATTGTGCTAGAATTCAATTAAAGGTAAATGCGTATCACATTTACCACCGAAATCTATGATGCACGTACGAAGCATGTCTTCGAGGGTGAGGATCGTGCGCTCAGTCTGACCGTCGGTTTGAGGATGAAAAGCGGTACTGAGATTGAGAGTAGTACCGAGAGCGGATTGAAAAGTCTCCCAGAGACGTGAGGTAAAGCGACCGTCGCGGTCAGAGATGATGTCACGAGGCGTCCCGTGTCGACATATGACTTTGTCGGTATAGATTCGTGCTAATCGTTCTACCTTAATGTCTTCTCGTATATCAATAAAGTGCGCAGATTTGGTAAGACGATCATCGATAACCCAAATGCTATCGTGACCAGAGGAAGTGCAAGGGAGTTTCGTAATGAAGTCCATAGCTATACTCTCCCATTTCCAAATCGGGATTTCGGGTTGCTTGAGTAAGTCAGATGTCTTTGATGCTAGCTTTAACCTTTGAGCAGGTTAAGCACTTTAAAACGTACACGGCGATATCCTTTTCATGCCCGGCCACCAATACTTAGGTCGAAGGTCCTGGTACATTTTGTCGGCCCCGGGATGAATGGAGTATCGAGATTTATGAGCTTCGGTCATTAGCAATTCACGAAGTTTATCACGGCTAGGAATCCAAATACGATCGAGATAGTAATAAATACGTTAGGTTTAACAACAAGCTGAGTTTCGGCACCACATTTCATCTCTTCCTCCAGGGTATTCTCGTTAAAACAAGCGAACTGAGCGAAGGGAATTTCGAGATCATTCAAAGATTGAGAGTCACGAACACTATACACATAGCTTCGTCGACTTAGAGCATTGGCTACGACGTTTGCTTCTCCTAGATGGTAGCGTATCTCGCAATCGTAGTCGTTGAGAAGTTCAACCCATCGGCATTGGCGCATATTCAGTTCCTTTTGATTGAAGATATGTTGTAAGCTTTTATGGTCGGTGAAGACCGTACACTTAGTACCGTAAAGGTAGTGTCGCCATATCTTTAATGCAAAAACAACTGCACCGAGTTCGAGATCGTGGGTTGTGTAGTTTTTCTCGTGGATCTTGAGTTGTCGAGACGCATACCGATAACCTTGTCTCGTTGCATAAGAACACAACCAAGACCGAGATTAGAGGCATCGCAGTAAACAACGAAATCGTCATTTCCGTCAGGGTAAGGCGAGTACAGTAGCATTGCATAGCATATGCTTGAGAGTTTGAAAGGCTTCCTCTTGTTTGGAATCCCAAACAAAAGGCTTGTCTTTATGAGTTAAAGCGGTAAGCGGAACGACGATTTTTGAGAAGTCGGCGATGAGTCGACGGTAGTAACCCGCCAATCCAAGAAATGAATGGATTTCGGAAGCATTCTTAGGTGTAATCCAACTCTTGATGGCTTCAATCTTTGCAGGGTCAACGTGAATTCCTTGACTATTAACGATGTGGCCGAGAAATTGGACTTCTTCGAGCCAGAATTCACATTTTGAGAACTTAGCATAAAGGCGATTACCTTTGAGAAGTTCGAGGACTAAACGGAGATGGCGCGTGTTTGTCTCTCGACTTCGAGTAGATAAGGATGTCATCAAAAACACAATGATGACACGATCTAAGAAAGCTTTACATACACGGTTCATCAAATCCATGAAGACCGCGGGTGCATTTGTGAGACCAAAAGGCATGACCACGAATTCAAAATGGCCATAAGGGTACGAAAGGCGGTTTTCAGAATATCTTCTTCCAATACGTGTAACTGATGATAACCGGAACGTAAATCGATCTTAGAAAAACAAGTAGCCCCTTGAAGCTGATCAAATAAGTCGTCAACTCGAGGAAGAGGATAACGGTTCTTTATCGTGAGTTTGTAAGTTCACGATAATCAATGCACATTCGGAACGTCCCATCTTTCTTTTTCACAAAAAGAACGGGTGAGCCCCATGGTGAAGTACTCGGGCGTATGAAGCCTTTTTCAAGAAGCTCTTTAAGTTGGCTGGATAGCTCTGCGCATTTCGGATGGTGCGAGACGATAGGGAGCTTTTGCAACAGGAGTAGCACCAGGAATCAAATCGATACGGAATTCAACATCACGAGTAGGGGGTAAACCGGGTAAATCGTCGGGAAAAAACTTTGGGAAATTCACAAACAATGGGTACATATTTCCAGGTTTTCTTTTCTTTCTCCGGGTTCACGATATGGCTAGGAAGGCAACGCATTGCTTCCGCAGATGCTTGCTTGCTTGAGTACATGACATAAGCATCAACTTCTTTGAGGGAGTTTCACCATATACATGTAACTGATACCGTTAGTAAGAGGAAAGCGAATCATTTTATCGAAGCATACAACTTCAACATGATTTTCACGAAGAAAGTCCGTGCCTACTATGATATCGAAGCTACCTAACTGCATAGGTATGAGATTGATCGAGAAGACGTGGTTGTTGAGATCAAGGGTACAACCACGTAGGACAGAGGTGACGGTAACGGTTTTTCCGGTGGCGACTTCCACATCGAAAGTCTTTGGGAGTTTAGTGCGTTTACATTTTAAAACCTTTTCGAATTCTACGATACAAAACAATTATCGGCACCAATATCAAATAAACATGAAGCATAAATACCATTGACAAGGAACATACCGCCTGGCGATGATTCGGATTGAAGGCTCGTCCACGCGCAGCCTGTTGTTGTTGCTGAGGCTGTGGTGGTGGCTGTTACTGAGGCTGAGGCTGCTGTTACTGCGGCTCTTGTTTGACGCTCAGTTTGGGCAGACATTGCTGAAGTGGTGTGGGTCCCCACATGTGTAGCAAGCACGGGCCTTTGGGGCTGGCGCTTGCTGCTGGTACTACTGCTGATTAGCCTGAGGAGTGCGAGGGGGAGCTGGTAGAGCTGGTGTTGCAGGGGCCTGAGGAGCTTGCTGACGAGGGCCTGAACGGCAACTACGGTAAAGTGACCGTAAATGTTGCAGTTGGTGCAGAAGCGATAGTTGCCTCCAACCGCATGATGGTAGGTGAATTTTGGGCACAAAGGATGAGGGACAGTATACGCACGCTTTTCCGGGGTGCGTTTGGTGCTGCAGACTGGAGTGGCTGAGGGTTTTGCGGAGCGGTAATGGCAAAGTTCTTACTCGGGTTTTCCTTTTTGCGACCTCGGCGACTGTTCTTTGACTCTCGAGACTGATCGGAGGGAGCTGCTGATTCGGTGATGGCCTGGTTTGCGACCTTGCTGTTCTTGAAATAACCAGACTGAACCCGTTTGTCATTGATCTCTGCAGCTAGCTGGTAGGTCTCCTCAATAGTAGTAGGGCGTGCTGCTTGAAAAAGTCAGCGACGCAGTCGGGCAGAGCGTTGAGGTATTTGTTGATTGCTTTCTCAGTCGTGTCCACTTGACCGGGACAGATAATGCTCAACTGCTTGAAGCGAGCTGTTAGACCAGCATTGTCGGGTCCGTCTTGCTTAATTCCCAAAACTCGTTCTCCAGCTTCTGGATTTCATAGGGGGGACATAATTCCTTGATCATGATTGCTTTAAGTTCCTCCCAGGTGAGTCCGTAGGCTTCATCGTTTCCCCTCTTGTTACGCTCCGTGGTCCACCAGTTCGAGAGCCCTAGACTGGAAAACACCGGTAGTGTTAATAGTGCGAAGGGGTTCGGGACACCCACTCTGGCGAAATGTGACCTCGATACATCAAACCAGTGGAACATGGCACTTGGTCCTTTAGTGCCTGAGGGAGTAAGGGGTCCACAAGCTTTGAACTACTTAAAGCTGAAGGTAGTCTTGGGCGGGTCGACTTTCGAGTCCGTAGAAGTGTTGCTGCTGACCGTGTGGATCTCGTTGACGATTTGCGGAATCACCTTAGCCATTTCCTTGGCTACAAGAGAGGCGATACGTTTGTTGGCACTGTTACACTGGAGATTCCTCCTGGTGTGTGATCCCATAGAAGACATCTACATTAAAGGATTTGATTGGATGAGATTTCATTATGATACGTTTATGTTCAAAAGTTTATTATTATTATACAGTTAAGGCACGAAACACATAAGCATGTATACACGTAAGCACATAAACATATAAGCACGTAATCACATAAGCACATAAGCACGTAATCACATAAGCACATATTTTGCACGTATTCATCTTCAAACTAAGTCATGCATAGCACGTGCGAGATGCGATATAGTAGCATAAATAGCGAGTAGAGCTGCGTATGAGACACACGTGTCCCCATGAGTGTAGGCGAGTTGAGCGATTAATTTGGTTGGTGAATTAATTAGAGTTTTAGATTTCGAGAGCTGTGCAAGTTGTGCATATATTGATGGGCGTAAAAGCGATAAATTTTGAAATCGATTAAGCGAGAAATAGAATAAGTGTAAAATCCATAAATTTAAACAATAAATAATAAATAAACTCGATGATGCGTAAAATCGACGATTATAGGCTTAAATCAATTAGGAGCGTCCTGGGTTTTGAGACAGCTACTACCCAAAGTGATTAGAAGATTCTCTGAGTTCGGACACACGATTTGGCCTAATAGACAAATGCTCTCGCCGTACAACGGTTAAAAGCATTTATCCTACCAGTTACGTCGTGTTCCGAATCATCGAAATAATCGAGACTTTGGTGAGATTGAAAATCGAGGAGCGGAATTAGTCGTTAAGATGTCCGTTTCACCCCAAACTTAGCAACTTCATTCCTCATTGTGGTTATGCTCATCGATCAAATCGGGAGGTCCACTAGATAGATATGGAGATTTTCGTCAAGGTTTGGATATCACTCCTAACTCAACGAAGGTATCTCGTGCGAAAGAGAATGCGCGGAGTGAATGATCTCATCGAGAGTTCTTGGTTGTCACACCTATTCTCGACTTGATCACTCGTTTTGTGTGATATGAGCGTTCTTTAGTGTGTGTTGTGGTTGCTTTAGGAAAAGCAATGTTTAAAAGTTCGTGTCGAAGGATTCTGGTCAAGTTCGGGCGAACTTGGCATCATCCTGATGTCAAGTTCGAGCGGACTTGTTTAATCCCAGCGAACTTGTTGTTGTTGTTGTCACACCCCGACCCGCAGCGGAATAAGAGTCGGGGCATAATTGGGTTATCACCAAAGCTCATGATGTATACTAAAATGTTTCATATTTATTAAATTCAAATTACAACTTAAATATCCAAATCAAAATTCATACAATTACAAGGAAATGAAACTATGTAACTAGTCCAAAGCTTAAACTGGTTTATTCTTCTAGGCCTTCCTATATGTTTCTTGCCTCAGCTGGATCACCTGTATCATGTGTAAAACGGGGGATATTTTGGGTCAACAAAAGTTGGCGAGTAAACCTTGATAAAACATTGTTATTAATTTCTTGTTTTATTTAATATGGAAAATTTGTGCAATAATCACATGTGAGCAAACATATATAAGTAAACAAACACAAACCACTTTGAATGAGTATATGATATGAATGATGAT
Source organism: Scalesia atractyloides (assembly GCA_947069175.1). NCBI lineage: Eukaryota > Viridiplantae > Streptophyta > Magnoliopsida > Asterales > Asteraceae > Scalesia > Scalesia atractyloides. The sequence continues at coordinate 66,897,831 of CAMTDV010000025.1, forward strand.
GAATGTGAGATCAAGGCTCAATCAAATGGAGCCGATCTTATGAGGCACCTAATGCTCAACCCGTCTCCCACGGGGAACTGATGGGCCTAATGAAATGCGTGCACTGAAAATGATAAATCCAAACTACATATAATCCACACAACAATTGATACACATTTGATCACGGATATGATGGATGCACAAGTGTTTAAATATAATAAAGAATTAAACGACACATGATACACCCCAAAACATGATTAAAACGGGGAATTGATAGAGATTCACTCACATTGGGTGCGTTCTTTGATGACGTTGGATGCGCACGAATTTTAGGATTTGATCGACGAGGGAAAAACTAACCTAAAATAATAACGAAATGATTTGGTAAATAAATGGATTTTATTTGAGATTAATACTTTTAATTCATACTCTTAATGGAATTTTTAAATTTATTTTTGTGAGTTTAAGGAAGTTTTCTAACTTTAAAAATCTTATTTTTAAGTATTTTTAAATGATTTTCTGATTAAATAAATAAATAAAAAGAAATAAAAATATTGACTTTTTTTACCCGTTGACCGTTGACCGGTCGGACTGTGTGTTTATATGCGCTGAGTGAGGTTCGAACTCGGGACCTCTCGTTTACGTGCACGCAGCTCTACCAACTGAGCTACGTGTCTAACCCGAAATATTCTCTGTTTTAATTATATTTATATACTAATTAATTTTTAACTTATTTGGTTTTTTATTAAAAACGATTTATATGGCCGAACCGGTTGCAGGGACCCGGTGTCGAACTCGGGTCCTTCGGTTCGAGTGCGCACAGCCCAACCAGTTGGGCTGTGTGTCTAATCTGTTTAACTTATGGATTATATTACTCTCATTAACATTCGGGGACCTGATCTGATTAAGTTTTAAAAATGTTGGTTTTATTTCTGAAAGTCGGTAACGTGTGCGATTCGAACCCGGGACGTGTGTATTATTTGTGCACACAGTCCACCGCTGGACTGTGTGTCTAACTCGTTCGAATATCCATTTTTAATTATATTTATACTTATACTTGACTTCATCTTCTTCGTTTATAAAAACACAGAACAGTGAAGTCCGACTGTTTTGTTTAAATCGATCATCAAGACTTATAATTGGTTGGAATGAAATAGATAGAGAAGATTATAGAATGAAATGTACCAAAACAGAATGCTTTCTCAGATTTCCGGCAAGAGTCGTCGACTCTGATTGGTGACTTCCGGCTGAGTGAATCGATTAACAGTTTTGATCAATGTGTTGTGCAATTAAGTTACTAAACAAGGGATATCAGGAGGGTTTAGATGATTGTACCGATCGACTGTGAGAATTCGGATTTTCAGTGATTTTCCGGTGAGTGCAGGAATTCCCGGCAACGTTGTCTGAGACAGATTCTGGTTGAACGATTTAGGTTAATACATGTCGAATAATGGATTCCAAACAAAAGAGTCGAGAATCTTACCGTTTTGAAGTAAGTCTCGGTTTTCCGGTGAAAGTCCGGCGAATGCAGAATATCTCCGGCGACGTGTTTTGGGATGAATAAAGCTTCGGAAACGATCGTGGTTCTGAGCGAAAGGATTTACAGAGTGTTCAAGTGGGTATTTATAGTGGAAGCAGGCTGAATTGGGTTTGAATTTAGTCTTGATTCGCGATTAAAGATTTTCCGGCGGTTACGACCGAAATTGATGGTTAGTCATCGGTTATAACCGATGTCGAAGTCGGTTATCGTGTTTTAGTCAAAAGGAAAATGGCAAGAATCGCGGATTGCCTATTTTTCTGGTGACGACTAGTCTGGGCGCGCTGATTACTGGATTTGACTTTCGGGTTTTATTATAAGTTTTATTTGTTTCCTTGATTATCACAACAGCAGTGTGTGGCGGAGTGGTGTGTTGTGTGTTTGGGTTTGTGGGTGACCCGGGTTCGAAACCCGGCGTCCCCATTTTATTTTTTTCTCACTATTTATTATTATTTATAAATTATGGTTTTTAAATTCTAGTATATTTATTAATTATGTACCGTTTAAAATTAATTTGAGCAATAAATACGCAACGAAAATTTATAACTGGATATTTGATTAATAAACGAATCGGGTTTTGAAAACCCGTTTTTCGACGAATGTTACAGTATCCCCTACTTTTAGAAATTTCGTCCCGAAATTTAAGTAGTAGTGGTAACAGGAAAAAGATGTGGGTATTTCTCGCGCATTGAGTCTTCACGTTCCCAAGTAAGCTCAGGTCCTCGTTTTGACTCCTAACGTACCCTGACAATTGGAATACGACTTCGTCTTAAACGTTTCTCTCCGAAGTCCATGATTTCTACTGGTCTTTCAATGAAGTGCATAGATTCATCGATCCGAATGTCTTCTAGAGGAATATGGAGGTTTTCATCGGCGAGGCACTTCTTCAAGTTTGATACGTGGAATGTGGGATGAATTCTGTTGAGCTCTTCTGGTAGGTCAAGCTTGTATGCTACAGGACCTACTCTTTCGAGTATCTTGAAAGGTCCTACGTAGCGTGGTGCTAGCTTGCCCTTCTGGCCAAAACGAACCACTCCCTTCCACGATGATACTTTTAAAAGTACTTGATCACCAATGTCAAATTCCAAGGGCTTTCGTCGTTTGTCTGCATAACTCTTTTGACGACTTTGAGCCGCTAGAAGATTGTTTCGAATTTGAATGAGCTTGTCGGTTGTTTCTTGAATTAACTCTGGACCGGTGATTTGTGATTCCCCAATTTCGTGCCAACATACTGGAGTCGGCACTTACGACCATATAAAGCTTCGAAAGGAGCCATGCCGATACTTGAATGATAGCTATTGTTGTACGAAAATTCAACTAATGGTAGATGAGCGTCCCAATTCCTTTGAAGTCTATGACACATGCTTGAAGCATGTCTTCAAGAGTTTGGATAGTGCGTTCAGATTGTCCATCAGTTTGAGGATGAAAAGCGGTACTGAGGTCTAATCGTGCACCCAAGGCGGTTTGTACGGCTCGCCATGTTCGTGAAGTGAAACGACCATCACGGTCTGAAATTATGCTTAAAGGTACACCATGACGGCTTACGATCTCGCTGATGTAGATACGAGCTAACTTCTCGTTTTTGAAGTCCTCGCGGATCGGTATGAAGTGAGCTGATTTTGTAAGACGATCAATGATTACCCATATGGTGTCATACCCATTGGAGGTGCGAGGTAACCCGGTAATGAAATCCATGGTTATGTTTTCCCACTTCCATACAGGTATTTCAGGTTGGACTAGAAGTCCTGAAGGTCTTTGATGTTCAGCTTTTACTTTGGAACAGGTAAGGCACTTGGAAACAAAAACAGCGATATCCTTTTTCATGCCCGACCACCAGTAGGTGTATCGTAGGTCTTGATACATCTTGTCGGCCCCTGGGTATACAGAGTATCGTGTTTTGTGCGCCTCATTCATGAGGAAATCACGAAGGTTATCGCGATCGGGAATCCATATGCGATTTAAATAGTATAGAATACCGTCAGATTTGGTTTCGATTTTGAGTTCAGCTCCACATGACAGCTCATCGCGTACGTCATTTTCTGTTACAGAAACATGTTGAGCTGCTCGGATTCGATCTTTGATGTTGGTTATGATTTGCGAACATAGAAGACGAATGGAGTTCGCATAACCTTTTCGACTGAGTGCATCAGCCACCACGTTTGCCTTGCCAGGATGATACCGAATTTCACAGTTGTAGTCATTGAGGAGTTCGACCCATCTTCGTTGCCTCATATTCAACTCCTTTTGGTTGAAGATATGTTGGAGACTTTTGTGGTCAATGTATATTTCACACTTGGTACCATAAAGGTAATGTCTCCATATCTTGAGAGCGAACACAACGGCTCCAAGTTCCAGGTCGTGGGTAGTGTAGTTCTTCACATGAACCTTGAGTTGCCTAGAAGCATAGGTTATCACTTTTCCTCTTTGCACTAATACACAGCCTAGCCCTTGCCCTGATGCGTCGCAATATACTACAAAGTCATCGCAACCTTCAGGGAGTGTGAGGATAGGTGCGTCACAAAGTTTTTGCTTTAGAGTTTGGAAGGCTTCTTCTTGTTTAGGTCCCATATGAAGGGTTTTCCTTTATGAGTCAAAGCCGTGAGTGGTACAGCAATATGGGAAAAATTGGCAATGAAGCGGCGATAGTAACCAGCCAAACCGAGAAATGACCTTACTTAGGGGTACGTGGCGCTTGCCATTCCTGTATTGCCTTGATTTTTGAAGGATCGACATGTATTCCCTTGTCATTGACGACATGTCCAAGGAATTGTACTTATCTTAACCAGAATTCGCATTTTGAGAACTTAGCGTAGAGCTTTTCAGTCCTTAAGAGTGTAAGGAGGAGTCGAAGGTGTCATTCATGATCGGATTTAGACTTGGAGTAGATAAGGATGTCGTCGATGAAGACTATGACAAAACGGTCGAGGTAGGGTTTGCATCCCTATTCATTAGATCCATGAAGATAGCGGGGGCGTTGGTTAAACCGAATGGCATGACCATGAATTCGTAATGACCATAACATGTCCGGAAGGCGGTTTTGGGACGTCTTCTTCATGTACTCTGAGCTGATGATAACCAGAACGAAGGTCGATTTTTTAAAAGCAGGTGGCGCCTTGAAGTTGGTCTAGGAGGTCATCGATGCGAGGTAGTGGATAGCGATTTTTAACCGTTAACTTGTTGAGTTCTCTATAATCAATGCACATGCGAAACGTTCCATCTTTCTTCTTCACAAAAAGAACAGGTGCACCCCAAGGCGAGGAGCTAGGACGTATGAATCCTTTGTCAGTCAACTCTTGCAGTTGACTGGCCAGCTCTTGCATTTTGGATGGGGCTAACCTATGTTGCGACTGGTGTAGCGCCAGGTACAAGATTGATGCGGAATTCGACTTCTCTCACAGGTGGGAGTCCTGAGATGTCGTCGGGAAAGACTTGTGGAAATTCTTTCACAACTGGTATATCTTCGAGTTTCCTTTCCTTGTTTCCCTTTTTGACGACGTGAGTTAGGAATGCGACATAGTTCTTGCGGAGATATCTTCGGGCTTGAAGGCAGGACATTAGTTTGAGTCCTTTCGAAGGGGTTTCTCCAAAGATACGTAGGGTCTGACCGTCTGCAAGAGGAATGCGAATGAACTTTTCACGGCATACTACTTCAGCGTGATGCTGGCTGAGCCAGTCCATACCGATTATAATATCGAAACTTCCAAACTTCATAGGAATGAGGTCAACTGGAAAATCGTGATCGTTTAGAGTGAGGGTACAATTTCGTATAATAGAATTTAATGAAACGGGCTTTCCGTCAGCAACTTCCACCGTTAGAGATTCCATGAGATTATCACGAGTTTGGTTGAGGATAGGTTCGAATTCTAAGGACACAAAACTCTTATCCGCGCCAGTATCGAATAACATGGATGCATAACTACCATTGATGAGAAACGTACCGTTAACCACATTGTTGTCAGCCCTAGCTTGGTTGGCATTGATGTTGAAAGCTCTTCCTCTAGCAGGTGAGGAGCTTGATTAGCTTGATTTACCGGATTTGCTTGAGCTTGGGCATGGATGATGTTCACCAAGCGTGGACATGTGTTCCTGAAGTGGTTTGGGTCTCCGTAGTTGTAACAAGCCCGCATGGGTTGCATCATGGGGTAGTTGGGTTGGTAGTAGGATTGGGCTATATGTTGTGCAGGTGGTAGAAGTAAGGGTTGTTGGGCTTGACCCACTATCTGATGGTGGGTTTGGGTTGGGGTTGATTGCGGTTCATTTGTTGAAGTGTGCGACAAGTTTGAATGGTGTGACCCGCACGGCCACAGCTGGTGCAATGTTGGCAAGGAGTTTCGGGAGGGTGATGGTACTGACAACGGTTGCATTTTGGGTGTGGGCCGGTGTATGGCTTTTTAAATGGTGCAGCTGAGGGAGCAATTTGGGTGATTGGTGCAGCGGTGATAGGAGGGTTGGTTTGAGTGACAGCAAAATTCTTGCCATTACGTTTCCTCTTACCAACAAACCTTGAGGATGAGACTGAGTGGTTTGTAGTTGAGGTCTCTATGGGTGCTTTCTTCTTTTCATCCTTGAATTTGCCGTTTCGGATGCGTTCTCAGTGAGTTCGGTAGCTAGTTCCATTGCGGCTTCAAGTGTTGCAGGCGAAGTGCTTAGAACCGAGTCTTGAATTTTCGAGGGAAGACCTCGAATGTAGTGTTCAACCAAGCGGTACACGGGGGTGAACAGATTTGGGATCATCTGGTTTAGCTCAAGAAATCTTTTGTTATAGGAAGTGTGATCTCCTTCCTTTTTTTTAGCGCGTGGAATTCATCTTCCAACTTTTTGATTTCGCTTCTTGGACAGAAGCGTCTGGTCATGAGTTCCCTTAACTCTTCCCATGTTAAGGCCATGGCATCTTCAACTCCTCGTTTACCCTTTTCCGTGTTCCACCAGGTAAGGGCTACCCCAAACAGTCTTCCTGTTGCATAACGTACCTTGCGATCCTCAGGACAATCGCAATTGAGGAAAGTGTTCTCCATTTCTTCAAACCAGTGAAGGATAGCAGTAACACCTTCGGTCCCTTCATACTTTGGGGGATCGCAAGATTTGAAGTGTTTGTAGGAGCACTTTTTGGAGGGAGGGTTGGAGATGCTCTGGTCTTCTTGATTGGGAGGGTTTATGGATTTGCGGTGAGGGCTTGTTGAACTTGAATTACGATGTCAGGAAGCACTGCGGCCATTTGTTTAGCAATTTGTGTGGCCAAGCGTTCATTGGATCTTCCTGACTTTCTACCTCCACGTAGTTGCCTAGCTGACATCTACAGGAACATACATAGGAAGATTGTGAGTTTAAGAAGTTTCTAGGTGTCATGTGTCGTTAAAAGAATAAAACTAACATAACTAACAATAATGCAACTACATCCATAGGATGTCTTGGGTTTGCTCATGTTTGGGCCTCCAATGTCCCCCATATTGTCGCCTGTATAGTCATGTGGGCCCCCATGACTATTGGGCTTGGTAGGATTCACATTGGTGTTGGCGGATTAACACTCGCATCACCTGAATGAAAACCATGAAATATGATTGCGAGATGTATGGTAGGAGGGTGTCCAGGTGTAGACACAATGACAACTCAAAGTGGGGTTAGCTCACACGACGTTTGGTATAGCATGCTTTGGCCTAATAGGTCCTTCGTACTCTCATCGTTAGTCCCCAGGTAGGCAAACTGGTCCTTTATTTTGGATTTATACGAATGCCAAGCCTAGACAGGACGTTCCGACTACCGGTACTCGTACCTTTCCAGTTACTACATGCCCGTCATAAGAACTCACTTTGATGTGATTTGAAAATACAAAAATCATTGCAAAAATCATGGGAATTGTGAGGTGTGTGCTCTCATGGATATGATATGAATATGATTTATGATGAGCATTGTATAATAACATGTATTTGTGAGCATGCTTGCATAACATTGAGTGTAACAATAAACATAAAGCATATAAACATCATGAATTTTGTATGTAACGCATAAACAATTTAAAATTTTAATCAACTATAGTATAGGCTCTAAGGGTCTAATAACCTATCCTATATCCCTATAGTCATGGCCCTGATACCAATCTGTCACACCCCGACCCGCAGCGGAATAAGAGTCGGGGCATAATTGGGTTATCACCAAAGCTCATGATGTTTACTAAAATGTTTCATATTTATTAAATTCAAATTACAACTTAAATATCCAAATCAAAATTCATACAATTACAAGGAAATGAAACTATGTAACTAATCCAAAGCTTAAACTGGTTTATTCTTCTAGGCCTTCCTATGTGTTTCTTGCCTCAGCTGGATCACCTGTATCTTGTGTAAAACGGGGGATATTTTGGGTCAACAAAAGTTGGCGAGTGAACCTTGATAAAACATTGTTATTAATTTCTTGTTTTATTTAATATGGAAAATTTGTGCAATAATCACATGTGAGCAAACATATATAAGTAAACAAACACAAACCACTTTGAATGAGTATATGATATGAATGATGATGAATGTGAGATCAAGGCTCAATCAAACGGAGCCGATCTTATGAGGCACCTGATGCTCAACCCGTCTCCCACGGGGAACTGATGGGCCTAATGAAATGCGTGCACTGAAAATGATAAATCCAAACTACATATAATCCACACAACAATTGATACACATTTGATCACGGATATGATGGATGCACAAGTGTTTAAATATAATAAAGAATTAAACGACACATGATACACCCCAAAACATGATTAAAACGGGGAATTGATAGAGATTCACTCACATTGGGTGCGTTCTTTGATGACGTTGGATGCGCACGAATTTTAGGATTTGATCGACGAGGGAAAAACTAACCTAAAATAATAACGAAATGATTTGGTAAATAAATGGATTTTATTTGAGATTAATACTTTTAATTCATACTTTTAATGGAATTTTTAAATTTATTTTTGTGAGTTTAAGGAAGTTTTCTAACTTTAAAAATCTTATTTTTAAGTATTTTTAAATGATTTTCTGATTAAATAAATAAATAAAAAGAAATAAAAATATTGACTTTTTTTGACCCCGTTGACCGTTGACCGGACGGACTGTGTGTTTATATGCGCTGAGTGAGGTTCGAACTCGGGACCTCTCGTTTACGTGCACGCAGCTCTACCAACTGAGCTACGTGTCTAACCCGAAATATTCTCTGTTTTAATTATGTTTATATACTAATTAAATATTTTAACTTATTTATATGGCCGAACCGGTTGCAGGGACCCGATGTCGAACTTGGGTCCTTCGGTTTGAGTGCGCACAGCCCAACCAGTTGGGTTGTGTGTCTAATCTGTTTAACTTATAGATTATATTACTCTTATTAACATTCGGTGACCTGATCTGATTAAGTTTTAAAATGTTGGTTTTATTTCTGAAAGTCGGTAACGTGTGCGATTCGAACCCGGGACGTGTGTATTGTTTGTGCACACAGTCCACCGCTGGACTGTGTGTCTAACCCGTTCAAATATCCAGTTTTAATTATATTTATACTTATACTTGACTTCATCTTCTTCGTTTATAAAAACACAGAACAGTGAAGTCCGACTGTTCTGTTTAAATCGATCATCAAGACTTATAATTGGTTGGAATGAAATAGATAGAGAAGATTATTGAATGAAATGTACCAAAACAGAATGCTTTCTCAGATTTCCGGCAAGAGTCGTCGGCTCTGATTGGTGACTTCCGGCTGAGTGAATCGATTAACAGTTTTGATCAATGATCATCAAGACTTATAATTGGTTGGAATGAAATAGATAGAGAAGATTATTGAATGAAATGTACCAAAACAGAATGCTTTCTCAGATTTCCGGCAAGAGTCGTCGGCTCTGATTGGTGACTTCCGGCTGAGTGAATCGATTAACAGTTTTGATCAATGTGTTGTGCAATTAAGTTACTAAACAAGGGATATCAGGAGGGTTTAGATGATTGTACCGATCGACAGTGAGACTTCGGATTTTCAGTGATTTTCCGGTGAGTGCAGGAATTCCTGGCAACGTTGTCTGAGACAGATTCTGGTTGAACGATTTAGGTTAATACATGTCGAATAATGGATTACAAACAAAAGAGTCGAGAATCTTACCGATTTAAAGTAAGTCTCGGTTTTCCGGTGAAAGTCCGGCGAATGCAGAATATCTCCGGCGACGTATTTTGGGATGAATAAAGCTTCGGAAACGATCGTGGTTCTGAGCGAAAGGATTTCCAGAGTGTTCAAGTGGGTATTTATAGTGGAAGCAGGCTGAATTGGGCTTGAATTTAGTCTTGATTCGCGATTAAAGATTTTCCAGCGGTTACGACCGAAATTGATGGTTAGTCATTGGTTATAACCAATGTCGAAGTCAGTTATCGTGTTTTAGTCAAAAGGAAAATGGCAAGAATCGCGGATTGCCTATTTTTCCGGTGACGACTAGTCTGGGCGCGCTGATTACTGGATTTGACTTTCGGGTTTTATTATAAGTTTTATTTGTTTCCTTGATTATCACAATAGCAGTGTGTGGCGGAGTGGTGTGTTGTGTGTTTGGGTTTGTGTGTGACCCGGTTTCGAAACCTGGCGTCCCCATTTTATTTTTTTCTCACTATTTATTATTATTTATAAATTATGGTTTTTAAATTCTAGTATGTTTATTAATTATGTATCGTTTAAAATTAATTTGAGTAATAAATACGCAACGAAAAATTATAACTGGATATTTGATTAATAGAATCGGGTTTTGAAAACCCGTTTTTCGACGAATGTTACAGTTGTAGGGGACTGACAAGTTTGAGCGAACTTGTCCCCCAAGTTCGGGTAGACTTGTCTGTTCGTATTCGTTTTCGGCGTTAATCGATGCATAACGGTCTGATTTGGTATCCTAACTATAGTCTAAGGCAAACATGGCAATTCTACCTAATTTTCCCTATAGTAATGGCTCTGATACCAATCTGTCACACCCCCAACCGATGGCGGAAACATCGGGGCGCGACACTAGGCGAACCAGATTGTCTCATGAGAAATTCCATAACACTATTTAAGTGACAATATTTAAACGTCAATATCCCATACTATTAACATATAATACTCAAATAACATTACAAAATATCAAGATTCTCATAACACAAATTCAAGTTTGATCTTCCCAAGATTTATTACAATGCGTTTCTAAAGTAAACCTAAGTCCATTTGCATCCAAATGAAATCCTCAACCTGCCACATATGTTAAAATAAAGCGTCAATACAATTAAGTAAAGGTGAGCATACGAGTTTTGCGTACAATATAAATATAAAAGCGTTTAGCATACACCGCATGACATACGTAAGAGTTGTAAACTATGTAACTACTCAGATTCAAGTAAACCAACAAACAGCGATTGATCGAGGCATGCAAACAGGTTTTCACATCCTAAAGAGAAAATAAATGATAAATAAAAATGCCAGCCTTAACAACCCCGGGTCTCCGGGTGGCGGGTCAACCTCTAGTATACTATCATGTTAAGGGTGGCGTACAAGCAATCAAGTAACACATAAAGTTCAGCAGATTTCACGTAAAGTCATGTATAAGCGGGATGTCGAATAAGCATTCGAGTTGTGTGATGTGTTTTGATATACGAACATATGTGACACCCAAAAGTGCGTTTAAGCATAAAAGGGGGTTCAAGTATACTCACAGTCGGTGCGTTTCGGGAGGGATGAGGGATCTGAGAGGAGTTGCGGAGAGCGCCGATCAGCCTGTAAGCGAACAGAAGTGCATCAGTCTTCCGAATTGCTTAAACCGTTAACGGATTAAAGTGCAGTAGACAAGTTCGGGTGAACTTGTACCTTCGGGTACAAGTTCGGGGCGAACTTGAACTAATTAACTTACTAAATGTACAAGTTCGGGCGAACTTGTCATGCCTCCTGAGAAACTAGACAAGTTCGGCGAACTTGTCCTGTTTGATGAAGGGGAATACAAGTTCAGGCGAACTTGTCTAATTCTCTTGAGAGTTGGACAAGTTCGGGCGAACTTGTGTAAAACTGGTGAAGATTTGATCAAGTTCGGGCGAACTTGATCACCAAACTGGTGACAAGTTCGAGCGAACTTGATGCCTTCCGAGCGAACTTGACTGTTTTGGCATCCAAATCGTGTGTTTTCGCGTTGTTTGCTGAGGAAATCGAGTGTCCATCCCTCCAACCTTTGGCTACTGAGCAAAACCAAGGCTGAAGAGGTCTTTTGGAGCGAGTTTTAGCCATTTTACAGAAACTCGGACTAATCCGGGCGAACTTGAAGGTTCGAACGGTTTAGTCCAGTTTGTGTAAAGTGACGACTTCGTCCTTGTGCTTCCAGATCTGAGATTTAGCTTGACAAGCCTCGTTCCACTTCAAAGTCAACGAAACATACGTCGTTTAGTCCAAATATTGTGTAAAATCAATGTTTTAAAGGTTTTACTCAGATCTAAGCATAGATCTGAGTGAAAAACAAAAGTTTTGCATAAAAAGATGAAGATTTTCGTAAACAGAAGAGATTTGAGAAAACGAAGGCAAAGCCTTGTGCAAAATCGTTGTAAAACGTTGTTGTAGCTTGAAAACGGGTGGAATCTTACTTAGAACACAAAAAGGTTTCGGTTTGGGGAGCTCCGGGCGAACTTGCAGCAAGTTCAAATGAGAAGAGGAGCTGGGTATTTATAGGTGAAATGAAATAATGAGCTGAATCATCAAGTTCGGGCGAACTTTCTACAAGTTCGTAGTGAACTTGCTTGTTTTCTGGGTTTTTAAGCAAGTGCGGGCGTACTTGTGGTGAAATAAGGATTTAGGTGGCCTGAACAAGTTCGGGCGAACTTGTGATACACAAGTTGGGCCGAACTTGACCTATTGGCCAAGTTTTGTTCGTTTATTTCTCGTTAGGAGTTCGTTTGGCGATTCGGTTCGTATTAGATAGTTATATTAAGCGTTTTAGCGAAGTGTGAAGTGTTATATTACCATTAATTTGAGAAGAGAACGAGTTACGTGAGCGTGCGAGCGTTTTAGCGATATTAAACCATAACATAAATAATAACACATGTAAAATATAATTCCACATAATTAACTGCGTTTTGCGATGCGATGAGATAAGCGTTGTGATGGCACAAGTGTTTATTAAACAATAACACACTCGACTTGTAAAGTAGTATAACTACTTGTGATTGAGTTGAATTAGCGATTAATAAGCGATTAAATGCGATATAGATGTGACAAAACATAATTCCATTAGCATAAACTTTTTCATAATCCAAATCTCGGAGTACAATTGATAAGTATAAACAAAATACACGAAAAGGAAATAAATAAATTAACAACAAAATTTGGAGTTGCTACAGAAATAACATTTGTTCTAACTTCTGCTATGTCAACAGATGTTGACACAACAGGTGCTGTAACATCTAATGAGATTTGTGTATAAACTGCTTTTGAAGAAATAGGTGTAAATGTTTTTGAGGGAGCAAAGGATATGGTTGGGATAACAACTATCTTAGAAGGGATGGATGTTTATGTTGATTGCCTTGTTTTTCTAACAGGAGGCATCTTCTTTGTTGAGGGCCCAACATTTTCTTTCTTTTGCAGGGCTACCTTTTTCTCTACCAAAGCTCTGTTCTCAATAATTACCCTTTTCTTTGTATTCTCCTTTTCCCTTGCAAAGATGTTTGCTGTTTCATCAATCTTTTTGGAGCCATTTGGCTTAGGGATAACCACTGTTGGATGTGCATCTTTGTTATTTAGCTTTAGCACTTCTTTCTTTAAAGGTATCTCCCCCTTTTTGCATCATCAGTGTTAACCAAGATCACTGTAGGAGGAGAGTACCAGTGGTTTGAAGGAGATGAGCCTTGATTGCCTTTATATCTGCAGTTGTATCCATATACCTGGCATCAACCATGTTTCTAAGTTCTTGCGTTTGATGCTATGTTGAATATCAGCAAGATACTTTTGTTGTTGAAATAGAGGGTTTACGGCTTTTATGAGGTCATTAGTGGATAGGACAGAGGGTTGGCTTTTTGCAGCTATCAACCGTTTTAGCAAATCCTTGATTTCATCAACAGAGCTTTCTATTTTGGTAATTCTCTCCGTCAAATTCTATATTTTAGCTCATCATCTAATTAATAGGATCATCTGAACTCCTACCAGAAATGGTAGTTTTATCTATGTGATCATGAACAAGAGTTTCAACCCCTGTTTCAAACATAGATGCCCCTTGGTCTTGGAACTGGGGACTTCCCACTGGATCAGAGGTTACCTTGGTAGCCTCAAAAGTGGTTGCCTTCAAAAGAGTGTTATGTATGTAACCACTGTCCAATTGAAAACTTGGTAGTTTAGCAATTGTAGTAGCTGCTCTTGTTAAACTATCACCAAGGGTTACATGTAACCCAAGAGATGTATCCTCTTCAAGTGCTGATGGGCTAGCAATGAGTACAGAATCAGACCCAGTCACTTGTTGGAGTATATTCTCATTGATGGGTTGTTGAGAAGAACTAGTTAGTGTCAGTTCTAGGTCAATTGCATTCAGCAAAGGCAATATTGTTGGTGGGAGGGATTTTGTTGGTGATGGTTGTGGTGCAGAAAGAGACATTGCCCTGGGAGAGGGGTTGTGGAAGATGGAACCAAGTGGATTCAGAGCTTCATAATTTGGTGTCCCTGTGTTTACAACCTTTTCTTTTTGTGAGGAAGAAGGAGAAGTTTTAAAGCCAGGTTGAGATCCTAACATCTGCTGTGAAGAAGTAGCATCAGTGTTTTCAAGTGATTTTTGTGATATCACTGGGTTAACCTCTGGGATCTCATCTTCAAAGGGCCCTTTTTGAGTTTGGTGGGTTTTCTGGATGTTTTCTTTGGTTTCTTTTTGGTTATTGATGGTGTGGGTTTCAGGGCAGTGTTACAAGGCCTTGATCACCAGGAGCAGTGGGCTCAGCAAAGGAGGTTGAGATTGAACATTTTGTTCTTGTAAAGCTTGCTCAGCCTCCTCTACTTTTGTTTGGAAACTTTATCTTGATTTGTTATTCTTGTAAATGTTTCATGGGTTTGAACCGCTTGGATTTGTAACAGCGCCTTGTTTAGCATCATTATCAGGTAACTGACTTTGAAAGTAAACACTCAAGAAACATGGATATATCAGAAAAGCTCTTTGTTTTGCAATGTTATTAAAATTTGCCACAAGATCATTGAACAATATTGAGAAAAGTTAAAATCTGAACCAGTTAAAATGGCATAGCCCAGATATTGAATGTTCAATGGTATTTCTATAAAAGTTGTGGTCTTTGCTGAGAGACATATTAATTTGAGTGTGGAAGAAAAATCCCATCTCAGCTGGAAAATTGGGTTTGAAATTGTTATACTTGAATTGGCAATGTAACCCTTCAAAATTGACATGCATCTATTGTGAATAACAGACTGCCATATCATTTAATTTGAAACTTGAAATTGATTAAGGGGTAATTTGCATCAGTGTTTTGCCCACTTTTGATGTGATGGCATAAGGAACATCCTTTTGTGAATGGACCTTTGCATTTGCCCAGAACTGTCGTTGTACGTCTCGATAGATAGGAGCTTTGACGGTTACATATGCAAAAATTTTGATTCTTTCAAGATTTTTGTCATTGAATGATATCTTGTATTTGAATCGGTTGCCTCAACAATTGCTGTGTAATTATGAGGAGTTTTGATGATGAGGGTGAATGGTGGTGGGTCAGGCTTGGATTTCGCTTTTGTTTAGCTTTGGGTGCTATGATTGAAAGAAAAAATTCATTGGAAAGCTTTGAATTTGAGATGGCAAAGTGAATCACTGCTCTGGATAAAATAGGATTTTTATAGGGTTTTGAAAAGTGATGATGACGTGTCATCTGATGCTAACAACTGACGAATAACGTCTGTCCACGTGTAACCTCTGATTGACAATGGAAGACAGTTGTTTTGACAAACACTGTTGAGAATATGCAGTGGATGTGAACAGTGTGTTAACACTATCAGAGGATACACTTTGACAGTGGATGTACTTTTCTAAACGATTAGTGTTTTGATGCTATCAGTGATTTGAAAACAGAGTTTAAGGATTTATTGAAAATTTCAATTTTAAACTATTTTTGAAGGAAGAATTTTGATTTTCTGAAAACATTTTTACGCTATTTACACATGGATATCCAGAGACCTGTTTTTAATCCATGTTTAGCATTTCAAGTCATCTTTATCAACAATAGTGACCAGCTTTGAAGTGTTTGATCAACCAAGTCATCTTTATCAACAATAGTGACCAGCTTTGAAGTTGCCATGGGTATGCTGCAAGGTTTACAATCATCCATATCAAACTTTTTAAGCAGTTCTTTGACATACTTATTTTGATGGATGAAAGTGCCATTGTGCATTTGTTTGACTTGTAAACCAAGAAAACATTGCAACTCACCCATTTTTCAAACTATGTTGCCATGAGTTTTCTGAACTCTTCACACATTGCAGTGCATGTGAATCCAAAAATGATGTCATCCCCATAAATTTGGATAAGTATCAAATCTTTTCCTTTATATTTTAAAAACAAGGTTTTATCAATTTTACCTCTTGAAAAACCTATGGATAAGAGAAAAGAGGATAGAGTTTCATACCAGGCTCTTGGTGCTTGTTTTAGACCATAGAGTGCTTTGTTTAACCTGTACACATGATCAGGATGAAATGGATCTTTAAATCCAGGAGGTTGGCATACATACACTTCTTCCTTGATCTTTCCATACAGGAATGCACTTTTGATGTCCATTTGAAACACTTTAATGTTGTGGTTAGCAGCAAAAGCTAAGAACAGTTTGATGGCTTCTAACCTTGCAACAGGAGCAAAGGTTTCATCATAGTCAATGCCTTCTTCCTGTCTGTAGCCTTGAACCACGAGCCTTGCTTTGTTCTTAACAACAATACCCCTTTCATCTGTTTTGTTCTTCCTGTCTGTGCTAATTGGACTTACATCTGTTATGAGGTCATTAGTGGATAGGACAGAGGGTTGGCTTTTTGTAGCTATCAACCGTTTTAGCAAATCCTTGATTTCATCAACAGAGCTTTCTATTTTGGTAATTCTCTCCGTCAAATTCTGATATTTTAGCTCATCACCTAACTTAATAGGATCATCTGAACTCCTACCAGAAATGGTAGTTTTATCTATGTGATCATGAACAAGAGTTTCAACCCCTGTCTCAAACATCGATGCCCCTTGGTCTTGGAACTGGGGACTTCCCACTGGATCAGAGGTTACCTTGGTAGCCTCAAAAGTGGTTGCCTTCAAAAGAGTGTTATGTATGTAACCACTGTCCAATTGAAAACTTGGTAGTTTAGCAATTGTAGTAGCTGCTCTTGTTAAACTATCACCAAGGGTTACATGTAACCCAAGGGATGTATCCTCTTCAAGTGCTGATGGGCTAGCAATGAGTACAGAATCAGACCCAGTCACTTGTTGGAGTATATTCTCATTGATGGGTTGTTGAGAAGAACTAGTTAGTGTCAGTTCTAGGTCAATTGCATTCAGCAAAGGCAATATTGTTGGTGGGAGGGATTTTGTTGGTGATGGTTGTGGTGCAGAAAGAGACATTGCCCTGGGAGAGGGGTTGTGGAAGATGGAACCAAGTGGATCCAGAGCTTCATAATTTGGTGTCCCTGTGTTTACAACCTTTTCTTTTTGTGAGGAAGAAGGAGAAGTTTTAAAGCCAGGTTGAGATCCTAACATCTGCTGTGAAGAAGTAGCATCAGTGTTTTCAAGTGATTTTTGTGATATCACTGGGTTAACCTCTGGGATCTCATCTTTCAAAGGGCCCTTTTTGAGTTTGGTGGGTTTTCTGGATGTTTTCTTTGGTTTCTTTTTGGTTATTGCTGGTGTGGGTTTCAGGGTAGTGGTTACAAGGCCCTGATCACCAGGAGCAGTGGGCTCAGCAACAGGAGGTTGAGATTGAACATTTTGTTCTTGTAAAGCTTGCTCAGCCTCCTCTACTTTTGTTTAGGAAACTTTATCTTGATTTGTTATTCTTGTAAAAGTTTCATGGGTTTGACCGCTTGGATTTGTAACAGCGCCTTGTTTAGCATCATTATCAGGTAACTGACTTTGAAAGTAAACACTCAAGAAACATGGATATATCAGAAAAGCTCTTTGTTTTGCAATGTTATTAAAATTTGCCACAAGATCATTGAACAATATCTGAGAAAAGTTAAAATCTGAACCAGTTAAAATGGCATAGCCCAGATATTGAATGTTCAATGGTATTTCTATAAAAGTTGTGGTCTTTGCTGAGAGACATATTAATAGAGTGTGGAAGAAAAATCCCATCTCAGCTGGAAAATTGGGTTTGAAAATTGTCATACCTTTGAATTGGCCAATGTAACCCTTTCCAAAAATTTGACATACATCTCATTTGTAGAGAATGACACAGGACGTGCCATATCGTTTAATTTGAAAACTTGAGAAATTGATTAAGGGGTAATTTGCATCAGTGTTTTGCCCACTTTTGATGTGATGGCATAAGGAACATCCTTTTGTGAATGGACCTTTGCATTTGCCCAGAACTGTCATTGTACGTCTCGATAGATAGGAGCTTTGACGGTTACATATGCAAAAATTTTGATTCTTTCAAGATTTTTGTCATTGAATGATATCTTGTATTTGAATCGGTTGCCTCAACAATTGTTGTGTAATTATGAGGAGTTTTGATGATGAGGGTGAATGGTGGTGGGTCAGGCTTGGATTTCGCTTTTGTTTAGCTTTGGGTGCTATGATTGAGAGAAAAAATTCATTGGAAAGCTTTGAATTTGAGATGGCAAAGTGAATCACTGCTCTGGATAAAATAGGGTTTTTATAGGGTTTTGAAAAGTGATGATGACGTGTCATCTGATGCTAACAACTGACGAATAACGTCTGTCCACGTGTAACCTCTGATTGACAATGGAAGACAGTTGTTTTGACAAACACTGTTGAGAATATGCAATGGATGTGAACAGTGTGTTGACACTATCAGAGGATACACTTTGACAGTGGATGTACTTTTCTAAACGATTAGTGTTTTTATGCTATCAGTGATTTGAAAACAGACTTTAAGGATTTATTGAAAATTTCAATTTTAAACTATTTTTGAAGGAAGAATTTTGATTTTCTGAAAACATTTTTACGCTATTTACACATGGATATCCAGAGACCTGTTTTTAATCCATGTTTAGCATTTCAAGTCATCTTTATCAACAATAGTGACCAGCTTTGAAGTGTTTGATCAACCAAGTCATCTTTATCAACAATAGTGACCAGCTTTGAAGTTGCCATGGGTATGCTGCAAGGTTTACAATCATCCATATCAAACTTTTTAAGCAGTTCTTTGACATACTTATTTTGATGGATGAAAGTGCCATTGTGCATTTGTTTGACTTGTAAACCAAGAAAACATTGCAACTCACACATTTTTCAAACTATGTTGCCATGAGTTTTCTGAACTCTTCACACATTGCAGTGCATGTGGATCCAAAAATGATGTCATCCCCATAAATTTGGATAAGTATCAAATCTTTTCCTTTATATTTTAAAAACAAGGTTTTATCAATTTTACCTCTTGAAAAACCTATGGATAAGAGAAAAGAGGATAGAGTTTCATACCAGGCTCTTGGTGCTTGTTTTAGACCATGAGTGCTTTGTTTAACCTGTACACATGATCAGGATGAAATGGATCTTTAAATCCAGGAGGTTGGCATACATACACTTCTTCCTTGATCTTTCCATACAGGAAGGCACTTTTGATGTCCATTTGAAACACTTTAATGTTGTGGTTAGCAGCAAAAGCTAAGAACAGTTTGATGGCTTCTAACCTTGCAACAGGAGCAAAGGTTTCATCATAGTCAATGCCTTCTTTCTGTCTGTAGCCTTGAACCACGAGCCTTGCTTTGTTCTTAACAACAATACCCCTTTCATCTGTTTTGTTCTTCATGTCTGTGCTAATTGGACTTACATCCTTAGGCAGTGGTACAAGTTCCCAAACCTGTTGTCTTTTAAACTGAAGGAGCTCCTCCTGCATAGCTTCTACCCAACTGTTGTCTTTCAGTGCTTCTTGATACTTGACAGGTTGGATGAGTGATAGGAAACTAGCAAAGAGGCAAATGTTTTGGGATTGGCTTCTTGTGAGCACCCCCTCATTTATGTTGCCAATAACTTGATCCAATGGGTGGCTTTTGAGGAAAATTAAATCATCTTGATATGGGAAAAATGCATTTTGAGGTGAAGCTTGCAAATGTATATCATCTGAGGTATCCTCTGCTGGTGAATTTGATGGTCCAGCCTCTGATTGGGATGGAGGTGGTGGTATGGGTGGTATAGTAGTAGATGATTTTTTATTTTTATCTAGGTTTGATGAATTTTTATCAACAGTGTTTTGGTTTTGAGAGCAAGCAGAGGATTGAGAATTAACTACTATTGAACCAGCAGAGCTTTCACCATTGTTACTAACATCCGCTTCTCTGCTTGAAGGAATGATCTTGAAATTTGGAAGAATGCAATCATATCCCTGCTCTTGTGGTGATGACTGTGATGTACCTGCAGTGTTAGCCTTGACAGACACATCTTCAAATGTAAATTTATCTAGATCAAACAATTCAGCAGGATTTGTTGGGATTTTCAAAGATGAGAGTTCATTGAACTTCACATTCAGAGTTTCTTCAAAACACTTGGTCCTAGAGTTAAACACTCTATAGGCTTTGGCAGTGGTTGAGTATCCCAGAAAATAACCACAGTCAACTTTGGCTGCAAACTTTTAGAAAGAGTCTTTTAAGTTCAAAATGAAACAAGGACAACCAAAAACTTTGAAATATGAGATCAGAGGTTTGATTTTGCAAAGCAGTTCATAAGCAGTCTTTTGATGCCTAAGGTTAATCAAAACTCTGTTCTGAACATAACAAGCAGTGTTTACAGCCTCTGCCTAAAAAGACGAGGGTAAACATGAGTCTGCTAGCATGGTACTTGCAGATTCAACAAGAGTTTGATTTTTTCTTTCAACTACCCCATTTTATTCTGGAGTTCTTGGGACACTAAATTGCTAGCAATCCTTTTTTACTCACAGAAGGCATCTAACTCCTTATTTCTAAACTCTGTCCCATTATCACTCCTAAAGATTTTTACAGGAAGGTCATATTGCTTTTCAACTTGTTTGACAAAATTTTGCAATATACCTGTTGTTTCATCTTTGGAGTGTAAAAAGAATGTCCACGTAAACCTTGAAAAATCATCTACAATGACCAAACAGAATCTTTTCTTCATTAAGCTCATGATTTTTACAAGGCCAAACAAATCCATGTGCAGCAACTGCAAACACTAGGTTATTTTGGACTCTTCAATTGACTTGTAAGAACTTTTATGTTGTTTACCTTTTAAACAGGAAACACAACGTTCTTCACAAGTAAATTTCTTATGTGGTAAACCCCTGACAAGACAATTTTTGGAGAGTGTGGGGATTGTTTTCAGATTTGTGTGCCCAAGTCTTCTATGCCGTAGTTCTGTCTCTTTGCTTGAAGCAACTGAGAACAGACATGCATTACACCTAGGGTTATCTTTCAACATATCAACCACATACACATTGCCACTCATATGAGCAACAAGTTGTGCTTTGCTCTCAGCAATAATTTGATCAATCTTTTTAACAACCTCTGGTCCTACAATTTGACAAGTTTTATTTGTAAAGAAAGATCCATATCCTTTGTCACTCATTTGTGAGACACTCAAAAGATTGAATTTTAGAATGTCAATTAAGTTTACATTTTCAAATTTGAGATTCCCAGCCTGGACACATCCTGAAGCTAACACATTTCCTTTTGAATTGTTACCAAAAGATATATCACCCCCTCCATGAGCCAAAAAATCTTTGAGAAGGGCTCTACATCCAGTCATGTGCCTGGAGCCTCCACTATCTACATACCATAAAATATCAAGGCAAGTAGAAGCTCCCTGCACACTAGTAAACAATTAGTTTAGATGAGATTCCAAAGCCAGGATGGCTTTGGATTGGTTCACAGATGGTCTATTCTCAAATCCAGGAGTATGATCAGTGGTTTGGGTTTGCCTTTGTATCCACTGTTGTGAACCATTTCCTGTCAGATGATAGTAGCCATGAGGATATCTATTCACTTTGGGCTTTGAAGGTTTTTTGTAACCTTCATAACTCATAGGAACCTTTTGATAATTGGTTGACCTTGTCCTCTTGGATAACTGTTGGCAGGTGGAGCATTTGTTACTTGTACCTCTCTGGGAACAGAGGTTTTGTTCAATGCTTTTGTAACAGTTGTTTCAACAGATTCAAAGGTCTACTTAGATTTATTTCTAGCAAAGCTTGAACTTTCTTTCTCAATAGCTGTTGCTTTGATCTCTTTTATCTTTTGATCATATGTTTGAAGATAAGCACACTCATGAGTTAAATGATTTATTTTCCCACATATAAAGCATTTTGAATCATTTGGAATTATATGGGTTCTGTTTATGCCGTATGCTTTTAAAAGAAAACAGTTTTCATATACATGGTTTCTTTTGTTGCAAAATTCACAAAACAGATGTTTGATCTTTTCCCTGGTAAAGTGTCATAACCTATTACACTTATAACATTTGATTTTGGATTTATCCAACCCCACTTTCAACCCCCCATGCAGTCCTGGAAATTTTCTACCAGTCCTTTTGTAAAATTTACTTGCTCGAACACTCAACAATGCCAGCTGATGTAAAATGTACATTTCCTCCAAATCAGTGGGTTCAAAATGTTGTAAGCCATTTATTTCAAAAGACATATTGTCAGAGTTTTGCTTTCCCCATTTGTAGCAAAAGCAAAATTGGGTGTGTGAGGATCAGAGGTAAAATTGTTTCCAGATGTTATATCAATATAATGATCATAACCTTGATCCTTCCCACTACCAGAACTCTCTTCATGACCATAAAGAGCAGTGTTACCCAAGGTTAGTCATCAGTTGTTTTCCCAGACTCTTGTAACTTTTTTTTCTGATTCAACCCTCTCTCATAAGTGAGAAGTCGACCATGAAGTTTAGTAAGGGTCATTTCTTTAAAACCAACAGATGTTCGAGTAAGGTAATCTATAGTCTCCCATTTTTCTGATAACGATCTTAAGAAACGACTATTGACAGTCGAATTAGGCAATTCCACGTTAACCAGTTTCAGTTCACTAATGCGACAGCTAAAACGTTCGAACTGTTCTGTTAACGACTCACCTTTTACGTGACAAAACGTCTCGTACTGTTGATTTAAAACTTCTCTATTATTCTCTATCACCTCCTCAGTCCCACCGAACTGTTCTTTTAGTGCATCCCATAACTCTTTTGCACTATTGAAGTGAAGCAATCCAGCATAGATTTCGTTGGGTTGCGCGGAAGCAACAACGCTAAACGCTTTGGCATCCAACTCTATTTTCTGGAAGTCTTGCTCAGAGTAATTTTCGGGACTTTTTGGTACTTGAGTGTTGGGATCCTCTGTGATGGGAACCATGGGAATGTGTGGTCCATACACAACAGATCGCCAAACAGCGGTGTTTTGCTGAGCCAAGATGTGACCCATCCGACGTTTCCATATAAAATTCATTTCGTTTCAACATTGGTGGTTTAAACATGGATCCAATGTTGGAATCCTATGTTTTGAGCCATTTCTGCTTATTTACTACAGATTTGTGTTTTAAAAAAACTTTGAACGTAATAAAACTATGTATTCAAGTAATACTATCAAACTAATTAGTAGGGAGAGCTGATCTTTCAAATGAAATTGATATTAATCAAATTTTGATTGACCAAGCTCTGATACCAATTGTTAGGATCTGAGTTTGATTTACTTGTAGTTTTTGTTTCAAGGAATGTAAATTTGTTTGAAATTCAAAGTAAATGCCGCGGAAATAAAGAAAACTTTTACTACAAGTAAAGGTTGTTTGTTTTCATCATCATCATGCTTTCAAGTATAAACTTTGCATGTGATTCACAAACCCCCCTCAGCTTATTATAAAGCTTGATAGTACAGAAAATGGAAGAAAATGATTTGTGTAAAGATCTTTTTAAGAAGACAAAATTCAACTGTTACATTGACAATGGTATTTATACTAACTATCTAACCACTAAGCATCTTTGATGACGTCAGGGTTGATAGTGACATCTAACTAGAAAATAACTAACTAGAAACACTGATGTCTAACTACTGATAGTGCAAAAGCACTGTTACATTGAAAGTAAAATAACTAAACTAAACTCTGATGGCTAAGCACTGCTTCATTTCTTCTGTCAGACCTTTGGCATTTGTGAAGGCAGATGTTGCATGAATATCAGACTTTAGAAAGCAGAGTTTAGTCGGTCAGAGGTTCTAAATGCTGATAGAAGGACCAATCCTCGGATAAGTATTTTGGCTTTATATCTCTGTTCATTTGTACAAGTTCAATCCCAACATTTATTTTCTTTGTATATGGGTAAACATATATCATTATTTTTTTTCTTTGTTTATTGGATAAATATATATCTTTATTACCTAATATATAAAGAACAGAGAAATAAGAAAATATATTAAATCATAATCATCGTCTCTCTTATTTATTTAATATTTTTAACTATTTCTTTTATTTTTCCTTTTATTAAAAACCCTCTTATATCTCATTGGTCCTATCCCGTGTAATACAAAAGTTTCTAACCTAATAATAGTATATAAAAAACACATCAAATTCATCTTTTGAATACATATATTGACGATGGTGTGTATTAACTGATTACATTATACTTATTCAACTCATGTGATATACGGGGTTTCTTTTAAGATATAACTTTTTAATTATCTAGCATATAAAATAAATTTATGCAACCCGTGTAATACACAGGGTTATAACCTACTTCTTTTATATAATTCATCTTTAACAACGAGTTTACTATTAAATTTTATAATATTTTTAGATTATATTAAAAATGTATAACATAAAAAAAATCAATTCAAAAATTAAATATATCCATATACTTTTTCATCTCATATTTTATCATATATCCAGCTCCAATGTTATATATGAGATCAAAGAAGACAATTTTCTCTCATGTTTTTGTAATGAGAAATAAATTCAAGAACAATTGTTATCCAGAGTCGGTTTGTTTTTAAAATAACTAGTGCTTTCACATTTTGTGTACGTGTTTTTTTTCTAGATCAAAAGTAGAGATGGACTTAAACTTTTAATTATTGATAGCAATGGTAATCTTACAGTAGGACATCGAATGTTGTCTACAAAGAACCTTTTAGAGACTTGTAATTTATATTTGTATTAGTTGATTTATAAAGTGTAAATGTAACATTAATTTGTAATTTTTCATTATTACATATGATATATAATTGTTTGTTATATGTAAATGTTTTTTTATTACATTGTTTTTTGTACACAATCCCGTATAATAGACTAGTCTATAGTTACCATTACACTAGAAGGAAGACAAATATTTTCTTTTTAAACAAAGGTGACCGGTAAACCGGACAGATTAAGATAGCTGGCCATAAGAAGGCTATATAAGATATAAAAATGTTATTATGGGAAGGTATTTATCTTTCCATTATTTAAAATTCTCTAATATAATTCATCTTTACTAACGAGTTTACTATTAAATTTTATATATTTTTAGATTATATTAAAAAAGTATAACTTAAAAAAAATCAATTAAAATATTAAATAAATTCATATACGTTTTCATCTCATATTTTATCATATATCCAGCTCCAATGTAATATATGAGATTAAAGAAGACAATTTTCTCTCGTGTTTTTGTAATGATGATAAATAAATTCAAGATAGCTGGCCATAAGAATGCTATATAAGATATAAAAATGTTATTATGGGAAAGTATTTATCTTTCCATCTCTAGTTATTTTCAATTAGGGGTGTTGAGCGGGTCGATTGCAAGTTGGTAGTTCCAACTTGATCTGAACCAAAAATTTTACACAAATTCCAATACTACTCAAACCCGAAAATTGTGTCAAACATATGAAACTAAACACAATCCGTTTATCCCAAACTATTATATTTATTATAATTTTTTTCGCACACGCCAATCGGTCGGGTTGACTCGAACCTGACACGTTTAGCTAAATGGGTTTACGAGTTCAACCTGAAACTGACCCAAGTCACTAAACTCAAACCCATGAATCCCATGTTAAATTGGTGTCGTTTTTTTGAATCGTGTCAGAAAATCAGGCCCTACTCCCAACTATCTCTTCTATAAATCAACATTATTTTTATCGATCTCTTCTCCATCCCTAACCCCTAACACCCAGTTTTTGAAATGTTTCGATGTTCTAGAATTAACGTTGTTGATTTTAAGATTTACTAATTAGGGTCATGATATACTAGGAAGTTTATTTGGGTATGAAGAATAGGAAGTGATCTTAACCATCTATTTAATAATCAAGAGCTGAGATTAAATGAGTGAAATTGAATAAAATAAAAGAAACGCGTGAGATTTATAAGGGTATTCTAGTCAATTCAACTCAATAATTTCCCTCTCCTCTAATTCCCCATCGTTTTTAAAACATTAATAACTTTTTCATACGGAATTATTTTTTTATAAAAATTTCAGCATAAAAACAAGCGTTTTTTTATCTTTAAAACGAGCACACTATTGCTATACTTTTGAAAAAAAAGGTTTTCGATAACCCAAATGCGTAAAACGCAATGGACAAAAAACAAAAAAAAAAGTGATTTTTTTCTAAAACGCAATGGACTAAAAACATAAAAGAAAGTGGGTTCTTTCTAAAACGCAGTGGATAAAAAACACAAAAGAAAGTTTTTTTTTTTCTAAAACGCAATGGATAAAAAACACAAAGGAAAGTGTTTTTTCTAAAAAGCAATGGACTAAAAACACAAAAGAAATGTTCTTTCTAAAACATAATGGACAAAAAAAACATGAAAAGCGACTTTTCTAAACGCAATGGATCAAAAACACAAAATAAAGTGTTCCTTCTAAAACGCAATAGACAAAAAAACACAAAAAATATATTTCTAAAACACAATGGATAAAAAAACACAAAATAAAGTGTTATTTTTAAAAACGCAATGACTAAAAACACAAAAAATGTGTTTGTTTACTAAAAACAATATCACAAAATTCAAAACTTAACTAAAACGCAATGAGTTGCGTTTTTAAAAAAGAAAGCAAAAACTAAATATCCATAATGTATAAAATTTGATACTGGAATATAAAATGAAACTAAAGATGAAATGTATAATGTACTCACATAGAGAAAAAGCATGCTTATGACCAAGTAATTTGATTTACGAACAGAACGATTCAACACCCACTTCTTATATCACAATTATTAACTAATTCAGTTTATTTTTGGGTTGCAGTGGGCAAAGAAAGGGAGTTGGTCGTGGGGTAACGCCATGACGGTTGTGGTGTGGTGGCAGTTGTTGGTGTGTGATGGGTGGTGGAGTGGTGGTGATAGTGTGGGATTGAGATAAACCATAAAAATGTGCTGGGTTTTTTTTTATCTAGGGTTAGATGAAAATAATTTGTAGTTGACTAAAATATCCCTTTCTATGCTTTTCTACTTTGCCAAGTGTCACTCTATTATTGTTTCCTATCCTTCCTACCGAAATCATATTCCTATTTGATCCTCACCCTTACTAATTAATAATTAAACATAAATGTGTCAAGGGCTAGTTGATTAAAGATTGATCACGAGGTCTATTTTACTATTAGGACGCTAATATATATATATATATATATTATATTATATATATATAATATATAGGACAAGGATCCGTTAGGAACCACCCTTTATTGCGAGAACTACGAGAACCATTGTGAACATAAACAGTAATACCTAAAAATCCAAAAAAATACCAAATTTTTTTAATATTTTTTTGAAAAAGTCGCTATATTTACTCAACAATAAAAAAATTCAAAAAAAATGAGTACCAACTATCCATGCACATGTGCATTTTCGTCATTTATTTGACAAATTCCATAATACATTACAAACATTAGACAATTGTACTTTCATTTACACTACCATGTGTAACACACTACTTTTTACGTTACCAATATTAGCAATGCACATGTGTATCTATATATATCAACATGAAATAAGGTGTTTTGGTACACTAATTTGAACACATTTTCTCTTTCATCTATCATACCATCCATAATACACTACCATGCACATGTGCATTTTCATCATTTTTTGACAAATTCCGTAATACATTACAAAACATTAGACAATTGTACTTTCATTTACACTACCATATGTAATACACTACTTTTTACGTTACCAATATAAGAAATGCACATGTGCATCTATATGTATCAACATGAAATAAGGTGTTTTGGTACACTACTTTGAATACACTTTCTCTTTCATCTATCATACCATCCATAATACACTTCCATTACCTCCTACCATCCATAATACAATACCATTACCTCATACCATTTATAATACAATACCAATACTTATATTTTCACTTTATTACATGTATATCAACACCGTTTATACTATCCAATCAATATTATATCATAAAGTGACAACTATAATGAACCCATCAACCACTAGATATAACTAACCAAAAAACATATATATGAGCCTACTTCATCATCAAAATCACAAACTTTTTGTACCAAAACACGGTATATAATTGTTATACATAATGATGCACATGTGCATTTAATGTAAAATTGAGTGTATTATGGATGGTATTGTAAATTAAAGTGCAATTGTCTACTAGTGATAACGTATTACTAATTTGTCGAAGTTATGATACATATGCACATGTGCATGGATAACTTTTACTCGAAAAACAATTTTTTTTTGTAACGAAATATAACGATTTTTATTAAAAATATATCAAAAAATTTGAGTGTTTTTTTTATTTTCTTTAGATTTTATTTTGCAATAAAGGTGGTTCTCGCGGTTCTCACAATAAAGGTGGTTCTCGCAATATATATATATAATATATATATGATACGGATCATTAATTATTGCGATAATAAAAAGAACAACTCTAAATCACTATATTTTAGGTTTAAAGGTTTATATTTTTAAATTTTATGTTTCTTACATTCATATGTGAATTATATATACATAAATAAACCATATATTTTTACCTACACGTAACCTACATTCATGTAGATAATTTAACCTTTATATAACCTACGTATGTGTAGGTTATATAAAAACTGAAAATTTTTCATATTTTATTTTAAATTCTAGTGTGAAAAACAATAAATCTTACATTTGTAGCATTCTCATTTACATTTTAGGTTTGTAGGATTGAAAAAATGGGTGATTCTGCATAGAACTTTCCCCTATATATGGGTAGGGATCCTAAGAGAAGTGCACCCTATTTGAGAAACTTGAGAAGCATTCTGGACCACACATTTCCCTAAGCTTTTCGTAATACACGCATACGTATAGTTTAAAATTCACTATATACACATATGTATATTGAATTATACAGATATGTATATAGTCAATTTTAAACTATACGTATGCGTATATTACGGAAAGCTTAGAGAAAATGTGTGGTCCAGAATGCTTCTCAAGTTTCTCAATTAGCCTAGTGCTTCTCACATGATCCTAACCCTATATATATATTATATATATATATATATATAACCAACGATGAAATCAATATCCACCATTGGATTTGGCTGACACCTAAACTCACAAAAATAACCTCTGTAATGGCAGTTCAAGGGAGTTTCCTGGCCTCCACCTTTTCCTACCCATGTTCTCCACAAATCACGTATGTTGGCGGTTATTAGCAGTTTGGAAGGTTAAACTCCTAAATTCATCCTTATAAACCCCCCTTCTACCCCTGAATCAATTTTGCAGACCTCAAACATACAACTTTGCCCCCATTCATCTCCATCGCTCTCTATCTCTCCGTTGCACTTTGAAAAGTGAAACTGAAGCATCAATTTCGTCACCGAAACCAGGGATCTATGTCATCGCAACATCAAATTTGTTGATTTAACGCATCGATTCCTCTTTGAATCCCTCGATTGTTCTTCATTGGCAGGCCTCACATGTTCTTCTTTACAGACTTCTCTGGTCGCCGGTAATCCCATGCATGGCGGTGGCGTTAAAGAGGTAGGTGGTGTTGTGTCGTTTTATTTATGCGTTATCTAGGTTTCGTTTAGGCTATTTATGTTCTTTATTGTCGATTTTACAATCGATTGGTTATTTAAATTTCTGCAAGTGATACGTGTTTGTTGTTGTGCAAGTAATACGTGTTCGTTGATGTGCAAATGATACCTGTTTATTGATATTCATATTTTATGTTTTGTTTTGCTAGGTCATAACAGTTGCAGCTGTTAACGAAATTGTTTTTTTACCTTCAAGTTTAATTAGTGATTTTTATTTAAAAAAATGTCGGGTTTGATTACATATAGATCCAGTTTGAATGTTATTTGCATGCAAGGTGTTCGATCATATGCTTAGATGATTCTTTATATTTGCAACAGTGTTTGATGAGGCTCTCATTAATGTAGGGATAATTGATTTAACTATAGTGTTTGATGAGGCTCTCATTAATTTGGGAAAGAATATCACTTCTCTTCACTGCGCAAGCATGCGGTTCAAGCAATTCATTCTACTCAATCAATTTTTCTTTCGATTTGATCTGATTTGACCTAATTATTACATCTGATGTTGCAGATTTTTGATATTGTCTTCTGTCTACTTGAGAATCATTTATCCTCCTTTCTTCCTTTTCTCAAGAGTCTAGTTCCTTGGTGGGATATTTGGTTGTTAAGGAACGAAATCAAGGGAGAAGAAGGCGTGTATCAGGAAGCACACTCATTTGAAGCCATTCCCTATCAATTTGGTAAGAACCACAACCCAAAATCATTTCAAAGGTTGATTTGTAGTAGAAAAGAGTCATAATCTTATTTGTGAAGGGTTTTTGCTGTTGATCAGGGTGGTTTTTGTGTAAAAGAATGTTAAGTGTCATCTCAAATATATAATAAGACGCAAGTCTGTAAGAATCGTCCACCGGTAAGCGAAAATTTACTCTTAAGACACAATGTTTATCTGATCTCTATTAGTAGTGTCAATGTATAATCTTAGTTGAAAAGGAGAAGAACAGAAGCAAAAAGTTCTTAGCAGTAACAGTTTTCAACAAGTCTTCTTTTTTGGTAAGTCGTTAGCCTTAATTTAGATTAAATAAATTTGTATACTTTCTGTATCATCTGTCTTTTATGCCTACCAGGTGTTTGCTGAAATAGCTGAGTGAGTGTTAATCACATAATGGTCTCCACATTTTAATAAAGACAATGTCATGTAGATAATTTTTTGCCTAGAACGATAAAGCTTGTACAAGTTGCAGCTGCTAGAGGTAATCAGGTTGCTATTGAGATGCTTTTTCCTTATCATCTCAAGTGGAAACTAAAGGAATGCATATTCAATAATCCATAATTCTTTCTTGATGTCATGAGTCGACAATAATCCAGCTAAAATCGTTTATGTGTTTCCCATTCGCAGATAGTGCTAGACCAACTTTCTCTTGTGGAGCTTAATGTATCATTGAAATAACTTCTTGATGTCGGTAGTAGGGACGCCCGGATCGTAACCCGCTTATGACCCGGTAATTATAGGCATGCATTTGTATCGTGATGCTATTACGACATTAAAGTACCCATCCACGGGTAAAAATCTAGTGTATTATTCTTGGTGGCTGAAGGGGTATGGTCCCAAGAACCCTACACCAGCGCAGAGGACCATACCATCATTATACTTAAGGATCATCTTAAACAAGTCTTGTGTGTCTCGCGCAAACGATTTAAACAAATCTGGGAAGATCAATTCCTAGAAACCATGCGCCGGAGCTCTGAGAAGGATAATACTTCACTTAACACCCTTGTGCGGGCCCGCGCAAGGGTATGGTTAAGCTTGAAGATATAACGATTACAGCTCCCAAGTCTCAAACGTATCCGCGCGCAGGGAACTAAGGATTGGATAAAGGAATCTTTTCTGTTATAACCAGCTGTACACATGGCATTTGATCAAAGGTCCACAGCTGTATGATCTTCTAGAAGTATTAAATGACCATCGGCAAGACTCCATTCGGTTACAACCGAATGTGACGTGGCAGCATCTGGAGCGCTCATCTAAATTCACGATGATGGAATAATCTTCAGGCAGATCTATAATAAACCACTTTCCACGTGGCATCTCCTGAGCTGTCGATCAACTCGTGATCCGTGTGCATGGATGGCAAAATAACCGCAAACTGTAAAGAAGATTTCGTTTACTCTCCGTTACATTTTAAACGCCAAACCTTCGGCTATAAATAGAAGACTTGAGGTACAAGTTAATCATCTACTATCACTCTACATTACTTACACTTACTTCTTCTTCTCCGATTATTGTACTTATTCTCACGCCGGAGGGTGGTCACGGAGAGAACTCCGATTCTCCCTGTGGCGAGGCTAACAGCGTTGTCTGTTTTGAAGTAATCATCGGCGAAGCTCAAGCAATCACGATCAAAGCTAGCGATTAACCATTTTATGCAGAAACCATGTATTCAGATCTAAATTGATACCGGTCATTTAGATTTGGTGTTTCTTCATTGGCGCCCACCAATTTATTTCTTTTTCTTCGTCTCTCGCTTTGATTTTTATTTCGTCAGTTTCTATGGCTGAGGGTACGTCAAATTATCCACAAGTTCCTTTATTCGTTGTTGTTCATGGTGTTTGGATCGACGGACACGTAGAGGAAGATTCCTCCGGCGAAGCTGATATTAATTATGACCATGGTCATGTGAATATTCCAGTGACGCCGGGGATTCAAAATTCAAATCGATTTGCTCTAATTGCTTCAATATTACCTCCTGTGAAACTCCGATTTCATGGTTTGTCAAATCTCAAAGCGCTCTAAATGCAATTTACGCACAGTTGTGTGCACATACTGGTACACCGGCACCAGAGATGCAAGTTCCACCAACTCAGGTGCATGTCCAACCTGCACCTCGAGAATTAATTCATCAAACAGAGAACGTGCACCATCGTACGTCTCTGCAGAAGAAACGGAGATGTATTTTCAGTCCACTAATTCTGGCAATGGACACCGAGAACGTCAGGAGGAGCAAAATTCGCAGAAGCGACATGTGATATTTGTGCCAATTCGATCATTGTACAATTCTGAACAATTTCACAATCAAGGAAACCTTGTGCTTTATTTCCAATATTTTTATAAATATATGACATTCGTGCATTTTCAATCTTTGTTCAATTCTGATCCTTCAAACCTTTTCTAGAAGTGAAATTGTAAACCATTACGCAAACGTAATCAGTTTAACACGAGATACACTCCGGGACAAGGACATAAGCTAAACATGCCCTAAATACCCTTTACATAACTTAGAACTAAGTTTTGAAAGGTTCGGTATGGCAAAAACATGCTTATTAGAGCTCGGGGACTATTCTCGACAAACTGCGAAAGTATGTCGATTCTCGTATTTTTAATACAAACCAGATATAAAAATTCAACTACTTTTGTAATCAATAAAATCATGTATTTTATTGATAAGAATGCAAAAATATAAATTGTTGCGTAATTTCGGTCATTTTCGTGTTTGTTATAGCATTCGTCATAATTAAGCGAAAAACGCAACCGTACAACCGAATGAACCAACATCCATGACATTTCTGGGCATTTTTCAAGTCCCCTTATACTTTAACATCCTTATAGAGCCTGAAAATTTGGTTAACGGGTGTTAAAAATGGTAAAACGCGACGAAACAAGTCAAGGGGCCAAAACTGTCAACTTTTCAAAGTTGCTTCCAGCACAAGGGCTTACGGTCGTAAGCCTATGCCCATACGGTCGTAAGGACCTCCCAGTGCAGCATTTTTGACAACCAGCTATTTTCTTTGCTTGGTGACCAAGTTATGTGATGATTAAGCCTTTTAATCTGGTTATAACACTTGTTGCAATCTTATTAATCCTTAGAGAACACTCATGACACTTGGATTGATCCTAGAGCTTCAAATTTACTATAAATAGCCAAGGATTCATGCCATTCAAACTTGCACATTCAATCTTTCTTTCTCAATTCTATTGGAGCTTGTTTCCAGCTGATTGGAAGCCTCCTACTGAGCTCTTAAGTGTTCCTTAACACAACTAAGTGCTCACTCCTAGTCTACTTCATTTCTTTTAGCTATTTTGAGCTAAAAGTCAAACAGATTAACTTTCTGTTTGACTTTCAGTTCTGACCATTTTTGGTCAAGTCAAAGTTCAATTGAACTTTGCAATTAATCGTAATCACAAAGGTTATAATCCCTAACGATTGCACCTTCTGATTTCCACGTTTACTAGTCGAAGTAACGAGTCAAAGTTTCGGTCAAACATGCACATTTTGTGCATTTTACGACGGAACTATTTTTGGGTATCAAAACACTAAATTTTGATACCAAATCAGTTTTGCAACTTAGTTAGACATGTTTTGACATGTCTAACTCGTCACTTCTAGTTTAGTGCTTATTTAGGGTCGTAAGTCGAGCGGTCTTAACCACCGCTTTGACTTTCGAATCCGACCCGTTTGGTCGATCTTAGGTTCCGACCTAACACATGTATGTGAGCATGGTTGCATAGGTAATAACCTACTGAGGTTATACCTTATGGTCAGTCGTTTGGTTAGTGTTATGATAAGTCGCTTTTATGATCTTTAAAAATGACCAAAATGCCCTTTTTGCACATAAATTCATTTTAAGTGTATGCTAACCAAATCTTTGACATATAAACTGTCGCAACCCCCGACCCTACCCCGGGAGTGGGAGCCGCGAACCAGTTAAGTGTACCGTGTTTGTTAGTTTGGCAGCGGAATTAAAACATCAGGATCGTAGTTAGGAAATAAATATCAGAGTTTCAAAACACAAAACTTTTATATTAAACAAATGGGGTAGAACCCAAGTTTCGATTACAACATATTTGTAAGGACAAACCCTAATTTATGGAAAATATAAACTCCTTTTTATTTAGGTAACTTTTATACCCACTTTTCTAAGCCTTCAGTGCTC
Organism: Scalesia atractyloides; assembly: GCA_947069175.1. NCBI lineage: Eukaryota > Viridiplantae > Streptophyta > Magnoliopsida > Asterales > Asteraceae > Scalesia > Scalesia atractyloides. Next base: position 66,932,365 of record CAMTDV010000025.1, read on the forward strand.
TCCAATTGGCTACTATTAGCTTCACATTAAGTTACTGAAACGCGTTTTAAAACATTTTATCAGCAAGAAATACTGGCGAATCCCTCTCAGTTTTATCAAAACAAGTGATTAACTTTACAGTTATTGAGAGCATCCGCATTTACAATGTTTATATCTACACAATTACTCAATCAGTACTGTTAATCCTGAATTGTGGGTCATATTACTTTGGGCCCTGTCACCCAACAGTAACGGTTCCTGTCACATTCCCGTGACTGTGGACTAACAATGTATACAAAACCCCAACATACCGATAGTAATTGTAGAATACATATACTCAATCATTGTTAAGTAAAATTAAAACATTTGAGGTTTTGGTAACATATTTTGACTCATAAAAAGGTTTACAAAAAGAGAATGTACTCGCCTTGAAAACCAAGGTATTCCTACGGAGTTTCTGGTGACAGTTCTTGATTACTTCCTAGAATTTCTATTTAAAACATACAATGCACATGTGTTAGTAAATTAGCCCAAGGCACTTTAGCCATAAACACGAGACAGAACCCCAACGAACTTAGTCAGGCAGAGCCTCGACATGTGCCGGTGGGTCCTAAATCAATCGGATAGGATGCCCATACAACACGAACAGAACCCCAAGGAAGTTAGTCTGGCAGAGCCTCAACATGCGTTGGTGGGTCCTAAATCAATCGGTTAGGGTAACGAATTAGTGATCGGGGTTAAGATACTTACAGCGGGCAGCGCTTCGCAGGTTTAGGGGTTTAGGGGGTGTTGCTAGAGAAACGGAGATTCGAGAGAGTATACGATCGAATTGTGCATTCGAAGGTGAGCAGATTTCTCAGTCCTAGGCCGGGCTTTCTATAGGCCAGTTTAGAATCTCCCGCGCGTCGCGCGGGATTCCTGGTTCCCTCTCGCGTGGCACCTAGGACACCTAGCTAGGCTAGGTTAGCCTCGTAACAGTTTAGGCTTGCCACTTGTCGCAAACGGAGACGGATGTCACCTGACCTCCCGCGCGCGTCGCGAGAGACACCCTGGTCTCTGGCGCGTGGTGCCTGGGGTGCCTAGGTGGACCCGCCTCGTTTTGTGCTGTGTCTCGTTTTGTGTGTCCAGTTCATTGTTTATGGTCCGGTTTGGGGTGTTTTGGAGAGTTGTTACATCCTCCCCACATTGTTTTAAATCTCGTCCTCGAGATTCACTTGAATAGGTGTGGATACTTTCTTTGCATTTCTAACTCTAGCTCCCAAGTATATTCTGGTCCTCTCTTTGAATCCCATTTAACTTTGACCAGAAACTAATCTCTTGCACTTGAGATTCTTGACCTTTCTATCTTCAATCTGAACGGGTTTCTCTACAAATTTAAGTTTCTCATTTACCTCTACATCTTGAAGAGGTATCACCAATGATTCATCTGCTAGACACTTCTTGAGATTACATACATGAAATACATCATGTATTCCTGCCATTTCCTCTGGAAATCGTAGCTGATAAGCTACTGGCCCTATTCGTTTGATAATCTTGAAAGGTCCGCATACCTTGGGCTTAGCTTTCCTTTCTTACCGAACCTTACAACTCCTTTCCATGGTGAGACTTTTAGTAGCACTTTATCTCCAACTTGAAATTCCAAAGGTTTGCGTCTGTTTCTGCATAACTCTTTTGACGATCTCGGGCTGCTTTCAGTCTTTCCTTGACTTGAATGATCTTGTCAGTTGTTTCTTGCACAATTTCAGGACCTGATAGTTGCTTTTCTCCAATCTATGCCCAACATACTAGTGTTCAACATTTCCATCTGTAGAGTGCTTCAACGGGTGCAACATTGATGCTGGAATGATAACTGTTGTTGTAGGAAAACTCTTTCAAAGGTAAATGTTCATCCCAATTTCCTCTGAAATCAATTATACAGGCTCTAAGCATATCTTCCATTGTTTGGATTGTCCTTTCACTATGACGTCTGTTTGAGGATGATATGTTGTACTTAGATTTAGTCTTGTTCCCATTGCTTTTTGGAAACTTGTCAAAAATGAGAGGTAAAACGGTTGTCCCTGTCAGACCAATAGATAAAGGAATTCCATGCAATGAAACTATTTCATTTACATATAATTTAGCTAGCTGTTCCATACGGAAAGTTTCCTTCATCGGGAAGAAATGAGCAGATTTGGTTAACCTGTTACAATCACCCAGATTTTATCATTACCTTTTCGTGTCTTGGGTAGTTTGGTAACAAAGTCCATTGTTATCAATTCCCATTTCCAAATTGGCATTTCCAATTGTTGTAACAAGCCTGAGGGTTTCTGATGTTCAGCTTTAACCTGTGAACATGTTAGACATTTAGCAACGTAGCTTGCTACATCCTTCTTCATTCCTATCCACCAGAAATTCTTTCTTAAATCTTTATACATCTTATCACTTCCAGGATGCATTGTATACTTAGTCTTATGGGCTTCTTCTAAAATTCGATTTCGTAGGTCTCTTGGATAGAAATCCAAATCCTTCCCTTATGGAATCTCCAAATTCCATCTGTTCCTTTCTCTAATTCCTTAATCATCCCTTTTAATCCTTCAGCATCGTCCTTGATTGTTGTTTCCTATGTCGGCTTAATTTGCTCATTTAAATCTATCTGCGGGTTTAGTTTAAGAGAGCGTACTCTTTTCGGCTTCTCATGATACTTTCGACTTAAAGCGTCTGCTACTACATTAGCTTTTCCTGCATGATACTGGATATCACAATCATAATCACTACGGATTTCCATCCATCGCCTCTGTCTCATGTTTAATTCCTTTTGTCCAAAGACATATCTTAAACTCTTATGATCTGTGAATACTACGAACTTACTACCGTAAAGATAGTGTCTCCAAATCTTAAGGGCAAAAATTATTGCTCCTAACTCTAGATCATGGGTTGTATTTCTCTTCATGTTTCTTAAGTTGTCTAGAGGCATAAGCAATTAATTTTTGACGTTGCATCAGCACACATCCATATCCTAATTTAGACGTATCACAATAAACTACGAAATCTTCAGCCCCTTCTGGCAAAGCGAGTATTGGTACGTTGGTTAAATTTTGCTTTAAAATTCTGAATGCTTCTTCCTGCTTTGGTCCCCATTCAAACTTAACCGATTTGCAAGTTAGCTTAGTTAACGGGATGGCTATTCTAGAAAAATCTTGAATAAAACGTCTATAATATCCTTCCAATCCAAGAAAACTTTTTACTTCCATTGGTGATTCTGGGACCTTCCATTTGGTAAGTGCTTCGATCTTTGTGGGATCCACATGAATTCCTTCTTGGTTTACCAGATGTCCAAGGAATTGTACTTCTTGTAACCAGAATTCACATTTTGAGAATTTTGCGTAAAGCTTTTCCTTCCTCAGCAATGTTAGGAGTATATGCAAATGTCCTGCGTGATCTTCCTTACTCTTAGAGTAAATTAGAATATCATCTATAAAGACAATTATGAATTTATCCAAGTATGGTTTACATATCATGTTCATCATGTCCATAAATGCAGCTGGGGCATTGGTTAAACCAAATGGCATGACAGTAAATTCATAACGACCGTACCTTGTCCTGAAAGCAGTTTTAGGAATGTCCTCTTCCTGTACTTTCAACTGATGATATCCTGAGCGTAAGTCGATCTTAGAAAAGAATCGAGCTCCTTGGAGTTGGTCAAACAAATCATCAATTCTCGGTAATGGTAACCGATTTTTTATTGTCACTTTGTTCAATTCTCGGTAATCAATGCACATTCGCATTGATCCGTCTTTCTTCTTGACAAATAACACAGATGCTCCCTATGGCGATGAGCTGGGTTGTATGTAACCTTTTTCTAGTAATTCATACAGTTTTCAATTCCTGCATCTCCGCTGGTGCTAGGCGATAGGGTGCTTTGGCAATCGGTGTCGTTCCTGGTATTAGGTGAATTCTAAATTCAACCTCTCGATCTGGCGGTAACCCAGGCAACTCTTCTGGGAAAACATCAAAGAATTCAGATATTACGGGAGTATCTTTTAATTCCTTTTCTTTAGTGTTAATGATTAGGGAAATCATATACACCATTCCTCCTTTCCGTATATAGCTTGCAGTTTTCATTAGAGAGATGAATTTCGTTGACCTTGTCGACTTATCTCCTTTAATTGTGATCCTTTCGCCAAATGGTGCATTTACTTCTACAGACTTTTGATCACATACTATTCGTGCCTGATTGGCTACCAACCTATCCATTCCTAACACGACATCAAATCCGGCAAGATCATTGGAAAAAGGTTAGCAGTAAAATTATGACTTAAAATTCCTATCCTTACCCCTTGCAGGATTTCACTTATTTTGATAGAAGATCCATTTGCCGTTTCTACCAGACAGTCTTGGTGAAGTTTAGTTAATGGTTGATTAAGAAAATTGCAAAAGGAAGTATTGATGAAACTTTGGTTTGCACCAGAGTCAAATAATACTTTTGCATAAACATCATTAACTAAAAACGTATCGGCAATCACATCCGGAATCATCTTGGCTTCCTCGGTGGTCAACACGAACGCTCTGGCAGTCTTCTTGGGTCCTTCGGTTGTTTTTGCTTTATTGTTGGCTGCTGGAGCTAGCTTTGGGCAGTTTGGTTTGATATGACCGGCTTCTCCGCAATTGTAGCACAACCTATTGCTAACTTTCCTTCTGCAGTCTTCTTCCTTATGCCCTGGGAATTTGCAGAAATTGCAGTATGTAGAGCATTTCCCTAAATGTGTCCGTTTGCAGTATTTACACGGGGGTGAAGAAGAACTTGCCCCTTTCCCGCGATTGGAATTACCATAACGTAGTTCCTGGGTGATCTTTTGAGCTAGGTTCCTTTTCTGGTTTTCTTCTTACGTACGTACCCATTCATCTGTCAAAGTGTTTGCTAGCTCTACTGCTTCTTCTATGGTTTGTGGTCTAGCCGCCTTGACTACATGTCTGATCTCACTGATTAATCCCCAGATGTAACAGGAGATTAATACTGGTTCTGGTGAGGCCAGGGTTGGTAGATCGTTGCATATTCAAAGAATGTGGTAGTATATTCCCTTCAATCTACCCCAATCATTCTATGATTTATTAGCAATCTGTTCCTTTTCATTAGCAGACAGAATTTCCTTTCAACTATTTCCTTAAAGTTGTTCCATTCCATACTGTAAACTCTGTCACTTCCTTTAGACTGAAGAATGGTATTCCACCACTCTAAAGCTGCATCTTTAAAAAGATTAGAAGCATACATAACTTTATCTTGATTTGCACATTTACTTATCTTAGGACTTCTTCTGTCTTTTCCATCCAGCACAAGGCTGAAATAGCTCCTTCATTGCCTGAGAATTCTATCGGTTTGCATGATAAGAATTCTTTATAAGAACAACCATGTGAGATGGTTCTTCTTCATTTTGGAATTGGAGCTTAGATTAACAATTCTGATTTCCATTCACGTTGTGATTTGGTTCAGGGGGTACATGTTTATTCCCGTTTATGGAATTATTTTCTGCCGTTTTAATAGCATCGATAATATAGGGCATAGCATCTATGATTCCTTGGGCCACTATGTGTTTGATAGCACTCTTATTCATTTGATTCTCGTTATTATCGTTATTCTAGATTTCCTGATTTACTTCATCTGACATCTGAATTGTAAACATTTATCAGGTATTAATATCACAGAATAAATTAAGTAACAATCACACCAACACAGTGAATCAAAATCATCGAGCATTGCGACTTTTACTCTTTTCATATACATGCATCTAGTACAAACATAACTGGAATTCAAATATTACTAACCTATGCATCGATATATTTATATAGGTAATATTACTTTATGTTTGTTTTAGTTTTTTTTCCTTTCAAAGTAACAAAATAACACACATATTATATATATATATATATATATATATATATATATATATATATATATATATATATATATATATATATATATAATTAAGCTATGGCTTCCTTAAAACGACATTTCCCGCTCGTCATACTTCCAGACGAGCTTCTCTCTGATTTGGCGAATTTGGTTTCCTTCTTCCACTAGTTCATCTCCAAGCTGGCGTAGTTCTTCCACATGTTCCCTGGGTAGTATTGGGGCTAGCACTGGTTCAGGGTAAGGTGGAACTGGTTCTTCATGGGGAATTGGTTTTCTAGCAGGTTCTGAATTGCCCAGTGTTAGCCCACCATTAATCTAAAGGGTGTGGTGCTGGGATTCTAGGTATCTCATTGGGGTTAAAGGCTAGGATTGGAAATTGGTTCCCTGGTTCTGCTCTATAAGTTCATGGGTTGGTTAGGAAACAAGGGAAGTAACGGTGGTTCTAAATTTGCTATTTGGTTGAAATTAGGTTCTCCTCCTACATTTCCAAACATATGAAAATTTGCTTATCCAACTCTTCTTCCCATAAAGGTCTAACTTCTGGGTTGTGGGTGTTTCTCTCAGTTCTAGCTGCTATGGCTTGTTGTTGTGCTTGCCTCATTCTTTTCTTTCTCTCTCCTCGGGCTCTACTAAACCAACCTCTCTTTTTAGGGGGAAAAGGTTTCGCGGATTTGGCTTTGAAAACAAAGATATCTTCGGAATCGACGGTGTAGTCGGTGGTTGGCTGGGATGTTCCTTCATCCATGAGAGAATGAGGTAGGTGACGATAAGCGTCAGAAGTACCCTGATCACTCATACTGTAAACTAAAGAAGTTATTAAAATAACACAAAATAATAATATATACATTTACACAAAGTAAATTCGCAGATATTTCCTAACACAATTGGTTAAAATTTAGGTATTTCAAAAGAACACCTAAATGGCTTAAACCAGTGGCTCTGATACCACCTTCTGTCGCAACCCCCGACCTACCCCGGGAGCGGGAGCCGCAAACCAGTCAAGTGGTACCGGTGTTTGTTAATTGCAGCGAATTAAAACATCAGGATCGTAGTTAGGAAAATATAGGTTTCAAAACACCAAACTTTTATATTAAACAAATGGGGTAGAGCCCAAGTTTCCATTACAACATATTTTTAGGGACAAACCCTAATTTATGGAAAACATAAACTCCTTTTTATTAAGGTAACTTTTATAGCCACTTCTAAGCCTCAGTGCTCTCCAGCTGGCTTGTATTAGCTTCATTAAGTTACCTGAAACGCTTTTAAAACATTTTATCAGCAAGGAATACTGGCGAATCCATCTCAGTTTTATCAAAACAAGTGATTATACTTTACAGTTATTAAGAGCATCCGCATTTAGAATGTTTATATCAACAAAATTACTCAATCAGTACTGTCAATCCTGACTTGTGGGTCATATTACTTTGGGCCCTGTCACCCAACAGTAACGGTTCCTGTCACATTCCCGTGACTATGGACTACAATGTATACAAAACCCCAAATACCTGCAGTAATTGTAGAATACATATACTCAATCATGCTAAGTATAATTAAAACCTTTGAGGTTTTGGTAACATATTTTGACTCACAAAAAGGTTTACAAAAAGAGAATGTACTCGCCTTGAAAACTTGGGTATTCCTACGGAGTTTCTGGTGACAGTTCTTGATTACTTCCTGGAATTTCTATTTAAAACATACATTGCACATGTGTTAATAAATTAACCCAAGTCACTTTAGCCATACAAACGAGACAGAACCCCAACGAACTTACTCAGGCAAAGCCTCGACATGCGTCGGTGGGTCCTAAATCAATCGGTAGGATGCCCATACAACACAAGACAGAACCCCAACGAACTTAGTCAGGCAGAGCCTCGACATGCGTCGGTGGGTCCTAAATCAATCGGTAGGGTAACGAATTAGTGATCGGGGGTTAAGATACTTACAGCGGGCAGCGCTTCGCATGTTTATGGGTTTGGGGGTGTTGCTAGAGAAATGAAGATTCGAGAGAGTATACGATCGAATTGTGCGCTCGAAAGTGAGCAGATTTCTCAGTCCAAGGCCGGGCTTTATATAGGCCAGTTTGGCATCTCCCACGCGTCGCGTGGGATTCCTGGTCACCTCTCGCGTGGCGCCTGTGACACCTATCTAGGCTTGGTTAGCCTCGTAACGAGTATAGGCTTGCCACTTGTCGCAAACGGAGACAGATGTCACCTGACCTCCCCCGCGCATCGCGAGAGACACCCTGGTCTCTGGCACGTGGCGCCTGGGGTGCCCAGGTGGACCCGCCTCGTTTTGCATGCCGTGTCTCGTTTTGCGTGTCCAGTTCATTGTTTATGGTCCGGTTTGGGGTGTTTTGGCGAGTTGTTACATAAACTGATGTTATAACATTTTCAAATATGTATGGGCATTTAAGACTTATCATAGGACATGTTTAACCATCCGATCACACGTTTACGCAAATGACACGTTTAAGTAGCATAAACTACCTTAACGAGTCATAAAACACTTAGGATCCTTTCCAAATCAGAATGTTAAGTTTATTAAATCATATTACATGAGTTCCAACACTCGTTTGGTTTATAAGACTTCATTCTATCTGATCACCCGTTTCGACTAACATAGTTATTTGACACATTAGGAGACACTTGAGCTTTGTTTATCCTCTTGATCAAGGACACATACGCAATCCCAAGTGAGAACATAGTTCCCCTTTTTACGTTTTCAAATGTTTTGGGTGATTCATATGTGCTAAATCATTTTCAATTTTTCAAGAACAAAGTCTATGGTTTATATAAAACAATATGATTTCAATAATGTGGACAACTTGTTGGTGCGTTATCCATGACACGAATGACATTCATTAACTTTGGCCGAGCCGAACAGTAGTATGTTATGGTACCATAGGACTGACAATCCTGTTATCAAACTGTTCACTGGATTTGGTGTAAGTTTGGGTAACGATGATTAACAAATCATTTGTTAATTTGTTAGTCTAGTTAAAGAGACCCTTTGGTTGTCTATTAAAGATACCCTTTGGTGGTATAGTCAACACAGCCTTGAATGTGTGCTATAAAGAACGGCCAAACGTTTTCACAATTAAAACACGGACGATTGGTTTATAACATGGATGATTGATTTATGACATGGACAATTGATTTATAACACAGACGATTTATTGATGACACGGATAATTGGTTTATGACACGTACAACTTGTTTATGACACGAACAAATGGTTTATAACACGGACGATTAGTTTATGGTAAGTGTTTTTGATAACGAGACGTGTCTTGTATGATAAAAGTATGGTGGATATGTCGCCGGTACTTCCTATATATAAGTGCTTTTATCGTATTACATATCGTGGCGTTAACCTAATCACTTGGACAAATATGTTCAAACAATGACACGTAACGATGTTTTACTTAAAGATATAAACCATAAGAAGTTTTCTCATAAATCGATTTACTACTCGGTTTTACAAAAGAAACGTTCTAGTCAAGATTCATGGCTACAAGGTTTTCACAAACTCTAACCAACTTGTTTTAGTTGGTTAATTATCTTGCAATATCAAACACTTCTGATACAAGGTTTTCACTTAATAACTTTTGTAGTCGGACGAGACGTTGCAATATGTATACAAAGCCATGAATTTGACACTCTCACAAAACCTATGTACTCGCCGGCATTTTTATGCTGACTCTCTTTTCACATATGTTTCAGGAGCCAACGTTTGATGATTGATATGCATGCTTCACGTAGGATCGGACACGGGCCTTAGTGACTTAAAACATGAAAGATAATTCATCTATATTATGTTTCTGTTTATTCCAAGATAATGTAAACTCTTAATTCAATAATACAAAACTTTATGTACCATGTGTTGTGAAACAATAGTTCTGTGACATGACTCCCCAACGTTTCCGTCACGGTCTGTTGTTTTACGTGGTCGGGGTGTTACAAAAATTTTGGTATCAGAGCTCATGGTTATAGGGAATTAGGTTATTAGTAATTCTTTGACCTAGACTATAACCTTCCTAGGACCCTAACCCAAGATAATTTGCGTTTAGATTCTTAAAACAATACCATCACCTATCCTTAGGTGATTACCAAAACAAACTCACAAGTTACAAATCCATTTTGAAAATAATCATCTATCCTTAGATGATTTGTTTTAGGCTTTATGCCTTCAAAGTTTTCAAAATCTTGTCAAGGTTTGGGTATTAATAATGTGAACACATGCAATCTGGAAGGGTGGATGCCTGTAACCTGAGTTTTTTGTCTAAGGCTAGAGTGTTCGTACAAATCCACTTAATCGGACTAGTCACTCTTACCTGGGAACTCTTGGGTGAGTGACCACTTATAGGCTAAAGCATGTCTTCGTGATACATTATAAAGACTCATTTACTTTGATTAGTCACCGTGTGTCATTTGTTTATTTTTAAGTAATGAACAATGACCACCATCCTTATATTTCGTCGATATTTTAAACGCCCCTCTTGATTTTCCAATGCCAGTCTCACATATCTTTCCTAATGTTTTCTTTTAGAATGCGTCCTTGACGTAATACAACTCAAGCTGCCGATATGGCAGCTATGATCGCTCAACAAATTGCTGCAGTACTCCCAAACCTCGTAACCTAGTTAAATCAAGCAAACAACAACAACAATAACAATAACAATGCACCCGCTCCGTGCAACTATAAACAATTCAACTCGGCTAAACCACTCAAGTTTACTGGGTCTGAAGGAGCTTGGCTCCTGCAATGGTTTGAGAGTCTCGAAAGCACATTTAGACGTGTTCAATGCCCGAATGAGCGAAAGGTTGAGTTTGCATCGAGTGTATTCCAGAAAAGAGCACTCACATTGTGGAACGGTGTGATGAGAGATAGGGGTGCCGATGTGGCAAGGGCACAAACTTGGGAAGAGCTTTGAGCTCTAATGATGAAAGAATTCTGCCCACATCACGAACAACGGCACTCGAGAATGAGTTCCACGATACTTAACAAGATAGTGGAGAGCATCGTGCCTACACTAACAGATACGAGGAACTGAGCTTGCTATGTCCCACCATGGTCACCCGAAGCAATTGTAGGTAACGTCCCCTGACCACAACATTTTACTGTACAACCCTACACCGTTGACAGCTACGAATTGCTGCACCTGACTGAGTCTCAGGTCAGGAAGGGGAAACTGTTTCGCAAGGGCGACAAGAAACAGGCAGCCAAAACCACTCAATAGAAAACCAAGGAAAACAAAGCCAAGCCTTCCAAAAAGTAGAGGAAGTGTAAGGCTTCACAAAACTTTGCGGTTGTGGCTCAACCCAATCAAGCTCCCCAAAACCAACTAGCTCAGCCTACTGCAAGGAAACCCTATGCTGCTGCTGCACCATTGTGCAACTGGTGCAATGGTCATCACCAAGTTCACCAACAGTGCCGCCAATGCACCTCATGCGGAAGATTCAGAAACATAGCCAATGTTTGTCATTTTGTCCAAAACCAAACTGTTCAGAACCTTGTTCAACCCCAAGCCAACCATGTTAGACCTCCTTTTCCACCTGGTTCTTGCTACAACTGTGGCCCGAGATGGGTCACTTTAGAAACAACTGCCCAAAACTGGCAAACGCAAATGCAAATGCGAATCCAGTCTGTAGACGCGCATTCAACATCAATGCCAATGAGGCTCGTGCTGATAACGAAGTCGTTAACAGTACGTTCCTTGTTAACAATCATCCTTCTTCTGTTCTTTTTATTCGGGTGCCGATAGAAGCTTTGTATCACTAGCCTTTGAACCTTTGCTTTCGATGCCTAGAACTAAACTAGGAAAGCCCTTGATAGTCGAAATAGCTTATGGCGAACCTCTTGTACTCAATTCCATTATTCGTAATTGCCAGTTGAACCTCAATAACCATCTTTTTCCTATTGACCTCACGCCAATGCAACTCGGGAGTTTTGACATCATCATAGGAATGGATTGGTTAACCAAACATCATGCTGAAGTATTTGTTTTGACAAGATAGCTCGTATACCTCTTCCATCTGGCAAATCCTAGAAATTCATGGAGAGAAACCCTCTAGTAGCCGAAAACTCTTGATATGTACCCAAGCCCAAAAATACCTACGAAAGAATTATGTGGCCTTTTTGACACATATCGTAGAAGAGAAAGGCAAGGGCAAAACTATTCAGGACATCCCTGTTGTTCAGGATTATCCTGAGGTCTTTCCTGAAGAGCTACCTGGTTTACCCCCAACACGTCAAGTTGAGTCCCGTATTGATCTCGTACCTGGTGCCAACCCTATAGCCAAATCTCCTTACCGATCTTGTACCATCTGAGATGCAAGAGTTATCGAAACAAATCCAAGTGTTATCAGACAAAGGATTCATTCGTCCGAGCTTTTCACCTTGGGGAGCTCATGTCCTATTCGTGAAAAAGAAGGATGGATCTTTCCGCATGTGTATCGATTACCGGGAGCTCAACAAACTAACGATCAAAATCGATATCCCTTACCTCGTATTGATGATCTCTTTTATCAACTACAAGGTGCTACCTGTTTCTCCAAGATCGATCTACGTTCTGGGTATCATCAGCTTCGTGTACTTGAAGAAGATATTCCCAAGACTGCATTCCGCACTCGATACGGCCATTACGAGTTCACTGTGATGCCTTTTGGTTTGACAAATGCTCCTGCCAAAATTAATGGACTTAATGAATTGGGTTTGTAAACCTTATTTAGACAAGTTCATCATTGTTTTCATCGACAATATCCTCATTTATTCTAGATCTCAAGCCGAACACGAACAACATCTCCGTCTAACGACGAACTCCTAAAGAAAGAACAACTATATGCCAAATTCTCCAAGTGTGAATTTTGGCTAAAAGAAGTTCAATTCTTAGGACACATAGTCAATGAGCAAGGTATACATGTGGATCCTTCCAAAATCACTGCGATTAAGGATTGGAACACACCCACTACTCCTACCGAAGTTCGTTCAATTCTTGGTCTAGCTGGCTATTATCGCCGCTTCATCGTAAACTTCTCCAAGATTACAGTTCCCCTTACTGTTCTAACTCAAAAGAATAAAACATTTGAGTGGGGACCTAAACAAGAAGAAGCTTTTCAGACCCTGAAAAAAGCACTGCGATGCCCCTATTCTATCTTTACCCAATGGCATTTTGTTGTCTATTGTGATCGCATCGAATCTAACCTTGGTTGTGTTCTCATGCAACGAGATAAAGTCATAGCCTATGCATCAAGACAATTGAAAATCCACGAGAAGAACTACACAACTCGTGATCTTGAGTTAGGTACTGTAGTTTTTGCTCTCAAGATTTGGAGACCCTACCTTTATGGTACGAAGTGTGTTGTTTTCAGGACCAAAAAGTCTCCGACACATATTCAATCAGAAGGAGCTAAACATGAGACATCGACGTTGGGTCGAACTCTTGAACGACTACGACTTCGAGATTCACTACCATCCTGGTAAGGCGAATGTCGTGGCTGATGCGCTTAGTCGTAAGGAACATGTCAAGATTCATTGTGTTCAAATTCAATATGATATCCAAACACGTATCCTTCAAGCACAACGTACATGTGTAACCCAAAGCTTGTTGAAAAATTAGCTGCCTTTAAATCTAGAACTTCAACTCGAAATGAAAGACAATGGATTACTCTGTTACATGAACCGTTTGTGGGTTCCAAGTCAAGAAAATCTCTGCACCTTATTGATGGACGAAGCTCATAAGTCTCGTTATTCAATCCATCCTGGTGCAGGAAAATGTACAAGGATCTTCGTATCCATTATTGGTGGCCGGGTATGAAGAAGAACATTGCCTTGTATGTGTCTAAATGCCTAGCTTGTCTTAAAGTCAAGGCTGAACATCAACGCCCATCTGGTTTACTTGAACAACCAACCAGAAATACCGGTATGAAGTGGGAGAACATTGCGATGGATCTCATCACTAAACTACTGCGCACACCAAGAGGTCACGATGCCATTTGGGTAGTCGTTGATCGTCTAACAAAGTCAGCACACTTTTTGCCGATTCGTGAGGATTTCTCTGCTGACAAACTTGCTAAGATCTATGTTGATGAGATTGTATTTCGTCATGGTGTTCCTTTGGACATCATATCTGACCGAGATGCTCGATTCTCATCTCACTTTTGGAAGACCATGCAATCTGCCATGGGAACTAAACTCAATCTGAGCACTGCTTATCATCCTCAAACAGATGGACAATCAGAAAGGACAATTCAAAAACTGGAGGATATGCTTAGAGCCTGTGTGATCGATTTTGGTGGTAGTTGGGATTCGCATCTACCGCTGATCGAATTCTCCTACAACAATAGTTATCACGCCAGCATCAACATGGCGCCTTTCGAAGCTCTATACGGTCAAAAATGCCGTTCACCTGTCTGTTGGAATGAAGTTGGTGAATCTCAGTTCACCGGACCTGAACTCATTCAAGACACAACAGACAAAGTCAAGAAAATTCATGATAACCTTTTGACAGCTAGAAGTCGTCAAAAGAGTTATGCGGACAAACGACGCAATCCCTTGGAATTCCAAGTTGGTGACCACGTCCTACTCAAGGTATCCCCTTGGAAAGGTGTGGTTATATTTGGAAAGAAAGGAAAACTTGCATCACATATGTTGGACCATTCAAAATCGTTGAGATAATCGGAAAGGTGGCCTACCGACTTGAGCTATCTCCTGAACTTGGGAATATTCACCCAACATTCCACGTGTCCAATTTGAAAAAGTGTTTAGACGATACAAACCTCCACATTCCCCTTGGCGAAATTCAGTTGATGACACTGCAATTTGTCGAGAAACTTGTGGAGATAATGGACCGTGAAGTCAAGAAACTCAAGCGTAGACGAATACCGATAGTTAAAGTTCGCTGGTAATCCAAACGCGGCCTAGAATTTACTTGGGACGAGGGATCAAATGAAAGCGAAATACCCACATCTTTTTTCACAAGTTTTCTCTATTTAAATTTCAGGACGAAATTTCCTAAAGTAGGGGAGACTGTGACATTTGTGCCGATTCGATCATTGTACAATTCTGAACAAGTTCATAATCAAGGAAACCTTGTGTTTTATTTCCAAGATTTGTATAAATTTATGACATTCGTGCATTTTCAATCTTTGTTCAATTTTGATCCTTCAAACCTTTTCTGGAAGTAAAATCGTAAACCGTTACGTAAATGTAGTCAATTTAACGCGACATACACTCCGGGACAAGGACATAAGCTAAACATGCCCTAAATACCCTTTAAATAACTTATAAATAAGTTTTGAAGGGTTAGGTATGGCAAAAACATGCTTATTAGAGCTCAGGGACATTTGCCACAAACTGCGAAAGTCTGCCGATTCTCGTATTTTTTAATACGAACCAAATATACAAATCCAAATATTTTTTTAATCAATAAAATCATGTATTTTATTTATAAGAATGCAAAAATACAATTGTTGCGCAATTTCGGTCATTTTCGTGTACGTTATAGCGTTCGTCGTAATTAAGCGAAAAACACAATCGTACAACCGAACGAACCGACATCCATGACATTTCCGGGCATATTTCAAGTCCGCTATGCTTTAACATCCTTATAAAGCCTGAAACTTTGGTTAACGGGTGTTAAAAGTGGCAAAACGTGACGAAAGCAAGTCCAGGGGCCAAAACTGTTAACTTTTCAAACTTGCTGCCAGCACAAGGGCTTACGGACCGTAAGCCTATGCCCATACGCTCCGTAAGGACCTCCCAGTGCAGCAATTTTGACGGCCAGCTGCTTTCTTTGCTTAGTGACCAAGTTGTGTGATGATCAAGCCTTTTAATTTGGTTCTAACACTTGTTGCAATCCTATTAATCCTTGGAGAACACTCATGACACTTGGATTGATCCTAGAGCTTCAAATTCAATATAAATAGCCAAGGATTCATGCCCTTCAAACTTGCACCTTCAATCTTTCTTTCTCTCTTCTATTGGAGCTTGTTTCCAGCTGATTGGAAGCCTCCTACTGAGCTCTTAAGTGTTCCTTAACACAATAAGTGTTCACTCCTAGTCTATTTCATTTCTTTTAGCTATTTTGAGCTAAAAGTCAAACAGTTTGACTTTCTGTTGCTTTCGTTCTGACATTTCTGGTCAAGTATGAGTTCAATTGAACTTTGCAATGTGATCATAATCACGAAGGTTATAATCCCTAACGATTGCACCTTCTGATAACCACGTTTGCTAGTCGAAGTGACGAGTCAAAGTTTCGGTCAAAAATGCACATTATCTGCATTTTATGACGGAATTATTTTCGAGTATCAAAACACTAAGTTTTGATACCAAATCAGTTTTGCAACTTAGTTAGACATGTTTTGACATGTCTAACTCGTCACTTCTAGTTTAGTGCTTATTTAGGGTCGTAAGTCGAGCGGTCTTGACCATCGCTTTGACTATCGAATCCGACCTGTTTGGTCGATCTTAGGATCCGACTAAACACATGTATGTGACCATAGTTGCATAGGAAATAACCTACTGAGGTTATACCTTTTGGTCACGTCGTTTGGTTAGTGTTATGGACAAGTCCTTTTATGATCTTTAAAAAAATGACCAAAATGCCCTTTTTTGCACATAAATTCATTTTAAGTGTATGTAACCGAACTTTTGACATATAAACTGATTTTATAACATTTTCAAACATGTATGGACATTTAACACTTATCCTAGACATGTTTAACCATCCGATCACATGTTTACGCAAATGACATGTTAAAGTAGCATAAACTACCTTAACAAGTCATAACAGGTCAAAAGCACTTAGGATCCTTTCCAAATCAGAATGTTAAGTTTATTGAACCATATGACATGAGTTCCAACGCACGTTTGGTTTATAAGACTTCATTTATCCGATCTCCCGTTTACACTAACATAGTTATCCGACACATTAGGACGCACTTGAGCTTTGTTTATCCTCTTGATCTAGGACACATACGCAATCCCAAGTGAGTACATAGTTCCCCTCTTTTACATTTTCAAATGTTTTGGGGTGATTCATATGTGCTAAATCGTTATCAAGAACAAAGTCTATGGTTTATATAAAACAATACAATTTCAATAATGTGGACAACTTGTTGGTGCGTTATCCATGACACGAATGACATTCATTAACTTTGCCCGAGCCGAACAGTAGTATGTTATGGTACCATTGGATTTGGTGGAAGTTTGGGTAGCGACAGAAACTGCATCTGATTAACAAATCATTTGTTGATTTGTTAGTCTAGTTAAAGAGACCCTTTGGTGGTCTATTAAAGATACCCTTTGTTGGTATAGTCAATACATGCTTGAATGTGTTCATTAAAGAACGACCAAAAGTTTTCACAATTAAAACACATACGATTGGTTTATAACACGGACGATTGATTTATGACACGGACAACTGGTTTATAACACGAACGATTTATTGATGACACGAACAGTTGGTTTATGACACGTACAATTTGTTTATAACATGAACAAATGGTTTATAACACTACGATTGGTTTATGGTAAGCGATTTTGATAACAAGATGTGTGTAATATGATAAAAGCATGGTGGATAAGCCGTTGTACTTCCTATATATAAGTTCTTTTATCGTATTACATATCGTGGCGTTATGCTAATCACTTGGACAAATGTTTTCAAACAATGACACGTAACTATTTTTCACATAAGGATATAAACCATACGAAGTTTTCTCATAAATCGATTTACTATCGGTTTTACAAAAGAAACGTTTTGGTCAACATTCATGGCTACAAGGTTTTCACAAACTCTAACCAACTTGTTTTAGTTAGTTAATTATATTGCAATATCAAACACCTTTGATACAAGGTTTCACTTAACAAATTTTGTAGTCGGACGAGACTTGCAATATGTATACAAAGCCATGAATTTGACACACTCACAAAACCTATGTACTCACCGGCATTTTTATGCTGACTCTCTTTTCACATATGTTTCAGGAGCCAATGTTTGATGATTGAAATGCATGCTTCACGTAGGATCGGACACGGGCCTTAGTGACTTAAACATGAAAGACAATTCATCTATAGTTTGTTTTTGTTTATTCCAAGATAATGTAAACACTTAATTCAATAATACAAAACTTTATGTACCATGTGTTGTGAAATAATAGTTCTGTGACATGACTCCCCGATGTTTCCATTGCGGTTTGTTGTTTTACGCATTCGGGGTGTTAATACAACCGGTTCATTCACGACTGCGTCCTCGTTCAACACAAGAACGGGATAACAACCGTGAAGAAGAAGAAGAGGAAGGCGATAGTGTGAGTGTTTTTAGTCGATTACAGAAGGATCATGCTGATTATAAACCTAGGTCCCACGTGGTTTATAATCCAAAGGCTGAGCACGATTATACTTTGGTATATCGGCCAGCTGAAGCTGCGGAACAATCCAAATTCGTAAAAGAGATAGCACTAGCTCCGCTTGAACATGCGAAGCTACCATCCAACATGGGGAAATTCAACGGAATGTCAGATCCTGACGATCATATGCGCTTGTTCACTAGCGCATGCCTTATTGGTGGATGGACACTACCTATGTGGTGTCATCTGTTTGTTCAGACTCTTAAGTGTGCTGCGGGCTTATAGTTTGATAACCTATCGACATGTAAACTTACTACCTTGAATGATCTTAAGGACAAATTCCTAACTCATTTTAGCCAGCAACGACGATATGTCAAAGATTCCTCAGATGTTATCAACATCTGGCAGAGAGATGACGAGAGTTTGGAAGATTTTATTACTCGATATAATTAGGAACTCCTTGAGATTGGAGATGTGCATGAAGATTTAATCCGCGCACAGTTTAAGTATGTTGTGCGATGCGACGAAATGATTAAGGTTTTATCAGGAAGCGTGGGTCTTCTGAAAAGTTGGGAAAACTTATGGCGGCAACCAAGGTTTACACGCAGACCGAACGCAACCTAAGGGGCCGTTTGTTTACCTCTTGATGAGGCTCTGAATGGTTCATACCTCTTACTGATTCAGCACTTAATGGTTCAGACTGTTTGTTTCGCGAGCAAATGGCTGAATGGTTAAGACATTTGCCTCTGAATGGTTAAGCATTATACTAAAGTCTGAATGGTTAAGACCTCTAATCTGAATTGGTTAGACAATTGCCTCTTAATGGTTAAACATTACACTGGCTCTTAATGGTTCAGACCTCTTACTGGTTAAGCACTTAATGGTTCAGACCTCTTAATGGTTCAGCACTTAACCATTCAGAAGTTGACAAACAACCCCTAAGTTCTAATAGACCACCTTTGCCTCAGTATCGTCCACAAGATATGAGCAGAAATAATGGTCGTAGGAACAAGAAAAATCGGAAGGATTCGAATCAGAGTTCTTTTTCTCCTTATTTGTCACACCCCGACCCGCAGCGGAAAAGGTGATCGAGGCATGATTGGGTTATCATCAAAGCTCATGACATTTATTATAACGTTTCATATTCATTAATACATTTTAATGGGAAATATGCAATGATAATTACATCATGTCCTAAACATCAATCTAGGCTTCATTGTTTTCTTCTAAGGCATTTCCTATGTTTTCCTTGCTTCATCCAGTTCACCTGTATCATGTGTAAAAATGGTTTTTGGATCAACAAAAAGTTGGCGAGTGAATCCTATGAAAAACATGTGAACAAGTTTATTTAATTGATTATAAAATAAAGTGCACAACCACACATAAGTAAAAATAGATGTAAACTTATTCACCAATCAATTAATATTAAATAATGCACACATGAACAATAATGGATCGTTTTGAGGCACGCGTTGCTCAACTCGTCTCTCACGAGGAACTGATGGGCCTAATGAATGATTTGCATATACTTGACAATATGAAATACAAATCTACAAACAATATAAACTAAATAATACACACACGAACAATAATGGATTTGTTTTGAGGCACGCGTTGCTCAACTCGTCTCCCACGAGGAACTGATGGGCCTAATGAATGAATTGCATATAAACTGACCAAATGAAATACATAACTACAAGCAATTTATACAATCTAAGTTTAGATCACAATATGGTATGGCATAAGTTTAAATAAACGAGTTAATTTTAGTGACACATGACACACCCCAAAACGTGTAATTAAAAAGGGGAGTTGTAAGATTCACTCACATTGGGTGCGTTCGGTTGATGATGTTGAATGCGCACGAAGTTGGTTTTAACCACGAGTGAAACTAACCTAGATAATAACATAATGGTTTGGTAAATAAGGAGATTTTATTAATCAATTTTAGTAGAATGATTGGATTTGTTTTTTGTGAATTTAAGGCTATTTTCTAACCTGAAAAATGTTATTTTTAAGTATTTTTAATTGATTTTTAAATAAAATAAATAAATAAAAATAATAAAAAAAGTTGACTTTTCACGAAAGTTAACCGTTGACCGTTGACTTGTTGACCTGTTGACCGGTCAGGCTGTGAAATTGTTTGCGCCGGGTGAGGCTCGAACCCGAGACCTCCCGTTCGCGTGCACGCAGCTCTACCAACTGAGCTACGTGTCTAACCCGAAATATTTCTGTTTTTAATTATATTTATATACTAATTGAATTAAACTGAAAATCATTTATATTTAAAAACGATTTAATGCGTCGAACCGGTGCTCTCCACCGGTCTCGAACCCGGGACCTGCGGGTTGAGTTAACACACAGTCCACCGCTGGACTGTGTGTCTAACTTGTTAAATAATCTGATTTTTATTATACTTATATACAAACTAAATATTTTCATTTATGTCTTAAATAAAAAGTTTGATAATTGTCGGATCGTTGTGGTAGTCCGGACTCGAACTCGTGACCTGTGATTAAACATTCACACAGTCCACCACTGGACTGTGTGTCTATCTTGGTTATTATTCCGGTTTTTATTAAACTTAACATCTATGCGAAATGAATCCGGTTCAGTAATAAAAAGGAACATTTTTATTAAGGCGAGTATGCGTGGGACATGTATCGAACTCGAGACGTAAGCGTGTTTAATGTGCACACAGTCCACCGCTGGACTGTGTGTCTAACTCGAGTTATATCTTGATTTAAATTAAACTTACATACTATTGAAACTTCGTCTTCTTCGTTAATCTTAACCAGAAACGGTGACTGACTGGTTCAACGATTTTAATCATGTTCTTTAGTGTGTTATGATTAATTACAGGTGAGATAAATAAAAAGAATGAAAGATTAAGCGTAAGGTATACCGAACTAGACTCCTCTGTTTCTCCGGCAGAACTCCGGTGACAGCAAATGATTCAGGCGACGTGTGTCTTGCGGCAGAGGGTCTTCAGCGAGCTTGAGATGGATGTGAGTGGCTTCGGTATAAGTTCTGGGTGTTCAGTAAGGCTTAGAAGTGAAGGGCTCGGTTTTCCGGCGAGGTGCAGAACTTTTCCGGCGAGTGGAATTACGTCGGGTAAAGGTGTGATTGTGAGCGAAAAAGCTATCAGAGGTTTGAGGAGGTATTTATAGGGCAGAACATCGACGTATTTAGTCCGATTTCCGTCTTGATTCGTCGGTTAAAGATTTTCCGGCGGTTATAACTTGTGTCGCGGACTCAGGCGTCGGTTATAACCGATGTTGAGGTTTAATGTTTACGTTAAGAACAAAAGAAACCGTCCAGTCTCGCGAGATAGCCGGGATTTCCGACGACTGTAATTGGGAGCGTCGATTTTGAATTCGATATTCATGTTATGAATTAATTGTCTTCAATATTGAACAAGAAATACAAGTGGCGCAATGGTTGAACGGCTGTGTGTTAATGCTTTGTTGACCAGATTGACTCGGCTGACCCGGGTTCGAAACCCGGCAGCCTTCTTTTATTTTTAAACCACTAATTTTAATACTTTTTCAAAAATAAATTATATATTCCAATATACTTATTAATTATGTATCGTTTAAAATTATTTTGGGCATTAAATACGCCACGAAATTTTTAACTGATTGTTCGGTTATTAAACGGAGCAGGTTTGGTAAATCCGGTTTTTGACGGATGTTACAGTATCCCCTGCTTTTTAGAAATTTCGTCCCGAAATTTAAGTAGTGATATATTTGACTAAAAATGATGGTGTTTAGTTTGACAGTTACATGCTTAGAAAAAGAGTAAGAGTTTAAGTTTTTGTTTGAGGCGGTAACGTCCCTTGTAAGGGTTAAGTACCCTGTTACAGGAATCCCTTTTTGTTGCCTACGGTAAAAATATTGATAAACAGAGTTGATTTGCTAACTATGATATCATGCGTAAGAGTTTTGATATGTTGGGAAGGATATGGTTATATCCTAAAGCAAAACTTCTAATACTACAACCTATATGAAACTTCTCATAACCGTCTAACAATACCTCTGATCCTTTGACAAGAATACTTATATATAGGAAGTACCAGCGGCGTATCCACCATATTCTTGTCAAATTTTCATTGGTTTTATCAGTAAGTTATGATTGGTTCTATGATATGACTCTAGAACATAAATAAACGCTACAACCAATGTACCAAGAAATTACTAAATCCTACATAGAACTTCTCATAACCGTCTAACAATGCCTCTGATCCTTTGACAAGAATACTTATATATAGGAAGTACCAGCGGCGTATCCACCATATTCTAGTCAAATTTTCATTGGTTTTATCAGTAAGTTATGATTGGTTCTATGATATAACTCTAGAACATAAAAAAACACAACAACCAATATTTGAGTCCAGATTCTGATAGCATACATGTTTGAATGGTGACAGTTCCTCTCTCATTTGTTATGATGGAGAGGTTAGTTTATGTAGAAATGGAACACAATCCAATTTCTTTAAATGGCGAGATGATATAAATGTAACACAAATTTCAACCAAGACAATACTAAATCCTACATGGAACTTCTCATAACCGCCTGATAATGCCTCTGATCCTTTGACAAGAATACTTATATATAGGAAGTACCAGCGGCGTATCCACCATATTCTCGTCAAATTTTCGTTGGTTTTATCCGCAAGTTACGATTAGTTACCAAGAAATTACTAAATCCTACATAGAACTTCTCATAACCGCCTGACAATGCCTCTGATTCTTTGACAAGAATACTTATATATAGGAAGTACCAGCGGCGTATCCACCATATTCTTGTCAAATTTTTCATTGGTTTTATCAGTAAGTTATGATTGGTTCTATGATGTAACTCTAAAACATAAACAACACAACAACCACAGCTTGAGTCTAAATTCTGAAAGTATACATGTTTGAATGATGACAGTACCTCTCTCGTTTGTTATGATGGAGAGGTTAGTCATTGTGGAAGTGAGACATAGCTCAACTTCTATAAATGATGAAATTGAATACACTGAAATGTATGATGAACAAACTTCAACCAAAACATACTAAATCCTACATGGAACCTCTCATAACCGCCTGATAATGCCTCCGATCCTTTGACAAAAATACTTATATATAGGAAGTACCAGCGGCGTATCCACCATATTCTTGTCAAATTCTCGTTGGCTTTATCCTTAAGTTATGATTGGTTCTATGTGATTCTAAAACATAAAGAAAAACATAAAACTAAACGATAGGAGTTGAATCTTGATTTTCAGTGAAGAGGACTAGTTGGGTGGTTTCGTTTGGGCCGTCATTATCTTCGACAGGATTGGCGTTGCTGTTGAAAACTCTTCCTCTTGCTGGTGGCCTAGTGGTTGGGTTTTCTTGATTTACTTGGTTAACTGGGTTTGATTGAGCTTGAGTGTTGATGATGTTAACCAATCGAGGGCACGTGTTTCTAAAGTGGGTAGGGTCGCCACAATTGAAACAAGCTCGAACATATGGGAACATGGGGTATTGAGGTTGATGATAGGTTTGGATCATGTTTTGAGTAGGGGGAGAGATTTGGTTTTGAGGGGTGCGACAAACCTTGCTCAAATGACCATAGCATCCACAATTCGTACATAGTCGACAAGGTAAGGTAGATGGATGGTGATAAAAACAGGTGTTGCATCGAGGGTGAGGTCCAAGGTATGGTTTCTTAATTGGGTAAGTTGAGTTGGGTGCTACTTGAGTGATTGGGATAGCTTGGATGGGTATGGCTTGTAAAACTGGTTTATTACGTTGGGTAGTAGCGAAAAGTTGCCCGTCTCTGTTTCTCTTAAAAGTGGGTTGAGAAGGGGATTCGGTTTGGGTGGAGTTTGAAGTTTCAGTCGATGCCTTATCCTTCTTCTTCTCCTCCTTGAAGTCTTTGTTCTGGATTCGGTTTTCGGTGAGCTCTGTAGCTAACTCCATAGCTGCTTCCAAAGTTGCAGGCGTGGTACTTATTACAGAGTCTTGAATCTTTGACGGAAGACCTCGAATGTAGTGCTCGATCAAACGGTAGAGGGGAGTGAACAAGTTGGGAACCATTTGATTTAACTCGAGGAATCTTTTGTTGTATGTGGTGTGGTCGCCTTCCTTTTGCTTCAACGAATAGAACTCGTCTTCTAATTTCTTGATTTCGCTCCTCGGGCAAAACCGTCTTGTCATGATTTCCTTCAACTCTTCCCAAGTCAAAGTCATAGCATCTTCAACGCCTCGTTTGGCCTTCTCTGTATTCCACCAAGTAAGTGCTATTCCATATAAACGACCGGTAGCATAACGCACCTTGCGAGCATCGGGGCAATCGCAATTTAGAAAAGTGTTCTCCATTTCTTCAAACCAATGGAGGAGAGCGGTGACACCTTCAGTCCCTTCGTATTTTGGAGGGTCGCAGGATTTGAAATGCTTGTAGGTGCATTTAGTGGTAATTGGGGGAGGATTGACAACATTTTGATCTTCTTGGGGGTAAGTGCTTGTTGGACTTGGATTACAATGTCGGGTATTACGGCAGCCATTTGTTGAGCGATTAGGGCAGCCATGCGCTCGCGGGCTTTTCCTGCTCTCATCTTCCTACGGGCGAGGCTAGAAGACATCTACAAGGAATACGCATCATGAGTATGAGTTGGATGTTTTTGGGATCATGGGTCGTATTTAGGAATGAACATTCATAAAATAATTATAGAAAAATAAATCTACTACATCCATAGGATGTCTTGGGCTTTGCTCGTCATTAGGCCCTACATGCCGCCATACTTCACCTTCGTAATCATGTGGGCCCCCATGAATACCGGGTTTTTCATATGGTTCACATGTGTTAGCCTGGTTACGTGCACTAAAACCCGGAGAAAATCGAGAAATATGTATATAACGTATGATATTCGGAATGTGTCCAGGTGTAGACACGGTGACACCTCAAGTGGGTTAGTTCGAATGACGTTTGGTGTGGCATGCTTTGGCCTAATAGGTCCTTCGTACTCTCATCGTTAGTCCCCAGGTAGGCAAACTGGTCCGTTATATTGGATTTATACGAATGCCAACCTAGACAGGACGTTCCGACTACCGGTACTTGTACCCTTCCAGTTACTACATGCCCGTCGCAGAACTTACTTTGATGAGATTTGAAAATTGCAACAAAATCTTTGAATAACAAAAGTATGAAGATGATTTGAATATATGAACATTGAAATATGTATGATGAATGTGTATGTAAGTATGTATGTTTGACTGTAAGTATAAACAAATATGAAACAAATAAATATCATAAGTTTGTATGTAACCACCTAAACAATTAAAATTTAGGCAAACTATAGTATAGGCTCTAAGGGTCTAATAACCTATCCTATATCCCTATAATCATGGCTCTGATACCAATCTGTCACACCCCGACCCGCAGCGGAAAAGGTGATCGAGGCATGATTGAGTTATCATCAAAGCTCATGACATTTATTATAAAGATTCATATTCATTAATACATTTTAGTGGGAAATATACAATCATAATTACATCATGTCCTAAACATCAATCTAGGCTTCATTGTTTTCTTCTAAGGCATTTCCTATGTTTTCCTTGCTTCATCCAGTTC
Organism: Scalesia atractyloides; assembly: GCA_947069175.1. NCBI lineage: Eukaryota > Viridiplantae > Streptophyta > Magnoliopsida > Asterales > Asteraceae > Scalesia > Scalesia atractyloides. The sequence goes on from CAMTDV010000025.1 coordinate 66,958,183, forward strand.
ACCTGTATCATGTGTAAGAATGGTTTTTGGATCAACAAAAAGTTGGCGAGTGAATCCTATGAAAAACATTTGAACAAGTTTATTTAATTGATTATAAAATATAGTGCACAACCACACATGAGTAAAAATAGATGTAAACTTATTCACCAATCAATTAATATTAAATAATGCACACATGAACAATAATGGATCGTTTTGAGGCACGCGTTGCTCAACTCGTCTCTCACGAGGAACTGATGGGCCTAATGAATGATTTGCATATACTTGACAATATGAAATACAAATCTACAAAAAATATAAACTAAATAATACACACACGAACAATAATGGATTTGTTTTGAGGCACGCGTTGCTCAACTCGTCTCCCACGAGGAACTGATGGGCCTATTGAATGAATGGCATATAAACTGACCAAATGAAATACATAACTACAAGCAATTTATACAATCTTAGTTTAGATCACAATATGGTATGGCACAAGTTTAAATAAACGAGTTAATTTTAGTGACACATGACACACCCCAAAACGTGTATTAAAAAGGGAGTTGTAAGATTCACTCACATTGGGTGCGTTCGGTTGATGATGTTGAATGCGCACGAAGTTGGTTTTAACCACGAGTGAAACTAACCTAGATAATAACATAATGGTTTGGTAAATAAGGAGATTTTATTAATCAATTTTAGTGGAATGATTGGATTTGTTTTTTGTGAATTTAAGGCTATTTTCTAACCTGAAAAATGTTATTTTTAAGTATTTTTAATTGATTTTTAAATAAAATAAATAAATAAAAATAATAAAAAAAGTTGACTTTTCACGAAAGTTAACCGTTGACCGTTGACTTGTTGACCGGTCAGGCTGTGAAATTGTTTGCGCCGGGTGAGGCTCGACCCGAGACCTCCCGTTCGCGTGCACGCAGCTCTACCAACTGAGCTACGTGTCTAACCCGAAATATTTATGTTTTTAATTATATTTATATACTAATTGAATTAAACTGAAAATCATTTATTTTTAAAAAACGATTTAATGCGTCGAACCGGTGCTCTCCACAGGTCTCGAACCCGGGACCTGTGGGTTGAGTTAACACACAGTCCACCGCTGGACTGTGTGTCTAACTTGTTAAATAATCTGATTTTTATTATACTTATATACAAACTAAATATTTTCATTTCTGTCTTAAATAAAAAGTTTGATAATTGTCCAGATCGTTGTGGTAGTCCGGACTCGAACTCGTGACCTGTGATTAAACATTCACACAGTCCACCACTGGACTGTGTGTCTATCTTGGTTATTATTCCGGTTTTTATTAAACTTAACATCTATGCGAAATGAATCCGGTTCAGTAATAAAAAGGAACATTTTTATTAAGGCGAGTATGCGTGGGACATGTATCGAACTCGAGACGTAAGCGTGTTTAATGTGCACACAGTCCACCGCTGGACTGTGTGTCTAACCCGAGTTATATCTTGATTTAAATTAAACTTATATACTATTGAAACTTCGTCTTCTTCGTTAATCTTAACCAGAAACGGTGACTGACTGGTTCAACGATTTTAATCATGTTCTTTAGTGTGTTATGATTAATTACAGGTGAGATAAATAAAAAGAATGAAAGATTAAGCGTAAGGTATACCGAACTGGACTCCTCTGTTTCTCCGGCAGAACTCCGGTGACAGCAAATGATTCCGGCGACGTGTGTCTTGCGGCAGAGGGTCTTCAGCGAGCTTGAGATGGATGTGAGTGGCTTCGGTATAAGTTCCGGGTGTTCAGTAAGGCTCAGAAGTGAAGGGCTCGGTTTTCCGGCGAGGTGCAGAACTTTCTCGGCGAGTGGAATTACGTCGGGTAAAGATGTGATTGTGAGCGAAAAAGCTAGCAGAGGTTTGAGGAGGTATTTATAGGGCAGAACATCGACGTATTTAGTCCGATTTCCGTCTTGATTCGTCGATTAAAGATTTTCCGGCGGTTATAACTTGTGTCGCGGACTCAGGCGTCGGTTATAACCGATGTTGAGGTTTAATGTTTACGTTAAGAACAAAAGAAACCGTCCATTCTCGCGAGATAGCCGGGATTTCCGACGACTGCAATTGGGCGCGTCGATTTTGAATTCGATATTCATGTTATGAATTAATTGTCTTCAATATTGAACAAGAAATACAAGTGGCGCAGTGGTTGAACGGCTACCAGATTGACTCGGCTGACCCGGGTTCGAAACCCGGCAGCCTTCTTTTATTTTTAAACCACTAATTTTAATACTTTTTCAAAAATAAATTATATATTCCAATATACTTATTAAATATGTATCGTTTAAAATTATTTTGGGCATTAAATACGCCACGAAATTTTTAACTGATTGTTCGGTTATTAAACGGAGCGGGTTTGGTAAATCCGGTTTTTTACGGATGTTACATTATTCGCCAGTAGATGCCCGCGCAACCATCAACAAGATCACCACTCAAAAGGCAATGGACGCCTCTGACAAAGTCTCCGACGGAGGTCCTCAGCACTGAGAATCATCAGTTTAAGCAACCATAGCCCATGAAAAATAAGAAAGGTCAAGATCAAAATCTTTTTTGTGATTATCATAAAGATACTGGACATACCACAAACAATTGCATCAGTTTGCGCACTGAAATTGAAAAACCATTGAAAAGTGGCAAACTTACACATTTGCTTCAAAATGTGTGCAAAGAAGTTCGCCAGATCACACGTGGTGATGAAGGTCTGAGTAATAAAAAGATGAAGCAAGTTTCAATGATACAAAGTTGTCCATCGCGCAAGCACAGCCAAAAGCGAGTTCATAGTGAAAGTAAGCGTGAGCAACAAGTAATTTTTCCAGTCGTTCCAGGCAGACCACCAGAAGAAAGACCAGTGGTGATAACAGGCATTTTTGGCCATAATCGCACGGACTACATGTTCGTTGACACATGCAGTTCTATGGACATCATTTACGAGCAGTGTTTCGAGCAACTAGACCCAGAGACAAGGCGAGCTTAGAACCAGTAGATTTCCCATTAACTGGTTTTTGCAATGAAGTCGTCTTTCCGCTGGGCCAGATTTCTTTCCTTGTTACGTTGTCTGATGGAAAGCGAACGCGCACCGTTTCGGTCAACTGTATGGTTATGCCAGCTAGGTCGCGACATGATGTGTTACTGGGTCGCCGCGCACAGAGGAATTTCAGCATGATTACATCTACCTCACACGTGGCCTGTGGTTTTCCAACAGAAACTGGGGTCGCGATCGTCTATTCGAAAAAGGAAGTCATGTTCATTGATGAGGAGCCACTAATGAAAGTAGCAAAGCAGTCTTCATCTGACGAGCCAGAAAAGTTGGTACTTAACAACAAATACCCAAAATACCCTGAACAAACAATTTGGCTACGTCCCGCCATGTCGCAAACAGTTTGCGCAAAGCTTAAACAACTATTATTTCAAAATACGGATATCTTTGCATGTTCATCAGCTGACATGACTGGTGTGCCATGGGATGTGGCGGAGCATCGGTTAAATACTTTTCCATCGGTGGAACCAGTTGTTCAGGCAAAGCGTAGTCTCGGCCCAGAGAAGACTCGCACAATGAACGAGCAAGTCTCTGAACTACTTCAAGCTGGTATTTTGCGCGAAGTCGGATATCAGATGTGGGTTGCTAACCCAGTTACGGTTCAGAAGCATAACGGCAGATGGCGCATGTGTGTCAATTTCAAAGATCTTAAAAAAGCATGCCCGAAAGATTGTTATTCTCTCCCTGAGATTGACAAAAAAGTAGACTCTTTATCCTCTTTTTGCTGGAAATGTTTCCTAGATTGTTATAAGGGTTACCATCAAGTCTAGATGAAAAAGGAAGACGGGGACAAAACAGCTTTCCGCACGAAGAAAGGTATATTTTGTTACACCAAGATGTCTTTTGGTCTCCGCAATGCGGGGGCTACATATCAAAGGTTGATGGATAAGGTCTTTGGAGATGATATCGGCGTGACAATCGAAGTTTATATCGATGATCTAGTTATTATGAGCCCTGATGAAGAATTAATGCTCAAGAACATCCAACGTACTTTCCAATCCTTGCGAAAGGTTAATCTAAAGTTAAGTCCAGGAAAATGTTCGTTCAGAATGGAAGAAGGAAAATTCTTGGGTTTCATCTTTACTAAGAATGGCTTTAAAGTCAACCCAGAAAATGTTGAAGCCATTCATCGCATGCCTTCACCATCAACTATTAAAGAAATGCAACGGTCGGTTGGTTGCGCTTAACCGGTTTTTAGCAAATCACACTGCTAAATCTTTCCCTTTCATTAGCACTTTGCGCAACTGTGTCAAAAAGAATCATTTCCAGTGGAATGCAGAAGCAGAAAAAGCTTTCCAGGAAACGAAAGTGCTTAATTCAGTTACCAACTCTTACAGCTCCGCGAAAAGAGGAACTATTTATTTTGTACATGTCCGCATCTGACATGGCAGTTGGCACAGTCCTGTTAGTGGAACGTGACGGGTTCAAACACCAATCTATTATGTTAGCAAAATATTAACTAATCTAGAGACACGTTACTCAATAATGGAAAAGCTCGTTTTCGCTTTGATTCACGCCTCGCGTCGCCTGCGCAGGTATTTCTCTGGTCATGTAATCACAGTTCTCACAAATTATCATCTGGGTCAGGTTTTATCGAAACCTGACATGGCGGGCTGGTTGGCAAAGTGGGCTATTAAATTGGGAGGTCACAACATTCTATATAAGTCGTGCCCGGCCATTGAAGGACAGATCTTGGCTAATTTTGTTACTGAAGTACCAAGTGATAAGATCCAAGAATGTGAAGCGATTCAAAACCTGATTCCAATTATCGATGACAGCGTATGGACCTTACATACTGATGGCGCGTCTAATGATGACGGCGCAGTGGCTGTTCTTCGCTTAGTCAGTCCCGACAATCATGAGTTCACTTACGCTATCAGATTGAATTTTAAAAGTACCAACAATGAAGCAGAATACGAAGCTTTCCTTGCAGGGCTTCGTCTAGCGATAAAAATGGGTGCGCAAAATCTTGAAGCGCATGTTGATTCTTTGTTAGTCGTTGGCCAGATCAACAGTATATACGAAGCGAAGGGTGAAAAATGGCCTTATATCTTGAACAGGCGAAGACCTTAATTCCTAAATTTCAGATTTTCAAAATAATTCACATCAATCGAAGTGAAAACAAGCATGCCGACGCGCTTAGTAAATTAGCAACAACAAGTTTCAAACATCTTGCAAAAGAGGTGCGCATCGAAGTACTCAAGAATCTGTTTGTACCTTTATGTCATGTAAATTTAGTAGAAATCGAGAATCCATCATGGATGTCCCCGATTATCATATATTTGCAAAATGGTACTCTCCCTGAAGGAAAAGCGGAAGCGTGAAAACTTCAGCACAAGGCGTTGAATTATGTAATGTCAGATGGGGTTTTATATAGAAAATCATATATGGGTCCGCTTTTGCATTGTGTTGATAAGCAAGATGCTCAATACCTAGTCCGAGAAATTCATGAGGGGTTATGTGGGATACATGTTGGACCGCGCATGGTTGTTGCTAAAATAATGAGCGCAGGGTATTATTGGCCTGGCATGCACTTAGATGTTGTTGAAATATTATGAAAGTGTACCTCATTCCAGCGTCATGCACCAGAAACACTGCGCCCAAAGAACCCGTTGGTCCCAGTCACTTCCGCCTGGCCGTTTCAACAATGGGCGATTAACTTAGTGGCTCCTTCCCAAGAGTGCCTGGTGCTGTTAAGTTTATCATCGTAGCGGTCGACTACGTCACAAAGTGGGTGGAAGCCAAACCCTTGGCTTCGACTACTGCAATGGTCATTAGGAAATTCATTTGGGAACACATTATCTGTGGACTCGGTCTGCTGTTGCGCATAATTAGCGATAATGGCATGAATTTCGCGTCAGAAGACCTACAAAATGGATGCAAGAAATGAAGATTGATCCCATGTTCGCATCAGTCGCGCACCCTCAAGGTAACGGGCAGGTTGAAAGCATCAACAAACAAATTGTGGAAGGTATTAAAGCGAGACTGGGAACGGCGAGGCGAGGCTGGTGGATGAGTTGCCGAGCATATTGTGGGCTCATCGCACTAGGCCAAAAACCAGCACAGGCGAAACACATGTAGCCTCGTGTATAGCACTGAAGCGGTCATTCCCACCGAAATCGGTCTTCCTTTACGCGCATGCTCGCTGTGGAAAAGCAAAACAATGAGGAACAACGAAGACTTGATTTAGACCACTTAGAAGAAACGCGTGAAAACGCCGCTATCAAGGAGGCTAAATACAAGTCGAAATTGGAATAATATTACAACGCGCGAGTTCGTGTTTGTACTTTTCTCACAGGAGATTTTGTGCTTCGCGACAATGAAGCTTCTAATGAAGAAAAGCCAGGAAAGCTCGTACCAAAATGGGAAGGGCAATATGTGATCAATGAAGTTTCCGGAAAAGGCGCAAACACTCTTAAACGTCTCGATGGCACAAATGTCCCCGGGACATGGAATGCGCAACAGTTGCGCAAGTGTTACATGTAATCTTAACTTTCCTTTGTGCAACTGGGGCCATACGCATTTCAAAGTGCATACAAGGATAGTTAATTACATTTTATCTTTATGTAATCCTAGCATCTTCCTACGCACTGCCCTTGCGCCTTATCAGTTTTGGTAAAGATTGTGATTTACAAGTTTTATTATCACTAGTTCATGTAATCTTAGCGACCTTGTAATACATGGCCTTTGCGCCCTATCATCTTTAATATACAGGTCGTTACTTACATTACGCTTTCTTACGTTTTGTTAAAAATGCATGCAATTACTTTTGGTAGACACAAAAACATCATGGTAACTTTAATTCTCATGAACATGGTGATAACAAGTTACCACGCAGGTTTTTGTCCTATGTTCACACATGAGCTTTATACCATATTCATTTGTATCACCTAAACAAAGTAATTGTGCTCATGCAAATATTGTACTCAAAACATACAAGTTCTATTTCTAACAAAAGTTACATGCAGCCTTGCGCAGTGATAATTACAACATGGGGAATCCACGACCCACTATTCAATACAAAAGCAACAAACATATGTCCTGATGCACCTACTTAACCACAAGAGCTTCATCTTCTGAGACTTCTGCTTCATTTGGGAAGATCTCATTCAGCCGATCCACTTAATTGGCATGTTGTAACGCTTCATTCACCAGCTCCATCACTGGCAATTAAAGTTTTCCATATTCATTCTTGGTAGCAGCGAAAGCAGCATTTGTATCAACTCCATTGGTGGTGGACCGGCTGGTATCCCACTTTACCTTCAGGGCATTTGTCACATGTAGGGTGCACTCGCCATAACCTTGCGCATGACCATCATGGCGCATAGTAACCATTAGCTTTGCAACAGATTCGTCCAACTCAAGCGAGTTCCGAATCGAGTTTGCAATTTGCGCAAACAACTCAAAGGTATCAACGTTACAATCTAAATGCAAAATCATCTAAGATATTACAAGGTTTGAAAACCTTACATTAACAACACCATACTACTACATCCACACCATGCTATTAGTCAATGGCTCCACCATGCTCTCAGCAGTCACCCAGGCCGTTTCGACGTCTTCAACCTTCTTTTCATTCTCTGAGAGGCAGCGCGGTAACTCAGCTTTTTCCACTTGCACAAGTTGCAAGTATCTTTTTGCAACATTGGGTTCTGCCTTCATTTTTTCTTGATCAAACAGCATAGAGGTAGGACAAGAGTTGCACTAGTTTCTACCTCTTTCTATTTGCTGCTCTCGCGGTGAGACCGAGCTTCTTCGGCGGCAGCTACAACATCAGCTTTCTCTTTTTTCAATTTTTCAATCTCTGCCTTGAGATTGACCACCTCGTTTCGGAGAGTTATCTTTTCATTGTTATCTCTCTCACACACCTCTTTCAACCACTTGCGCTCATCAGCAAGGGTAGCAGCCTCGGCTTCTGCTTTCTTCTTCCATCCCATGGCGGACCATTCTTGAGTTTTCTGCTCGTCTTCAAACTTAGCTTTATCAGCTTCAAGGTATGTTCGTAACAACGCCATCTGTGCCTTTTCAGCTTCTACTTTTTTCTTTGAAGCTTCAAAAGTTTCCCATTATTTCTGCATGTTGCGCCATTCGCGCACAATTCTGTGGGTAGTTGATGAAGCGTTGGCCGTTTCTTGTAGATAAGCGCGATACGTATACTCATGCGTCTGTTCCTCTTGAAATCTTATTCTTGCGGGAGGGAAGGCACCTTTAAACCACTCCCTGCATACTTAGCAGTCTGAGAAAGTGTCACCCTGTTTCAATTTCCAAACAGGGACATGAATCTCCGCAGCCCTTCTATCCGTATATGATTGGTAATAGTAATCACCCGGTGTTTTGTCTAGGCGAATGGGCATTTCTTCTTCCACCTCATGAACTTCAAATTCAGGAGGATCAACACTTTTTCCTTTCTTCAAAATGTTTTCCTCTGTTGGGCCAAACACGAGCGCAGTGTAAGATGGAGTAGTATCTTTACGTGGCTCATCAGCAACAATCTCTCTATTTTCTTGAGCCGGCGTGGCCGTCGCAACTTTAGGAGAAGCTGACTTGGTCATATCAACACCAGTTGTCTCCACCTCCGTTTCCACCATTATCTCACCCTTTAGTTTTTTCTTGTTGAGATCAGGGTGAGGGGACGGGATGCGCTCATCAGAAAAGGAGAATAATGTCTCTGCTTGAACTGACGCTCCTGTTTTTTCTGCATAAAATTAACAGTGTTACGTTGTTATCTAACAACGGAGCGCAATTTAAAAAGAAGCTTACCAGGTGAAAACTTTGTTGCTAAGCCATCCAGATTGCCTCTTTTTCCAATCTTCTTGCACGTCACCTTCTTAGCAGGCTGCGGTTCAGCGTCTTGTTCGACAGCTTCTCTTCGTGGTCTTTATTAATGGTTCGGGATTTGATTCGACATCTATAGGCTCGTTTGGATTCGACACGGGGATGTCTACACTTTCTTGCGGTTCTGCCTTAGGTTTCTTCAAACCTACAGGCGTGAGACCCTCTAAGGAATCAGACACCACTATGTAATCACACCAAGAGTCAGATACAAAGCGCGTACCTTTCTTCTTCTCCACCTTAGGCACATCCGCCTTTGGCGCATCTGTTTTCTTGGCTGCAGTGGTAAAAGGACCCATGCGCTTCTTTTTCTTCGAATCGGGGCCTACGCCCAAATTTATCAAGTCACCTAACCAAAGGACAGATAAAGTTATATTGCAATATTACCCAAGCGCAACACCAGCAAAGAGTAATATTGCACTATTACCCAAGCGCAACACCAGCAAAGAGTAATATTGCACTATTACTCGGGTATGTAAAGGTGATACTCACCAGCACCAGGAGCGGGTTGCGCTTGCAAATCTTCATCCTTGGGGAGTTCAAAATTCCCCACAATTTGTAGATACCACGACTTCTCGCCTGCTCCTGAAGGCACAATGGTCATCTTCCCATTGTCTCGTTTGTACGACACCACATACAAAGCCACTCCTTTAAACACACGCACCATTAGGAAACCATACCTCTGTGCAGTAAAATACATCAAAAGAGAACAACTTACTTTTGTCACCCTCCTTATACACTGGTTTGTCGAGTCGATCCATCTTCCATTGAAGACTCATACCGGCTGCAACCAGTGCTAGTTCTGGTAGCTGGGTAGTTAGGAGTTCTTTCCAATCCTGGTACCACACCTCATTTATCGGGATAGCCATTGTTTCTAATGAAATCTCCTCGGCTCCTCGAAAGTTCATCTTCAATGGTATCACTCTTGCTTTGATATAGATGAACTTTTGCTTCCAGTCATGATATGACTTCAGGGGTACGAGCAAGAGTTTCTTCGCTGGTAACTGCTGTTGGAACGAGTAGAACCTAACGAATAGTGGAGTTGGTAGAACACCCGGAATCGGTTAACCGTCGGTTGAATACCCATTGATTGGCAGAGGAATTCGAAGTGTCGTATACGAACCATACCAAGTGGGTTTAGTGGAGAGATACGGAATTGATAGTGATCAAGAAGATCGACCATAAATTTTATGACCGGCAACCAGAATTTATCGTCGGCAAAATATTCCCATAACAAGGTAATATAACCGGCTGGCGCTTGAGCCGTCATTTGGCCTTCTTGAGGATACCTAGCATCCCAACTTGAGGGGAATTTAAAACTCACTACCATTTTGTTGAACGTCTCTTCCGACCATTTCAACGGCGGCAATACATGAGACGTTTCTACAACACTTTCAGGCTTATCACCGGTAGACATGATGATCAGAGTTAGAACCGTTTACAAAAGGAAGTATGGGGGAAGATTTGATTGAAATTGCTCAAAGAAATTCTAAATTGGAAGGAATATGAGAGAATTGTTTTGCACAAGTGATTGTAGGTGACACACTGGATTGGTATATATACCCATCGCAGTTAATGTTCTTGGAAGATGCGTAGCCCCTTTTTAGGAAAGCACGAAACCCTAGTCAACAAGTAGGCGAGTGGGGAAACTATAATGGGCCTCACATGCACGAAGCATACACGCCGGTCGTAAACCAATTAATTCTAGACGTCTGACACTGTTGACAACTTGTCACACAGCCGTCAGACGTCATCGTTGCACGTTTTCTCTCACCTAATTCCCTCACCAACTCCTTTCACCTGTCAGATTTTTCAAAAATTCAAAATTTTCAAAGCCTTATCCTAAACAAGGAAGTATCTTCATCGTTTCCATGTCATCCTACGCCAAGGAACTTTGTGTACAACTTTTCCACAGAAAAGCGCACACTCAACTTTTTATAAGTCCAGTGCTCCACCTACTTGCCATTCGCGTATATGAGCAACACTGGACTGGGGGGGGGGGGGGACTTGAAGGGGGTATGGTCCCAAGAACCCTGCGCCAGCGTAGAGCACCATACCATCATTATACTTCAGGATTATCTTAAACAAGTCTTGCGCGTCTCGCGCAAACGATTTAAACAAATCTGGGAAGATGAATTCCTAGCAACCATACCCCGGAGCTTTGAGAAGGATAATACTTCATTTAACACCCTTGCGCGGGCCCGCGCAAGGGTACGGTTAAGCTTGAATATAACGATTACAGCTCCCAAGTCTCAAGCGTATCCGCGCTCAGGGAACTAAGGATTGGACAAAGGAATCTTTTTTGTTATAACCAACTGTACACGTGGAAATTGATCAAAGGTCCACAGTTGTAAGATCTTCTAGAAGCATTAAATGACCATCGTGCAAGACTCCATTCGGTTACAACCGAATGTGACGTGGCAGCATCTGGAGCGCTCATCTAAATTCACGATGATGGCATAATCTTCAGGTAGATCTATAATAAACCACTTTCCATGTGGCATCTCCTAAGCCGTTGATCAAACTCGTGATCCGTGTGTATGGATGGCAAAATAACTGCAAACGGTAAAGAAGATTTTGTTTACTCCCCGTTACATTTTAAGCGCCAAACCTTCGGCTATAAATATAAGACTTGAGGTACAAGTTAATCATCTACTCTCACTCTACTTTACTTACACCTACTTCTTCTTCTCCGATTTCTGTACTTATTCTCACGCTGGAGGGTGGTCACGGAGAGAAGCCCCATTATCCCTGTGGCGAGGCTAACGGCGTTGTCTATTTTGCAGTAATCATCAGCGAAGCTCAAGCAATCATGATCAAAGCTAGGGATTAACCATTTTATACAGAAACCATGTCTTCAGATCTAAATTGATACCGGTCATTTAGATCTGGTGTTTTTTCGGTGGCTTTATATTGAAAATATGGCTATATTTATCTATCTAACGTATGACTTCAAGATTAGTTTTTAGTTCATAAAAAGGTAAGTTTTGACTTCGAAGTTCATGTGTAACTAAGTTAATTAATAATAATTTTTGTAATACCATGACTTTATTTTCTCCTCACATGGTTACAGATTAAAAATCTTTTTAAATAGCAAACCAGACTAAAAGCCTTGTGTTTGAATTATACAGATTTCTCAAAAGCATTCATTTCGTACATTGTCTTGGTACTTACAAAAGTTGTGCTATCCTCTTCGTTCAGGTGCTTAAAGTTGTACCATGGCCCATTGTCTCTTTATTCTTATTTTGTTTGAAATCATTTCTTATGATTTTATTTTTCATTTTGTTAACATTAACCAGCCAAGTTACTATAAATATCAATTAGGGTCTCCAACTCTTCAACCTTATTGTAAAACTCAATCTCTCAATTATAAAAACACAATACGTTTACAATATATAGAGATACTAACAACCTATACTAGGAAACGAATAATACACATTTAATACAATTAATACACATATCGTAGAGACGATTTCGCAAATCATGCTAACGATTTACGTTATGCTTTTACCCCCGTCAATCGAACAGGTAGGGGACCAATACGAAGCAAGCCTCGAAGTTTTCCAAAGAGAGGCCTTGAGAGACTTTTAGTGAAAATATCCGCAACCTGGAGATTGGATGGAACAAATTTTGTATAGAGACGCCCAGAGGAAACAAGCTCACGTACGAAATGATAATCAATGTCGATATGCTTTGCACGTTTGTGTGAAACCGCTTTTGACTTAGAAAAATAGCACTCTTGTTGTCACAAAGCAAAGTCGGACGAGCCATAGGAAGAGCGTGTAGTTCTCGAAGAAGGTGAGTAAGCCAGACAATTTCAGCTGCAGTATTGGCCATGGCCCATATTCAGATTCACAACTAGAGCGAGAGACCGTAGGTTGTTTCTTCGCACTCCAGGAAACCAGATTGCCACCCAAATAAATAGAATAACCATAAGTGGAGCGTCTAGTTTCAATACAACGAGCCCAGTCTGCATCAGAGTAGCCAACGATGGTTGTTGAAGTTGGTTTGGAGAAGGTTAACCCAAAGTCAATTGTTCCTTTAACATAACAGAGTATCCGTTTAACCAACTGAAAATGAGATGTTGTAGGGGCCTGTAGATGTTGACTGGCTTGATTTACTGCATAAGAGATGTCTGGTCTGGTAATGGTGAGATACTGAAGAGTTCCAACTAGAGACCTGTAAAGAGTAGGATCATGAAACGAGACACCCTTGCTAAGAAAAGTATCAGTTGTAGCAAGAGAAGTGGCAACAGGTTTGGAATCTAACAGACCAGCACGAGACAAAATATCATCTGCATATTTCTCCTGACTGAGAAAGAGACTGGCAGCAGAGTGAGTAACTTCAAGACCCAAGAAGTAACCGAGTGAACCCAAGTCTTTGACTGGAAATTCTTTATGTAGTCGAGCAACAAAGGTCATAATAAAAGAAGAATCACTGCCAGTGATGATGATATCGTCCACATACACAAGAAATAAACAATGGCTTTTGTTGTCTTATAAATAAAAAGTGATGGATCTGCTTGACTGCAAACAAAGCCATGTGATGTTAAGAAGGTGCTTAGTCGTTGAAACCAAGCTCGAGGCGCCTGTTTGAGACCATAAAGTGCTTTCTGCAGACGACATACATGATTAGGAAATCTAGCATCAATAAAACCCGTAGGTTGTTCCATGTATACCGTTTCAAAAAGATTGCCATTAAGAAAAGCATTTCGCACATCCAATTGACCCAAGGACCAACCATAAATAGTAGCAAGCGATAAAACAACACGAACTGTAGAGGCTTTGACAACAGGACTAAAGGTGTGAGAGAAATCAAGTCCTGGAACCTGAGTGAAACCTTGAGCCACCAAGCAGCCTTGTATCGATCTATGGAACCATCTACTTTGTATTTTGTTCTGAAAATCCACTTGGATCCAACAATGTTTACACCTGTAGGTCGTGGAACAAGTACCCAAGTATTGTTAGATTTTAACGCCTGGAGCTCCTCTTCCATTGCCTTCACCCATTTAGAGTGTTTTTCTGCTGATTTGTAACCACAGGGATCATGAGCTGCAAGTAAATCCTGATGTAACGAACCTGAAAATAAAGACAAGTTAGCATAATATTTGGGCTTGAAAATGTCGTTTTTCGATAGAGTTCTCATAGGATGAGATGGCATCGGCTCAACGGGAGATCCCTGGGTAAATTGGTGAGAGGTGTGGGGATGATGGGTGAAGTTGGGCCAGTCGTAGGTGGATTGGAGAGGTGTTGTGGTTGGACCGATTGAGAGGAAGAGGTAGGATGGGTTGGTGGTGGGGATGTGGGAAATGGAATGGGGGCCGAGGATGGTGGGTGGGGTGATGAGGTTTGGGCTGTGTTTGAACCGATAGGGTAGGTATGGATGAGTGGGTTTGTTGGGTCGAGGGAGAGGGTTAGTGGATTGGGCCAATGGGTGAGAATTGGAGAATAATGGAGGAGTGGGAAAAGGTGGATCAGCAGAGTATAAGGAGCAAGGAGAGGACTCGTGAGAGATAGTTGACTCAGAAGTAAGAGGTGAAATAACTGGTGGGGGTTTGGTAAAGAGACAGATGGAAGAGTTTCATCAAAGTTGGAGAAAACCAAGGTGGCCTCGTCAATTGGTGTGACATGACCGCTAAAGGGATAGGAATCCTCATCGAATGTAGCATGCCTTGTAACATAGACGCGATGAGTTTTTGGATCCAAACATCGATAGCCTTTGTATTTAGCATCATAACGAATGAAAATACATTCAGTGATGCGAGGTGATAGTTTATGTTTAGCATAATCCCTTAGATAAGGGAACACACGGCATCCAAAAACACAAAAGGTGGAATACGTGGGAGGGTGACCATATAATATTTCAAAGTGGAGATTTGAACTCTAGTAACTGGGTAGGAAGGAGATTGACAATAAATGTGGCAGAATCAAAAGCATCCGACCATAATGTAGCCGGTGGCATGAGAGTTAAAGAGCATTGCCAAACCAGTTTCAGTAATATGCCGGTGTTTACACTCAGCATGACCATTTTGTTCAGGTGTATGGGGACAAGAAAGGCGATGATGAATGCCATGTTCATGAAAAAAATTTTGAACTCAATGTTGGTAAATTCAGTTCCACCATCACTTTGGAAAATTTTAATTTTTCGTGATAACTAATTTTGAACAAAGGGTGTGAAAACTAATAAAGCTTCATAAAAATCAGATTTAGGTTTTAGTGGATAGAACCATGTAAAACGAGAATGATCATCAATAAAGATTGCATAAAAACGATAGCCATTTGATGATGTAACAGGTGCAGGTCCCCAAAGATCACAGTGAATTAGATCTAAAGCATGCATAGAATGTTTATTATTTAAATCAAAGGGTAAACGATACGACGTAGACATTTGACAAGGAGAACAAATCCTAGGTTTAGGTAACAACGACGTAACAACCAATGAACCAAGTTTATGCAATCTAGAAACAATATCAAAGGAAACATGTCCAAGGCGACTATGCCAGCGTTCAAAAGAAGCCTTGAGATGAGGAGTAGAGTAGGAGGCCACAAAAGCATGATTCCCTTCACGAAGGACGTAAAGTCCATTCTCACACGTCCCTTTTGCTAGGATTTCCTTGGTCTTTCGATCCTGAATGTGAAAGAAATTATTAGAAAAAAAGGACATCAACAGGGGAATCATGTGTAAGTTTACTGATAGAAAGAAGAGGTTTTGTAAGGTGAGGAACAACAGGACATTTTTTAAAGGGAGATTAGGGCAAGAGATGTTGTTCCAATGTTAGTGACAGGTAAAGTGTGACGTTCCGAAACGAACAAAGTCATTTCCAGAAGAGTCATAAGTGGTTTCAAGATCATGTTTGGAAGGAGTCATATGGGCCGATGCACCGTATCACCGGTCCAGTCTAGGTAGTCATCAGTGACATGACACTGAGCATGGAAAGCTTGGGCCAAGTTGGCATCAAGAGGAGCGGCTTGTTTAGCAAAAGAAGCCAAATCGGGACACGCATTTGCATAGTGACCATCTTTCCTGCATAATTGACAATGAGGGGGTCGTTTGCCACGACCGCGACCAGAATTTCGACCATGGCCACGACCCCGATTAGTATAAGAGGATCCTGAAGAGGAATGAGATGTGTTACCAGAACGGGACTGCTGAGCAATAAAGGCAGCCTGAGGAGTATTCTGACCGTGAAGAGATGTCATAAAGGTTTCTTGATTTTCTCTTTCCCAAGAAATCCACGAAAGGATGAAGTGCCTAAGGCACGGTGAGTTGCGGAAAAGTGTTCAAAAGTGGTTCCAAGACCACATAAAAACCAATGACATATCAGTTTCATCGACGGGTGACCTATAGCAGCAAGTTGATCACATATGGTTTTAAATTTTCGGCCAAACTCAGCCACAGAGGAAGAACCTTTTTGTAACATGCCAGATTATCACGTAAGATATGCATACGGTCAGTGGAACGGTGACTATATGCTGTTTCCAAAGCCAGCCAGATCTGACGAGCATTAAGATGCCAATAATTTCGGACATGGCTTCCTCGGAGAGAGATGACTTAAGAAGGAGACATACCGATTGATCCTTGGTTAACCATTCAATACTAGTTGGGTTTGGGACAGGTTTATTGGCCTCAAGAACGTTTCGGGTGGTTTGGAAGAGGTGCCATCAACATGTCCAATCAAGTTATGAAGAGTGAGAACGAGAGAGACTTGCTGGGACCATGCTAGGTAGTTTGTGGAGTTTAGTTTGAGAGGTATGAAGTGAAGGAGGGATGGAGAGGAGTTTCGGGCATTAAATCTAACAATACTTGGGTACTTGTTCCACGACTTACAGGTGCAAACATTGTTGGATCCAAGTGGATTTCAGAACAAAATACAAAGCAGATGGTTCCATAGATCGATACAAGGCTCGCTGGTGGCTCAAGGTTTCACTCAGGTTCCAGGACTTGATTTCTCTCACACCTTTAGTCCTTTGTCAAAGCCTCTACAGTTCGTGTTGTTTTATCGCTTGCCACTATTTATGGTTGGTCCTTACGTCAATTGGATGTGCTAAATGCTTTTCTTAATGGCAATCTTTCTGAAACGGTATACATGGAACAACCTACGGGTTTTATTGATGCTAGATTTCTAATCATGTATAGAGATACTCAATCTCTCAATTTGATCCTAATCATGTAAAACTCAATCTCTCAATTATAAAAACACAATACTTTACAATATATAGAGATACTAACAACCTATACTAGGAAACCGAATAATACACATTTAATACAATTAATACACACAATCGAAGAGACGATTTCGCAAATCATGCTAAGGATTTACGTTATGCTTTTACTTATAAATATTTACATACTTCCTATTGAGTTTCGCTTTCTTTATCCATATTCTAATAGATAAAGATACAACTTTTCGGTCAAATTTGGTATTCATTAAGGGCCAGAGGGAGCTAGATGGGGCCGATTTGAGATTTGTTGGAGTCGAGTTGTGTTATGTAACTACTTCTAATTTATTCATGTGCCTTCTAGCATCTTTTATTTTGTAAGTATGATCAAATTAGTGATGACCATCAGATGTTAGGTTGTATTACGATTTTCTTTAGCTGACTATTTTGTTTATTCTTTCTTTAACTTTTGTCTACCACTAATGTTATTTATATACCAATTTTCTTTTTATTTTGTAGGATGATCATGTGCAGGATGACCCAACCATTTTAGGGGCCCAAACGAAGTGACAAATTGAGGCCTTTTTAAAATTTCAAGTTTTGAGTGATAGAAAAGAATGATTTAAGGCCATTACCTCCGGTGATTTTACTAGGAGAACCTTGCTCAGTAATCCAAGTAGTTGATCATGTTAAAGTAATTATTTTTAAACTTATTAGTTCTAAATTTACTAATTTACTACTAAAAATGGAACTGGGAGTTGATAGATCAATACTGCTCAGTTTTTTATTAGTTCTTCAACTTTAGCATGAAGATTAAAAAAACATCTGAAGCTATCTTTTGATATGGCCCATCTTCTTTTCCTTTTCAATGTGCATTAATCAAGATGTCTGGGATATTGTTCTGCTTTTAAATATTATTCATATACAAATGCCCCTGTGAAACTTATTTTTTTTATGAGAATTAGTGTTACATATGGAAAAATAGTAAAAACGAGAAAGGTTTGACTGCACCATCTAGGCCATTAAAGTGAGTCAAGTTTTCCTTTTTTGGATGACAACAGATAGGAAGATGAAAGCTTGTAAGAGTTTAGCACCTTATGCTCATAACCTTTTTTTTCTTTGGTTCTATATTTCACTGTCTTTGTGTCATGCTTTATCAGTCTTTTTAGCTTCTATAATTTTTTTCTTTTCTTTTTTTTCAGAAAAAGTTAACTGAAGACAGAACAACTAACAAGAATAACACAACGGCTAGGATTAGCCTTAATATCATGCGAAAGCGACACACCAGGTAGTTTCTTTTATATCTGTGTGTTTAAATATATGGTCTTTATTATGACCATATGCAATCTAAAACTATGAGGTATGATATTCCATTTAAATTTTGGATTGTAGTGTTATCATCTTCATCATCAAATTCAGATTCTTTGCCCAAACCCCTTCTTTCGGTTTTGGTTTATTCTTCTTCTGTAAAGCTTGATCCATTGCTTGCCGAATGGAATCCATTTCTGTTTTGTATGCTTGAACGCTCTCTACGTAATTGGAACTGGTCGCATGAGGTATCTTCACCATCAGCCTCGCAGGTTCAAGAGCAATTTCAGAGGTGTCACTTGGTTTTAAAAAGGCGCAACAAGGCGCACACCCTGGGCTTTTTCGCTCAGCGTCTAAGAGTAATTACAAGAAGCACCAGGCCCGCTTTTTGGGATTTTCGGGGCTTTTTGGCCTGAGGTGCGCGCCTCTCATACCTAAGGCGTTTTTATGAATCTAACTGATGTACCCCTTGGTTTTTTGGCTGGTACATGCCGCTAAAATCATACAAAAACCTTACTTATAGCTATATTTTGGGTAGGGAAAGGTAAAAAAGTATAGGATATAAAAAATATATAAATTAGCTTGCGCCTCTGAACGAAAAGCTCACCGCTTTTGCGTTTCACACCTCGGTTTTAGACCCTATTTTGTTTCTTTGTGTTTATAGGTTCGTTCATGTTGTTACTATATAATTCATCAAACGTAACCCGTCCATCGGACGGGTATTAAACTAGTTAACTTTGGGCTAGGTTTGGGTTTCCCTTATATGGGAGGCTACTAGGTATGGGTGATGACCCTACCACAAGGATGACCCTCCACGTTAGCGCCATTTAGGATGAGTGTGAGGATGGGCCTAAAGGGGATGAACCTAGGAAATGGAGGATGTGGCTAAATATATATATACATATATATATGTATGTATGTGTAGGTGTGTGTGTGTGTATAGAGGAGAAGATTTTTGTCTCCACATGCCCCGTCCTTGCCGTCTACCTCCCAACGTCCAAGACGTTGCCGCCCGAAGGGAAATGGTGTCGGGGGGCGTCGTCAGGCCTGGACGACCGGGTAGCCTGACATATCCCGGCCCATGTGTGCCCATTCCCCTTCCCCACCTTGAGGATTATGACCGAAAAGAATTGAGGGAGAAAGGAGTGTTGATGAAAGGAAAAAAATGGAGAGAGATTGACGTGATGCCTAGAGGAGCGATAGGGAGGGCAACCGGTGTAAGGCTTCGTAGGTTCGAACAGAGGCTTGGTTATCGAGGAACAACCATACGAGACTGTGTGGTGGTGGTGGTGCTTGTATGAGGCAACTTTGAACAAGGAAAGGTTTCGGTCTTATTATTTAAGAATGAACAAAATTTTTGTTACATGGTGCAAGGTGAGTTTCATCGGCCCCTCTTTGTAGTTTTTAATGGTTTTGGGGTTGAAATATAGCTTTGGAATTCTAATGAAAAAAATATATATTATGAGATAGGGTTAGGTAAGATAGTTAAGTGAAGGGTATGGTTTTATTGAGAGTACGTTGCCATAATTTTACATGGATGTTGTTATGATCTTATTTGAATGATGAAGGCCTTACGTATGAGAAGGGGGGACATGTGCATTAATGTATTTATGATATGTAATATTTTATGATTTTGTACATGTGCGTGTGTAGTGATGAATGATGAAAAGGTTATGCGGATTAGGGAAATTAGATATTTATGAGTTTGAACAACTACATGATCAAGTTGTATGTTGTTTTGTATGGCCTTTCCAAATGCCATCTATATATCAAAGTGAGGGAGGGACAAGTTGGTAGTGTTGTTAAAAGAAGCTGGCTCCTGATGTGCATGACAGTCACGGTCGGTCACCTACTTGTACAACAATATGAAATGTTTACCTACCTATTATGGTCGATCTCTATCTAAATTGTTGACAGATTGATTAGTGAGTTGACCAATCACCAATTTGAGAGAGTATAGAAATGTGTTGAGAAAATAAACGATTTATTCAATTCAATAACAAGCATCCCGAAATTATATTTTCTACATATCCTGTGATTTGCGATGGGCTTTCGATCGATATCCGTTCGGTGAGTTCAATAGCGTTATGATACCGGGACTCGGTATAACGACCGAAAGAGATACAAATGAGCACCGTCATCAAAACCGATGTTGCATACACGATCGATTCGCTTCAGCACTGTACTCGTCCCAAATAGATATCAACATGTGCTTTACATCGATAGAAAACCGCAATTTACTTTGAAATAGCCATATTCTTGTATCGTATCCAGTAATATCAAAGTAACGACACCGATACTGATACCGACTACCGAAAGATTAACATGGACCATTGTGATACCCTAGACAAATCCCACATCGGTCGTGGCCAGGAGAGATCCTCGGTTCATAAGGAATGTCATGCCCTCTTAAATCACAACAGTTTTGGGCTTAATGCTAGTGGATGAGAGGAGAACTCCACAGTTAAGCACGCTCAGGTGGTCCTAGTACTAGGATGGGTGACCTCCTGGGAAGTCTCCACCAGGACGACCAAAAACAAAGCCGCGAGTACCTGGATGGGCAACCCATAGAGTTCCTGGATGGGCAACCCATCGGGGGCCGGATTGCGGACAATATTGGCGGTGGTGGGACGGATTGCGGACAATATTGGGTGGGGACGATGTTACAATCAACAAGGGTAGCGATTGTTGTTCGGTCAAAAACGCTATAGTTCGTCACAACTATAACAAAAAGTTACTCTCTTTTGAATAGAACTCTATTTTCAACGATTCTATTTATCTATTTAAAGAAAATAAAAAATAAAGGAAAACGTTACTGTAACTAATGGTTGCAAATTAATATAAGAAATAATATGTATTCTGATTTTCTTTTATATAACAGGGATATTTGACAAAGTAAGGAATAAAATATGTGAACGTCGTCCAATATTTAATGTATTTTATACATGTCATTGATACAACAAAAGCATCATGCATCCCACATGGCTTGATTTTATTGTGTTTGTGAGTCACCTACAAGTTAAATTAAATTATCTTCTATTATAACTAACAACTTGTTAAATTATATATAAAATAATGTGATTTTTATGTGTGGGTTTTGTGTTTACATATACAATTGGGCCATAGAGAGTACAAATATTGGGTATTGTACACTGGTTCACATGGGCTAAATGAGTAAAAGCGTTATTGAATATCTGATTTGACAAAATGAAGAGGTTTATGTGATCATTGTCAAGCCCGTTGAAAACTATCATAATAGTGTTGGCTTTACATCTACTGGAACTTAAGATCACCAACTTAATTAACTTACACTAAGCTACTACTACTACTGAGAAGATGAGGAAATATTGCTGACAAGTTGTTAGTGCTAAAAGAGATTTATTGCTAAAGTTACCAATGATGAATACTTGGCCATGTAGACCAACTTACTGCTACAAGTTGCAACTAGCACAAGATGCCACTAAAAGGAGCTAATGCAAGTTGCTCCAAGAAATTGTCTGTCTTAACACCCAAGAGGTGTGAATGAAAAGGTGTGTGTAACTCACACCGGTTTATACCATTTAAATACGAATTTAGATTATAAAAATGCATAATACATATTCAAGATAAATTCGATCTTTAATATATAATTCCTTTTTTTTTTCTTCATTCTGCGTACACACACTCAATTGTAAGCACACACATAAAGAGGAACTTCAAGAAAACCGTTGTTGTTTCCATCAATGTGAACATGGAGAAGCTAGAGGTCATGAGTTAACAGGACCCAAGGTACATGTTGAATAGCTATGGTTGTTTTAAGATCATCACAAACAGGCAAGGTGGGTGGGCTTGAAAAAAAAAAAGATTAAGTGCTAATTTCCCAGTAAAATCCTGACCGCACCCCTTAAAAATTTTCGTCCACCCCCCTTAGGAAAAAAATCTTTTGAATTTATAAAAATGTAAACATAGAAACTTTTTTAAAATACAACCTACTTAACTTTCCACTTAACTAATTAACTTTCACTTAACCCAATTAACTTTTCTTAACCTTTAGCCTAATAAACACTCCATAACCCAAGCCCAACCCAATCTAATAATCTAATTTGAACTAGAATATAATAACCCAACCCACCACATTTTCCCCTTCTCTCGTCCCACTCTTTGTTTTGTGATCCCAGACACACGACACCAACAGCTTACAACAAATCTTCATCAGGCAGCAACACAGCTTCGGATTCCGCCGGAGAATAGTAAATTCTGGCCACCATACTCACGAAAACATCTTGATCACTTTTTCCGGGAGTTATTTTGTTGCTTTCTTGTTTTATTTGGATTTTTAGGAGAAATAAATTGTTAAAAAATTTGAAATTTTAGTTGTTTTGTTGTTTTTTGAAACTTTAGTTGGCTGATTTTGTTGTTTTAGTTAAACTTTAGTGTGTTTAAATGGTTAGTTACAAGGAATCAACAATTAAAACTAGGGCTTGATTTTAAAGTTAAAAATTATGAAGTCTAGGATGTTTGGATAGATTTTTAAAATAAAAACTCGTAGGGCAACATTTTAAATATTTTTGTAACGACGTTTGACGTGTTTTTCATGATTATATAAATTTTAGCTTAATGTTCTTTTGTTTTACATGACTCCATCTGAACCGAACCGACTCGATATGAACTGAATTTTTTTCATATACCTAGGGGACTAAAATCTTTAAAAATATTTCGCATCCTCATGGAAAAAATCCTTGGTCCGCCACTAATCACGAATTTGAGAGGCTATTATAAGCAATAACAAGATCTTTCTTTTTTTTTTTTTTTTTTTTTTTTGACATGATGGCATTGGCAGCTAAGACATCACATATAATCAAGACAGTCTTATGTAGATTCATCACCATGCATGCCAATCTTCAGCACATATGTCTATCATCTCCAAAGCTTTTTCAAAGCAATCTAAGAGATCCCTTCCAGTCGCGCGTTGGACATGACAAAAAGGATGTCCCATAAGCTTAGCATCCGAACATGGACACCTCTGGACATTGAATGAGGGATTTCTTTTGGAATACCAATTATTCCTGTGATTTATCAACACCAACAACCATGACATCTAGTGGTAGAAAGTATTCTCAACATGGAAGGAAGCCATCAAAATACCCATCCCATGAGACCATTCGACGTACTTACGGAATTGTTGGATCATGGCTTTCCAATAGCTATAGTCTGTGGAGTACATATCTCCAAAATGACATTGGATGTAGGCTATGCATACATACATACACATGACCCACTTACAAAAGCCGAAACACGAATATGGCATGTCCTAATTAGGTCTATTATTATGGGTAATGCCAAGGGCGTAGCTTTGTGGGGGCGGGAGAGGGCGGCCGACCTCCCCCTCCCCCCCGAACTTTTCGCTCAGTAGTGGAGAGTATGTGGTTTTCGTATAGAAATTTTTGGGTATATACGTTTTTGACCCCCCCCCCCCCCCCGGTCGAAAATCTCAAGTTTCACCACTGGGTAGTGCTAAAAAATCATGCATAATTCATTCTTCTAACAATGAGATAATGTTGCCGTTAAAAAAAACACGATGAGATAATTGTAAGATTAAATATATTATGTTGTAATATTTAATCATATAGTCATTATAATCATTTATATTATATTAGATCAACATATATATATTAATCCTATTATATATTAGTTGGTAATTGTTGATGGACCATATTACCCTTATCATCTAATTAGGGTTTCCTTTTGGGTGTATATATAAGGAGATGACCAGAGAGGTAAAAGAATAGACAGTTACACAACCCAGTTACTCACAACATTATAATTCGTCCCTCTCTCTCACATACGAATTCTGCCTTAGAATTCGGTACTACCATCATCACTTTACACCCTAAGGAGGAACCTCTGACAAAGATGTCGAACTCCATGGCTACTTCTCTGACAGGATTCTCTGATGGCCTGTCTGCCGTCACATGTATTATTTATTTGTTTTCCATCATGTATGAACAGAACTGATCAACATGTGGTATCAGGGCATATGTTGACAAATCAGTTCTGTTTTGAATCTATTATTCTGGGATTAAAATCTGGAAAACATAATTTTGAAAACCTAATAAAAATTTGATACATAATTTCGGATAAAACCTGTTGGGATTGAACCCTGCAAAAAGGAACAGATGATATAAAGTCAATACACATCAGATGCTTGATCCCAAGATTAGAGTTTACAAGCTCTGATGAATAAACTCGGCTATGCCTAAAGTCTGTCTTCTATCATCTGCTCTCACTAAACGACAAAGCTTAAAGGTCTGCCAGAAGACTCAAGCAGAGGATAGAGAACAGTGTTTAGTTTAAATCATTTTTATATTCAATGTAACAATGCTTGGCACTAATCAGAGGATAGGCTAGCGGTGTTTTGTGTTAGTTATAGTTGTTAAATGTCACTATCAACCCTAACGTCATCAAAGATGCTCAGAGGTTAGAAGTGTAGTATAAATATGTAACTTCTTTGTACTGAATTTTTATCTATCTAAAAGATCATTCGCTTATTATCTTCTCTATATTTCTGTACTATCAATCATTCCTATTGGTCTAAGGGGGAGTTTGTGAATCACATGCAAAACTAGAAGTTTCAAAGCATGATGATGAAAACAAACGACCATTAGTTGTGATAAAAGTTTTCCATATTTCCGTTGCATTAAACTTTGATTTTAACATTCACTTTCCATTTTTGAAACAAAAATCACAACTAATTCAAACTTAGATCCTAACAATTGGTATCAGAGCTTGGTCAATCAAAATTTGATTTAACTATCAATTTGATTTGAAAGATCAGCTCTCCCTGTTAATTTGTTTTATAGTTTTGTGGAAAACTTATTGCATATAGAAGCTTTAAAACAAAAATCTGTTGAAAACCATCAGAAATGTCTCAAAACACTCCCAATATTTGATCAATGTTTAAACCACCTATGTTGAAGAGAAATGAATATTTCATCTGGCAGCATAGGATGGGACATATTTAGCTCAACAAAACACCGGTTGTTGGCGATCTGTTGTATTTGGACCTCACATCCCAACGGTTCCAAGTACAGAAGATCCCAATACTCAAGTGCCAAAAAGTCCTGATAACTACTCTGAGCAGGATTACCAGAAAATAGAATTGGATGCTAAGGCATTTAGCGTTGTTGCTTCTGCCTTACCCAATGAGATCTATGCTGGACTGCTCCACTGCAATAGTGCAAAAGAGTTGTGGGACGCACTAAAAGAGCAATTCGATGGTACTGAAGAGGTCATTGAAAACAATAGAGAAATTCTGAATCAACAGTATGAAACCTTTTGTTACGTCAAAGGTGAGTCATTAACACAGCAGTTCAAACGTTTTAGCTGTCTAATCAGTGAACTCAAACTGGTGAACGTTGTATTCTCTAATTCGACTGTCAATAGTCGTTTCCTTCGATCGTTACCAGAAAAATAGGACATTGTAGCTTATGTTACTCGAACATCTGTTGGTTTTAAAGAGATAACACTCACACAGCTTCATGCATACTCCTCACTTATGAGAGAGAGTTAAACCAGAAAAAGAAGCTGTAAGAGTCTTGTAAATAACTGATGATTACACCTTGGGTAACACAGCTCTATTTGGCCAAGAAGAGGGTTCTGGCAGTGGAAAGGATCAAGTTATGATCATTTTATTGATATAACCTTTGGAGGAAACTTTAATCCTGATTCCTACTCACCCAACTATGCATTTACTGCAAGTGGGGAAAGCCAAACCTCTGACAATCTCTCTTTTGAGCTTAATGACTTGCAACACTTTGAACCATCTGATTTGGAAGAGATGGAAATTTTACACCAACTGGCTCTATTAAGTGTTAGAGCTAGTAAATTTAACAAGAGAACAGGTAGGAAATTCCTTGTGTTGCATGGGGGGTTGAAGGTTGGATTAGACAAATCTAAAATCAAGTGCTATAAATGCAATAGGTTAGGATACTTTGCAAGAGAATGTAGATCTCAAAATTCTGGACCAATTATAACATATTCTGGCCCTAGACCTCAGCACACACAAAGCACTGTTCAGTATTCCCAATATACCTCTGCTCATCAAGTATAAAACACTGCTCACTTTGCACACCCAGCAACCACTGTTCCTGTGCACAATGTTCAAGCCATTGTTCCATAAATTCAGCATGTTCAAGCACCACCACCTTAAGTGCATGTGCAACAGGCACCACATGTCACTCAAACTACTCAAACCACTGCTCCGTCAGAGGTTAACCAGCAGAGCTTTTTCACTCAAGGCTTTGTTGATTGGAGTAGTTTGCCAGAGGAATTAACTGATGAAAACTTTGCTCTAATGGCCGAAAAATGATTTTGAAATTGAAAATATGTGTTTAATGGCTTTGGGGACAATTGTTGAAGGTGATGAGTCTGTGGAACAAGTGTCTTAAGTCTGAAGAATTTCTAAGTTGTGATGAAGAAGTGGTTTCAAAAGATATTGTTGATGAAGAAAAGATACCTCTATCTGATCCATGGGAGTCAGATGTGTGTGAAGATGATTGTGACTGTGCTCTCATGGTTGCTTCTAAGGTATCACCCCGGATCCTCAAATATCTGTGTTCTGAAAAATGCATCATAGCTTTTGCAAACATAAAAAAGGTAAATGAAAACCTTAGAAACAAAATTTTGGAAGATGAATTAAATTTTGAAAAACTCACAAAAGAGTTGAAAACAAAGTTGGTTAACAAAGATTCTGAAATCAGCAGCCTGAAGCATGAGGCAAGCATAACCAAAGACCAACTCCAAACTATGGTAGATAAATACCAAATTTGCAAGAAGGAGTTAGAATCCACACAAATCACATGTGAAAAATGGATTGAGTCTTGCAAAGGTTATGAGATCATGTTAAATAAACAGACCAAGAGCAACATAAAATTTGGTATTGGGTTTAAAAGCAATGATCAAATTTCTGAAAATGATGCTAGAATTGAATCTGGGTTGGTTGAAGTTGTTCCAAAAATTTGGCTGGGGAAGAGATAAAAGTCACTGATAAAAATGGTAACAAGATCATTTTGGAAAAACTTGAGGGTTCCTCAACTTTCAAAGAAATTGAGAAATACCAGTTCAAACCAACTTGGACAGATGAGTGTGATATTTTAGAAAATTTCAAGCTAATGGACTTCACAACCACTGATGGTGTTAAGGCACCAAAAGCAAGGGTCATTCCTATTAAAGATCTTCCAGCAGATGTTACAACATCTGCTGAAAAGAAGTCTGATAAAAGGAACAAGGAAAAGATCAAAAACTTGTTTTGTAATTTTTGTAAGAAAAGAAATCATGCATCTGAAAACTGTTTACTTTTGAGAGCTTATGACATTAACAAAACTTGTGTGATCCCAAATTCCTCAAAATGCATCATCTGTGAGAAAACAAATCACAAGACTCAGAAGTGTGTTTATCTTAAAACCTATGATAAAAAGGTAAAAGAGATCAAAACAAAAGCTCTTGAAAGTCAAGGGTCAAGCTCTGCTAGAAATAAATCTAAGCAGACCTTTGAACCAGTTGAAACATTTGTTTCAAAAGCACTGACCAAAACCTCTGTTCCCAGAGAGGTACAAGTGACAGATGCACCACCTACAAATAGGTTTCCAAGAGGATATGGCCAACCTGTTTATCAAAAGGTTCCTCTTAGTTATGAGGTACAAAAAACCCTCAAAGCCAAGAGTCAATAGGCATCCTTATGGTTACCAACATCTGACAGAAAATGGTTCACAGCAGTGGTTACAAAGACAAAATCAAACCACTGACCATTCTCCTGAATTTGAGATTGGACCATCTGTGAACCCATCCAAAGCCATTTTGGCTTTGGAAACCCACCTGAACTAATTATTTACTTGTGTGCAGGGAGCTTCTACTTGCCTTGATAGTCTATGGTATGTAGATAGTGGAGGCTCCATGCACATGACAGGATGTAAAGCCCTGCTCAAAGATTTCATGGCTTATGGAGGGGGTGATATATCTTTTGGTAATAATTCAAAAGGGAATGTGTTAGGGTCTGGGTGTGTTCAAGCTGGGAAACACAAATTTGAAAATGTAAACCTCATTGACAATCTAAAATTCAATCTTCTGAGTGTTTCACAAATGAAAGACAAAGGATATGGATCCTTCTTTACAAAGAAAACATGTCAAATTGTAGGACCAGAAGTTGTTTAAAAGATTGATCAAATCATTGCTGAGAGTAAAGCACAACTTGTTGCTCACAGGAGTGGCAATGTGTATGTGGTTGATATGTTAAGAGATAATCCAATGTCTAGTGTATCAAAAAAAGAGACAGAGTTATGGCATAGAAGACTTGGACACACAAATCTAAAAACTATCTCCACTATCTCAAAACAAAGTCTTGTCAAAGGTTTGCCCCAAAAACAATTTTCATGTGAAGAGCGTTGTGTTTCCTGTTTAAAAGGTAAACAACATAAAAGTTCTTACAAAACCGTTGAAGAGTCCAAAACAACCCAGTGCTTACAATTGTTGCACATGGATTTGTTTGGCCCTGTAAAAATCATGAGTCTCACAAAGAGAAGGTATTGGTTGGTCATCGTTGATGATTTTTCAAGGTTTACATGGACTTTCTTTATGCATTCTAAAGATGAAACTGCAGGCATTTTGCAAATTTTGTAAAACAAGTTGAAAAGCAATTTGACCTTCCAGTAAAAATTTTTAGAAGTGACAATGGGACAGAGTTTAGGAATAGGGAGTTAGATGCTTTCTGTGAGTCAAAAGGGATTGTTAGGCAATACAGCATCCCAAGGACTCCAGAACAAAATGGGGTGGTTGAAAGGAAAAACATGACTTTAATTGAATCAGCAAGAACTATACTTGCAGACTCAGGTTTACCCTTGTCTTTTTTAGCAGAGGCTGTAAACACTGCTTGCTATGTTTAAAACAGAGTTTTGATTAACCAAAGGCATCAAAAGACTGCCTATGAAATTCTTTACAAAATCAAACCCCTGATCTCATATTTCAAAGTTTTTGACTGTCCATGTTTCATTTTAAACTTAAAAGATTCAATTTCAAAGTTTGCAACCAAAGTTGATTGTGGTTATTTTCTGGGATACTCAACCACTGCCAAAGCCTATAGCGTTTTTAACTCTAGGACAAGTGTGTTGAAGAAACTTTGAATGTGAAGTTCAATGAAAATTCCAGCAAACCCTGCTGAGTTGTTTGATTAGAAAAATTTACATTTAAAGATGTGGCTGTCAAGACTAACCATACAGGTACATCACAATCAACAGTTCAAGATCAAGGATATGACTGTGTCCTTCCAAACTACAAAGTCAGTCATAATACCAGAGGAGCAGATGTTAGTAACAATGGTGAAAGCTCTGCTGGCTCAACGGTTGTTTATCCACAAACCTCTGCTAGTTCTCAAAACCAAACCACTGTTGATAAAAGTCCACACAATATGGACAAAAATCAACACAATCACACATCCATACCTCCCATACCTCCACCGCCATTCCAATCAGAGGCTAGATCTTCAAATTCACCAGCAGAGGTTAGGTCAGATGATACACATTTGCAACCTTCACCTCAAAATGCAATCATTCCATATCAAGATGAATTGATTTTCCTCAAAAGTCATCCTTGGATCAAGTTATTGGCAACATAAATGAGGGATTGCTCACAAGGAGCCAATCCCAAAACATTTGCCTCTTTGTTGGCTTTCTATCACTCACACAACATGTCAAGTAACAAGAGGCATTAAAAGACAATAGTTGGGTAGAAGCTATGCAAGAGGAGCTCCTTCAGTTCAAAAGACAACAAGTTTAGGAACTTGTACCACTGCCTAAGGATGTAAGTCCTATTGGCACAAAGTGGGTCTTCAAGAACAAAATTGATGAAAGGGGTATTGTTGTCAAGAACAAGGCAAGGCTCGTGGTTCAAGGCTACAGACAGGAAGAGGGCATTGACTATGATGAAACCTTTGCTCCTGTAGCAAGGTTAGAAGCTATCAGAATGTTCTTAGCCTTTTCTGGCAACCACAACATCAAAATGTATCAAATGGACATCAAAAGTGCATTCTTTTATGGAAAGATCAAGGAAGAAGTGTATGTGTGTCAACCTCCTGGATTTGAAGATGCATTCTATCCTGATCATGTGTACAGGTTAAACAAAGCACTATATGGTCTTAAACAAACACCCAGAGCCTGGTATGAAACTCTATCCACTTTTCTTTTATCCATTGGTTTTTCAAGAGGTAAAATTGACAAAAAATTATTCTTGAAATGGAGAGGAAAAGATTTGATGCTTATCCAAATCTATGTCGATGACATCATATTTGGATCCACATTGTTAGGATCTGAGTTTGAATTACTTGTAGCTTTTGTTTCAAAAATGGAAAATGATTGAATTAAAAGAGATTTGCAGCGGAATAAGATGGAAAACTTTTACTACAAGCAATGGTCGTTTGTTTTCATCATCATCATGCTTTCGAGTTGATTAACTTGCATGTGATTCAGAAACTCCCCCTCAGCCTTTGCAATTACAGTTTGGCAATAAGAAAATGCAGAGAAGATGATGTGCGAAAGTTGATCTTTTAAGAGACGAGTTTAAAGGTTACATGAGTTGCCTATTTATACTAACTATCTAACCTCTGAGCATCTTTGATGACGTCAGGGTTGATAGTGACAGGAAACTAATATGTAACTAACTCTAAACACTGCTTATACTAACTATCAGTGCTTGGCACTGTTACATTGATTAACTAAGCTAATGACTAAACTCTAATCACTATCCTCTGTCCCTTGTTATCTCTGGCAGACCTTGAAGCTTTGTGAAGGCAGATGATAGGATGAGCAGTCTTTATGGAAAGCAGTGTAAGTATATCAGAGGTTGTAACCTCTATAGTTGAACCAAAGCTCGGATAGTGTTATTTAGCTTTATATCATCTATTCCTTTCATAGGGTTCAATCCCAACAATCTCCCCCTGGAACAGATGATGCCAAAAACACTTTATTCTTGGTTTTTATTCCTCAGAAGGAATTCTCTTATTTGACCTTTGAATTAAAGTTCAAAGTTAAGAGATTCCATGTCATCAGCATCCTTCACCAGCTCTAAACATAGTAGTTCTTGGAAAAGCTCATAAGCATCTTCCATTGATAGTTTAGTGGCTGCACCATCAGACTTGAGCAATGTCAATTCATGGGTGTCTTTGTCGACCTTCCATTTTAGAATTTTTGGGTCTGATGGTTTTCTTGAAGGAGCTTTTATTGCAGAGGTTTGTAAATGAGCCATCTTTGATAAGTCTTTATCCAGCTTGGCACTTGTATCATTTGTGTGATAATCAAGCATATTCTGAATCCCTTCTTTGATAAATGTATCCTCAAACTCTTTGTCAGTCTTTTCATTCATCTCCCCTTGCTTTTTCCTGTGTTGCAGGGAAAGTGTGGAGTGGGCAGATGTTGAGCTGGACTTTTTAGAGAGTTGAGCTCTGAGGATAGCATCTTCTTTTGAATAGTCAGGCTTGGGAGGCATGGATGGATCCTTTTTCCTTCTCTCTTCCAAACTTTTGTAAGTGTCTATCACCCTCACCTCACCCCATCTCATCACTTTGTTTTTGGAACCATAATAATTTTGAATCAGTTCTTGCTTCATTCTCTTCAACTTTAAGGCATTTTCAGTGATATCTTTCTTGTATAAATCTCAGTTGGGAGGAGTTGGCTTTTTAAGAGGGTCTTTCAACATTTCTTGCATTCTGTTGATTTCCTCCCTCAGTTCATTTATGCTCCAATCCCTGAACTGTGGCCTTTTTGCCTTATACATCTTCTTTTCCATGATATACTCAATGAGTTCACTCTTAAGCAACTTATCTTCCCTTACTGACAACTGGTTGTTCAGATCCTTGACAAAATTTTGTAGAATGGTGACTTTACTCAGTTGAAAGGACATGATAATCTGTATCTCTCTATCATTTTTTCCAGCTGATTCTCTTTTGGCAATATCCTCTGCTTACTTCTTTTTCAATTCTAGATAGGCATCAACATTTGCTGGTCTTGGATAGCCATCAAGGGATAGAATTGTTCTTTTGTCAGGGTCATCCTCTGAAAAGAAACTTAGGATCTCTTCCCTGACTACTGGTAATCAAGAGGATACAACTTTGACGCATGAATGACTTTAAGAGTTGAAGAAGTTGTAAGCACTAATGTGGGGATCACTGGTGTTGATGATAGTGGAAGAGGTGCAGAGATCTCATCATCATTTATCACTTTTGTGATTTTCCTCCTTTTAAACCTTAAAGTAGGTGATGGTGGTTGTGGGATTTTTGGTGGTGTGGATAATGGTTGAGTTGATGTGGGAAATGTGATCATGGCAGTGGATGGAATTGCATCTGTTGCAACCTCTGCTGTATCAACAGATGTTGACACAACAGTTGCTGTAACATCTGCTTGTGTGGATGTGGGTTGTGGTTTTGAAGATGTGATAGGTTTTTGAGAGGCAGAGGTTTTCATGGTTGGATTGGTTTCAGGCTTAGTTTTAGGAGGTGTGGATGTTGGTTGCCTGGATTTTCTAGCAGGAGCTCTTTTTGATGAAGTACCAACCTCTCCTTTTTCTTTTTGCTGATCAATCTTTTTCTCCACCAACACTCTGCTCTCCTCAATCACATTCTTCTTGTGACTAGCCCTTACCTTGGCCACAATTTCTTCAGTTAAATCTTTCTTCTTTGAACCGTCAGTCCTTGGAATGTTCAATGTATGTCTGGCCTTATCATCATCTATTGTTAGCTTCTTTGAACCCAAAGGTTTCTCCCCCTTTTTGGCTTCATCTGTTGTAACAAATATAACCGTTGGAGGTGCATGGCCAGTGGTTGTGAGTAGATGTGCTTTGATGGCTTTAATGTCTGTTGCAGTATCTTGATACCTTGATTCAAACATGTTTCTAACATCATTCATCTGGTGCTTATGATGTAAATCCAAATAATGTTATTGATGTTGAAACAGAGGGTTAAGAGCTTCTTTGAGATCAGCAGTGGATAGAACAGAGGGTTGACTTTTTGTAGCTATCATCTGCTTTAGTAAATCTTTGATTTCACCAACAGAGTTTTCTATTCTGGTCACTCTCTCCGTCAAATCCTGGTATTTTAGATCATCACCTAATTTAATAGGGTCATCTGAACTCCTACCAGTGGTGGTAGTTACATCTATGTTATCATGAGCAGTGGTTTTAGGACCAGCTTCAAACATAGATGCCCATTTAGTAGGGACTTCCCACAATAGAGGTAACAGTTGTTGCCTCTGTAGTGGTTGCCTTCAACCAAGTCTTATTAATGAAACCACTGTCCAACTGAGAACTAAGGAGTTCAGCAATTGTAGTGGCTGCTTGTGTTGAACTATCACCAAGGGTTACATGTAACCCAAGGGATGTAGCATCTTCATTTGCTGATGGGCTAGCAATGAATAAAGAATCAGACCCAGCCACTAGATGAAGTATATTCTCAGTAATAAGTTGTTGAGAGGTATTGGTTTGTGTCTGAACTAATTCAATTGCATTCAGCAATGGTACAATTGTGGGTGGAAGGGAAGGTATTGGTGAATGTGGTTGAGTAGAAAGCGACATTACCCTGGGAGAGGGGCTGTGGAAGATAGACCCAAGTGGATCTAGAGCTTTATAAAGTGGTGTCCCTGTGTCTACAACCTTTTCCTTTTGTGAGGAAGAAGGAGGAGTTTCAAAGCCGGTGGGAGATCTTTGAACCAGCTGCTGTGAAGTAGCAGCAATGGTTTGTGACTTTGGTGTTGTCACAGGGTTAACCTCTGGGATCTCATCTTCCAGAGGACCCTTTTTGGGTTTGGTGGGCTTTTTGGAGGTTGTTTTGGTTTTCTTTTTGGAATTTTTTGGTGTGGGTTTCAGGGCAGCGGTTGTGGTGCCCTGATCACCAAGAGCAGTGGGCTCATTAACAAGAGGTTGAGTTTGAACATTTTGTTCTGGTAAAACTTGCTCATCCTCCTCTACTTGTGTTTTCTCAACTTTATCTTGGTTTGTTATTCTGGTGAAAGTTTCATGATTAAGGCGGCTTGGATTAACCACACCGCCAATTTTACTTTCAGGACCTTTAATTTGATCCTGTAAGTAAACACTCAAGAACCGTGGATGCATCAAAAAAGCTTTTCTTTTTCAATATTTTTAAAATTTTTCACAAGATCATTGAACAGTATCTGGGAGTAGTTTAAATCGGTTTCAGTTAAAATTGAATACCCCAGATATTGCATGTTCAATGAGATTTCATTGAAAGCAGTGGATTTTGCTGAGAGACAAGTAAGAATTGTGTGAAAGAAAAATCTCCTCTCAGCAGGAAAGTTAGGTTTAAAAATGGTCATACCTTTCATCTGGCCTATATAACCTCTTTCCAGAAACTCTACTTGGATCTCATTAATGGGAAATGACACAGGGTGTTGTATGTCATTTAACTTGAAAACTTGAGAGATCGATTGGGGGCTAATTTGCATCAACACTCCCCCTACTCTTGAAATGATTGTATAAGGAACACCATCAGCAGATGAGTGAACCTTTGCATTTTTCCAGAAATCACGAAGAGCATCAATGTAAATGGGGGCTTTGACGGTTAACATGTGCAAGAATTTAGACTTTTGCAAAATTTGAATCATTGGATGATAGCGAGTATTTGCGTTGTTTTCTTCAAGTATGGCAATGTAATTGTGTGGGGTTTTGATTATGAGAGTTAAAGGTGGAGGTTCTTGTTGCGATTTTGCTTTGGATTTAGAAGATTTTGATTTGGAAGCCATGGTGTTTGAGAGAAAAACTGTTTTGAGATTTTGAAATCGACACAGATTAGGGTAACCACTGGTGAGATAAAACAGGGGTTTTATAGGGGTTTTGAAAAAGTGAACATGACGTGGCATCTGTTGCAAGATCTGATGGCTAACATCTGCCCACGTGTAACCTCTGATGAGAAAAGTAGCCGTTGATGTGGCAAACACTGTTTTAGGACAGAGGTTTGGATAATACTGATTTTGTTAACACTATCAGAGGATAGCCATCAGTGGTTTTAAAGAGGTGGAAAAGTAGAAGTCAGAGGATACACTTTATCAGTGGATAAGATTTTAAAGCCTATCAGAGGTTTTGAGCAAACAGATGTTGTGATCAGACTTTTAAAGATTTATTGAAAAATTTCAATTTTAAACTATTTTTAAGGAATTTTTGAATTTCTGAAAACATTTTGATGCTATGTACACATGGATTTACAAGAAAACTTGTTTTTTAATCCATGTTTAGCATACCAAGCCTTGAGATCAATTTTTCAAAGGTAGATGTATCCAATGCCTTGGTTAAAACATATGCCCATTGATCTGAAGTATGGACATGATGCAAAGAAATCAAACCTTTTTCATAGCAATCTCTCACAAAGTGATGTCTGATGCCAATGTGCTTTGTAGTTGAATGAGAAACTGGATTTTTAATGATATTTTCAGTAGCTTGACTGTCCAATTTGAGTGGAGTCTTTAGTGCAGTGATACCAAAATCCAACAACTGGTTTAGAAGCCACAAGAGTTGAGCAGTAAAGCTAGCATCAGCAATATACTCTGCCTCAGCAGTGGATGTTGAAACTGCAACCTGCTTTTTGCTTTGCCAAGACACTAGACAATCACCTAGGAATTGACATCCTCCTGATGTGGACTTCCTTGTAGTTTTACACCCAGCAAAATCACTATCTGAAAAACCTGAAAGCTCAATATTCCCATTAGCTAGATACCAGATACCAAGTGTGGGAGCACCTTTTATGTATCTGAATATCCTTTTTATAGCAATAAGGTCAGACTTTCTAGGTAATGCCTGTGATCTGGCACAAACACATGTTGCAAACATGATGTCTGGCCTGGATGCAATTAGGTACAATAAAGACCCAATCATGCTTCTATAAAGAGTTTGATCAACAAGGTCATCTTTACCATCAATGGTGACTAGCTTGGAGGTTGCCATGGGTGTGATACATGGTTTACAATCATCCATATCAAACTTTTTAAGCAGTTCTTTCACATACTTGTTTTGATGGATAAATGTACCATTGTGCAATTGTTTAACTTGGAGACCAAGAAAACATTGGAGCTCACCCATTGCACTCATCTCAAACTCTGCTGCCATGAGTTTTTGAAACTTTTCACACATAGCAGTGCTTGTGGATCCAAAAATGATGTCATCCACATAAATTTGGACAAGCATCAAATCTTTTCCTTTTCATTTTAAAAACAGAGTTATATATATTTTTCCTCTAGTAAACCCTATGGATAAGAGAAAAGTGGATAGAGTTTCATACCAGGCTCTTGGTGCTTGTTTTAAGCCATGCAGTGCTTTGTTGAGCTTGTAGACATGATCAGGATGGAATGCATCTTCAAAACCTGGAGGTTGACAGACATACACCCTTCTTTGATTTTTCCATACAAAAATGCACTCTTTATATCCATTTGAAACACCTTTATGTTGTGGTTAGCAGCAAAAGCTAAGAACAGGCGAATAGCTTCCAACCTTGCTACAGGAGCAAAAGTCTCATCATAGTCTATACCTTCTTCCTATCTGTAGCCTTGAACCACGAGCCTTGCTTTATTTTTTACAACAATACCCATTTCATCAGTTTTGTTCTTGAAGACCCACTTGTGCCAATTGGACTTACATCTTTTGGCAGTGGCACAAGCTCCCAAACTTGTTGTCTTTTGAACTGAAGGAGTTCTTCTTGCATGGCTTCGACCCAGTTGTTGTCTTTCAGTGCCTCTTGGTACTTGACTGGCTGTATGAGTGATAGAAAACCAGCAAAAAGACAAATATGTTGGGATTGGCTTCGTGTGAGCACCCCAGATTTGATGTTGCCAATAACTTGATCTACTGGATGGCTTTTGAGATAAATCAAATCACCTTGGTATGGAACAATAGCATTTTGAGGTGATGGCTGCAAATGTGTATCATCTAAGCTAACCTCTGCTTGTGAATTTGAAGTATCAGCCACCGATGAGAATGGTGGTGGTGGTATTAGGGGTATAGAGGTAACATTCTGATGATTTTGGTGCCCAGATGTAGGACTTTTATCAACAGATGTTTGATTTTGTGAACTGGCAGAGGTTTGAGGATCAACCACTGTTGACCTAGAAGTGGTAGAGTTTACACATGAGCTTGTAGCACTTGATCCTCTGTTTGAAGAATAGACTTTTGTTTGTGGAAGAACACAGTCATATCCTTGATCTTGATCTTCTTCAGATGATTGTGGTGTACCTGCATTGTCTAGCTTGATAGAAACATCAGCAAATGTGAATTTATCTAAATCAAAAAGCTCTGCAGAATTTGCTGGGATTTTCAGTGATGACAGTTCATTGAACTTCACATTCAAAGTTTCTTCAACACACTTTGTCCTAGAGTTAAAAACTCTGTAGGCTTTGGTAGTGGTTGAGTATCCCAGAAAATAACCACAATCAATTTTGGCTGTAAACTTAGATATAGAATCTTTTAAGTTCAAAATGAAGCATGGACAGCCAAAAACTTTAAAATATGAAATCAGAGGTTTGATTTTATACAAAATCTCATTGGCAGTCTTTTGATGCCTGGGGTTAATCAAAACTCTGTTTTGAACATAGCAAGCAGTGTTTACAGTCTCTGCCCAAAAGGACAAGGGTAAACCAGAATCTGCTAGCATAGTTCTTGCTGATTCAATTAAGGTTCTGTTTTTCCTTTCAACCACCCCATTTTGCTCTGGAGTTCTTGGAATGCTATATTGTCTAACAATTCCTTTTGACTCACAAAAGGCATCCAACTTCCTATTTTTAAACTCTGTTCCATTGTCACTTCTAAAGATTTTTACTGGAAGATAAAATTGCTTTTCTATTTGTTTGACAAAGTTTTGCAAAGTGCTTGCAGTTTCATCCTTAGAATGAAGAAAGAAGGTCCATGTAAACCTAGAGAAATCATCAACTATCACCAGGCAATACCTTTTGTGTTTTAAGCTCATGATTTGCACTGGGCCAAACAAGTCCATGTGCAACAGTTGTAAACACTGGCTTGTTTTGGACTCTTCAATTGATTTGAAAGAATTTTTATGTTGTTTGCCTTTTAAACAGGAAACACAATGTTCATCACAGAAAAATTACTTGTGAGGCAAACCTCTTACAAGACTTTGTTTTGAGAGTGTGGTGATAGTTTTAAGATTTGTGTGTCCAAGTCTTCTATGCCATAACTCAGTCTCTTTGCTAGAAGCAACTGAGAATAGACATGTCCCAGACATAGGATTATCTTTTAGCTTATCTACCACATACACATTCCCACTTCTGTGTGCAGTGAGTTGTGCTTTGCTCTCAGCAATGATTTGATCAATCCTTTTAACAACCTCTGGTCCCACAATTTAACAAGTTTTCAAGGTGAAGAAGGATCCATATCCTCTGTCACTCATTTGTGAGACACTCAGCAGGTTAAATTTCAGATTGTCAATCAAATTCACATTTTCAAACTTGAGTTTACCAGCCAGAACCGACCTAGACCCTAAAACCTTTCCTTTTGAGTTATTACCAAAAGATATATCATCCCCCCCCCCCATGAGCCATGAAGTCCTTGAGAAGGGCTCTACATCCTGTCATGTGCCTGGAACCTCCACTATCTATATACCATAAGCTATCAAGGCAAGTAGAGATCCCTGCACATTTAAGTAAATAGATCAGTTAAGATTGGTCTCCAAAGCCAAAATGGCTTTGGATGGGGTCACAGATGGTCCAGCCTCAAGTCTAGATAATGGTCAGAGGTTTTGAAATTTTCTTGTAACATCTGCTCTTGACCATTTCCTATCAGATGATTGTATCCATAAGGGTGCCTGTTTACTCTTTGCTTTGAAGGCTTTTTGTAACCTTCATAAGCATGACGAACCTTTTTATAAGTAGGTTGGCCATACCCTCTTGGAAATGAGTTTGAAGGTGGGGCATCTGTCACTTGCACCTCTCTTTGAACAGAGGTTTTGTTTAATGCTTTTGTAACAGATGTTTCATTCTATTCAAAACTCTGCTTGGATTTATTTCCAACAGAACTTGAACTTTCTCTTTCAAGTGCTTTTGCCTTGATCTCTTTTACCTTTTGTTCATAGTTTTTAAGATAGGCACACTGTTGAGTTGAGTGATTTGTTTTGCTGTAGATGGTGCATTTTGAAGAGTTTTTGATAACACAAGTTTTGTTAATGTCATAGGCTTTTAAAAGAAAACAATCTGCAGCCACATGATTTCCTTTTTCACAAAATTCACAAAACAAGTTTTTAATCTTTACTCTTCTTTTCCTATCAGACTTCTTCTCAGCAGTGGTTGTAACTTCTGCTGGCACATCTTTGATAGGGATCACCAGTGCTTTTGGGGCTTTAATACCATCAGTGGTTGTGAAGTCCATTGACTTAAAGTTCTCTAAGATATCACATTCATCTGACCAGGTTGGTTTAAACTGATATTTTTCAATTTCTTTATCTTTTGTTGAAACCTCTGGTTTTTCCAAAACAATTTTGTTTCCAGCTTTATCTGTGATTTTTATCTCTTCACCAGCCAAATTTGTAGGGACAACTTCAACCAACTCAGAATCAATTTCAGCAACATTTTTCTCATTTTGGTCATAGGCTCTAAAACCTACACCAAACTTGATGTTGCTCTTGATCTGAGCATCAAGCATAATTTCATAACCTTTGCAGGACTCAACCCATTTTTCACAAGTGATTTGGGTTTCTTCTAACTCCTTTTTACAAACTTGGTATTTTTCTACCATAGTTTGGAGTTGGTCCTTGGTTATGCTTGATTCATGTCTTAGGCTACTCAGTTCAGAATCTTTTTCACTTAACTTTGATTTTAACTCTTTAATCAGTTTTTCAAAATTAAGTTCATCTTCTAAAATTTTGTTCCTCAGGTTTTCATTCACCTTTTTGATGTTTGCAAAAGCAATGATGCATTTGTCAGAACATAGATCTTTAAGGATCTGAGGTGATACCTTTGTAGCAGCCATGAGAGCATAATCACACTCATCTTCACACACATCAGTGTTCCATCGGTCAGTAGGAGAGTTCTTTTCCTTATCAGCAGCATTTTCTCTTTCTTCACTTGAAACCAATGTTTCATCACAAACTTGAACTTCATCAGATTTTGAGACTATCTCCACAGATTCAACACCTTCAGCAATTGTCTCTGAGGCCATTAAACAAAATTCTTGTTCAACATCATTTTTGGCCATTAAAGCAAAGTTTTCATCAGTCAAATCCTTAGGCAAACTGCTCCAGTCAACATAACTTTGTGTGAAAAAGCTTTGTTGACCAACCTCTGCTGGACTAGCAGTGGTTTGAGCAGGTTGTGTAACAATGGGTGCTTGTTGAACAAGCACTTGAGGATGAGATGGTGCCTGAAACATATTGAATTTGTGGAGCAGTGGATTGAACATAATGCACTGGAACAGTGGTAGCAGGATGTGCAAAGTGGGCAGTGTTTTGAACATGTTGAGCAGGGGCATATTGGGAATAATGAGCAGTGTTTTGTGTGTGCTGAGGTCTAGGGCCAGGATGAGTCACTATTGGTCCAGAACTTTGAGACCTGCATTCTCTGGCAAAGTGTCCTAGCCTATTACACTTATAACACTTGACTTTTGATTTATCCAGCCCAACCTTCAAACCCCCATGCAAACCTGGAAATTTTCTACCAGTTCTCTTATAAAATTTACTAGCCCTAACACTCAATAGGGCCAGTTGGTGCAAAATATCCATTTTCTCAAGATCAGAAGGTTCGATGTGTTGTAAATCATTCAGCTCAAAGGATAGATTGTCAAAGGTTTGGCTTTCCCCACTAGCAGTAAAAGCATAGTTGGGTGCATATGTTTCAGATCCAAAGTTCCCACCAGATGTAATATCTATATAGTGATCATAACTTTGGTCCTTACTGCTGCCAGAACCCTCTTCTTGGCCAAAAAGAGTTGTATTACCCAATGAGTAATCATCAGTCATTTTGCCAGAATCTTGCAACCTATTTTTCTGGTTTAACTCTCTCTCATAAGTGAGGAGTATCCCATGAAGTTGTGTCAACGACATTTCTTTAAACCCAACAGATTTTCACGTTACATAAGCTACCGTCTCCCACTTATCTGGTAACGATCTAAGAAACGACTATTGACAGTCGAATTAGGAAAAACCACGTTAACCAGTCTAAGTTCACTGATGAGACAGCTGTAACGTTCAAATTGTTGTGTTAGAGACTCTCCTTTCAAGTGACAAAATGTTTCATACTACTGATTTAGAACTTCTACTTTCTATCACTTCCTCAGTCCCACCGAATTGCTCCTTAAATGCATCCCATAACTCCTTTGCACTATTTCAATGGAGTAGACTAGCAAAATTTCATTGGGTAAGGCCGAAGCAACTATGCTAAATGCCTTAGCATCCAATTCAATTTTCTGGAAATCCTGCTCCGAAAAGTTTTCAGGATTTTTTGGCACTTGTTTGGTTGGATCCTCTGTGCTTGGAACCATTGAAACGTGAGGTCCATAAGCAACAGATCTCCAGCAACCGGTGTTTTAGCTAAGCAAGGATGTGACCCATCCGTCGTTGCTAAATGAAATATTCATTTCTTTTTTTTTCTGGAAATCCTGCTCCGAAAAGTTTTCAGGATTTTTTGGCACTTGCTTGGTTGGATCCTCTGTGCTTGGAACCATTGGAACGTGAAGTCCATAAGCAACAGATCTCCAGCAACCGGTGTTTTGCTGATCAAGGATGTGACCCATCCGTCGTTGCCAAATGAAATATTCATTTCTTTTGAGCATCGACGGTTTGAACAAGGAACCAGAATTGGCATCCTGTGTGTTTTGAGACATTTTCAGTTGATTTTTCACAGATTTTGTTTTAAAAACTTTGGACGTAATAAAACTCTGAATATCAAGCTAAAAACAACCAAACTGATTAGCAAGAGAGTTGATCTGTTCGAACCAAATCGATTGTTAGATCGAATTTGATGAATCAAGCTCTGATACCAATTGTTAGGATATGTGTTTGAATTACTTGTAGTTTTTCTTTCAAAAATGGAAAATGATTGAATGGAAAGATATTTGCAGCGGAATAAGATGGAAACTTTTACTACAAGCAATGGTCGTTTGTTTTCATCATCATGCTTTCGAGTTGATTAACTTGCATGTGATTCACAAACTCCCCCTCAGCCTTTGCAATTACAGTTTGGTAATGAGAAACTGCAGAGAAGATGATGTGCGAAAGTTGATCTTTTAAGAGTCGAGTTTAAAGGTTACATGAGTTTCCTATTTATACTGACTATCTAACCTCTGAGCATCTTTGATGACGTAAGGGTTGATAGTGACAGGAAACTAATATGTAACTAACTCTAAACACTGCTTATACTAACTATCAGTGCTTAGCACTGTTACATTGATTAACTAAGCTAATGATAAACGCTGATCACTATCCTTTGTCCCTTGTTATCTCTAGAAGACCTTGAAGCTTTGTGAAGGCAGATGATAGGATGAGCAGTCTTTATGGAAAGCAGTGTAAGTATATCAGAGGTTGTAACCTCTGATAGTTGAACCAAAGCTCGGATAGTGTTTATTTGGATTTATATCATCTGTTCCTTTCATAGGGTTCAATCCTAACACACATGCACTGCCATGTGTGAAGAGTTCAAAAAACTCATGGCAGCGGAGTTTGAAATGAATGCAATTGGTGAATTACAATGTTTTCTTGGTCTTCAAGTTAAACAAAAGCACAATAGCACTTTCATTCATCAAAATAAGTATGTCAAAGAACTACTTAACAAATTTGATATGAATGACTGTAAACCTTGTTGCATACCCATGGCAACCTCAAAGCTTGTCACTGTTGATGTTGGTGCACATATGTCTATTGCCTACGTCTAGGACGAGTCTATTGTATAGATAGGGTTTCGTAGCGTCAGAAGTTTGATTTTTGAAGTTTTGTATGTTGGTAGATATTTCATACGAAAATCTGTTAGGATTTTCTCACGAAAATTTCGTGCGAAAATCCAAGCACCTAGTCACTAGTTGTTGTCAAGTCTTGCCTATAAATAGGTGACTTAGGATGTTTGTCTAGTATGTTGTTTTTTGGTGATCGGTGGCGAAGCCCTGCTCGAGTCTGTAATCGTTTCAACGTTATTCAATATACAGCCGGTTAAACAGTA
Organism: Scalesia atractyloides; assembly: GCA_947069175.1. Classification (NCBI taxonomy): domain Eukaryota; kingdom Viridiplantae; phylum Streptophyta; class Magnoliopsida; order Asterales; family Asteraceae; genus Scalesia; species Scalesia atractyloides. Next base: position 67,001,703 of record CAMTDV010000025.1, read on the forward strand.
ATCATCACTTGTTCTTTGTTTGTTCAATCAGCTAACAATGAATTTCGCCTCTGTTAGCTGAGCAAGTCTGACCGAAAGCTCACAAGTTGGGCCCGATCCTAAGCATTCACAAGTGGTATCAGAGCCTTAAGGTCTGATTTGTGAACAAACAACCAAGTTTCAGCTGGATTCAACCTTCAAAGTTCAAGATTCATCCATTGGAAACTCTTCTTCTACTCTTTCTTGGAACTTATTCTAGATCTGAAGGATTTCATGGACAATTTGGACTAGGTTATTAGTATAACGTATTAAAATCAACTCTAAACAGTTCACTGAAACATAAACCTAAAATCCATCAAAATCATGCTTGAAATCATCAAAAACGTGAAACTGTGAACAAGTGTTCGAAGCAGACAAGAGTTTTCGTACGAAACACTAGTTTTCGTACGAAAATCAGGAAGTTAACCTCTGAAAAATTTGAATTAACATAAGACATAATTTTCGCACGAAACTGAAATTACCGTACGAAAATTCAATATTTTCGCACGAAAATCCAGAACATTTTTCGTACGAAAAATTCTCAAGTCTCTTCATATTTTTTCAGTTAGTTTCAAGTTAACCAGTTTTAATCTGTATTCTACTATAAGTTTTGTCAAGATGTCAGGTGAAGAAGAATTTCAAAACACGTTTTCCACACAAGCAGTTACAGCTTCCGTAGCAGCTCAGAACATGAATCTAGAAAATGAAATGGGGACCACTACGAAGCCTCCAAAGCTCATGAACATCAAAGACTATGAGAGTTGGAGTGAACGATTCAAGAACTGGGTTCAAGCAACAAATTTAATAGTTTGGTTCGCACTTGAGAATAAGTATCAAGCACCACTGAATGAACTTGGCATTGAGAAAACATTGGATCGTCTGTCCGATGAAGAACAAGAAAAATACGTTATTGAAAAGAAGATTGAAGGTCCGTGATCAGGCGGTTCTAAACGGAAGTTAGTGGATAAACGTAAACCGATTCGGTAGAATGTTATTACAGAAAGGAGTAAGTAGAATGCAGCGGAAGTCTTTATTCATACCGAAAGAGAATACATCTTTATATGTTCAGCTGTCGGAGTTCCTGGAGAGAATCTGGCAGCATCTCCCCGTAGGGATGCCAAAAACTTAAATGACAAAATGAACAACACACCTATATATAGGGAGACAAGTTCGCTGGGGTGGAGGTAAGTTCGGGCGAACTTGACATCAACATGCACTTCTCAAGCGAACTTGGCCTTTTATAGTCAAGTTCGGGCGAACTTGACTAAAGGCACATCAAGTTCGAGCGAACTTGACTAATACAGGTCAAGTTCGGGCGAACTTGTTCCCTTTTACACTATAATCTCTGTATTTCGGTCGTGTGTTCGATTCTAACCTATACAATATTCAACACAAGCTCAATCTAGCCTATTTGACAAGTAACGAACACAAAATGCATCAACAAAGATGATGAATCTCCTTCAGGAGGCCATAAAAGAAGAGATCTTAGTTCTCCTACAATACGATGACGACGCTCATTCATTATGGCTCGCCTTACGATTAAGGGCACAAGGGAGCACTAATGTCAGAAAAGGAAAGGAGGCATTACTGAACAAAGAATTTGAAGTATTCAATGTTCTTCCGGGCGAGAACATGAAGCAACTTATAGAAAGCTATTGCCACCTGGTAGTACAGAAGAAGCGTATGGGAATTGTCAAGACGAATGAAAAGCTAGTCGACAAACTGGAAGACTCTTTGCCTGAAGGAGATTGGGCAACATATCTAACGATCCTGAAGAATGGAGCTGAGTATAACAGTCTCAGTTTGCCGATATTCATAGAAAAATTGGAAGGGCGCGAACAGGAGATGCAGAAAATGGAAAAGGGAAGAAGACGAACTCGCAATAGGACGTGAGTCTATACTACAAAGGAAACCCAAACACTCATGTTCAGAGTCCCAAGATCCAAACAGCCTTTAGTGCTAACTCAAATGCTAGTCCAGCCTCCAACCAATCTAATGGATTCCAAACGTCAATCCAAACAATCACCAAGGACAACAATCGTCTCAGAGCTCAAGTCAACACAGAGCAATCAGCAAAGTCAATCCAATTCTAACCAGAGAATTCTGCAATGTAACATCGCAGTGAATCTCCAGAACTCTCAAGACTTCAATGAGCAGACAGCTAAGCAACACATGGTGCTACTAGCAGTAGTTCTGGAATCCTATGAAAGTCTTGTAGCTGGAAGAATCGAAAATCCAGAAATGACCAAAGAAGATTACGACCAAATCGATCCGGAAGAAATAGAATTAATTGACATTATGTGGTGCATGGCATCAGTGGTTCGAAGAGCAAGCGGTTCATGGAAATTACAGGAAAAGATGATTTGAGAGGCCTTGACGAAAAATTAGGATTCGATAAATCCAAAGTCACTTGCTTCAAATGCAGGGAGAAGGGGCACTTCAAGCGTGAATGTCCAATCTGAAAAGTAAAAGGCAATCATAATTCGTTTGGAGATGATTATTACAAAAAGGTGATTTATCATCGTCCACAGCCAGAGAAACGAATGGTGCAGATCGAGGATGGACCTTCAGACTCAAAAGACAAAGCTCTTGTTGTCACACAGGAAGATGAGGGGTTCAACTGGAACAGCTTCATATCAAAAAATGAAAGTCTTGCTCTTGTTGCTGAAATCATAGAAGAACCGGAATCATCTGAAGAAGTTACAGAAGAAGAAATGGAAGAGGTTCTGGCAGACTACTTCAGATCCTCAGTGGAAGAAGAAGAATGTATCAGAGGTACCCCTAAACCCTGTTTATTTGACACAATTCTTAAAACTTTTGCAGGTAGCTTCGATTCCGGTCACAAAGAGGAAAGTCCTAAGGAGACAAAGTCTGAGTGTGTGGAGGTGATTGATGTAACCAAGCCTGTAACACTGGAGAGCTTAACTGATATTGCCAACAAAGCACTTATGGCCAATACAAATGAGGTAGTCAGTGTGGAAAAACAGGTAGAAAAGGTTGAACCAGCTAAAGAAACAACCAAAGCTCAAACTGTCGAATTGTTCAGCCCATGCTTAAAATGCGCAGAAGCATGTGAGCAATGTGTTGAAAAAGAGAAAGCTTTTAAAGGACTTAAAATATACAATGATAAGCTGTCATATGATTACAACACTGTAAAAGAATCATATGATAAACTTAGCAGGACCATTCGACAGTATGAGAAAACTGTCAAAGAAGATGACAAAACACTTTCAATGCTCAAAGCAACTGTAATTGACAAACAAATGGCCATTAATCTTCATATTAACACAATTTCTGAGTGTAGGACCGATCCTCAATGTTTAGGAACCTAGATTTGATCTCTATTGTCCATAATAGCGGAAATATTATGACAAGTTTACCAAATAACAAGAATTAGTCAATTAATCGTCAATTTTATTGATATAACGTCGAGTCTCCAAATTGACAGAGCTTCGCCTCAGAAATGCCAAAGTTACAAATGAGAATGAAAAGCTAGCTATTTATAGATGTCTAAGTTCGCTGGAGAAGGATGTGAGTTCGGGCGAACTTGCCAAGGCAAGTTCGGCCGAACTTGACAACTCATAACCACTTCAAGCGAACTTGACCTCTAGACTCATAAATACTTCGATTTGCTAGCCTATTCAACTCTAATCTATACAGACTCGATATAAGACTAAGACATAGACATTCGGCACCAACAGACTCCCCCTTGGATATCGTCTTCGTCTTGTATCAGTCTTCAAAAACTCTGTCTTCAAACATTAACGAACACGACCGAAGAAGTTCTTGAATGGCTTCTTTCGTCATTCTTGTTTCGGATCCGGCGTCTGATCTGTAGGAGGCACTTTGTTATAAACTAAAATCTTCTAATAGTTGCCTTTCTACCTTTCTCATGAATAGCTTCTAGATGCTTTTCTTCCTTTAAAAACTCAACCCGTTCTAGATCCCTCCAGCTTGTCTGCCACATCTTCCCTGAATTCACTTCACGTGCATAGCAAACATTCACAACTCTTTGATACTGCATACCCTGTTCTTTTTCACGTTCCTCGAATACTATCTTACTGTAGAACAAGCACTTGATGTCTTCTCTTGAACAATTCATTAGCCACATCGGGTCTAGTATCCTGATTGTTCTCCACAATCCTCTCATACTCCTTTGTGATATCCAAATGTTCTTCAAATCGTAAAACAATAACAGCTTCACATGTAGTGGGATCTATCTGCCACCACTTGAACATTGGATAGAAATTCTGTTTAATAGGCATCAGTGGCATGTTTCTCATCGCTCTTGGTCGTTTCATAATCAACGTTATATCTTTTTCCCCTGTTTTCTTATTCGTTTTGATGCGACGACCTGGAATAAACGGCTTCCAACACTTGAATCCCTTTGTCGCTTCAAACTTGATCATTTTCCACAGTAACTGGTCAATATACTTCATATGATAAGTAACATTCACAGTTTGAACCAGCTCCTCAACATCCCAGTATGGTAAAGTCTTGAAATCAGCCAGATACTTGAAGTATTGCACCCCAAATTCCCTTTTTATTGCATAAACATTCAACTCCTTAAACCAACCCCAACTGAGAATATCTCCCAATGACACGTCTTTATCTCTGGTAAAGAATGCTAGAGGACGTCGAAACTTACGTTCGCGTGGCATATCTTTAAACCAGGACTTCTTAGCTTTAGCTATTTCTCTTTCGTCATTGGTTTCGGAACTTTCCCTTCTCGTAAAGATTCTTCAATCTTTTCCTTCAACATGTCTTCATCAAGTTGCTTGTACATCTCTTCATAAGTAGGAAAACTATCTGTATTAGGACCGACGTACTTCGCAGTTTGATCTGTTTCATCATCAGAAGAACAATCTTCCACGATAACCTTGTTATACTCGTCAGCTTCAAACCTTCGTACATACTGATAATCATTTGGCTCAGACGTGTTAACATTCAACACATCCACTTCAAAGTCAAATTCAAGAGTTTCAGCATCAACTTCGATCAATTTAGCCAAATCTTCCTTTGTATAATTGTGCACGTACTCGCCTTCGTCAACATTATGTTCCAGCATAAGCATTAAAGGTTTTGTCGGTACAACAGCAATAGGCTTTGCAAACCTATCAACATCAATCATATCAACATCATCAGTTGGCCCTGTTTGCCCTGACTCCCCCTGAATCTGATCATCCATCTTGTTTGATTCATCATCCATCAAAGAAGAAAAATCAACATCATCAGATACTTTTCCTTCACTAATTCTCATACCAACTCCTCCCTGATCATCATATCATCATCTTCAGCAACATTCCACTCTTCATAATCAGAATCCTCTTTCTTATCGTCATCATCTTTATCCTCTTTCTCTGCTTCTTCATCGTCCTTTTCTTCAGAAGCAACGATAGAATCAGAAGGCTTGACAGATTCGTCAACCTTTGGAATATCGGACTCAGAAGCTATAACAACATCATCAACAGAGTTCTCTGCAGCTTTAGATGATTTAGGGGCTTCACCCTCATCACCTTTACCTTTGCCGCTTGCTGCTAATTCTTTTTCAGATCTTTCCTTAGCTTCCTGTCGATCCAGACGATCATATTCAGTGATGAAATTAATCCCCAATGTATTAGATAACACTTTCTGCATTCTCGTGAATCTACGATCATTTGCACCTGAGAACTTCCATCAAAGTGTCCTGCAAAACTATCACACGAGTTAGGAGATAATATTCCTTGGTTCTTCATGTGAAGATATTCCTCTTCCTCCTGTTGTTGCAGATACTGTTCCAATAGAATATTCTCTAGAGCTGCTGCTTCTTCGACAGATGTATCTTCAACAATCTCAGCCATCAATGCAACTTCGGTCTTCTTACCAATATAAGAATTCCAATCGAAGCCATCATCCTCGTTTGAAGCAACCATTGCTTTATCAGTGTTACTGCTGTTTGGCTTTTCCTGGATCTCAACTTGTGTCTTCTTTGGGAAAGGCTTGTATTGAAGAGATTTCTTGTAATACTCGTTGCCTCCACCAAATGGACTTTGATTGCCCGTGGCTTCAGGATATTTGCATTCTCTCGTAAAATGCCCTTTCTGTCGGCATCTGAAACAAGTGACCTTCGATTTGTCGAACCCTAGCTTGTTTCTTTAATTTCCGATATCTCGGCCAGTGAAGACAACAAACTTTGTGACCCTTCGAATGATAGAAGCTAGAGACCACTTGATATCCATCAGTTCAAGCTCTTCTTCGTCCACCTGATCATAGTCTTCAGCGGTCATTTCGGGATTGCCAATTTTTCCAGCTACAAAACTTTCGTATGATTCTAGAACAGTGGCAAGAAGTGACATGCGTTGTTTTGCAACTTGCTCAGAAACAACATTGTTTAGATTTACAGCAATGTTACACTTATACACATTTGGATCAGAATTTGTTTGTTGATTCTGATTTGCTTGATTCTGATAAGAAGCATTTGACCCTGTGCTTGAGAACGAAGAGCTTTGTGGACTTTGATCATATTGTGGATATGATTGGTTCGGATTCTGTGGAGAAGAATTCATGCTTGCATTGAACGCTGTATGTATCTTTGGGCTTGAAATACTATCTTGCATTCCGTTCTTGTAATACAGACCAACATCTTGAACAATGTTAGCATTCTTCGACTTTGCAATCTTCAGCAGTTCCATTTCATGACCTTCAAGTTTGTCGATAATGTTGACAACTTAAAGAATTCCCAATTCGGACTTTCTTTCAGAACCATCAAATAAGTAGTCCACTCTCCGTCAGGTAACGCATCTGCAAGCTTATCGATGTATTCTGGTTCAGTCTTCTCGAGACCGTGTCTTCTCATTTGGACTTTCAGATGACAGAAGCGCTCAATCATCTGCTTCATTGTCTCGCCCTTCAACATGTTGAAAATCTCGAACTCCTTCATGATGAGAGCTTTCTTACTCTTGATCATCTCTGCGCTGCCTTGGTATTTCTTTTGTAGTGATAGCCAGAGATCTCTCGCAGTAGTATACTTGGGCAATAAGACCAGAATATCTTCTTTAACAGATTGTTGAATGAGGCTTATCATCTTTTTCTCAGCAATGTGCTCATCTTTCTGTATCGTGGTGTACTTGTACTTCTCTAGTACTTGCTGATGTTCATCTAACGGAACAGTATAACCTCTCTCGATCGACACCCAGCCTTGGAAATGCATGGCCTGAACCCAATAAGTAAATTTCTCCTTCCATCCTTCGTACTCGTCCATGCTCATTAACTTCGGCGGTTTAACGGACGTGCCCATCTCGTTGTCTAGATTGACTTGATGTATGACATTAGCATTGGATGTACCCACTCCTGACATATACGCTCTCCGAATATCATCCATCACGAATATCAAGACATGTACTCTGAAAACACGTTAAAACTTTTGAAAAAGTTAGAATTACTACAAGTTCGGTCGAACTTGTAGTTAGATAGAATAATTCTCAGATTTATCACAAGTTCGGTCGAACTTAGTGATTATGATATGAAAATAATCCTGAGATAACCTCGAGCGAACTTGTATATTAGATTTCATAAGAAACTAGCAAGTTCGGGCGAACTTAGCCTAAGATTTTCTTATTTTTATCAAGTTCAGTCGAACTTGATAAAATATCAGAATTCTTGTTAAGTTCGAGCGAACTTAACTGAAATTTCTTCAAAAATCACTCAAGTTCGAGCGAACTTGGTAAAAATTCACTCAGAAAGTGATTTTTTACCTCAAGTTCGGTCGAACTTGGCTAAAAAGTTCGATGATGAGGGTTTTGAAAAACAAGGTTTTTGCACACTTTTGACAACAATTCGTTTGATTTTAGACTCCAAACTCTCAGGGGTTTATCTATGTTGTATTTAACATGTCATATTCAAAATTGGACAGAATTTGACCGTGAATTCTTCATTTTTGTGAAAAAGTTAAGCAAAATAGAAGAATGGAGTAGAATTAGAAGTGTTCTTGTCTTGATATCAATCAAATCAGGCTATTCTAGCTCTTATACCACTTGTAGGACCGATCCTCAATGTTTAGGAACCTAGATTTGATCTCTATTGTCCATAATAGCGGAAATATTATGACAAGTTTACCAAATAACAAGAATTAGTCAATTAATCGTCAATTTTATTGATATAACGTCGAGTCTCCAAATTGACAGAGCTTCGCCTCAGAAATGCAAAAGTTACAAATGAGAAAGAAAAGCTAGCTATTTATAGATGTCTAAGTTCGCTGGAGAAGGATGTGAGTTCGGGCGAACTTGCGAAGGCTAAGAAATAGACATTCTGCACCAACACTGAGCTGAAAAAATGAGCAGGAGAAAACTAAAATTGAAACAGAAAGGGTTAACAAATTGTTAATCAGTTACTCTACCAGCATGTATGTCCTCGATCACATTTTGCCAAAACCAGAAAGCAGGAAAGATGGTAAGAAATGTGAGAAAAGTCTTGGAAAATGTTACGATCATGTTCCACCTCCTATGTGGAATAGCTATGCTAAGAAACATCCTGACGGAGTGGATAAGGCGCTGAATTTATATCTTCTCACTGAAAAGAGTAACAAGCTACCCGAAAATCTTGACGTAACATATTCCAAAACAGAAAAGGAATGTGAATCCTAGGTGGTAAACAAAGTGTTTGAAAATGTTTTTGAAAATGAGTCTGATAGCACAATTTACGAGAGTGCTAAGTTAAACAATGAGAAATCAGAGTCAAGTTCACCTTCTGGAAGTGAGAAAAGTTTTCATGAAAATTTTATCACAGCATCAGACAATAGTTTAAATGATGATCCTAATGTAGTTATCTACAAACTGAAAGGATCAGATAAACTATATACTGATGAAGAATTTCCAGTCCAGAATGTAAACTTTGACCGTGTTGATAAATTCTTTAAGCTCATTGAAGTTGAAACATCTGAACTTGAGAAGAATGTTGCTGGTTTCTACTCAAAGCCAAAGAAATCTAACAAAAACATTCATCCAAGAGGTAGAAGTTATCCTGAAAACAAAAGGGATGGGTTAGGGTTTGAAAAGAAACGAAATAACAAATCTCGAAAACCTGATTTCACAAAGAAAGTTGAGTTTGTTTTTGGAACAAATATTGTTGAAAAGAAATATGTCATTAACAAACAAACCAATGAAGAGTTTAAGAAAGAAAAGGAGCTTCGTGAACAGAGTTTGGAACACACAGTCGGAAATGACAATAGAACTTGTTACAGATGTAACAAAGTTGGGCATATTGCGTGACGATGTTCTCAAAATCGTCCAAAATCTGTTCATGAACAAAGAAGGTTCACAGTTAATGAAAAGAAAAAGGGTCCAGAGTTTGTGCCAACAAAGATTCTAAAAAGGAGAGAAGATTCCAGTTCTAATGTGAAACCAACAACTGAAATTATTTCTAAGTTTGAAATTGGTGAAACATCAAAGAACAATGAAAAGAAAGAATCCAAACTTTACATCAAAAAGGCATTTTCAAAGGCACAAACCTGGGTCGCCAAACCAATAACATCTTCTGTAACCACAAAACCAACCAATGTCCCAGTCAAATCGAAAGAAAAGACTGAATCAAAGACTGGACGATGGGTTGAGGTTAAGAAATATGACGAAGTTGCCAAAGTTCCAAAAGTCGACATTGTCATCCCACCCAAGACCGAAAGAGCTTGGGTCTCTCTCTTTAAGTAATTTGTTTTTCATGTGTGTAGGGGCTCCCAAGGTCAATCATTTCAAAGTGGATCATGGAAAGTGGAGCTTCTAGGCACATGACAGGGATGTTGGCTTTGTTGTACAATGTAAAAGCCATCAGGGGAGGATATGTTGGGTTTTCCAGAACACAGGGCGGCAGGATCATGGGAGAAGGAATTCTGACAAACGGATTCGTGTCTTTCGACAAAGTGAACTACATCGCTGAACTGGAGAACAATCTGGTGAGCATTTCACGGATCTGTGACAAGAAGTTCACAACTCACATCATCGACAAAGAGTGTCTTATTCTCAAGCCTGGTTTCATAATTCCTGAGGAGTGGATCCCAATGCGCGCTCCATGAGAAAAGATTTATATGTCTTAGACATGAGCGTCGCATCCACTACTTCAAAGGAAGGACAGTGTTTTGTATCAAAGGCTACTGAAAAGGAATCAATCCTATGGCATAGGAAGATGGGTCACATACACCTAAGGAAGATGAATTTTCTGGTGCACAAGAATCTAGTGGAAGGGGTGAATCTCAAAAATTTTCATTTGTCAGACGACTGTATCAGCTACAAGAAGGGGAAACAGCACAAGAAGTCGCACCCAAGGAAGCTTCTCAACTCCATCAAGCTTCCACTAGAAAGGCTACACATGGATCTCATTGGGCATGTCAATGTGAAAAGTATTACAGGAGATCTATACTGCCTGGTCGTAACCGATGACTTCTCAAGATTCTCATGGGTTTTCTTTCAAGAAAGCAAGAATGAAACATTTGAAAATTTGATGATCTTGTTTCGAAAGCTTGAAGACCTTTACCATTTGCCAATCAAGAAAATCAGAAGTGACAACGATACTGAGTTTAAGAACAACAAGATGCTCGAATTCTACAATGCTAAGGGTATTCATCATGAGTTCAGTGCCCCCTATACTCCTCAACAAAATGGAGTAGCTAAACGAAAGAACAGAACGCTAATCGAAACTACACGCACGATGCTTGCTGATTCAAAGTTACCTATTAGCTTTTGGAGCGAAGCTGTTGCATCTGCATGTTACACCCTTAACCGCATATTGACTGTCAAGAAACACAAAAAGACATGCTTTGAACTTCTTAACCAGCGAAAACCTAATCTAGAGTTTTTGGAACCTTTTGGATCACCGTGTACCGTATTGGACCCGGAAGGAAAATTCGGAGCCAGATCTTTGGAAGGATTTTTCGTAGGATATGCTAGTCCGCAAAAGAGAGTCTATCTACTAAGCATGAATCAGGTTATTATTGCTTAACACGTTGATTGTCAGAGATACACAACACCCATGCAAAACCTGGAGATCCTTGGCTATTCAATTACGATAGGTTGTGGAATTCATTTGATCTGCCGGAAGAACCATCTGACGAAGAGCTTATCTTGCTATTCCAACAACATCAGATATCTAATCAAGAGCAAGTAACGGGGCCGTTGGTAATATCTCCAACAACAACACCTTCCTCATAAGTAGGTCCGAGCAACACTCAGTCAGAACCAGTTATTCCACCAGTTCAGATTACTGCAGAATCGTCTCCCCTCAGCCAGCAGATGCAGAACCTGAACAAGATCCTACCTTTGATAATGGTGATACCAGGTCCGATGAAGGATCAGAAGAGATTTCAAGTTATCTTAACAATCAAGCTGCCGAAACCAGTGCTAGGAATGAGGCTACTTCTTCACAACAAGCTGCAAACAAAATATTAAAAATATGGAAAGCTCAGTGAATGTTCCAGGCGAAGTGATGCCGAGATCAGTCTCCTACCATCCAACAGACAACAACATTAGAGAACTGCAAGAGGGCGTGAAAACGCGAAATCAGATCAACAAGGATCTAAGTTGCTTTTACTCCAAAGTTGCCCCACTCCAAAATAAATTTTCTCATAGTTGTTTTGTTTCTCAGGTAGAACCAGGAAACATCATAGATGCTCTTAAAGATGACAGTTGGGGGAAGTAATGCAGGAAGAATTGTTGCAATTCAAGAAATTAGGAATCTGAGAACTTGTTGACCTACCACCAAAGCAGAAAAAGATAAGCACACAGTGGGTTTACAAGTGCAAAAGAGATGATAGATGAGTGGTTTTCGAAACAAAGCTCGGCTCATAGTTCAAGGTTTTCGTCAACAGGAAGGGATAGACTACAATGAGGTCTACGCCCCAGTCGCACGTCTAGAAACTATCCGCATTTTCCTGGCTTTCGCCTCATGGAAAGGTTTCAAAGTGTACCAATTGGATGTGAAGTCTGCTTTACGGTAAGGTAAAAAAGGAAGTTTATGTCGGCCAACCACCTGGGTTTGTCGATCTGATTCACAAAGATAAGGTCTACTTGCTGAACAAAGCTTTGTACGGTTTACACCAGGCCTCGAGAGCCTGGTACGAGACGCTTTCCAAACACCTTCTGGCTAACTGATTCACCAGAGGGACAGTAGACAGCACCCTCTTTACCAAGGAAGTAGATGGACATCTGATTATTGTGCAGATCTATGTGGACGATATCATCTTTGGATCGACAAATGAACAGCTGTGTAAGGAATTTGAGAAAGTCATGAAAGAAAAATTCGAAATGAGCGCTATGGGAGAGATGTAATTCGTTTTTGGGCTTTAGGTTGAACAACTGCCAAACGGTATCTTCATTCACCAGACGAAGTATGTTCATGACGTGTTGGAAAATTTGACATGACAGGAACTAAACCCGCATCTACCCCTTTAGCCACAAACCACGGCATTTGTCCAGAAGACTATGGAGAAAAAGTTGATGAAACATTATATCGCTCCATGATCGAATCCTTGATGTATCTCACAGCTTCAAGACCATATATCATGTACCCCACATGCCTTTGCTCCAGATATCAGTCAAGCCCAAAGGAATCACATCTGTTGATCGTTAAAAGAATCATGTGCTACTTGAAAGGATGCCCAAGCACCGGCTTGTGGTATCCACGTCACGACGATTTCAATCTTGCGGGTTACTCTGACTCTGATTTTGGCTGCTGCAAGCCAGAACGCTAAATCTATAACGGGAGGCTGCCAGTTCTTCGAAACACGTTTGGTAACGTGGCAATGCAAGAAACAGACCGCGGTCACTCTCTCTACTTGCGAAGCTGAATACGTTTCAGCATCCAGTTGTTGTTTCCAGATAATGTGGATACAACAACAGATGAGAGACTACGGTCTGCAATTTCTTGATACGCCTATATTCGTAGATAACAAGGCGGCTATTGATATCACGGTCAATCCTTGTCAACACTCACGCACTAAACATATCGAGATTCGATAACACTTTATCCGTGACTGTCACGAGAAAAAGTTGGTACGAATTGAGAAAATCCACACTGATGACCAAAAAGCAGATTTTTACACCAAAGCTTTTGGCAGAGCAAGATTTCGAAATCTTTCAAAATTAAATGGTTTAAAGAATCTGACATCAGGGGATATTTATGAGGTTGAGTTTGAGGATGACGATGTTGGGACGTAATCCTCACTGGTAAGTCAAATGTTTTTATGTAAATAGTTTACATGCTTTCTTAAAAACAAAAATCCAAAAATATGTTTTTTATTTTTAGGGGGAGAAAAAGTTGTGAAAAATACAAAAACATTGAAAATCATGAAAATTACAAAAACATTAAAAATACAAAAAGAGTTTTGTGTATAAGAGGAGATGATAGTAAATCAGTGGACCGTTATAGTATGCTAAAGAAATGTATTGTTTAAAAGCATCTAAACATGTCTTTCTAAGGATATGTCAGTAGGCTTCGCACGTTCAGTAAATGGCTTTCAGGATATAAACCTAAAAAGATAAACTGGTAAATCTGTGGCTTAACATCTCTCGGATATATGGGCTTGGTACCCTGAAATTTCACTTGAGAGAATGCCAGATTCTGAGATACTAGGTCTTTATATTTAGTTGATATCTGGGGTATTATATGAGTTCTTCTGATTTTGCGTCAGCAATGGCCTAGAACTTGTATAATACTTTCGCATTATTTACCCCAAAGCTGCATAAAAAATGAAGAAAAAAATGTCATAAAAAGATACGACATTCTGCAGTACAAAAATGAAAAGATTCCCAAGAGGAACACCACCTAAAGTCGAGCCTTCATCTCTTTCTCTGTACGGAAGTACTAACCTGGGCTCTCAAGGTCTCGCATTTCACCCCTCTACAGATATCAGTTAGATATATTCACCTGTGAGATGAAATCTAGGGAATCTCGATGTGGGAGTATATTCTGAGGTGGGAAACACAGATTAGGCCATGTTGCTAAAAAATTGCCTAACATATCTTGAAGTCTGTTGAGAAACGTGTAGAGATTTAAGTGGATCATTATACCGACAATCTAAAGAAAATCTGTTTAAGAACTTAAAGTTTCATATAGAGCAACGATGCTGGTAATGTGTCTCAATAAACTGATATGATCCTCTAACACAAACTCGCAAAAATATGTTTGAAAATATGATTGTTCCTATTGCTTTAAATGTTTCTAGTTTAGAAGTATTCAAAATTTCAAAAAGATTTTATGTTTCCACTTTATTTTCTAACTGCCAGTGATGGAAAACAGATCTTCTAAGTCAAAAGCGACCGAATGCAGAGGAAAATCGTTTGAATTACGGGCTACAAAGTCTGGTTTGAAACATTGAAAAGTTCATTAATTTGAAACTTAAAATCAAAAAGGATGATGTCAGTTTTGGTCAAAAAGTGGTCAACCAAGGTCATTAACTTGGACTTGGTAGCCAAAACAGTTAAACAAGGTCGTTAACTTGGACTTAGATAATGTGTGGATAATTAAAACTGAAAACAAACGAAAAAGTTGAAAAGATTGAAAATTTTCAAAGGATTCAGAGATTTTCGCACGAAAATAAAATGCCTATATATTGTGTTCTATCTAGGCATGAAAATAAAATTTTCAAAGGATTCAGAGATTTTCAAAGGAGTGTTCAACTGATTCCGCGCGAAAATTTGTTAGAATTTTGGTGCGGATTCTCTGTGGAAATTTGTGTTCTATCTCTCGTTTCACTCACTTTTCGACATATTCGATACATTAAGGAGGTTGATTTGCACACCTCTTGTAATGGCTAAGGTATTCACCGAGATTGAACCGTGAATTTGGACTCTTCGGACCTTAAACGGACTAAAACGTAGATCTAGGATAAACTAGCCGGTGAAATCTAAAATTTAACTCTCCAATGTTAAAATCGGCAAGTTTAACTAAGGTTTACCGTTTCAATTTCAAGAAAATGTCAAAAATTGCAAGTGTTTTGAGTCGGTTTGAAAAATTGTTAACTGTTGGAGAAGACAGATTTTCGTACGAAAATCTAGTATTTTCGCACGAAAATTCAGGAAAGAAACTGTTATATTTGGGTTCTATTGTTTTCGCACGAAAATTAGAGAAAGTTGTAAAGTATAAATTTTCGTACGAAAATTTAGAGGATTTTGTGTTTGTGAAAATTTTTCTAACTTTTTCACATCTCTCTGTTTCACAGAAAACCGTGTATGAGTTTCACCCGATGCACAACTCCTGCTGCTTAATGGACAAAGAAGTTCCAGAGTTTGCTCCATTTTGGCAGTATATATATTTTCTGGAAAGATTGCTGGTATATTATGCCCTTACACATCAACACGACGTTTATGCTTCTCACGTCGACCGTTTTTGGGCAGCAGCAGAGCTACAAGCCGATTAGCAGTGAAAATAGGAGAGAATGATGTGGAAATCACCATTACTGAAGATCTTATACGCATAGTGCTGCATTTTAGGGATGAAAGTGATTATCCTACAGGGTTTACAGAGAAGTTTGTCAAAAGTTGCTTTTACAGAATGGGCTACAATGGTTATGTGAACTCTGCACCGTTCAAGATTAACAAGTTGGGTCTGCCCTACAGATTTCTTGCTCACTGCATCACACATTCATTAAGCCACAAGAAAGGGGGTTGGGATGATTTAGTTGATTATCACATGTGTATGATTGTAGCTATGATTTTGAACAAGCCTTACAACTTCAGCAAGATGATATTTGATCAGATGGTGATGAATCTGGGTAAGGGTCGATTTTTGCATTACCCGCGATTTGTTCAGATGATCCTCGACCATTTACACCCCAATCTCAAGAAAAAGAAGGATGATATTTTGAAGTTAGAGCATATGTCTTCGTCTGACCTCCACAACATCAGCAACTACCGTAAAGGGGGAAAGGCTCCAGCTTTTAAGCCTATTTTTGGAACATTCGTCAAAGCTGATTATGTTGCTCCGCCCGAAGGCAAATGGAGGAATGAGGGCAGCGGTGATGAAGCTGATGAAGTGGATATGATGGAAGACTTCATTGAGAAGCGAAGTATGTGGTATGTTAAAGGCGAGGGTGAGAAGGGCCATTATGGTAGAAAGAAAGCAGGATCTACTTCGTCTGCAACAAAAAGGACGAAATCTTCAGAAACTTCCTCTTCTGCCCCCAAGCGCCAAAAGAAACCAGTGTTAGCACAGGATTAGTTGATGAACCTGATGTTGAACAGGTGACAATTGAAGAAACAGCGCAAACGGCAGAAGCAGTTCATGTTGAAGAATCTGTCGAAATACTACTGCTAATATCGAAATATTGGTTGGTGTTGAAACCGGGGCAGGTGGTGGTGATGATGAAGACCATCTTCAAGTACTGGTTCAGAGGATAGGAGGGAAGGAGAGAAGAAAGAAAAAGAAAGAAAAGAGCAAGAGAGGATAGAAAGAGAGAGAAAGTTGACTGAAGAAAAGAAGCGTAAGGCTACAGGTGATGACGATACTACTTATGAGCCGTCTGAGGCCGAAGAGGACATCTTTGTGATCAAGCCTGCAAAGAAGAAAGCTGGCAAAAGAGAAAAGCGTGCTGCAGCTCGAAAACCAGAGTCTACTGCAAAGAAGCTGAGGATCAAGTTAAAGACAAAGCCTACTGAGACTCCAGTTACTCCAACAGTTGAAACAACTTCTGAACGTCCTCCATCTCCTCCTCCAACGTCTCAGCCATCTCAAACAGTTGAACCTCCAATAGTTGAACAACATGCATCTCCTCCTCCTCAGCACGCTACTCATATTCCATCTCCTCCTCCAGTAGATGAACCTCCTTTTGTATCTCCTCCTGTTTCGTCTCCGCCACGGGCAACTTCATCAGCTCATCCTACACAGCAACATCCCCCAGCAGACACCACCTTTGATAATTTTTTCTTTGATATTGGTACTATTCCAGGGGGAGATAGGCTCACAGCTGATGACGTGTATGTTGGAAGACTCAATGAATTGGAAGCAAAGTTGAAGAGTGCCGATGAGAAGATTAAGATCCTTGAGTCTGATAGAGATAGCATCAGGGAGATTCTGAGGTTGGTCACTGACGATAGCGAAAGATACTTTCAGGCTTCACAGAAAGTTACTGCTCATGAAGAAAGGATCAAGGTACTGGAGAATGAGAGGGAGATCCTAAAGGCAACTCTTAGTAGCTATGAGACGGAAAATCAGAGGATAATCAAGAAGATGGAAGAGTACGAGGCTGAGCGAGAGTCGAACAATAGGCAGGTTGAGCTTATGAAGAAAATTTTGGTTCGAACTGTGGGTATTTCGTTGGCTGATGAGATAGAGAAAATTGAGAGAAATGAGGCAAGACAAAGAGTTGCAGAAAGGGAACAAGCCTTGAAAGCTCTATCAGATGCCGAGGGCAGAATAAAAGAAAAGATTGATGATATTCCTACCTCTAGCTCACATGTGCAAGCAACTGTAGTTTCGTCGGATCCTGTGATCGAACAATCTGCGCCGGAAGCTGAATCCGTGCTAGTATCTTCTGAGATAGTCATCTATGATCCAACCGTTTATGAAAGCAAGAGGTTTGTACTTCAGGGGGAAGGGATCTTAGAATCGATGACGAAAGAAAAGGCAATAGCGCCAGAGGGAATTAGAGAAGGAGATTGATGAGATGATAGACGGAACGTATGATCATTTAGAGAAGGAAGGATTCGAATATGTAGCAAGTTTATTTGATAATGAAAATATGTCTGTTGATGCTTACATGAACGACTCTATTTTTGAACTAACTGATGAACAGGTTCAGGGGGAGTCATCGATTGAAGTTGATAAGTCATTACCAAAACCCAAAGTCATCTACCTTGAGAACGATGTCGAAGAAGGAGAGTATGTTCATAACTACTCGAAGGCTGATCTTGCAGAGTTGTTTGGCTTACAAGAAGATTCATTTGAGATCGACTTTGAAGATGAGTTAAATAACATAAGCTCAGAGTCGAATAACTATGTTTTTAAGACATCCCGCAAGCAAACGATTATGACAGAGTCATCATTGAAGATTGGGATTCAGATGATAATGAAGAGGCAAGGTATACAGGTGAAGGAACAGATGTGTTTCCTACCCTTGATGAAATGACTGCTGAAATGAACGATGATCTGTTAAAGAAAAAAGAAGAAGAGGTAGTGAAAGAGGGAACGACACCTAAACCAACGACCAAAGAGGAGATCATTGAAATGAAGAAGAAGTGGTTCAAGGAAATGCCGCCAGAAAGAAAGTTTCGTCGTCCATTAGCTTTCTTCACCAGAGACCCTGATGCATCTCTGGGTGACATTATCAGTTGGGGATGGATCGAGGAACTAGATGTGTATGCGTTGAAACGTGAGTATGGAGTTCAATACTTCAGAAGACTGGGTAACATAAAGACTCTGCTAGAATGGGATGTGAAAGAGTTGGTACAGACCAAGATGTTTAGTATGAAGCTACGACCAAATGATCAACGTCTTTGGAAGTTAATCAAGTTTGAAGCAACTCATGGTTTCAACTTATGAAAACCTCACAAGCCACGAACCGTCACAAAGATCGATCCAGTAACGCAAGAGAAGGATGTGACTTTGATTGTAAAAAGGCCGCGTGTTATGAAGAATATGCCCTTGAAGAAAATAGAACAAGATTTTTACAAAATCTTCAAATGGTGGAACTATGATTCAAGTACTGGAGAGACTGTTATTTGTGTAGAGCCTGATGAAGGGTCATGGGATATGTCTGAAGATCTTTCTGAAACCATGACCATGCATAAGAGAATATATGGGTTGTGGTGCGCAATCAGAGTATTGCATCCAATGTGGCCGGTCAACTGCTCAGAGAAAGATATCGAACGCTTATTCTTTATCAAGATTAGTTATGAAGAAAAAGA
The DNA here is from genome assembly GCA_947069175.1 of Scalesia atractyloides. Classification (NCBI taxonomy): domain Eukaryota; kingdom Viridiplantae; phylum Streptophyta; class Magnoliopsida; order Asterales; family Asteraceae; genus Scalesia; species Scalesia atractyloides. Next base: position 67,020,584 of record CAMTDV010000025.1, read on the forward strand.
CAAAGAGCAGGCCATGCAGTTCCAAAAGATTGTGAATGTTTGTTATGCTAACAATATTAATTCAGGTAAAGAATGGAACACTTCATGGAGAAAGCTTGAAGATAAAGAGCAGAAAAAGAAAGATCAGAATGAAGAAAGAATTGAGGCACGACGAAAGCTGGCTACCCGTGAAAGATTCAAGTTCAGGAACACGTACAATCGACCTCCTCCTACAGATCAAACTCCCATTGCTTCAGAGGAGCGTGTAAAGCCACGCAAGCGATTTTTTGGATAATTCAAGTCAAATGTGTTTGAAGATTTTTGCAGAAAAAGTTTTGAAGACTGTCCAAGACTACGGCAACATCCAAGGGGGAGTCTGTTGGTGCACATATGTCTATTGCCTACGTCTAGGACGAGTCTATTGTACAGATAGGGTTTCGTAGCGTCAGAATTTTGATTTTGGAAGTTTTCTATGTTGGTAGATATTTTCGTACGAAAATCTGTTAGGATTTTCGCATGAAAATTTCATGCGAAAATCCAAGCACCTAGTCACTAGTTATTGTCAAGTCTTGCCTATAAATAGGTGACTTAGGATGTTTGTCTAGTATGTTGTTTCTTGGTGATCAGTGGCGAAGCCCTGCTCGAGTCTGTAATCGTTTCAAAGTTAATCAATATACAGACGGTTAAACAGTAATCATCACTTGTTCTTTGTTTGTTCAATCAGCTAACAATGAATTCCGCCTCTGTTAGCTGAACAAGTCTGACCGGAAGCTCACAAGTTGGGCCCAATCCTAAGCATTCACATTTGAGGACAAAGATGACTTGGTTGATCAAACTCTGTATAGAAGTATGATTGGGTGCTTGTTGTACCTAACTGCTTCTAGGCCAGACATCATGTTTGCGACATGTGTTTGTGCCAGATCCCAGTCAGCACCTAGAAAGTTAAACTTAATTGCTGTGAAAAAGATATTCAGATACATAAAAGGTGCTCCCTCACTTGGTATCTTGTATCATGCTAATGGAAACATTGAGCTTTCAGGTTACTCAGATAGTGATTTTGCTGGTTGCCACACCACAAGGGAGTCCACATCAGGAGGAGTTCAATTCTTAGGTGATTTCCTAGTAAGCAAAAAGCAAGTTGCAGTTTCTACATCCACTACTGAGGCAGAATACATTGTTGCTGCAAGTTGCACTGCTCAACTTTTGTGGCTTCAGAACCAATTACTGGATTTTGGTATAACTGCTTTAAAGACTCCTCTCAAGATAGATAGTTAAGCAGCTGAAAATATCATCAAAAATCTTGTCTTACACTCCACAACAAAGCACATTGACATCAGACATCACTTTGTGAGAGATTGCTATGAAAAAGGTTTGATTTCTTTGCAACATGTCCATACTAAAGATCAACTAGCAGATGTCCTAACCAAAGCATTAGATACATCTACTTTTGAAAGTCTGATCTCTAGAATTGGAATGCTAAACATGGATTGAAAACAAACTTTTTGTGTTCCATGTGTAAATAGCAATAAAATGTTTTCAGAAAATCAAAAATCTATCCTTGAAAATAGCCAAAATTGAAGTTTTTTAATAAATCTCAAAAGTCTGTTCAAACCACTATTCTCTCAAAGCACTGATAGGCTTGGAAAATCTATCCACTGGTCAAAGTGTATCATTTGCTTGGTCAAACCACTGCGCTGACCTTATCCATTGAAAGTGTATTTTCAAAACACTGTTCCCATCCATTGTTGAGACACAACAGTGGTTCTCATAACAACTGTCTTCCATACTCATCAGAGGATACACATGGACAGATGATGGCCGTCAGATCTTGCCACTTCATCATCACTTTTTCACTTTATAAAACCCTGTTCTATCCATAAACAGAGGTTTGCCATATCGAATTCCAAAATTCTTCAAAGCGGTTAATCATCATGACTTCTTCTTCCAAATCCAAATCTTCTTCCAAATCAAAGTCTAAATCTACACCCAAATCAGCACCGATGACGTTGATCATCAAAACTCCACACAACTACACAGCCATACTCGAAACAACCGAATCAAACACAAGATATCATGTCATGGTCAAAATCTTGAAAGATTCGAAATTTCAAGATGTGTTGGTCGTTAAAGCTCCTATATATCTTGATACTCTTCGACATTTTTGGGCTAATGCTGAGGTTCACTCTACAAGATGTTCCTTATGCCATCATTTCTAAAGTGGGTAAAACATTGATGCAAATCAGCCCTAAGACACTTCCAGGTAAAACAATTTTAAACCTAATTTTCCTGCCGAGAAGAGATTTTTCTTTCATACTCTTCTCACATGCTTATCAGCAAAGACCACTGCTTTCAATGAAATCCCATTGAACATACAATACTTGGGTTATGCTATTTTGACAAACTCGGATTTTAATTACTCTCAAGTTTTGTTCAATGATTTAGTGGCAAATTATAAAAATATAAAACCCAAAAAGGCTTTTCAGATGCATCCAAGATTCTTGAGTGTTTACATCCAAAACCAGGTAACTGGTGATGATGCTAAACTTGGCGCCGTTGTCTCTGCTGGCAGCCTAAATCATGAAACTTTTACCAGAATAACAAATCAAGATAAGAAAAAACAAGTAAAGGAGGCTGAGCCTGTTTTAAATGAGCAAAACGTTCAATCTCAACCTCCTGCTACTAAGCCTACTGCTCTTGGTGATCAGGGCACTACAACCAGTGTCTTGAACCCACACCAAAAATTTCCAAAAAGAAAACCAAAACAAAATCCAAAAAGCCCTCCAAACTAAAGAATAAAAAGGGACTTCTAGAAGATGAGATCCCAGAGGATAACTTAGTGACAACACAAAAGTCACTTGAAAACACTACTGTTACTTCTTCACAGCAGATGTTAGAATCTCAACCTGAATACCAATATCCTCTTTCATCCTCACAAAAGGATAAGGTTGTAAGCATAGGGACACCACTTTATGAAGCTCTAGATCCACTTGGTTTGCAATTTGTATGAGTAAAAAATCTTGTTAATAAAAGGGGTCTGTTCTTCAATGGCTAAGCAAGGTAAGCGCAGCTGGTCCCAATAAAAAAAAGCAGTCTTCTATCTTCCACAACCCCTCTCCCAGGGCAATGTCTCTTTCATCTGCACAACCCTCTCCAATAAAGAAACTACCACCCACCATTGTCCCTTGTTGAATGCAATTGATTTGGAACAAACATTAACCAGTTCTTCTCACCAACCTACCACTGAGAATTTACTTCTGAATGTGACTGGTTCTGTTTCTTCGATCTTTGCTAACCCATCAACAACTAAAGAGGCTACATCCCTAAGGTTACAAGTAACCCTTGGTGATAGTTCAACAAGAGCAGCTACTACAATTGCAAAACTCCCAAGTTTTCAATTGGACATTGGTTATATTTATAAGACTCAGTTGAAGGAAACAACTGCTGAGGCTACCAAGGTATCCTCTGATGTGGTTGGAAGTCCCCAGTACCAAGACAAAGGGGCATTTGTGTTTGAAGCAAGTTTTGAAACCTCTGCTCATGATAACACAGATAAAACTACCACAAGTGGTAGGGATTCAGATGATCCTATTAAGTTAGGTGATGAGCTAAAATACATGGAATTGACAGAGAGAGTGTCAAAGATCGAAATATCTGCGGAAGAAATCAAATTTTTGATGAAGCAGATTTTAGAACAATCCAAAAGTCAATCCACTGCTCCGGCCACAACAACCACTACTGAGCTATGGAAATTAATATATCCTCTGCTTCAACAACAAAGAGAACATGTTGATATTCAACATGCACGTCACATGGAGAAGTTTAGAAATCTGGTCGATGTAAGATACAATGATACACGTGCAGACATCAAAGCTATCAAAGCTCATCTTCTCCAAACCACTGGCACTTCTCCTCCCACTGTCATTCTGGTCAATACAGATGATGCCAAAAGGGGGAGAATGAAAAAGAAGTGCTGAAGCTCATAATTGATCCATCATTAAGACCAACAGTGGTTATCCCTGGAACCAGATGGAAGCAAGAAACCTGATGAAACACAAAATTCTTTGGATAGGGAAAAGAGAGAAATAAGCAGAGGGTTAGAGATGAGAGTAGAACTCTGGTTGAGCAAAAGATTACTCATCAAAAGGAAAAAGAAGATGCTGGTACTTCACAAAAGAAGAGGGCTGTTAGAAAAACTAGACAACCAACATCCATACCTTCTAAAACCAATGTTGATAATCCAACCACTGTCTCTGCACCCACAAAATCTCAAACACCACCACTAGAAACACCACCCACAACCACAGCAGATGTTACAAATGCTGTTGTGTCAACATTTGTTGATACATCAGTGGTTATAGCAGATGTTAACCCAACCACTGCCATGATCACATTCTCAACCACTACTCAACCAATCTCCACACCTACAAGAATAACACAACCACAATCACCCAAACTCGGTTTTAAGAGAAGGAGAACCACAAATGTTGTACTTGATGACAAGATCATCCCTTCTCCATTACCATTGTCATCACAACCACTGACCACCACAACAGCTGTTACACTTCCTTCTTCTCAAATTACAAAGATGACCTTATTACCTCTCACTACTCAATTCCCATTGGATCTGCAAGTTGTTAGAGAAGAAATCAAGTCTTTCTTCTCATAAGAAGATCCAGACAAAAGGGAAATACTGTCTCTGGAAGGATATCCCAAGCCAAAGTATCTAGAAGAATATTTAATGTTGAAGGCTAAACAAGCAGAGGATATCACCAAAAGGATACAAAGGGAAGAACTGACAGAGAAGTGCAAAATTATATGCAGTTCCAGCTTAGCAAAGTTAGAAAGTTAGAAGACTTCTCAAGAGACTTGTGCAAGAAGCTGTCAGAGAGAGAGGATGAGATCTTAAAGAGTGATTATATTGATCACATTATGAATAATAAGCAATACAAGGCAACAAGGGCACAGTTTAAGGACTGGACTGTGAGTAAGTTAAAAGAAAAGGTGAAAAGAATGCAAGAAATGTTAAAGGATCCTCTTAAAAACCCCAATCCTCCAGATTGGAACAAATATAAGAAGAAGATGCCTGACAGAGCTTTAAAGCTTAGAAGATTGAAGGAAGAACTATAGCTGCTCATTATGGGTCAAAGAACCAAATTACAAGGTGGACAGAGGTTAAGGTGATAGACACATACAAGAGGCTTGAAGAAAGAAGAAAAACAGATCCTACATTACCAAAGAAGCCTGTGTATGCAACAGAGGATATAGCTCATCAGACCCAGCCTTCACAAAAATATTCTGCAACATCTGCTCAATCCATCCTAGCCCTACAACAAAGAAAAAGGCAAAGAGAGATTTTAAAAGAAGATGAGAGAAGGTATGAGCATGACCTCATCAAACAAGGAATCATGGATCAAATCCAATTTCACACTGATGATGCAAGCAATGTTCTGAGAGAAACTTTATCTAAATTGGCATCAGCTCAAATTACCACTCTCAACAAATAAAGATCATCCTAAAAAGCCAACTGATCCAAAATTCTAAAATGGAAGGTCAACAAAGACAACCATGAATTAACATTGCTCAAATCAGATGGCAAAGCTTCCAAGATAAGCATGGAGGATGCATATGGGTTAAATGCAGATGAACTCAATGATCTGATGAATCTGGAACTTGAAAAGGATGCTGATGATATGGAGTCTCTTAACTTTGAACTACAGTTTAAAGGTCAAATAGAGAACTCTTGTTGAGAAATAAAGATAAAAAATAAATGTGTTTTGGCATCATCTGTTCCAGGGGAGATTGTCGGGATGGAACCGTGCAAAAAGGAAAGCCAAATACACATCCTAAGATCAGAGTTTACAAGCTCTGATAAATAAACTCTGTTATGCCAAAAGTCTGTCTTTTATCATTTGCTCTTACTAAACGACAAAGCTCAAAGGTCTGCCAGAAGACTCCATCAGAGGATAGAGAACAGTGTTTAGTTTAAATCATTTTTATATTCAATGTAACAGTGCTTGGCACTGATCAGAGGATAGGCTAGCAGTGTTTTGTGTTAGTTGTAGTTGTTAAATGTCACTATCAACCCTGACGTCATCAAAGATGCTCAGAGGTTGGAAGTGTAGTATAAATACGTAACTTCTTTGTACTGAATTTTTATCTATCTAAAAGATCATTCGCTTATCATCTTCTCTACATTTTTGTACTATCAATCATTCCTATTGGGCTAAGGGGGAGTTTGTGAATTATATGCAAAACTATAAGTTTCAAGGCATGATGATGATGGTGAAAACAAACGACCATTAGTTGTGATAAAAGTTTTCCATATTTCCGCTGCATTGAACTTTGATTTTAACATTCACTTTCCATTTTTGAAACAAAAATCACAACTAATTCAAACTTAGATCCTAACAAAACCTTTAATATTCATGATTTTAATGGATGTTTAATCACATCCGAAATCACCATTGTTCCGAAATCATGCTAAAGAACTTAAAATCACAGATTTTGGATTCCAGGACTTGGTTTTATTGCTTAGGGTTCATCATGTGTTCTTAGGAAAATTTGAAATTCCTTTATGTTTTGGAATATGATTTGGATTATTGAGTGTTTTTCCTATTTTGATCTGTTTCATCTTCTAAAAATTTTTGAAATCTGTTAATTGATAACCAGATAAAATTTTCGAAATATTTTGATAAAATTAGATCATCACTAAAACAGGAAACCATATCTCGAAATCCCTAAAAATTCGAATTTGCAGTTTTATCTTCACTAACAGCTGTTGATGAGTAGGTTACGAGACTTGGAGAATAAGTTTCGAGATTAAGTGGTTTCGACTAAAGTTCCGATTGAGATTTCGACTCAAAATCTCACTAAAATACGAGGACTGCTGAGATCGCGACTGAGATTTCGAATCACAATCAGGTGGTTGCGACTCGAAACCTCATAATGAAGTCGAAATCTCAATAAGGCATTAACCTTCGTAACTCGAAACCTCGAGATTTCGACTAAGGTTTCACTAGCATTAGTGACTCGCAATCAGGTTGTTGCGACTCGAAACCTCATAATGAGTCGAAATCTTACTCGACACCATTACTCGAGATCTCACTCGAAATATCAAGTTGAGTCGAGATCTCATAACTGAGTCGAGATCTCACTTGAAATCTAAGGTTAACTCGAAATCTCACTCGAAATCTCATTACTCTATTAAGCTGTTAATGAGAATTATAATTCAGTTCGATCCACGCTAACAGGGGGTTTGCTACTAAATAAATAGTTTTGTAAATACTTACTTAATCAGAATTAGATATTTTTTTACAAAACTAATATAGCTTAACTTGAATGAGCTTCTGATATATCACTTCTGGCCAAAGCTGATTTGATATCTATTTATTGTTCAAGTATTACAAAAGCTATGTTAATTGTGCATTACAAATGTGGGAATGTCTTATTTCTTGCCAAAGCTAATCTAATTCATTCATGTCTAGCATTATTAACAAGTGCATAACTAAGTTAATTATCTCATTTCTGGCCAAAGTTGATTTGTCACAATTACTTTGCACACATACTTAGATGATTACACTTCTAGCCAAAGCTGATTTGTCTTCATTTAAGTAGAATTTTTAACTAAGTCTATTATTTTGATGTTAGTAATAGACATTATCACAGCTTCATAATTAATATGGTCATTACTTATGCCTGCCTTAGTGTAACATGCCCTTAGATCACATTAAGACTTCTACATTAGTATCATAATTCGCTCATCTTATTTCCACTCTCAGCACCCAATTGTGGGATTCCACCATTGACTGGTGATAACTTTGCTGCATGGAAAGACTCTCTCATGCTTACTCTTGCTTTGCTGGATTTCGATTATGCTTTAAGAGAGAATAAGCCTGCTGACCTCACTCCTCAAAGTACCAATGCTGAGCAGTCGACTCATGAAAAATGGACTAGGTGTAACCGCATATCTCTCATGTTTATGAAGCAATCGATAAGCAATACAATTCGAGGAGCCATTCCTGATCCTGAAGATGCTAAAATCTACTTGGCTTCTGTGGAGGAGCAGTTCAAAAGAACGTCTAAGGCACACGCTAGTACTCTAATTCTCAAGCTGGTGACTACTAAGTATGACAGGGGAGTAGCATCCGTGAACACATCATGATGATGAACGACATGGCCCATAAGCTGAAGGGATTAGACATGGCAATCAGTGATGGTTTTCTTGTTCACTTTATCATGACTTCGCTTCCTTCTTCCTATGAAGCATTCAAGATCAATTACAACACTCAGAAAGAAAAATGGACTATGATTGAACTGATCACCATGTGCGTGCAGGAGGAGGAGCGTATGAAGATGGATAGAACTACCGATGTTGCAAACTTCACAACCTCCAGCTCTAAGAAGAGGAAGAACAATTATCCAAGAAAGGATGTTTCTAAGGTCCAAAAGCCAAATACTAATACAAGTACACCTTCCAGCTCTAAGAACTCCTTAGGCAAACCACACTGCAAGTTCTGTAAAAAGACATGACATAAGCATAAGGAATGCCTTGACTTTAAGGAGTGGCTGGCTAAGAAAGGTAACGATCTTTTCATGATACTTGAGTCCTATAATATTGATGTCCCTGCTAATTCTTGGTGGTTTGATTCCGGTTCTATGGTTCATGTAACCAATTCTACTCAGAGATTCCTTTCAATCCGGATGCTGGGAGGAAACCAAAGAACGCTTAAAGTTGGGGATGATCAAGAATTAGAAGTGAAGGCCATAGGAACGTTACAATTATTTATGAAAACTGGTTTATGCATTAAACTTTATGATACCTTATATGTTCCTGAAGTAACTTGGAACCTTGTATCTGGACCAAAGTTAGACATAGACGGTTTTATTGTTTCTCATGGTCATCGCAAACTCTCTATTCTCTATGATTCCGTTGTTCATGGTACAGGCATTCTGGATGGTGGTCTATATAGATTAGAACTAGATGATGATTTTTCCAAATCTTTGTTGTCATATAATATTAATAAATCACTCACAAAGATGAAACAGAATCGAGACTTTGAGACTTCATCCATGTTGTGGCATCAACGTTTAGGCCACATCTCAATAGAACGATTAAATCGACTCGTAAAGGATGAAGTCTTACCTCCTCTCGATTTTACTGATTTGGAACATGTGTCAAATGTCTTAAAGGTAAAATGACATTAGCGAATAAGAAAGGTGCTGCTAGGAGTTCTAATTTATTAGAACTCATTCATACTGACATTAGTGGTCTTTACCAAATAGCTGGCATAACTGGACATACTTCATTTATCACTTTCATTGATGATTATTCTCGTTACATGTACTTGTATCTCATCAAGGAAAAATTTGAATCTCTAACAACTTTAAAGATTATAAAGCTGAAGTTGAAAAGCAGCTAGATCGTCAAATTAAAGTTGTGAGATCAGATAGAGACGGTGAATATTATGGTAGACATACTGATGTGGGTCAAGCTCCTGGTCCATTTTATGAGTTTTGTAAGGGCCAGGGGATTGTAAACCGATACATCATGCCAGGTACACCTCAGCAGAACGGTGTCGCTGAACGAAGAAATCATACCCTTATGAACATGGTGCGCAGTATGTTAGCCAACCTAATTTACCATTATTCCTCTAGACTGAAGTGTTAAAAACAGTTGTTCATATACTCAATAGAGTTCCTTCTAAGTCTGTCACTAAAACTCCTTATGAACTTTGGACAGGAAGGAAACCGAGTCTTAATATATGAAAGTATGGGGCTGCATTGTTGAAGCGAAACTTTACAATCCTTTCCTAAGGAAACTTAACCCTAAAACAGTTACCTGCTTCTTTATCAGGTATCCTGATCACTCAAAGGGTTATCATTTCTACTGTCCTTCCCATGTCACCCATATTGTTGAAACCAAACGTGCTGCGTTCCTGGAGGATTTTAAGGTCAGTGGGAGCAGTACTAATCCTTACGAAGAATTGCAAGAAGTACAAGATGTCGGGGAGAGATTCGTCGCTTACCATTACTTCATTTACTCCTCTTGTACCCAATGTAACTACTGCACCTGAAGTTATTGCACCAACTCCAAATTCACCTCCATAATCAGAACCCATTATACCTCATAATGAAGGCACATCAACCGCTCAAAACCAAGACAACGCTGAACCCGATAATCAACTTAGGAGGTCATCCAGGCAAAGAAGGCTTACTAATTGGGATGATTATGTTACCTACCTGACTGAAATGGATGTTGGAAAGCTCAATGATCCTACCTCTTATAATGAAGCCATTAACAGTGATCAGTCTTCTGAATGGAATAAAGCAATGATTGATGAGCTTGAATCCATGAAGAAAAATAACGTTTGGGATTTGGTAGAATTGCCCAACGGTGCTAAACCCGTAGGATGTAAATGGGTATTCAAAACAAAACTAGATCCGAATGGGAACGTTGAACGCTACAAAGCGAGATTGGTTGCAAATGGCTACACTCAGAAAGAGGGAATTGATTATCAAGAGACATTTTCACCTGTCTCTCGTAAAGATTCATTAAGGATCGTTATGGCCCTAGTAGCTCATTTTGATTTAGAGCTACATCAGATGGACGTCAAAACCGCTTTCCTTAATGGAGACTTAGACGAAGATGTTTACATGAAACAACCTGAAGGCTTTAAACCTGAAGGTCAGGAGCATCTAGTCTGTAAGTTCAAGATATCCATTTATGGGTTAAAACAAGCATCACGCCAATGGTACCTTAAGTTTGATGAAGTCATGAAGAATAGAAAGTTTGCAAAGAATCAAGTGGATCAATGCACCTACCTCAAGATGAGTGGAAGCAACTTTACTATACTTGTCCTTTACGTAGATGATATTCTATTGGCAAGTAATAGTTTAGACATGTTGCATGAGTCGAAGCGATTACTCTCGCATAACTTCGACATGAAAGATCTCGGAGATGCTTCTTAAGTCATTGGCATCGAAATTCACCGAGATAGACACAAAGGGATATTAGGATTTTCTTAAAAGGCTTACATAGATCGTGTCCTTACACGTTACAACATGCAACAGTGCAAACCCTCAGTCGCTCCAGTAGTTAATGGAGATGTTTTCGGTTCATTCTAGTGTCCGACAACAGAGGTTAAAAAGGAGAAAATGAGCCAGATACCTTACGCGTCAGTAGTCGGGAGCCTGATGTATACTCAAGTCTGTACTCGGCCAGATATCGCTTATATTGCTGGAATGCTAGGTCGTTATCAGACTAATTATGGCCTAGATCACTAGAAAGCAGCTAAGAAAGTACTTGGATATCTGTAAGGGACGAAAGACTATGAACTGACTTATAGAAGAAGTGATCATTTAGAGGTGGTAAGCTATTCTGATTCTAACTTTGCCAAATGCAAAGATGACAAGAAATCCACTTCGGGCTATATCTTTATGTTAGCAGGCGGACCCATCTCATGGAAGAGTCATAAACAACAGTTAACTACAACTTCCCCAATGATGACAAAATACATTGTTGTTTATAACGCAACCTGTCATGGAATGTTGCTTAGAAATTTGATCACTGGACTCAAAATCGTTAATTCCATTTCTAGACCATTGAAGCTTTACTGTGATAACTCAGCTGCCATTAGTTTCTCGAACAGTAACAGTTCGACTGGAGCTGGTTTATATCTCGATACAAAGTATTTGTTCGTACGTGAACGAGTTGAGGAAAATAATCTTTGTATTGAGTATATTAGTACTAACAATATGCTTGCGGATCCGATGACTAAAGGTCTCTCACCTAAAGTTTTCGAATAACATGTTTCGAATATGGGATTTACTAAAGACCTTATTTAATATCATATTGTACTTGCTTATGTTTAATTAATGAAATTTCCTCAGTTTGATTTTGTATGTCTCTAACATTTGTGCTGCCGGTATAATGACATATAGACAAATATAAATACAAATCAAACGCTAAAGGACTTACTTGCGTATTTTAATCATAACTATTAGGTTTTAAATTGAGGCTGTAGTATGACTAATGGGGTCCTGAGTCGAATAATGATTCAACGGCTTTATTTCTCTGCTACGGTTTTTGGTTTAAAGCTAAAATGAGTGTTAACTCCTGATCAGGCTTATCTAACATTCATGATAAATGATTACTCGGCTAAGTGGGAGAATGTAAGATCAAATATATTATGTTGTAATATTTAATCATATAGCCATTATAATCATTTATGTTATATTATATCAAAATATATATATTAATCATATTATATATTAGTTGGTAATTGTTGATAGACTATATTACCCTTATTAACTAATTAGGGTTTACTCTTAAGTGTATATATAAGGAGATGACTAGAGAGGTAAAAGGATAGATGGTTACACAACCCAATTACTCACAACATCATAATTCGTCCATCTCTCTCCCATACGAATTCTGCCCTAGAATTATGTACTACCATCATCACATTACACCCTAAGGAGGAACCAGATCATATTAACAAAGATGTCGAATTTCATGGCTACTTCTCTGACTGAATTCTCTGCTGGCCTGTCTGTCGTCACATGTATTATTTATTTGCTTTCTATCATGTATGAACAGAACGGAACAAAAATAATGTCATATTTCTGTTTTTCTTCGTTTTACTATCAAAAAAAAAAATTCATGATAGTGGTATAAAATTCAAAAAAAACAAGAAAATAATCTGGCTATCAAACATATGTCATCCAATAAATGTGGCAATTAGTGGGTCCCACAGGAGACACTTGTAACAACAACAACAATGTAAAAGATTTTGTGGATATGACACATCAGATTAAGATAAGAACATATTGCTTCTGATTGGTCAGTATCCAACTAATTCCCTCAATATCTACAAACTCATCAAACCTTAAACCACAACCACTAGATTTCCACTTGCAAATAATATTACAAAAGGACGTACACACATCACACATTTTCACTTCTCCTATCTACAACTGCAAACAATAATAATCCACCTTTTGACATTGCCGGAAAAGTATGGCCGCCGTCACACAAGCTCCGGTTGCAGTTTTCCGGCCGTGTGCCTCCCGGACCAGATTCCTAACCGGGTCATCAGGGAAGTTAAACAGAGAACTTTCAGTTAAACCGGCCAACACCGTTTCGAGTTCGTTCAAGATTGAAGCGAAAAAGGGTGAATGGTTGCCCGGGTTGGCCTCGCCAGGTTACCTCAACGGAAGGTATGCATTATCATAATTTTGAAATAGGGGTGTGAACGAGCCAAGCGTAGTCTGCTTGAGATGGGGTCATTAAAAGCTCTAATCAAGTCGGGCTTGAAAAATCTTGACCTCGAGCAACTCGTTTATTGAATGAGCTGGTTAACTTATCGATCGAACTCGAATAGTATCACCATACTAAAAGAGTCTATTAATTTATATATTATTTTAATATATTACATATATATTTACATAATATGTATTATTTTATATAAATATATGTATAATTAAAATTTTATATGAAAATAATTATATTTATATTTAATTTAACTTATAATAAAAGACTCCAAATAATGTTAAATGGCAACACCTCCTCCTCCTAGATTTTAAATTTTAAAAAACAATATTCCTAAATATCAATCACATGTGTTATAAATCTTTTGAAAATTCTCAATTGAAATAATCTAATCAGACAAATATGAAGTATTGATTTATCACTCTATCGATTCTTACTACTATTATTATTATTATTAAATCGTAAACAAAAATTTCGGTGTATAATTTATATAACGATAAACAATTATCATGTTTAATTTGAATCATTGGTCGAGGGTACCACTCAAGGCGTAGAGAAAAATGTATAGATTATAACAGAAACTATTATAAGAAATACATATAATAAATAAAATAAATATATGATAAACTAGTCGAACTTGAGCTTAGACCTGCTAGAAGTAGGCTCGCCTAGGCGCGTTTACCTATAATAAGTTAAAAAAGTTAATGATAATTTAATATTAATAATTAGTAACCATGAAACACTAATATGTTTTCACTTTTCAGTCTACCAGGTGACAATGGGTTCGACCCATTGGGACTAGCAGAAGACCCTGAGAACCTAAAGTGGTTCGTCCAAGCCGAGCTCGTAAACGGGCGATGGGCCATGTTGGGTGTTGCGGGAATGTTGCTGCCTGAGGTTTTCACAAGCATAGGCATAATCAATGTCCCTAAGTGGTACGATGCTGGAAAGTCCGAATATTTCGCATCATCATCGACCCTGTTTGTGATCGAATTCATTCTGTTCCACTACGTCGAGATCAGAAGATGGCAAGATATCAAGAACCCGGGAAGTGTTAACCAAGATCCGATTTTTAAAAACTACAGTTTGCCACCGAATGAGGTCGGGTACCCGGGTGGCATATTCAATCCCCTTAACTTTGCAGCAACTGCTGAGGCCAAAGAGAAAGAGCTTGCTAATGGTAAGAAACAGAAATTTACCATCTTACAGTTGACTAAATTTTATTTATTTGTTTGGTTTATGAAACATAATCGGATCCTAAATCGACCCATCCATAAATAAATGATTTGAATCTAGTCAACACGACTCGATGGAAACACTTTTTATCAATGAAAAATCAGATTTTATAGCTAACTAGTGTTATGTTATAATCTGAATTTTAAGAAAAAAAAATTTAATAGGTTTTTATAAATTAAAAAAATTAAAATACACATTGGTCAATCCAATTCTCATTTAGACTTTTAAGTTACTTTTTATTTTACCCATTTGACCTGTTAAACACTAGTAAAAAAAGCCCGATGGCAAATAAATGAGTCAAAAATATCGTCACTAACTTTTATGTTAATTTCAGGGAGATTGGCGATGTTGGCGTTCTTGGGGTTCATCGTTCAGCACAACGTGACCGGAAAGGGGCCATTCGACAACCTATTGCAGCACCTATCAGACCCATGGCATAACACTATTGTCCAAACTTTGTCTGGAAACTAAGCATCTTATAATAATAAATATATTAAAAAAAGTGTGTTGTTTTGCTCTGTTTGTAAACCATGAGTGCATGCCCATGGGTTGTGACCCTAGATCTAAGCTTTGTTCTAATGTACAGGGGAATATGAGATGGTTATTCTATGATTCATTTGAACTTATTGTCACCCTCTCATTAGAATAAAATATCTTGATGTATTAACACATTAGATTCATACATACTGTACAACTATGGTGTGTAGTAAATTGATGTTAAAAACAATGATTAGCCTATATCTTAAACGAACCTCATAATGTGTTCTGAGTAGAAGTTGTACATAATTGTCAAATGAGCAAAGGTTGTTTGTCGTTAGATGGTCTCGTTGCTGCAGGGAACCATAACCTAACATGAAATGGGCGGGTCAGATAATATAGTACATCAATTGTTATTATACTAGGGATGCTTCATGAGCGAGCCGAGCCAGCTTCAGCTTAAGCTTGCGCTACAAGTTAAACGAGAAATGTGATAATTTTGATGAAAAATAGTTATTTGATAGAGGCTCTTGATTCATAGTAGGAGGTTTATGTTCAATCTCAAGCAATGTGATAATTTTGAATAATTTAGCAATGATTACCCTTCTAAAAGCAACAGTTTCAAACAGATTTTAAAGGTGGAAATTTATTGGCACATCATCAAATCTATCCGTACACTTTGCTTTTTCAATACGGTTCGTATAGGCCTAAACGGGTCGTACAGGTTCAAAAGTCAAATCTACATATGTCTATTCTTGTCTGGCGGCTGGCTAGACCTATACGGGTCGTATTGCATTGGTTTTTTTACAAAATTTTGTAAACATTTAGTCATAGTTTTAACAAAGTTTAATAAAAGAATTCTTTTATTTTTTAAACAAAAACATTTTTAAAAAATTATCATTTAATATAGGTTTGGTACATCGTATAGGCCTATACAGGGTCGTATTGCATTGGTTTTTTTTACAGATCTTTTTATACATTTAATCATAGTTTTAACAAAGTTTAATAAAAGAATTCTTTTACTTTTTAAACAAAAACATTTTAAAAATTTATCATGTAATATAGGTTTGGTACATGTTTATTATACTATACTATTTATGTTATAACCGTATTATATACTACACTTTTTTTATAGATTTTTGTATACATTTAGTCATAGTTTTAACAAAGTTTAATAAAAGAATTCTTTTATTTATAAAAAAAACATTTTTAAAAATTTATCATGTAATATAGGTTTGGTACATGTTTATTATACTATACTATCGATGTTATAACCGTATTATATACTACACTTTTTTTACAGATTTTTGTATACATTAAATCAGAGTTTTAACAAAGTTTATTAAAAGAATTCTTAAAAATTTAAAAATTATCATGTAATATAGGTTTGGTATATATTTATTATATTATACTATCTATGTTATAGCCGTATTATATACTACATTTTTTTTACAAATTTTTTATAATTTAATCATAGTTTTAGCAAAGTTTAATAAAAGAATTCTTTTATTTCTTAAACAAAAAACATTTTTAAAAAATTATCATGTAGCATAGGTTTGGTACATGTTTATTATAATATACTATCTATGCTATAACTGAATTATATATTACACTTATCCTATAGTTTATTATACTATACTAGTACACATATTTATTTATATAATCTTAAAGTTAATGGTCGGTGATTTTTATATTTGTGCCCCCTCTTTTCTCCTGGCCTTTACAAAAGTCTTATTTTGACAATTCAATGCTGAATAGTAAGGAGCCCACACATTTGACTTGAGGCCCATATTCTTTTTTCACTTGGTATTAGTTATTTAAGATATATTTTTGTTAGAGTTGTCATTACTTTTTTCAATTACTACCATCACATTTATGACGAATTAGGATTAATTCCTGGACAACTCTTAGATTTTATCCTTGAAATTAATACTTTATAAATAAATTATTTAATTTAGTAAACTATTTATTGTTGAATATATGTAAACAAATATGATAAACATTACTATTATCTTAAAATAAAGAGTAAATTGCACAAAACATTCTTTATGTTTCCTCAAACTTGCAGATTCCAGCCTTAATGTTTAAAAGTTGCTAAAAACAGCCTTTAAGTTTATTTTTGTTGCGGGTTCAATCCTTTACAGCTAACCACGTTATTTTCATCAGTTAAGTTCCCTCACATGCATAACATGTGAGGGTATATTCGTCATTTTGGTTGATCTTCCACCCACATCAATTATAAGAAAAAAGAATATTTAAGGTTTAACCTATTTTAAAAAAATTCTAACCACAGGGACTAATGTGCAATAAAACCAAACTTTTAAAAACCAAACACCCTCTTTTCCGGTCTTCTCCGGCGAATTGCCGGATTCCGGCGAACCCGAAATTAAGATAGGAATCTTGTTAAGCTGGCCCACTAAGCTGTAAAGATTAACACAGATTTTGATCATGCCAATCAAACTCTTCAGGATTATCATCAGTTGGAAGAATCGGCGCCTTATTCATATCAGACGGAAACGACAAACTACTCTTCAACCCTAGATACCTCTCACGGAACTCCGATGCCGTCAAATCAGAGAACTTCGTAACACCGTGTTCAGTAGTCGGATCCAGCAACTGGTAACGCTTAGGACGCCGCAAGTTAGACTTAAACACTATCAAACGGTAATCGTGCTCCTCTGTAGTCGCGTACGTTTTACCAAACTTTGTTTAAACTAGGTTAAAACTTAAATATTCTTTTTTTTATAATTGAAGTGGGTGGAAGATCAACCAAAATGACGAATATACCCTCACATGTTATGCATGTGAGGGAACTTAACTGAAGAAAATAACGTGGTTAGCTGTAAAGGATTGAACCCGCAACAAAAATAAACTTAAAGGCTGTTTTTAGCAACTTTTAAACATTAAGGCTGGAACCTGCAAGTTTGAGGAAACATAAAGGATGTTCTGTGCAATTTACTCTAAAATAAAATATCGGAAGGGTTTTCAATTAACACTTTCAACTCCTATACTTTAACAAATGACAAGTCCAACGTCCATGTTAAATTTTTTGTTTTTTCACTTCACACCCTCTACTTTTGAAATTAACGACTACTAATCTTTATCTTTAAGTAAGTTACACATTTACTTCTAACTTTTGAAAATTGACAACTTTGACGCCAACCTTTTCTCCTTAATAACTTGAACACCTCATTTTATTTAAATTACTTTTACGACTTTACACTATAACGTGTGATACATTATTATACTTTTTTTTATCAATGCCTAACCACGCTAATGCTTAAATTACTTTTACTACTTTACACCGTTGTCTAAATTACTTTTATAACCTTACACCGCAATAACCGATACATACTCTTTTTTTAATATCTCTTAGATGTTAATGTCACGGATATAACATGGTGTAACAAAGTAAAAAATATGCTATGTCACGTGTAGGTACCACACATTAATGTCATCATCGTATGTTGTAACCGCAATGCTTATATAGGCAACAATAAGTTATATCAGATATGTCCAAACTAGGCTTTTTCAAATGGTTAATGCATCACATAATATGCCACCAACTGTGAACAACTAAGACGTTGTCGCCGCAACGCGCGACCTATGGCAACAACCTAGTACTATATTATACTACAACTATATATGACAAAATACGTCAAGTAATAATATTGTACGACGCGTATACATACAATACGACACGTTAAAGTACAAGTGGATACCAAACAAAATTACATGTAATCATAGAATACGCTACCACACGGAACCGAACGTCACCGATATGACACATATAGAGCATATACTTCATAAAATGACACGTAATGACAAAATACGTCAAAATACGGCCGTATACGCACCAAAAAGGCAATAATACGAAATTTTAAAATTTTGATTGTACCCTTATACGCATTGTATAGGTCATAACTTGGTCGTATAGTACCATTATACGACTCGTATAGACCTATACAATCCGTATAGATCCCCTAAATTCTCAATTAACCCCTTGGTTTTATTGATAATTCAGAGTGTTTATAAGGATTGTATAGGTCTATACGATTCGTATTAGCCTACTATACGACCCGGTTTTGACATATACGATCGTATAGCGGTTAAATAAAAAAAATAGATTTTGGGTTTTTTGTCGTTTCTATGCGTATGTGAGCGTATTTTGGTGTATTTTGCCATTACGTGTCCTTTTATGAAGTATACCTTCTATACATGACATTTCCGGTGACATTCGGTTCCGTGTGGTATTGTATTCTATGATTACGTGTAATTTTGTTTGGAATCCAGTTGTATTCTAATGTGTCATGTTGTATGTATACGCGTCGCACGGTATCATTACTTGGCGTACTTTATCGTCAAATGTCGTATTATGACGTATATTGTCAATATGTTCCATATTATGGGATATATTGTCTGTACGAGTCGTGTCGGTGACGTTTGGTCTTGTCACGTTTATTGTCTGTAAGTGTCGTATTAGGGTGTGGATTGTCAATACGTGTTGTGATATCACGTATTATGGCATAGTATGTCTCTACTTGTCGTATTGTTCCGTTTTATGGTGTATTATGTCTATACGGTGTCACAGTATGGCATATATTGCTGGTTACTTTACGTGTTGTATCCAATAAACAAACAAAAAAAACTTTAAATACATTATACAAACAAAATACCTTTAAAATTACAAATTAACCTATACGATACATATATTAGACCTTTATTACACCTATATATGTTCATACGGGACCTATAACTCATCTATGCCATATTACATTGTACATGGCATTTTAAAAAAAATTAAGGAAGTTTTTATTGGTATTCTTAAAAAAATTTAAGGAAGTTTTTATTTTAAAAAAAATATTTTTTAGAAAACTTTATTAAACCATAAACAAATGTATTAAAAAAATTCAAGCAATATGACCCGTATAGATCTGTACAACCCGTATAAATCCGGTCAAATAGATAAAATCTAACAATCAGTCTTTATTTCAAATTGAAAAAGCAATAGCCACCCGGTGCCAATAATACGACCCGTTTAAAGACAAGTGTAGTTTTGGGGCGTAAATCATGGAGCAACTAAGATCCCAGAAATCCCTACGATTATTTCGTATGCAACAAATCATCCTCTGCCCTAATACTAGATCTGTTACAAAAATCCAACAGTTATCTCTATCTCTTGATCTCAACCGTGTCTGAAAAAATGGAGGATAATTGAAGTTAAACCAGAGGTGAAAAAATGAAGAACTTAGGATGGAGGATGAGAACGACAACGATGAGGAGCTTTATGAGAGGATTGAAGCTCCTAAGTTTGTTGATTTCACTAAACCCTACACCGTTCATACTGACTCGTTCCGCTCTAAGGCTGGTATGTTCATTTTCATCTTCAGTTTACATCAATTCACGATGTGCAGAAATCTTCATGATGATTCTTCTTCTTCTTCTTAATCATCTGCATCATCTCAATTTGTTCAAAATCAATTTTTTTATTGAGCTATTTTTGTATGTTTGGTATACAGTTTTGCATATTCTTCTAGGTGCATCGATGATCGTTCCTCTATATTTGAGGAGGTATCAAAACTGCATTTAGATCTAAAAAATATGTAGATTTTCACACTTTTGGATGCTTGTGTGTTATTTGGGCAGATCTATAGGGAAAACATGTTATGTATGAGGTTATGTTTGATACTGTAGAATTATGTTAATTATTTTGTGAAGTGTGATTATTTCTTTTTTTTTTGAACGGTGGACTTTCTTTTTTAGTGATCCAAACTCACACCACCTAATCAGCTCGCCCAGACTACGTTGTCTTAACCGGGCATGCAGGTTGGTCAGACTTGGTTACGGCGTCCCCGGAAACCGTATGGCCTCCGCACGAGTTGCCTCGCTAAAGTAACAGCCGGATGAACCGGGGTGCGGCTCAGGATCGAACCCCCCTCGGTGGGTTTGTCACCATCATTGCCCAATATCCACCCTAATATGACACAAGTGGGAATTGAACTTGAGTCTCCAATGGAAAACCCAAGTCTCCTACTACTAGGCCATTGGAACTGAAATGTTTAGGAAGGAATGTGAAATCATGAGAGGTTAAATAGGGTTTTTGGATGTGTTGTTGAAAATATTGTTGAGCTTTTCTGATTTTATTGTTAGGGATATGATTATTAGTTCATATCCAAACGCTCCCTAAGTTCAGATGGGGATAATCAAGTTCAACTTTCAAGTACATATCCAAACACTCCACACGTTCTTATTTGTATCCTCTATAGGTTCCAAGCAAAGGGGTTGAGTTTCTTTAGTTTTTATGTGAGTTAAGTTAGTTTTTTTTAAGAGTTAGTTGGAAACTTTGTATCATGCAAGACAAAAAGGATGTCTTTGTTAGAAACTGGCAAGATTTTTACATTCTAAAGTGTTATATTATGTATTGGAAGTGAAAGTATACTCTCATGCCAGTTGTTTATTTTAAAATTTTCGTTATAAACTAAGCACTATTACATGACATTGCAGCAATGTTGACTGTGAGTGGTACTGGAGAACATCTTGCATAATGAAAGTGTGAGGATTATTAATGTGGTCGGTTTATATTTCTTTGTTGAAATTATATTTAAACTATTTAGTATGCTGAGAGTTTTTATATTGATGTCATGCTAATAAGAATGTAAACTTACAGTAAAAAACTGGTATTGGATTTAGTGTAAGCATATAAAAAAACTTATTTCAAACAGTAGCTTGAGTTGTGTTTTGTTTCAAACGGGTCAATTTGGAACCTAACATTGGGTACTTCTGGACCACTATTGTTTCTAAATCAGACCGCAAGGTGGAACCCCTTCGTGATGGTTCCTGCTGCTTCTCCGGATTCTCACTGGAAGGTTCTCGCTAAGATGGATCTTATTAATTATTTTTATCTAAATATATATAGACGGATTTGGACTTGGTTACACATGATCGATATTCGATCATCATCGATGGGTGATGGCGAGGATGAAAGTCAAACTACTAACAAGGTAAACATACTCTACATATCTTATGTGCACAAAGTGACTTAACGTCAAAGTAATTAAATCGTAGCTTTTTAGTCTTTTACCAAGATTGGTGTTAACTGAGTACTAATTTCTTACCAACCTTTTGGATTATTTTAAATAAATTCAAAGACTATAATATATCTTTATCTTTCTTCAAACAATATTGCAACTATTTTATATGTTGAATTTTGAACTTCTATTTATATAGTTACTTAAACTTGTAGATGCGCTTAGACAGAAGTGGTTTCAAGACCAGCAAAATGAGGCATGGAGCAGCCATGCTTTTGCTTCTAAGGTATTTCAGGTATGACAATTTCTGCCTTTATTTTTCAACTCTTGAGTCCAATGATTGGACTAATCCAATATGTTTCCTAGAATCCGTTGGTGTCGCACAAGACATAGTTTACCTTTATGAAGACTCGCATGATCAAATCATTCACCGAGACATAAAAGCAATCAATATCTTGCTAAGTGTAGTCTTCGAACCTCCTGGTGTGTTCTTTTTATATATATTAAAAATATCATTTGTTTTGACCCGTTAGCAAACCGTTTGAACCAATACCTAATCCGTTAACCAACTCGCTCTAGGTTATAATTTTTTTTATTCTACGAAAAAAGAGCCCTCAACTTTTAATTCGGCATGGACCCCAAAACATTGATCGTGGCTCTACTTCTCTCAACGAGAACTTAGTGAGGGTTTTCTTTTTTCAGTTTTATTCCATGTTTTGCATCTGTAAGTATAGTGTAATTTCTCAGTTTACCCTTTATATCTTCCCTTACATGAAACAACACCAGAATACAAGGCTCACCAAGAACAAATCATGAGCCATAGTGCCAGGTTTGCACACGTATGGTGATGTAATACAACATCCTAATGTCCGGATTACATCATGTTGATTTCTTCATATTCAATACCCGTCATAAGTCACATATACTTTTTTTGTTATACTCTAGAGGAATAACGAGAGACTGAGAGATTTGAGGGAGATGGTGCAAGTTGGAACATAGCCAAGTCTCAGTTATGTACTTATATGGTCGAACTAAATGAAGGCTGATAATTATTGGATTTTTAAATTGCTAAATTTATATCAATACTGTTTCTTATGACGGTTATGTCCTGACGGTGGAAAAGGCTGGTGTTTATCGACAACCATATTCGAGAATCAGTGGAGTGGACCTGAATTGGGTTTGTAATTCGCCTGTTATCTTCTCTTCCACTGGGGGTGGCATAATACACACGCCGGGCATGGCAGGTACCTGGTCATAATAGGTTTTTGATCAATATGGGTCGCCCGCCAAACACTATTGTTTCATTTTGTGAATCTTATAATTAATGGTTGGTTAAATATGATTAAAAAGCCATATGATTACAATAATAATTTGATTTTTTAAACACATTTTGGCTACATGATTGTTACTTGAATAAAACACTACTCTTGTTATATAAAGTAATTACTTTAGTTATATGCAGTTTTATTGTTTATAGAACTATGGTAATTACCCCTCCTTGTTATGTAATTTTTTTCTTCCTCCTAGCTGCTTGCTAGGTCATCTTTAATAAGTTTTGCCGTTCCACAAAAAAAAAAAAAAAACGCCTATAACAATAGTATTGCTCAAGCCATATATAGTTGAAAATATTGACAATTTTGCTTGGAATTGGGTACATTGCTCACTTAGCATGCTTTGTACATTAAATCCATTTGTACAAGAACAACATTCCTCTAAATATACACACAAAATTTGAACTTTGAATTATCTTCAACATAATACAAACATCTAATCAGAGGTTCTCCACGTCAAGTAAAATGAGATCGTTGCCCATAGCAAGATAACCTGGTATAATACGGCATAACTGGTAGGTCGTTTCTTGTTATCCACATTTGCAAGTCTGATATCCCCCCCCCCCCCCCCCCCCCCCCCCCCCCCCCAATATATCCCTGATGAAAAATGGTATTCATTGTGTTCGCATTAGAAAACTTTCAAGTCTAGTAAGGAATTTAAATTAGGATTATGATACCAATCCAGGAACTTTTCCCATCCACGAATCATCGTTGACTTCTAAATGCAAATTTGCATCCGTCGGTGGCTTATCTAACATAAATGTAGGGTAGGGGTGTTCAGAAAACCGTAACCAATAAAACCGTAAACCGAACCGTAACCGTAACCAAATAAACCAAATCCGAATAATAAATTCGGTTTTTGGTTTGGTTTCTAACCGAAACCGAATAGTGAATATGGTTTTTGGTTCAGTTTATGGATCCACATTTTATTTTATTTGGTTTATTCTGTTTATTTGGATAACCGAATAAACCGTTTAACTTAATTAATTATTAAATAAAAATAAAAATATTTTATAAATCAGATACAGTTTATTAGCAAAAAAATAGTTATTTTTTATGAAGCCCAAAATACCAAATGTAAATCTAAAAGCCCAACTCCAACCCACTCATGTTTGAAGATTATTTATATTTTGTATCATTAGACTTGTTAACTGATTATTGTTTTTATGATCTACGTTTTGAAGCTTTAAGCTTTAACTTTGTGGTTGTGTCTACGACTACTCTATGGATGTGTTTGTTTTATTTCTTAATGAAACTTTCTTGTATTCATATATTGTTAGGTGTAAATTAGTTGCGCTGTTCGGAGATTGGAACACAAACGTGAATATAAATTAGGAAAAAAAAAGTACTTAGGTACAATTTGGTTTATTTGGTTTCTAACCGAAACCAAACCGAATTGAATTTGGTTTGGTTTGGATCGGTTTGCATATTCCTTATTTGGTTTGGTTTGGTTTTTTGGTTTGGGGTACAAAATTTTGAAAACCGAACCGATGAACACCCCACATAAATGTAAATTCTTGT
Organism: Scalesia atractyloides; assembly: GCA_947069175.1. NCBI lineage: Eukaryota > Viridiplantae > Streptophyta > Magnoliopsida > Asterales > Asteraceae > Scalesia > Scalesia atractyloides. Next base: position 67,045,426 of record CAMTDV010000025.1, read on the forward strand.
AGCCATCTTGGGTGTCTGGTATTCATCATGGACTGCAAAAACTCAAATTGAATGTAAAAAGAAAAATGAAAATTAATAAGCTTTTTCAACTACCAAACCACAGTTTTTCTTAATTCGCCATGGAAACGCAAGGTAACGGATGTATGTAGGCGCTTGTGTTCCCTTGGATTATGATGACAAGCAATCCACCGTCCTTAGGCGTCCCTATAGGAGCCTTTTGAACTGATCTAGTTAGGGTAATATGCCATACAACACTTCAACTTGGAGATCGCCAATGTAGTGATTGTTAATTAATTTCATCTCTTACTTCAAGTCAGTGGAATTTCAGGAGTAAGGTGTCTCAATTTCATTGTAGCCTCTCCCATATTACGATGCTTTTTTTCCTACAAAACAAACAACAGGCTTTTGACTACTCAATTCACAATGTATTTGTATTCTGTTCAATCAATCATCTTGGTTCACCATTTTTTTAAAAGGAACTGAAATTAATTAAAGAAAAAGGAATTTACCAACTTGAAGTAGAACTTAAAAGAATTCAAATCCATCAAATGAGTTTGAATTTGTAATTAATTTGGGTGACAAAAAATAACATGAATTAAACATTATAGCCACAACCTACAGTAACGTCCCCCCACACCCCACCACCGACACCAGTGCCGCCAGGGGCGAAGCTTAGTGGGGGCGCCCGACACCCCGAACTTTTCGCTCAGTAGTGTCCGGTTTGTAGTTTTCGTATGGAATTTTTTAGGTATATACGTTTAAGACCCCCGATTTTATAATTTTTTTAGGTATTCCGATCCCCGGTTGGAAATTTCAAGCTTCGCCACTGAGTGCCGCCCCGGTGACCCCTCCCTCCACTGTCACTGCAGACACCCCCAACCAACCCACCCCTGCTACACCTTACACCACCCACCATCCCCAACCGTCATCACCCAACCAACATTGTCCTCGCCATTGCCTTTACAGCCACTCCTTGGCCCAGCTCTGTGCACCGCAGCTGCCTGATCGTCATCGCCGACAATCCAACCACCTTGCCTACCACCGCCATCAGGGTGACGGTATTCAGGGGAAAGAGGCAGGGTGATCGGAATGCTGAGCGACAGGGTGTGCATGTGCATGGCAAGTGGTGGAGCTTGACTAAAAGTTCCGTGAGAGCGGAAAGTCATGGGACCCAAAAAAGTTTGGTAGGGCAAGGAATTTTTAATCAAATAATTGGTAGGGTGCACCCCTTTGCCCCTTTAAAAGGTGTGCCCCTGCCCCTGGGAGTGACATGCATGACAACAATGAGTAGTCAAGGATTCCAATGACTTTGGTTGAACGACCTTAAATGCTCCATTTAGTTAGTGTTTAAAAGTTTTTTTTTTTTATAACAGCAAATTGCTAATACCTTAATTCCATTTTTACATTGCATTTGCAAGCATTTGAACATAAAAAAAATAAGGTCGTTGAAAACAAAGACAGAGCAGTGGGTTCGAGAAAACATACCGATTCCAGTTTGTTGACAAATATAGATAAAACTTGAGCATGAAAATTTTTGACATATAGGGTGAACCTTCATTCCATTCAACATTCTTTGCCTGTCGGTCAAGAGAGGGACCTAAATCGATTATCAAGTAATGATTAGAACCCCTCAAAAGGATTTTTACTTTCAACATTCGTTGTTCTAAGTACTTTCACATTCAATATTCCAGTTCCGTGAATTCCATCTATATTTTCCTACAGTATCAAACAACATATTGTTATTCTTTCAAATTAACATAATCTAACGTGTTACAAGTCTCACAGATCTGAAAGTTGATTTTTTGTATTATTACACATGTTATTTTACAAATATATTTTGATTTTGCTTCTGTACTACAAAGGTGCAACCCTAAACCGGGTTAGGAACTGAACTCGACAACCCTATCCAACTTGAACCCGTTCTCTAGCCACCTGGTTTCGACCCGTTTCAACCTATAGGGTAGGACTCGGTTTGGGTATTTCACAGACAAACCGGTCACTCAACCCGGTTTGAACCCGATAGTTCAAACCCGTCCAGATGCATTGAACTAACAATTACCCAACGGCTATTTAATTTAATGGTTTTTTGACCATTACAGTACATTTAATGTCGATTTTTTTTATCCCATATGTTAGAATAAACATGCATTAAAGGTGTTGGTTAAATCACAACACTTAAAAACACAAAATAAATAAATAAATAAACGCTATGGAATCGAAAGCGGACAATACTAATTTGTCAATATGGGTTGTTCCTCTACTAAATTTACTAAAGATAACGAATAAAATGTAAAAAAAAAAAGTTGTATTTCGTGTCGTAAGTGTTTTTTGTATCTTATGAAATTATATTTTAGTTTACTTTATTATATTAAAAAACAAACAAAGTAAGATTTTTAAGTTAATTATGATTATTATCATTTTTGATAGTTTTATATTAATAGAGTTGAATAATAGGGTTAAACCCGGTTTTAGAACTCAACCCGGTCTCAACCTAACTCGAATCGGTTTCACAGGGATTGGTTCTCTGGTCTCCCAACCTGATTTGAGTGCCGTACATGGTTTGAATATTTTTAACCTAACCCCAACCAGGTTTGAACCCGGTTCAGATTGAAACCCTAACCCGATTTGTGCACCTCTAATGTAGTATACCAAACGATTGCAGTCAGATACCACTTACTTGAATATGTAGGGCACTTTCAAGTACGCTTACGATCTGCGTCATCAATGGACGTTCTTCACGCCTTGTCTCTAAACATTGGTAAGCTATATCCACAAACAACTTCAAAGAAGATATATTTATTTCATCATGTATATTACTATAAATAAGCTCACTTATTTTGTTTTGCTCATAGTACTCTCTCACCAATCCTATTAAAGGCTTTAGATTCACGTTGCCATAAGATAACCTCCCACACAACACTTAAAACAACACCACCCCAAAAGAGTAAACGTCTGACTCTTTAGTTAGCAGCCCTGTCTCGTTGTATAGTGGATCAATATACCCATGTGTGCCTGCGGGGTTGGATACTAGAAATGTGAATTTATTGTTTGCTGGAGCAAATTTAGAGGCCAAAATCTGAGATCTTGGCATTCCAGTTAGGATATTGGAACTTTTAATATCGCGATGCAATATTCTAAGTTGAGTCTCGGTAGGGGTATGAAGGTACGCTAGTCCGCGAGCTGCCCCAAGACATATCTTAAGCCGTTGTACCCATGTGAGATCATTGCTGGCTAGATAAGAATCAAGAATTTTCTTTGATGCATACTCGTACACAAGGATCTTCTCTCCACAATACCCTAAAATAGAGACAATCTTCACATGTGTATAAAAGGAAAGCATCATGATCTCTTTCCAGAACTCGGAATCTCCTTGGCCGAATGCACGATCTAAACGTTTAAAAGCAACCATGGTCTTGCCCTTGGAATGAATAAGTTCTCCTTTATAAACCTTCCCGAATCCTCCACGCCCAATACAATTGTCGTCAGAAAAGTTGTTTGTTGCTGATTGGATGGTTTCCAGTTGAATTTTGAGGTGTTGAAACTGTTCTATGTGAGACATGATTTTGACGGTTGAAGAGATTCAAATATAGTAAGTGTATTAGATGGGGAGCTTGAAGGGGCAATGAGCAATGTATTTAACACGAGACAAGCATCTTAAATTGTTTCTCTGGCAATCCGTTGACTTTTCTTCCAAAAAGAATTTGGTTATTTCATTTTTCAAATTGGGTTGGTTGGTTGGATAATAATATCTTAAATTTGGATTTTGTTGGTCTTTCTTACATTTATAAAATAGGGTGTTAAAAAGGACTTTTGTGAGCTTCTTATTGAGTTATAACTTTTATAAATAAAAAATAAATAAAAAATAAGTTTTTTTTTAATTATGTTTGGGTAATGTGTTGAAAAGAAGTTTTGATGCTTTAAAAAGAGTTTTTTTTCAAATTATGTTTGGGTAATGTGTTGAAAAGAAGTTTTGCTGCTTTAAAAAAAATGAGAAATTAGTTGATAGCGACTTTTTCAAAAATAAGAAAAGGAGAATGAAAAGGAGAAAAGAATAAGTTTATAAGAAATCTTAATACTAAAAAAAAAAATAAACCAACTAACTAATTTCTCTTCAGAAGAATGAAGAGTTTTCATAAATAATAAAACCATCCACAATGTAGTAGGATCAAGATCCTTGCAAAAAGTTTTATCACATCATCTCCCTATTCACTTTTTTTTCTTTTTTTTAATATTATCCATGTCACAAATACACCTCAAATACATTGGATTAAATTTAGACTAAAAAAACAAAAAAAAAAGTGATCTGCTAAACGGATGTTCTCGGGCGCACACAACAAACATTTTAATTACCCAATTAGCACTAAAAAATTTGCCTAGATCCATTTGTGATAACCAAGTATTTGTTTATTCCATTTTGGCCAATATAAGCTTTTGTTTTGCATCGGCAACATGCTTGTATTTTAATGGAGTTGGCCCGACAACTTTATTGACAATTAAAAAATTGTATATATCCATTTATTTTTACCCACTTTCTCCCTAATTTCCTTTTGTTTCGACAAATAATTGTTTTAGTTAAATACAATTTAGGGCCAATGATGGCCAGGTCGTCTGACTTGAGGTAGGAGCGTAATTCACATGGTGGGTCCTTTAGGTGCCGAGGTGCCCAGTTCGATTTTTGGGGGATTCAAACTTGGGTTTGGGAGTTCAGTAACAAGCAGTAACGGAACTAAAAAAAAAATTCAACGGTATCCCAATTATTTTTATTATATCTGCTCTTAAGAATTTCAGGGTCCCAAAAGGCCCGCGGCTAGGAAAAATAGGCTATTAACTTTTTTTCTTTTATCTATAGTAATCCCTGAGAATTCGAAAACCTTTATGGGCTTTGCTTGACTAGTGAATATATATAATATATATATATATATATATATATATATATATATAATTTATTTTTTTTAATGTTTGGTTACCACTATAGATGAGCATGGTACCCGTTTGGTACTATACCGGTACCAAAAACGGGAGAAGCTGGTATCAGTGTCAGTAATGAATATACCCGGTACGGTTCCGTACCAATACCCGGGTACAGAAGGCTCATCCACAGAGGCGTAGCTTTGTGGAGGGCTGGGGAGCGCCCGACCCCCCGAATTTTCGCTCAGTGGTGTTCGGTATGTAATTTTCATATAGATTGGGTAATAATAATTCCATTACGTACCATACACAAGAACGTCATCAAATATTATAAATTCTAGGCTTTGGAATAAATCGAATCTAAGATGTTTATCTTTAATTTCATATAATTGGAGTTTAAAACTTTCTTACTCGTATATATTTTTGGAACATGCGATTTTCATTTTTTTTGGTAACATAACATGCGATTTTGCCATTGCGTACGTTAAGACATTTTGTATGTTACACTCACTCTCTCCCTCCCTCTCTCTCTCTCTCTATATATATATAAACATTTGATTAAACGCAATTTTTTTTATTAAATTTTATATTAAAAAAACTATTTTTGCGGTTTTTTCTGTTTATTTTCATTTTTCACCTTTTTGTTGCTTAGAAATAGAAAGAACTATCGTTTAGGTAAAATGATTGTAAAGGTTAAAAGATAATAAACAAAGTGAAAAGGAAAAACGAATAAGTAATTTCAAAATAAACTAAATGACTAGTAAATTATATTTTTTTCGTCCAAAACACCAAAAAAAATAATATAAATAATAAATAAAGTGCAACTTATATGTGACATATTTGCAACTTTGCAGACTAAACTATTGTTACCTTTTTACTATCCCAAAGATAATATTATATTATATTAATATAATAACTTCATCTTCTTCGATTGTTTAACAAATGTACCGCTGCAAGTTCCATCGATCGGAATTCTTTATTTCCATCGAACTAAAATTTCATTTCATAAAAACTAAGAAATTTTTTTGTATCCTTTGTATAGGGGTGTCCTCGTAGTTATTTAGGGGTATCATTTGTATAAAAACCGTAAGAATTCTCTTTTTTTTACACTACCGACACAAAGTTGAGCCGTTACCCGTGCTACGGCTCGTTATATGCCAAGTCCGCCCCTAGTAACAAGGGTGTCTAACTAATTGTTCTACTGTTAAAAAAATTACTATTTTAGGTCTTGTGGTTTGCTCAAAATATTTAGAGTAAATTACACTTTTCATTTTTTATGTCTTTATTATATTGCAGTTGATGTCCTTTAACTTCAATAATTACAGTTAAAGCTTTTTTTTTTGGTAAAACAGTTACACCTTATGTCCTTTAGCACTAACCTAGTTAAAATTATCAGTTAAATCTAATAATATACAGATACATAAAAGTATTTTAGTCATTTCATCATGTCCTTTTATTTTAAAGTGTATTTATAAATAATTCAAAATCTAACTTCAAAGAAAAAGCAAAACAAAACATATTAGTAAGATCATATCATTTTTCTCCTCTGCGCATGGTAATCAAAGTCAAGAAAAACCCAAGTGCCGCCACCACCAAATATTCATCTCTGCTACCCACCTTTCTCTCTAAACAGAACACACACTCTCTCTTCTCTTCATCTCCCTTTCCACATTTTCAACCACCACCACATATTCATCCAGCAGCCATGAGTGCCACCGCCATCTTTGCAATAAGCACTGCCAGAAACCACCATATATTCGCAACCACTGGGGCATAAAACTACCACCATCTTCTCAACCACCACATCGGAAACCCAGACCACCACCGAGTTCTAGGGTTTTGGGTTTGTTAGCAAAAAGAGGCAACTCGGATCTAATTGATATGAAAAAAAAATAAGAAAACATGCAATCGGTGCAAAAATAAGAAAACATGCAATCGGTATGCACTGCAGATGTAAAATTCCGCATTTCTTGTATTAATTGTTTCCGTGTATTTCATATCCAATCAATGTAATCCGGACTTATGATCATAATGGAATTCATTTTATTTCAATAATTGTTAAAAAAAAACACATATTTACTCATGTAATCATCAAGACACGTTTAAATCATTCAAAAATCAACTTACGTTGTGTAATTTCGATATTCAAGACCCAATCAACCAACTATTGTGTCATACGAAGCTTATACATTATGTTAGAAATCAAATTTATAAAATAATAAAAGAGAAATGCATAGAACATACAATCACATAATATCGGGGACCAAATAATAATATATATAAAAATATATTATTAATTGGGCCAATTTTCTTCAAGTTTCTATCTTTTCCACCTCCTCTAACCCTAATCCATCACCTATAAATACCACACTCATTCCACCATTTTTTCTTTGCATCTTCTAAGAATTCTCCAACTTTTGAAAGTGAGACTCATCTCCTTTCACCTTCTTCTTCTTCCTTTCTTGTTTTTCTTTTGTTTTCCATACTTACCCACATTGAAAAAATCTCCATAGAATGTCACCCAGTGTTCACCATGGTAAACAAAGGTGATGCATTACCAAAATGAGGACCAATCTTAGGTTTTATTTTATAACTTTTCTTCATTATTGTATGTCATTTATATTTTATACATGACCAACCGAGATCATCACCTAAGTTGATGATTCTTGGTGAAACAAAGGGGTACGATGACGACATTTATCCTACCTCTATAACATGATCATTACATTACTAACTCATTACTAATTACTATTATATTATCTAATTTATTATTATTATTCCTGTCTAACCTACATAATATTATTAACTAACATATTATTACCATGTCTAACACTACTAACCAATGCTAACTATTTTAATGATGTTACTAACTACTAAATTTCTAATCATACTACTAACTCTTTTAATCTTGTCATTTACTTATATATTCTTACAACTACATCATTATTACCAATTCATTAATTATTATTACATACTAAAAATATATAAGACGACTAACTCTTTTAATCTTGTCATTTACTTATTTAGTCTTACAATTGCATCATTATTACCAATTCATTAATTATTATTAATATATAAAAGTACTAACTCCTTTAATTTTTGTTATTTGCTTATTTAGACTTGCAATTTAATTATCTTTGACAATGCATTATTTATTATTAATATGTACTAAAGATATATAAATATTAAACCTAGCCATGACACCTACCAATTTATGGTAGAAAATTGTGTGCAAAGGTAAAACACTTATCTTAGACCAAATTATTCACACGTGGACTTCTAGTGGGTGAATTAGTGCCCACGAAATACACAAAAATTTATAGTGTTAAAAGTGAGTGTTTAGACAAGATAATATTTATGTATTTTATATGTATTATTATTATGAGTTATTATTTATTCAAACCTCATTTACATTTTAACTCTTAAATTCTTGTACTTACACACATTTGTTCATCCTTGTTAGGATAACTTGGTGCTCCAACCTCACAAGTCAATCATCTCACATGTGTGAAAACCTTTGCAAACTTTGAGTATGCTCGAACCCTTTTTCCTTTAAACACACTTTGGGTTGCAATATATGAAATTATAAAAAAAAACTCACCTACACACAATCAATCACATAATTCAAACACTCAATCTATGAATACATACTATTTGTCATACATAACTGCTAGAAGTCAATCTTGGGTACTCAATCGTCTACCTTAACGATTATAGCGTTATAGGAGTAGCACACCACCCTTATGCGGTATTGTTAAGTATTCAATCTTATACGGCCTCTCCTTTATGTGGAAAGGATATGCTAATGGACACTTTGGTTTGATTGATGTTTACACATGCTTGTAGTATACAAATTGACATGTTAGATTAAGACTCTTATTCTATATTATGTAAACCAAACTTGTATGCTCACCAACCATTGTGTTGACATATATTATTCATATATTGCAGGAATTGATGATGATATCCAAGAAATCTACTTAGGTGGATTTAGAAACGTAACAAATTTAATGTCTTTTCTTTTGTTTAAGTACTTGATTCTATGTAATGTCTTTCCTTACAATGTATCGAACTGAGTCATGAAATAAAAATGTATTTATTTAATATTGTGACTTTTAGTTGTTATGATGTTTTGAACAATCATCTACTCGCTCACGCCCAGATGTTTTTGTTATCGGTTGGGGTGTGACAACAAATATACTTACAGTGAAAATTTCTAGGGTTTTGGGTTTGTGTGAGAAATGACAGTGTTTGGGAAACAAATCAGATGCAATCAGCGGTATATGGTGTTGATACATGATGTCTATTGTCTAGGTCTTGGATCGAGTCTGTATGTTTAGGGTTTGAAAGTGTTAGAATTGAAAGTATTTATGATGTAAACACAAGTTCGGCCGAACTTGTGTGAAGGCTGATCAAGTTCGCCCGAACTTGATCTAGCCGAGCTACACTTCGCCCGAACTTGTAGGTCTATATATAGGTCGTATTTGGGTCTTTCATTGTAAGAACTTTGCGTTGAACGACGGCGAGGCTTTGTCTGTTTGGATACTCGATGTACTATTGATTTGAACTAATAAACAGACAATTTAAACAGTAAATCTTGTGTATTCGATTAACAAGTCACTATTTCCGCTTACGTGGGACTTTAGATACAAATTAGGTTCATATGAAGTGGAGGAGCGATCCTAACAAGTGGTATCAAAGCCATGGATACCTAATTTGCTGAGATCTACACAAGACACTCTCTATTTCTACCCAATTTCTATCATTTTTCTACATTTTTTCACATAAATAATGAACCTATGGTTAAAATTGGCTAAAAATTGAATATGTCATACATTATCACCTAATAACAAACCTTTGAAAGTTTAAGAATCAAATTCAATCGATTTCATGTAAAAAATGTCAAGAAACCATGTTTGAGAACACAACTTCGCTCGAACTTATAGCAAGTTCGCCTGAACTTGGCTTAAAATCATCATTTTTGTTGATTTTAACCACCTTGGCGGGAAGTTGTTGGATTTTTCAGAAAATTTTGTTCAAGTTCGCCCGACTGTCAGAATGTTATAAGTTCGCCGAACTTCATGAAATGTTAATAAGTTCGCCCGAACTTGGTAAAACTTGGAAAATTTTCAAAATCTCATAACAAGTTCGCCCGAACTTGTTAATCAAGTGAAATTTCTGAAATTTTCATACAAGTTCGCCCGAACTTATCAAACTTGAATCTGAAATTTTTTTTCTGCACAAGTTCGTCCGAACTTGTCAGTTTGCTAATCAATTTTCAAGTGTTTTTGAACGTGTTTCAGCCAAAATCGTCTGATTTTCAAGATGGATGATTTTCATAATGCTTTTGCTACGGGAACAAGCTCAGGCCTCTCATTAAATGCTAACGCAAATGCAAACGCGGTAAACCAGATGAATCTGGATAACGAGATGGGAACTTCGTTTAAACCGCCAAAGTTGATGAGCATGGATGAGTTTGAAGGCTGGAAAGAAAATTCGTGAACTGGGTTCAAGCGAATCATTTCTACAGTTGGGTTGCTATTCAAACCGGATATACGTGGCCAAAGGATGAGCGTGATCAAGATCTTCATTAGTAAAGTTTGCGCCAGAACATAAAGATTCTTATGTGGCAGAGAAGAAAATGATCAGTCTGATACAGTAATCAGTGAAAGAAGACATCTTGATCTTGCTACCTGAATGCTCGACATCACAGATGTTGTGGAATGCACTATGTGCTAAATATCTGGGAAGTGCCGAGATGATGAAAAGCAAGAAGGCTGTAATCAAGAAGAGTTTGACATTTTCACAATGATCAAAGGCGAAACCATGAAGCTGATGATCGATAGATATTATCATTTGATGGTTCAGATGCGAAGACACGATATTCATAAAATAGATGAAGAGACGATTGATAAGTTGGCTGATGCACTTCCTGAGGGGGAGTGGTCGACCTACTTGATGGTATTGAAGAATAGTCCGAGTTGGATGCATTTCAAGCTATCATCTTTCATTGACAAGTTAGAAGGACATGAAATGGAGTTGCTAAAAATGGCCAAATCAAAGAATGCAAATGTTGTGCAAGTGTAGGTATGTACTACAAAGGAGGTGTTCAGGAGATTTCGAGTCCGAAAATTCAAACGTCCTTTAGTGCGAATATGAATTCTTTGAATCATTCGTCCCAAAGCCAAACGAACACTCAATAATACCCGAGTTATGATTAGAGTCCTCCGAACAAAAGATATTCGAGTGCTAGTTCAAATTCTCCGTTCCAGAACAGACTAATCAGTCAAATCAGACAAATTATTCTAGTTATGATCCAAGCGTATTTCAGTGCAATATTACGGTCAATCTGAAGAACGTTGTTCCTGAACAAGTAGCTAAACAACATATAGCACTTCTTGCAACCGTTCTTGAATCTTATGAAAGTTTAGTTGCGGGAAAGATCGGAAATCCTGAGATGACAGCTGAAGATTACGATCAGTTGATGAAGAGGAATTGGAACTATGGATATCAAGTGGAGCTTAGCTTCGATAATCAGAAGATCACAAAGTTTGTAGCGCTCCTTGGGAGAGACATTGGAAATTCGAGTAACAAACTTGGATTTGATAAGTCGAAAGTAACGTGCTTCAAATGCATACAAAAGGGGCATTTCAAACACGAGTGCACAAATCAAGAGGCTAGCGGCAATCAAAGTCTTTTCGGCAACAACAATGACTATTACAAGAAAGCATTGCAGTACAAGCCATATCCAAAGAGAACTCAAGTTGAAATTCAAGATAATTCCTCAAAGCCAACTGAACAAGCTTTAGTTGTGTCTCACGAAGACGAAGGGTTTAACTGGAATAAGTATATTGGAAAGAAAACTGGTGTTGCATTGATGGCAGAGATTGTGGATGAATCAGATGCAATGGTTGATGATGCAACTCTGGAAAATGCGATCTTAGAAGAATATCTGCAAAGAACAGAGGAAGAGGAAATGATCTATCACGAGACAAAGATGAAGAACATTATATCTCCTTACTTTGGTTCTAGTTTTGCAGGTTGCTTTGGAAATACATCGCAAGAGCAAGTGCCTGAAGAAAAGAAACCAGAGGTCGAGGAGGTCATTGACGTAACAAAGGAGATGAATGTAGAGAACCTCACAAACATTGCTGACAAAGCTATGATGGCAAATCTGAAACAGGTGGGTTTAGAGGTAAAGGTGATTGAGAAGGAAGTTGTGAAAGTTGTGGAGGTTGAAAAACCTTGCACAAAGTGCACAAAACCTTGTGAGCAATGTGTTGAGAAATCTCAAATCATAAGTGAACTAAATGTGCATAACGAAAATTTTAGATACGATTATCGCACAATGAAAGAAGCTTATGATAAGATGAAAGACACTTATTGCAATGTTGAAAAAACTAATTTAGAACAAGGTTCCACAATAAGAATGTTAAAAGCAACGGTAATTGAAAAACAAGAAGCAATTAACATGTATATAAACACCATTGCTGAAACAAAACAAGAGCTTCAAGATATGAAAATTGAAACTGAACAAGGTAGGCAACTTTTGCTCAGTTATACGACTAACACGTATGTCATAGATCATATTCTTCCAACGATTTCGTCGGAGGAAAATGATTTAAAGCCAAAAGGTAAGAAGCGTGAGTATAGCAATGTTCCACCTCCATTGTTTGCAAGTTACTGCCGCAAAAAAGTGGATGGGATTGAGAAGGCAACTAATATAACACTTTTATCAGAAACAAATGAAGGTTTCCTGAGAACATTGATGTAGTCTACACTACATCTAATGATGACAGTGAAGCAGTTGTGAAAAATGTGGTTGAAAATGTTCTAGGAAATGATTCTAATAATGGCAGCTTTGAGAGCGCCAACTCAAGTTTGAACAGTTCGGAATCACAATCCGAAAATGACGATACATCATCAGAAAATAGCCTAAGTGATGATCCTAACATTGTGATGGACAAAGTTAAGGAATCTGATAGACTATATGTCACACCCCAACCGATGGCGGAAACATCGGGATGAGACGAACAAATTACTCAAAACGTCATAACACTACTTTGCGACAATATTTAACCCCTCAAATTTCATTGATCCTAAAGGAAAATACATTGTTTCGAGAATAAAATTACAACAAGTTCCAAATAACAATTTCAACAAAAACGAAGTACACAATCAAAATTGGGCATGTATCTAATCCACCCTAGTTGTGTTTCTTCCATGTCATCAACTTAATTTCCTGCAACATGTATTAAAATAATATATATCAACAAAAATGTTGGCTAGCATACAAGTTTGATACATATCATAATAAAGAATAATTTTGTCTCATATCCAACATGGCAACTTGTACATAAATGGTGATTGCATACTAGAACAGGTGAAATTATATGTCAAACCAAAGTCTAATGCAATTGTGATTGCCCAACATTGTCATAAACGGGTGTTTAATAGTTTACTTAACAATACCACAAGCATACGGGCGGGCGTTACTCCTATAGCGCTATATTTGTTAAGGTTGGCTAACAAAGTTAATGATCATATATCACAAGTCTAACATAGCATGCGTTAATTGAGTATATAAACAAGTATCATGTTATAATGGATAGAGCAAGTTGTAAACTAGTTTTATGGTTTTTGTACATGTTGCACCCGAAATATTAAAATAGGAAAACGGGATCGAGTATACTCGCGGTTTTGCAAGCTAAATCCGACTTAAATCCCGAGAGTGTGGTAGGTTGATTATCTTGGAGCACCTTGCCCTTCTACAAGAAGTAACGAAGGTGTATGAGTATCGGGAGTTAACGGGAGATTATGGATTCGGAATGTAAATAATGTTAAAATAGTATTATGAAAGTAATCATCTTGTACTCATGACACTTGTTCTTGACACTATAGAAACCACAAGGTTTTGGTGTGTTTTCATGGATTCGAAGACCCATTAGAATCGTAACAAGTGTATGGTCTTTAGATGATGTAACTAGTTTCTTAACAAGTAACTATGGAGTTATTATTAAGTCTTTGTCACATGTATATATACATACATATGTAATATACTTACTTTAAATCATAAATCAAGCATGAGGTAGGAGATCAAAGTCTCCATTTAGGCACCTCTAGTGTCATGGATATCATGTAGGAGGTAGGAAGAACATGCTTCCGTTTAGGCACCTCGAATGTTCACCACTACACTTGTGTTATGAATACAAGGAAGGTCATGAACTAAATAATAATAACAACTAATCTAATGGAAAGCATCAAGTAGTGTGTGGTTTCAAGATGGGTTGCCAAGGCTAGACCAACTTCACACATGCACAAGTTAAACTTGGACACTACTTGTGGGTGTAAACCCAAGTTGAAAAACATAAAGTTTGTGAGTTTTTCACCTATATATTGACATGTCTCAACCTTTTTTAAGCCTAACCAACCACTAGTAGTGTTGTAAGCATTAGGACATAGGTTTGAGATGAGATAACTCAAGTTTGAACAAGTTTAAATAAGCTTTGATGGAAACAGAAACAAACAGTCAACTTTGGAGCCATTTTCGTGACATTCCAGGGCCTGATTTTCCAAGGAAAACCATTGGATATGTGCACAAGGTCAAACCAAGCAAGTGGGAAAAAGAATGGAGTGATTTCGTTAAGAAATGAGTGAGTTGTGCTCACTTTTATGAAAGATGAACTTTCTACTCGAACTTGCAATTAGCAGCTGATTATGGAGGATTTGGGAGTGATATGGATGATTAGAAAAGTGTGAAATGCTTGGAAGAGGTGTGGGATTTATAGGGAAATGATTAGGGTTGAGTTAGGTGAGTTTTAATGGGGTTTGGAGGCCATTGGAGGAGAAGAAAGTGTGTGGATTCGTGCAAAATCGTGGCTGTTTGAAGTTTCTGCCCGCCGGACCTGCTTACGGACCGTAAGCAAGAAGCCTTGCGGTCCGTAAGGCTTATCAGAAGCAAATTTTATATTTTAATCCTTGGTTATAGGTGTTTTGTCCATCTATCCCATATCTTAAGGGTTAAGTGTTTTTGGACCATTTTAGGGTGTGAATGATCATGTTTTCAAGCATAGATTCATACGTATAAGTAATGTAAGTATAAACATTGTGTTTAAGGTGTTTATAAGTATAAAATGTTGTATAATAAGTTTTGGACATGAAATTTGTCGATTAAGAACAAGTATGGCATGTAAATGCGTTAAAATCGGTTAAGTTCACGTATTATCGCATAGTTTCGAATTAGGGTCCCACATATGTAATTACAAGTATAATTTGGACATAATAAGTATAATTTGAACATGATTGATACAAAACATGAGTTTCGCTATGATCGGTGTCTCGGATTACAAGTTGAAATGATAAACGTTACAAGTACAAGGTTTCCGAAGATGGAAAGTTTCTCAAAATGGAAAGTACAACAAGGCTTGCTAAAAAATAGAAAGTGTGAAAACCAGGGCATTGCACTATATTTTGATGATAGTTTTCTGATTCGAAATGTGAAAGAAGATCAAATCGATAAATTGTTCAAACTTGTTGAAGTGTCGTCAGATGATTTGTATAAAAATGAGAAAAAGTTTTCCTCAAAACCCAAAAAAACTATAACAACTAAGGTAGGAATGGTGGTGATTTTCCTGAGAACAGGAGAGCAGGTTTGGGTTTAGAGGTAGAAGATGAACCGAAAAAGAAACAAAAGTCATCATTTCACGAATATAAAAATACAAACATGAAATTCGTGTTTGGGACGAACACGGTTCAGGAAGAGAATTTGATTGGAAAGCAATCAAATTATGAGTTTAAGAAGGAAAAGGAACTTCGTGATAAGGCTAAATCCACAAGTAGGTAAAACCCACGAATGGATATTCTGTTGATACTCAGACTTGCTTCAAATGCAATGAAGTTGGTCACATTGCTCGCAAGTGTCCGAAATCAAAGCATGTGTATCACCGAAGAAAAACAACTTCAAATGATGAGAAACTTAAGCACCCAGAGATTGTAAAGCCAATCACAATCTTAAAACGAAACAATGAATCTAAGATTGAAGTGAAACCTAAAAGTGAATCTAAAATTGAGAAATCAACTTTTGAAAATGGTGAAACTTCTAAATCAAATGAAAACAAAGATTCAAAATTCTACATTAAGAAAGCTCGAATGAAATCTCAATCATGGGTTGCAAAGAAAACACCATCATCATCTGAAAGTGCAAAGTCTACATCAGTAAAAAATGAGAATGTCAATGACATAAAGACTGATCAGAAAGTTCCAAATGCTGATTTGAAAATTCCTACTTACGATATCCCGATTCCACCCAAGACCTTTGGGTTTCCCTCTTTAAATAGTTTCTTTGCATGTGCATGGGCTCCAAAGATCCATCTTGTCAAAGTGGATTATGGATAGCGGAGCTTCACGTCACATGACTGGGATGCGAGCCTTACTCTTCGATATTAAAGCAATCAATGGAGGGTACGTGGGATTCGCGGGTAATCAAGGAGGTAAAATCGTTGCAGAGGGAAAGCTATCAAATGGTGTGGTTTCATTTGATAAGGTCAACTATATCGCCGAGCTGGAGAACAATCTTCTTAGTGTTTCTCAGATATGTGATAAGCAGTTTACCACCCATTTCAACGACAAGGAATGCATGATCATTAAACCGGGCTTTAAGATTCCAGGAGAATAGATTCTCATGCGCGCTCCTCGTGAGAATGATCTTTATGTGCTAGATATGAGTGTTGCTACTACTACTTCAAAGTCGGTTCAATGTTTCGTAATGAAGGCCACAGAGAAGGAGTCAATTCTTTGGCACAGAAAGATGGGGCATATACATCTCAGAAAGATGAATCACTTGGTTCACAATGATTTAGTTGAAGGAGTGAATCTTAGAAGCTTTCACATGACTGATAATTGTTTGGAATGCAAGAAAGGAAAGCAGATCAAAAATTCTCATCCAAGAAAGATTCTTAACTCCATCAAGCTGCCGCTCGAAAGACTGCATATGGATCTCTTCGGTCCAGTGAATGTCAGAAGTATATCTGGAGATCTTTATTTTCTTGTCGTCACATATGATTATTCAAGATTTTCACGAGTTATCTTCCAAGAGAGCAAAGACGAAACGTTCGATAATCTCATGATTCTCTTCAGGAAGATTGAAAATCTGTACCATCTTCCCATTAGAAGAATTCGAAGCGATAACGATACAGAATTCAAGAACGCCCGAATGAAAGAATTTTGCAATGACAAAGGCATCTTACACGAATTCAGTGCTCCATACACTCCGCAACAAAATGGAGTAGCTGAGAGGAAGAACCGAACGTTAATAGAAATAGCAAGAACTATGCTTGCTGATTCTAAGCTTCCAGTCCGTTTCTGGAGTGAAGCAGTCACAACAGCATGCTATACATTGAACAGAGCCTTGACGGTCAAACCTACCAAGAAGACTTGCTTTGAATTGCGAAACCGAAGGAAACCTAATCTGAAGTATTTAGAACCGTTTGGCGCACCTTGTCGTCACAGATGATTATTCAAGATTTTCACGGGTTATCTTCCAAGAGAGCAAAGACGAAACGTTCGATAATCTCATGATTCTCTTCAGGAAGATTGAAAATCTGTACCATCTTCCCATTAGAAGAATTCGAAGCGATAACGATACAGAATTCAAGAACGCCCGAATGAAAGAATTTTGCAATGACAAAGGCATCTTACACGAATTCAGTGCTCCATACACTCCGCAACAAAATGGAGTAGCTGAGAGGAAGAACCGAACGTTAATAGAAATAGCAAGAACTATGCTTGCTGATTCTAAGCTTCCAGTCCGTTTCTGGAGTGAAGCAGTCACAACAGCATGCTATACATTGAACAGAGCCTTGACGGTCAAACCTACCAAGAAGACTTGCTTTGAATTGCGAAACCGAAGGAAACCTAATCTGAAGTATTTAGAACCGTTTGGCGCACCTTGTACAGTTATTGACTCAGACGGAAAGTTTGGCGCCAAAACAATAGATGGTTTCTTTGTCGGCTACGCAAGCCCACTCAAGAGAGCATACCTTCCAAGTTTAAGAAGAGTGGTAGAAGCACAGCACGTCGATTGTTTTCGATATACAACTCCAATTCAAAGAGCAGGCGATGCTTGGTTGTTCAATTTTAGTGAATTGTGGAAATCATTTGACTTGGCAGAAGAGCCTTCTGAAGAAGACGTTGATGTGTTATATTATCTACATCGGTCGGCTAATCAAGAGCAGATTATCAGACCAATAGTGGTTAATCAACCAACTGTTGGATCATCTTCTTCTGATGCAGGTCCTAGCAGTAGAGGTGTTCAAGAAACTAATGCTGAACAAGTGACACCGACTACAGAACCAGTAAATGCTACAGTGGAACCCAATCTTTCTCAAGCACATAGTTCCGACTCTGACGAGGCTCCGACATTTGATGATGATGGAGAATCTTATTCTGATGAAGAATCTGAGCAGATCACAAGTATGTTGAATCAATCTGCTTGCCCAAGTACTCGAAATGAAGCGTCTTCTAGTGCTCCTACAGTTGAAGTGGTGGTTGATCAAAATATTACTAATCAGGAGAGTTCTATTGATGTTCCAAGTGAGGTGATGCCAAGGACCTATTCATCCCACCCATCGGATTCCATAATTGGTGAATTGCAAACTGACGTAAGAACAAGGAGTCAGATTAACAAAGCTTTGAGTTGTTTCTATACTCGAGTAGCTCCGACTCAAGAGTATTGCTATTATTCATGCTTCATATCCCAGATTGAACCAAAGAGTGTTACTGAAGCTTTGGGAGATGAAAATTGGGTGCTTGCGATGCAAGAAGAATTACTACAGTTCGAAAAGCTAGGGGTATGGAAACTTGTTGACCTTCCGGAGAATCAAAAGGCGATAGATACTAAATGGGTCTTCAAGTGCAAGCGCGATGATCATGGAGTTATTGTGCGCAACAAAGCTTGGCTCATTGTCAAAGGATTCCATCAACAAGAAGGAATTGATTATACAGAGGTATATGCACCAGTTGCCAGATTGGAGTCCATTCGCATTTTCCTTGCATTCGCTGCTTGGAAAGGATTTAAAGTGTATCAATTAGATGTGAAATCAGCTTTTCTATATGGTAAGCTAAGAGACCAAGTGTACGTCGGCCAACCACCGGTTTTGTCGATCCGCTGAACAAAAAGAAAGCCTATCTTCTGGATAAAGCACTAGATGGTTTGCATCAGGCCCCGAGAGCCTGGTACGAGACGTTATCTCAACATCTCGTTAGCAACGGCTTTATTAGAGGAACAGTGGATAGTACGCTATTTACCAGAGAAGTTGGAAGTCTTCTGATTATCGTACAAATTTATGTGGACGACATCATATTTGGTTCAACAAATGACGATCTTTGCAAAGAGTTTGAAAAAATCATGAAAAAGAAATTCGAGATGAGCTCTATGGGTGAAATGAAATTCTTCCTCGGATTGCAAGTTGATCAGTTGCCAAACGATATTTTTATCCACCAAACCAAGTATGTTCATGATATCTTGAACAAGTTTGAGATGGATAGCACGAAGCCATTGTCAACTCCTCTGGCACTCAATCATGGAATTTGCATTGATGAAACTGGAACCAAAGTTAATGATACTCTTTACAGGTCGATGATAGGATCACTTATGTATCTGACGGCATCTCGCCCGGATATAATGTATCCGACCTGCCTTTGTGCACGTTATCAGTCAAGTCCCAAAATATCTCACATGCAGATCGTGAAGCGTATTTTCAGATATTTGAAGGGATGTCCAAGCACCGACTTATGGTATCCAAAGAATGACAACTTCGATATGACGGGATATGCTGACTCTGATTTCGATGTTGACAAATTGAACTCAAAGTCTACGACGGCCGGTTGCTAGTTTTTCGGAACTCGATTAGTAACTTGGCAGTGCAAGAAACAAACCACATTCGCTCTCTCTACTTGTGAGGCTGAGTACATCTCAGCTTCCAGTTGTTGTTCACAAATCTTGTGGATACAACAACAGATGAGACACTATGGATTGCAATTTCTTGACACTCCATTATATGTAGACAATAAGGCAGCAATCGATATAACGAAAAATCCAGTTCATCACTCTCGAACTAAACATATCGAGATTCGATACCACTTTATTCGTGACTGCTACGAAAAAAGATTGGTACGAATTGAGAAAATCAACATCGATGAACAAAAAAGCTGATTTTTATACCAAACCTTTTACTCTTTTACGGTTTAAATACTTAATGAGGCTTAACGGTATGAAAATTTTGTTGGCAGGTGCGGATGCAGAGGTTGAATATGGATCGGACGACGAGTTCTCGTGATCCTCATTGGTTTGTTACCTTTTAGGATTAGAATTTCTTTAAAACTAAAATACAAAAATATGTTTTTGATTTTAGGGGGACAAATGATACCTGAAAATACAAAAACATATGAAAAACCAAAAAGTACAAAAACATGAAAAAGACAAAAAGATTTTTGTGTCAAAAAAGAAATGATAGTACATCAGTGGACTATCACAGTATGCTAAGGATTTGTAAAGTTTAAAAAGTTTAAACAAGTCTTATTGTGGATGTGTCGATAGGCTTTACGCGTTCAGTAGATTGTTTTCAGGATATAAACTAAATTTTACAACTCCTTAAACTTGTGGATTAACATCTCTCGGATATGTGGACTTAGTACTCTGAAATTTCGTTTAAGAGATTGCCTGATTCTGAGATACGAGGTCATTATAGATGATTGATATCTGGGGTATTATACTAGTTCTTCTGATTTTGCGGAAGCAATAGCCTAGAATTTCTATAATGTTTTTGCTAAAAACCCCTAAACTGCAGCAAAATTGAAAGAATCGAAAGATCTAATCAATTACAGTGCTTAAAAGATTTCTTAAGTGGAACACACCTTAAAGTCGAACCTTCATCTCTTTGTTGATACGGTAGTATTAACCTGAGCTCTCAAGGCTTCGTATAACCCAGATACAGATATCAATTACGCTACACTCACCTGTAAGATGAAATCTAGGGACTCTTGATACGGGAGTATATTCTGAGATGGGAACCATAGTTGAGTCAAGTTTCATAATTCTAACTAAGATATCTTGGAACACTGACAAATGTGTCAAAGTTTAAGTGGACAAACATATCGACAATCTAGGTAAACAAGTTTAAAACTTAAAGTCATCAAAAGGTCAACGGTACTGGTGATACGTCTCAATAAACTAATATGATCCTTAGACACGAATTCACAAAATATGTGTGTAAATATGTTTGTACATAGCTTATTTGATTTCATATTTAAACCCAAGAAGATTTTCATTGTGTTTTAGCATAAACTTTTGAAAATTCAAAAAGATTTGTTTCTACATTGTTTTCAACAGCCAATGATGGAAAGCGGATCTTCGGAATTCGGAATGGTGCAAGTTGTTTGGAAATCTTGATGACAACGGGTTGGGAGCTAATCTGTAAAATTAAAATACATGAAAAACGATGAAAAGTTCATTAATTTGAAACTTAAATTTGAAGAAAAACATTAGTTTGTTCATAACGTTATTATACCGAAGTCATTAACTTGGACTCGGCAGACAAATCGGTTAACCGAGGTCATTAACTTGGACTTGGTCAACTGAGTGGATTTTCATAACTGGTAAACATGTGAAAGTTCAGGGTTAAATTTGAAATTGGTCTTAACCAAGTTCGGCCGAAGTTGCTAAGGTTAAATTGTTTCATTATAGCATAACTTCAAGCGAAGTTACTTGTTGGTTATTGTTAAAATGTTGTCAAGTTCGCCCGAACTTGACTAGCTATAAATGTTCAAGTTCGCTCAAAACTTCCTTTCACCTGATCTTGAACTTCGAGCGAACTTAGTGCGAATTTGAGAGAAATTGAAATTGCAAGAATTGTGCCGTTATACTGCCCGATTTGAGACGGATTATAAGTGATTGGCACACTTGTAATCATGGCCGAGGTATAATTTGTTTGAAACAACCATGAATTGAATGTGTTTGAACAGATTTGGACCGAAAATGCTAAAAACAATAGATCTAGGTTGATTTTGGTGAAATTGAACGGTAAAATGTATTAATAAACATGAAATCATTATTAACAAACCATAAAATTGAAAAAATGCCATGTTGAGATGTTGCAGGTTTGATTGGAGATGATGACAAGTTCGCCCGAACTTGTTGAAGTTGTTTTGAGACAACTTTGGGCGAAGTTGCCATCATAGTGTATGAAGATTGAAAGTTTTACAAGTTCGCCCCGAACTTGTTGAAAAAATGTTAAAACTTATTTTAACTACATGTTCGACCGAAGTTGTTTAATTTGTTTATGTTTGGCATCAAGTTCGCCCGAACTTGATGTTTATGTGTTGAAAATTGTCAAATTTGCTAAATGTTTAATTGTTTTATCCGCAGAACATCCAGCTTTCATTTTCCAAGTTTCATAATACCTGTATTTCGCTGGATGAGAAGATTTATCCTACGCTGACTGCATTCTCCGAGATTTTAAAGTTTTTCGGGGAGAATTCCGATCACGAAGGCGATTGCGGATAAACATGTTGTCTCTAGATCGCATGTACTTTTTCTGGAACGCAACATCTTACGACGAAGCAAATAAAGTGATAAAGTCTGTTGTTCGTGTTCGCAATGAAGGTAAGGAGATTTTGATCACTGAAGCATACATTCGAAAGGTTCTTGAATTCAACGACAATGAAAATGATCCAATTAGCTTTGAAGAGAGGATGGTAAAGGGTTGTTTCTATCGAATGGGTTACAAAGATCATGCAAATGAGCCTACATTGAAGAAAGGCAGTGTTCCTCTACCGTACAAACTTTTTATTCACGCTATTATTCACACCTTTAGTCACAGGAAAGCAGGGCTAGATAATATTCAGGATTATATGGCCTGTATGGTTACTGCATTGGTGCTCAATAAGAAATTCAACTTCTCGAAAGTGATCTTCAAGTTTATGTCAAAGAATATGAGCAAGGATAGGTTGGTGATGTATCCGAGGTTCGTTCAGATGTTGATTGATGAAAAGTTCAAAGACATTGTGAAAGATCCTAACGGTATTCTTTATCTGAGCCATATGGATGAAACAATTTTGAAGAAACTCAAGATTTATCATAAACAAGATTCTGCACCTATTGGAAAGCCTGTGTTTGGTGCTATCGACAAAGCTGATTATGTCGCGCCACCTAAGAACAAATGGAGAAAAGGTGGTAGCGGAGACGATAAAGATGAAGTTAAATTATAAAGACCTTCAATCAAAAGAGAGGTGATTGGTACATAAAGAGGGTTGTTGTCGTTGAGAAGCCGAAACGAAAAAGGGCGTCAAAGAAAGTTGGATACAATGTTGATTGATGAACCTGATGAGAATATATAGAATGTTGAAGGATCGAGTGCTGCGGTAAATCTTGAAAGTCAAGAAGTTGAGACTGGTACAACAGGTGGTGATCGAGATGATGTTATTTCAGCGACTTCTGACAAAGATGATGAATCACGGAAGATTCTGCTGACATTAGACAGAGGGAAACAGAGAAAGAAAAGGAAGATGAAAGATTGAAAAAACTTGGTGAAAATCTGTATATTCTAGGTTTTGATGAGGCTTTCGATAAAGAACGTCCTAAGAAGAAAACAAAGCGCTCAAAGTCAAAGGTTGGAGATTCAAAGAAAGCTACAGGTTCTCCTAGAACTAGAGGAAAGAAAAAGACTCAGAGTCGCAGGTACTTGAATCAGATAAAGAAGAAAGGAGTTACACAAGAACCTCATGTTTCTAATCTGCAAGAGATTCCAATTATTGAAGCACAAGTTCCACCAACAACTGCAATACAAGAATCACCAACAGTTATTGAAGTACAGGTTCAGAGTACACCTCTATCAAGTCCAAAAGTTGCTCCAAAGGGTACTCCAAAAGCTAATCCTCCAAGGTCAAAGCAGTCTACTCCACAAAGTGCCAGAGCTAGAGAGTTTAAAGATGCTTTTGGTGAAATTCCAGATAATATTACTCATCCAGTCACAGCTGAAGATCTTTCAAATTGGTTTGAAGATACTCCAGTTGATATGTTAGAGAAAAGAATCAAAGCTCTGGAGGATAAACGGAAACAGAATGAAACCGAGAAAGAAGCTCTGGAAAGAAAAGTAAAGCAGGGCATGGTCGAAAAAGAGATTTTGCAAGACAAAGTCAAGTTTCTTGAAGATGACAGAGGCTACATGAAAGCTATGGTTGATAGTTTGAGCGTTGCGAATGAAAAATTGGAGAAAGAGATAGCTGAGCTTAGATTTGAACGTGATCAGAATGCAGAAGGTTTGCCAGGCTACAGAAAGTGTTAACAAACTGCTTGCATATTGATTTCAAGGCAGAGTACGAAAGACTTGATATACAAGAAGCCAAAGAAAAAGCTGCAAAAGAACTGGCATAACAGGGAAAGGCAAAGGGGTTATTGATGTCCCTAAACCGTCAGAGAAGGCTATGATTGAAAAATCTATTGAAGCAGAAAAAGCTCCTGAATCAGAGATCATTCCTGAAGATGTTTCTATTGTTGAATCTCAGGAAGCAGAAAATAATGATGAATCAATTAAAGTATCTGAGTTAGAAAAAGATAACGTGAGGAAGATAATGAAAAAGACGACGACCTTGTAGATGATACGAAAGATGATTCAGATCACGACAATGATGGTGGTGATGATGATCAGGGGGTGTTGGTCTAAAGATTGATTCTGCGAAAGTTCATTCTGAGTTTGATTTTGAATCTTTGATCAACGACGATGTTAACATAGAAGATGATCAAAGTAAGGGGGAGCATACAGAGCACACAGGGCCACAAGATGTTGATGTTTCTGACGCTATAGTTGCTATGCATGTTGTTGTTGTACATGAAAAACCGTTGATGATAATGCTAGATCCGAGTATCAAAGAAGTGGAAGTTGTTCATGATTACACAAAAGAAGAGTTGGCTAAGATGTTCGAAGTTGATGCTGATTCATTCGAATTTGACTTTGAAGAAGAATTGGTGAACATTAAGACATTTGAACCGAAAGAGTATGTCTACAAGCGTGTAGCAGAAGCTGATGATTATGATCGTGTTATATTTGAAGATTCTTCTGATGACGAGGCAGAAAAGTATTCAGGCATCAACACTAACAGTTTTCCTACGATCGAAGAAATCATGAGTCAAATTGATTTGCTGAAGCAAAAGATTGATGAAGTGGTAAAGCAAGGTAATGAAGGTCCGTGATCAGGCGGTTCTAGACGAAAGTTAGTGCGTAAATGTAAACCGATTTGGTAGAATGTTATAACAGAATAGAGTAGAAGTAGAATGCAGCGAAAGTCTTCATTCATACCAAAAGAGTATACATCTTTATAAGTCCAGCTGCCGGAGTTCCTAAGAGAATCCGGCAGCACCTCCCCGTAGGGATGGCAAAAAACTCAAATGACAAATGAACACACACCACCTATTTATAGGGAAACATAACAAGTTCGCTTGACATGTGCATAGGAGGACAAGTTCGGGCGAACTTGTCTGCCACATGTCAAGTTCGAGCGAACTTGACCTCCACATGTCGAGTTCGAGCGAACTTGACCTCCACATGTCAAGTTCGGGCGAACTTGTTCCCTTTTACACTGTAAACTCTGTATTTTGGTCGTGTGTTCGATTCTAACCTATACAATATTCAACACACGCTCAATCTAGCCTATTCGACAAGTGACGAACACAGTAGTGCATCAACAAGTAATATCCCCTTATTCGTTACTGTCGAAGCTTGATCAACTTCAAAACATTGAGCCGTGTTTGAATATTCTACAACTTCAATCAAGGTGTCTGTCGATGTCGTCGAGACACGTCAACAAATTCCCCCTTAATTGATGGTCTGGGTTTGCATTAACAACTTTCAATTCCGCTAAAATCTCCAGTTCAGATATTTGGTTGCATGGTTTCCGACTCCTCTGATTTACTTGAACGACAAATTTTCTCGAATAACCATCAACTCGAAGTTAATCAATGCAGCAGCTTCTCCATTTCGACGATAACCGCATCCGAGTTCAGTTTTTGAATAAGCGTTGAGCATCGAGAGTTTATTCCGCACACTCCTAAAGTATCAAAAACTCAACCGGCAATTGATAGAAACTTCGAATCACCGCATCGGAAAACTTCAAATCAACAAATACCCTCGAAAATCCGAAATCCCGATTTCCGTAATTGCAGTTAAGCACCCTTCTGAAAGATTTGATTAGCAAATCGGTAATCTGCTCAATCAGCAAATCTTCATCGGAAACAGATAATCTGGTAAAACATCGAATCTAAGAAACATACGTCCGTGACCAAACTCACATTCTTCCTCTTTAATCACAATGCCAGATATATAGCTATCTCTGGTAGACCAGTGCCACTTAATCACCAAACATCATCATCCAACGGCGGTTAGTCCAAAGAGAAGAATGATTCATCTGTTTGAAGACTAAAAATAATGGCCACCAAAGTTTATCATCAGATTTCCTTGGTAATTTTGAAACCATCCGTCTGTGGAGCTAGTCATTAATTCCTAAGATCATCACCGAAAGTTTTGAACGTCCTCATTTCCCCACTGGTACTAACGACTGCTAATCCAGCTAACTGCTCCTTCACCGGAGATCAGGACTCTAACCCTTAAGCATCACTCTGTATCATGAACTGAAAATTCGGAATTTCCTATGTTCACCCGATGAATCTCGATCATCTGCTTTTCCCGATAATCTGTAATCGGTAACCACCCGGATACTGTTGTAGTAGTCACTAATTTCAAAAATGCCAGAATCTTCAAATATTGAAATTTTTTTATTCCCCCACATTTTTGAAAATTCTGACCATACTGAAATTTTCACTGAAATTCCCCCTGTAATCCAGAACTTTCAGTTTTTAACAAATGCGGATTTAACGTTTAGGCCCATTACTAGTCACGATACCCAAATGATCAACGTCCTGCATCGGTATCAATGACTCTCCCGTTATCTTTAAAATTTTGTGACCGTATCACCAAATCTGTATTCTGAAGCTCTAGACGGTGTCTCCGAACATCCCGGTTCGGTCTTCGAAAACTCGAAAAAACTTTCTATCGCCAAATTTTTTCTGGACACTCATCCCATCAATATGATCAACAAAATTGTTAGAATTTTTTTTTTTAGGCATTGGACCAAGTTCAGGCGAACTTGGTCACCCATTACCATGTTCGGGCGAACTTGGTCTCCCAACTCACAAGTTCGGGCGAACTTGATCAAAATGATACAAGTTCGGGCGAACTTGATCTCCAAAAATTAGCCCATTTTCACATTTTTCAGTCCAGAATCCTTATTTCTTCGAATTTCAAGATGATTCCACCATAGTTCTGGTCGAAAATGGTTTTCTAACAATCCTATCTGTTCAATTTTACTTTTCATCCGTGGATTGTATGTGTAACACCTCGTATCTTCGTATTTCTATTTTAAAAAATGTTCGTATTCGTATTCTAGTTTTAGAAACCTTACATTCGTATTTTAATTTCAATCTCACAATTCGAGGCGTTAATCATAATAAAATTCATATTTTATATTTTTTTTATTTTATTCACACAACCGATCATTTAAAATACGTATTTATACGCAAACCGACAGTTTTATACGTATAAATACTTATACGCACATCCTCAATACTTGAATTATACTTTTATACTTTTTATATATTCAATTACATAATATATACTCAAGAAATACCAAGAAATATACCAATCATATTTCCACCTCATCAATCCTCTTTCACCTTCTTTAACCAATCATATTTCACCTTTTTCCACCTCCTTTCTCCACCAATCACCTTCTCAATCCTCTTCTACCTTCTTTGACCAATCATATTTCACCCTTTTCCACCTCCTTTCTCCACCAATCACCTTCTCAATCCTCTTCCACCTTTTTTAACCAATCATATTTCACCATTTTCCACATTCTCTACCTATAAATACCAACCCCCTTCTACCATTTTCTTCACACCATTCTTCTCTCCATCTCTCTAATTCTCTCAATCTCTCTAAATCAAGAATTCTAAAAGGACACTAGTGTTCCACCCATTCTTCTCTCAACTTCTATACTTCTCTCAAATCTTCCAAGCAAGGAAGAGAGCTCTAAGAGTTCTAAAAGAAAACATTAAGTGTTTTAAAAGAAGCTTTGAAGCTCCAACCTCCAACTCTTCATGGAATCACCAATCGGAAAGCATATGCAATATTGTGAGTACACTCGACCCATTTTTGTTTATAACACTTTTGGGTGTAACATGTTTTACATATACAAAAATCATGAACACTTAAACTTTATGAAACGCACAAACAATCTTATACACATGAATACTTGAATCTCATACTTGATGCTTGTCTTGGATATTCGTTATGCTATGCTTTAGTCATTAACTATTTTTAGCCTTCGTTTGACATGCTTAGCGCTATAGGAATTCACGCATCCACCTCCATCGTGTTATTCGTGAGGTCATGTTAAAACATCGTGATTGCGTTAAGGGTTTGATTATTAGTATTGCATGCCTTGATATTGCTCTTGTATAGATTTGGTTGCCATGAGGATTGTTAAAACTTTATTCGTATACGTATGCTATGCTTAAACTTGTGTACTCGCTTTTGCTTTTGCATTGACTTTATTTTAAAACATGTTACAGGTTGAAGGAGATGATGCTATGAAATCAAAATAGCAAGGACTTAGATACACACATTTTAGATGTTAGATTTATAAATGTTGTACCAAATTTTGTTATGTTTTATGAACTTATTGTATTGCTTCATGTTGTATTTGACAATGTTGTGAGATAAAACTTGGATTTAATTAAATATTGTCATTTATTAGCGTTGTGAGCAATGAGCAATCTCATTTTCGTCTCATCCCGATGTTTCCGCCATCGGTTGGGGTGTGACAGTATGTTTATTTCAAGTTTTACGTCCAAAACCCCTCCTAGTGTCCATAAATGTCCAAATTCATGAGCGTAGGTTATAACCGTAGCTCTGATACCAATTGAAGGTCCGTGATCAGGCGTTAGATTTATAAATGTTGTACCAAATTTTGTTATGTTTTAGGAACTTATTGTATTGCTTCATGTTGTATTTGACAATGTTGTGAGATGAAATTTGGATTTAATTAAATATTGTCATTTATTAGCGTTGTGAGCAATGAGCAATCTCATTTTCGTCTCATCCCGATGTTTCCGCCATCGGTTGGGTGTGACAGTATGTTTATTTCAAGTTTTACGTCCAAAACCCCTCCTAATGTCCATAAATGTCCAAATTCATGAGCGTAGGTTATAACCGTAGCTCTGATACCAATTGAAGGTCCGTGATCAGGCGGTTCTAGACGGAAGTTAGTGCGTAAATGTAAACCGATTCGGTAGAATGTTATTACAGAATGGAGTAGAAGTAGAATGCAGCGGAAGTCTTCATTCATACCGAAAGAGTATACATCTTTATAAGTCCAGCTGCCGGAGTTCCTGGAGAGAATCAGGCAGCACCTCCCCGTAGGGATGGCAAAAACTCAAATGACCAATGAACACACACCACCTATTTATAGGGAAACATAACAAGTTCGCTTGACATGTGCATAGGAGGACAAGTTCGGGTGAACTTGTCTGCCACATGTCAAGTTCAGGGCGAACTTGACTGCCACATGTTAAGTTCGAGCGAACTTGACCTCCACATGTCAAGTTCGAGTGAACTTGACCTCCACAGTCAAGTTCAGGCGAACTTGTTCCCTTTTACACTGTAAACTCCGTATTTTGGTCGTGTGTTCGATTCTAACCTATACAATATTCAACACACGCTCAATCTAGCATATTCGACAAGTGACGAACACAATAGTGCATCAACAAGTAATATCCCTAAACGTTATACGAAAGAACAGACTGCCAAAGTAAAGAAGTCGTGGTTCAAAGAGATGCCTAAGGAAAGAAAGTTTAAGCGACCACCGGCGTTCTTTACATGAGACAAAGACAAATCGCTGGGTGATATTCTGAGTTGGGGATGGATAAGAGAACTGTATATGCCATAAAAAGAGAGTTTGGTGTTCAATATTTCAGACATCTGGCAGACATAAAGACGTTACCATTTTGGGATGTTGAAGAGTTAGTACAAACGAGAAACATAAGTCTTCAGATGAAGTTCAATGAACAAAGGTTATGGAGGGTTATCAAGTTTGAAGATTTAAGAGGTTTTGAATTGTGGAAGCCGTTTATACCGAAACGCGAATAAAGATGGATAAAAAGACATGGGTTAAAGATGTTACATTGGTGATTAAACGACCAAGAGCAATGAAGAACATGCCACTAAAGCCTATCGAACAAGATTTTCATCCTTACTTCTTGTGGTGGCAAATGGATCCTGAAACTAGTGAAGCAGTGATTGTATTAAGAGCTGACGAAACATGGGATATCACAAAAGAAAAAGATCCAGAATGCATTGAAGGTAGAAGGATTTGGGGTTTGTGGAGAACTATTCGTATACTAGACCTGATGTGGCTAGTCAACTGCTCGAGAGAAGATGTGAAATGTTTGTTCTTCAACAAGATATGTTTCGATAAACGTGAAGAAGTCCAAGCAAAGCAATACCAAGGTGTGATCAACGTATGCTACGCACATGGTATTAACTCAGGCCATATGTGGGAATCAAGATGGAGAGCGTTGGAAAGAGAAGAGTTCTTAAAAGAGGAAAAGCGACTAGAAAAGATACATGAAAGGGGTAGAGAGGGCACCTCCTACTGACCAAACGCCTATTTCGAAGCAAGAGCGACGACGTAAACCGTACAAGAACTTCTTCGGAAGATGTTGAGGATTGAAGACTGATCAAGACTGCGATAATATCCAAGGGGGAGTTTGTTGATACATGAGGTCTATTGTTTAGGTCTTGGATCGAGTCTGTATGTTTAGGGTTTGAAAGTGTTAGAATTGAAAGTATTTATGATGTAAACACAAGTTCGGCCGAACTTATGTGAAGGCTGATCAAGTTCGCCCGAACTTCATCTAGCCGAGCCACACTTGCCCGAACTTGTAGGTCTATATATAGGTCGTCTTGGGTCTTTCATTTAAGAACTTTGCATTGACGACGACGAAGCTCTGTCTGTTTGGATACTCGATGTACTATTGATTTGAACTAATAAACAGACAATTTAAATAGTAAATCTTGTGTATTCGATTAACAAGTCACATAATTTCCGCTTATGTTGGACTTTAGATACAAATTAGGTTCCTATGCAGTGGAGGAGCGATCCTAACATATGGCGACAATGAGGATGAAGCCGAAGGACAGTGATGTCAGCCAGTGTCTACGAACAATGATTTCCACAAAATGAAAGCGGGATCCAACAGAGGTAGGTTATGTTTTCTGGTCTTTGGTGACGTTTGATTTTCTGACAGAGAGACGTGTTTGCTGTGCAGTGGGTGGGGTAAAGTTAGGGTTTTAGTTATAGAGAGAGAGATAAGAGAAAAATGGGTTGACTGTGTATTTTTTTTAGTCATACTTGTTAAAGAAATTATAAAATGATGAGTAAAATTACTAACATACCCTCATGTACAAGGCACATGATGGAATTTAACTGATAATTTTAATTAGGTTAGTGCTAAAGGATGTAGGGTGTAACGGTTTTACCAAAAAAGATATCGTGACTGTAATTACTGAAGTTAAAGGACATTCATTGCAATCTGATACAAAAAAATGACAAAAAGTGTAATTTACCCAAATATTTATTTCAGTTCAAAAGATTTATTTTATTTTTTTAATCCAATAGTTTGGTATTCATATCAATTTAGGTCCAGTGTATTAACTTCATCCCAATTTTATGTTAATATTTCTTGAAAAGACTAAAGTACCATTAGCCCATTTCTAAGCTAATACATATATTTTCTTTCTATAGTAATAAATGAAAAGATATTTTAACATTGTTATTCTTTGTTGTTTCCTCACTTTTAAATAATAATATAATATAATATAATATATTCTTTTTATGCTCGTTATACACACATATATAATATGTGATTTCTTTTTTAAAAAGATTTTATTTTGACGTCTAAACCATTCTAACTTTTATTCAATTTTTTTTTAATTTTCACACTACGTTTTGTTTGACTCATTTGACCACTTTATTATTTTCTATGTTTATTTTTGTTGATGCATTTTGTGTTCATCACTTATCGAATAGGCAAGATTGAGTGTGTGTTGAATATTGTATAGGTTAGAATCGAACACACGACCAAAATACGGAGCGTATAGTGAAAATGGGAACAAGTTCGCCCGAACTTGTCCTATACACACTTCGAGCGAACTTGTTGCCTTATATAGGTGTGTTGTTCATTTGTTACTAAAGTTTTTGCAATCCCTACGGGGAGGTGCTGTCGGATTCTCTTCAGGAACTCCGCCAGCTGGACTTAAAGATGTATACTCTTTCGGTATGAATGAAGACTTCGCTGCATTCTACTTCTACTCCTTTATATAATAACATTCTACGAAACTGCTATATACGCACTAACTTCCATCTAGAATCGCCTGATCACGGACCTTCATATGGTATCAGAGCTACGGTTATCACCTACGCTTATGAATTTGGACATTTATGGACATTAGGAGGGGTTTTAGACGTAAATCATCAAATAAACATACAATCCACGGACAAAAAGTAAATCGAATGGATAGGATTGTTAGAAAACCATTTTCGACGAGATCTATGATGGAATCATCTTGAAATTCGAAGAAATAAGGATTCTGGATCGAAAAATGTAAAAAAGGGCTGATCCAAGTTCGCCCGAACTTGTGATTTGAAGATCAAGTTCGCCCGAACTTGTACCATATTGACCAAGTTCGCCCGAACTTGGTGTTGGCCAACCAAGTTCGCCCGAACTAGGTGTTGGCCAACCAAGTTCGCCCGAACTTGGTGTTGAACATCGCTTGGTGTTGGCCAACCAAGTTCGCCCGAACTTGGCGCTTGGTGACCAACTTCGCCCGAAGTTAGTAACATCGTGGACAAGTTCGCTCGAACTTGTCCAAAGAGCCTAAAAAACGGCATGGAAAAATTTTGTTGATCGTATTGATGGGATGAGTGTCCAGAAAAATTTGGCGATAGAAATTTTTTCGAGTTTTTGATGACCGAACCGGGATGTTCGGGGACACCGTCTAGAGCTTCGAGTACAGATTTGGTGATACGGTCACACAATTTTGAAGATAACGGCAGATTCATTGATTCCGGTGTAGAATGTTGATCATTTGGGTGTCGTGACTAGTAATGGGCCTAAACGTTAAATCCGCATTTGTTAAATACTGAAAGTTTCAAATTTTAGGGGGAATTTCAGTGAAAATTTTAGTATGGTCAGAATTTGCAAAAATGAGGGGGAATAAAAATTTTACGATATATGAAGATTCCGCATTTTTGAAATTCATGACTGCTGCAACAGTATCCGGGTGGTTACCGATTACAGATTAACCAGAAATGCAGAGATTTGAGATTCATTGCATTCTGTGATCACAGGAAGTTCTGAATTTTCAAATCATGATACAAATTGATGCTTAAGGGTTAGAGTCCTGATCTCCAGTGAAGGAACAGTTAGCTGGATTAGTAGTCATTAGTACCAGTGAGGAACTGAGGACGTTCAAAACGTTAAGTGATGATCTTAGGAATCAACGACTAGCTCCGAAGACGGATAGTTTCAAAAATTACTGAGGAGATCTGAAGTTATCCAAGATATAACTGATGATAGCCTTTGGTGGCCATTATTTTTAGTCTTCAAGCAGATGAATCATTCTTCTCTTTGGACTAACGCCGTTGGATGACGATGTTTGTTGATTAAGTGGCGCTGGTCTACCGGAGATAGCTATATATCTGGCATTGTGACTGAAGGGAAGAATGTGATTTTGGCCACGGACGTATGTTTCTCAGATTCGATGCGTTACCAGATTATCTGTTTCCGATGAAGATTTGCTGATTGAGCAGATTACCAATTTGCTGATCAAATCTTTTGAAGGGTGGCTTAAATGCGATTACGGAAATCAGGATTTCAGATTTTCGAGGGTATTCGTTGATTAGAAGTTTTCCGGTGCGGTGACTCGAAGTTTCTATCAATTGCCGGTTGAGTTTTTTATATTTTAGGAGTGTGCGGAATAAACTCTTGATGCTCAACGCTTATTCAAAAACTGAACTCGGATGCGGTTATCGTCGAAATGGAGAAGCTGTTGCATTGATTAGCTTCGAGTTGGTGGTTATTGAGAAAATTTGTCGGTCAAGTAAATCAGAGGAGGCCGGAAACCGTGCAACCAAATATCTGAACTGGAGTTTTCAGCGGTTTTTAAAGTTGATAATGCAAACCCAGATCATCAATTAAGGGGGAATCTGTTGACGCGTTTCGACGATATCGGCAGACACCTTGATTGAAATTGCTGAATATTCAAACACGGCTCAGAGTTTTGAACATCAAGATCAAGCTTCGACAGTAACTAACAAGGGGGAATTTGTTGATGCATTTGTGTTCGTCACTTGTCGAATAGGCTAGATTGAGTGTGTGTTGAATATTGTATAGGTTAGAATCGAACACACGACCAAAATACGGAGCATTTAGTGAAAATGGAACAAGTTAGCCCGAACTTGACCTGTGATGGTCAAGTTCGCCGAACTTGATATGTGAAGGACAAGTTCGCCGGAACTTGTCATATGGTGGCCAAGTTCGCCCGAACTTGTCCTATACACACTTCGAGCGAACTTGTTGCCTATATATAGGTGTATTGTTCATTTGTTACTAAAGTTTTTGCAATCCCTACGGGGAGGTGCTGTTGGATTCTCTCCAGGAACTCCGGCAGCTGGACTTAAAGATGTATACTCTATGAATGAAGACTTCCGCTGCATTTGTTTCTGCTCCATTCTTAATAACATTCTAGCGAATCGGTTTACGTTTACACACTAACTTCCGTCTAGAACCGACTGATCACGGACCTTCAATTTTCTTGTATTCATTTGACTACATAATATTTTTTTTAAAAGATTTAAGCATCATCGTGTTATGTATATGATGTTAACCTTTTATCATAACTTTTTAGATTTTATGAATAAGTATCTTTTTGTTTCCAAACCAGAAATAATCTTCACATTGCGGTGGATTTTAGAATCCACTAAATCCTATGACACAACCAACTGGTTTTGACTACGATTTAAATCGAAAGGAAGAGAAAATAAAGACAACGAAACAAGAAACATAAAAAAATCTCTAGAGAAAACCCATAATTAGTTAAAGAAAAAATGATAGAAAGACGACAAATTGATATCAAGTCAATATTCGAAAATTAAAGGTAGATCCAATGTTGTTCAACAAAAAGATTCAGTTATATTAAAGTCGATAAAAATACTATAAAGATCGATCCAGCGTTTAAAAAGAATACGAATTAGCAAGATTAAAAAAGTTAACTGAGATACACAAATCTAAAAAAAGTTGAATAAGAAATGTAAAAAAATAGTTTTATTAGGCTTTAGTTTGGTGCTTTGGAGACTTATAATTCGATGCTTTATAAAATAGTAATTTACTACTCATATCCAATATGTTTGTTTGTGTATAACATATAACAATTTTGTAACCCTTAATATTTCTTTTTAGTTTCTTTTGTTGTATCAATTTATTTGTTTATTACAATAATCAATATTATTTTGTAGTATCATATATGTTAGTATGATAATCTAAATTAGATTTAATTAAGTTAAATTATTAGTTTTATACGAGAGAATATATGTGTGTTATATAGGTGAGATTCGCTATAAAGTCTTTTTCCTATAAAGTGTACAAAGTCAAAAAATACCACCATTTCGGCTACAAAACACACTCAAAACCCACAAATAACAGAGTGAGAATCACTAAAACACAATATCCAAACCCTAACAATCCACAAAAACTTCAAACACACGATCGTAGAACTATGAATATAAAACACAATATGATAATCAACATAAGACACATTAATGCTAGTCATTCGATAAACAAAGCCTTATCATCCAAAACACAACACAAAATCCACAAATATGGCGTTTAGTAATCTTCACTTTGTTATTTTTGGGTTTTAAGTGTGTTTTATGTTGACATTATGATATTTTATGACTTTTTACACGTTGTAGGAAAAATGAACTTTGTAGTCAATTCACACAAAATACAATATATATATATAATATATATATATAACATGTATAAAAATATTATATTATTATTTAAAAGCAAGGAGGCATGTGTCAAAAAAAATATTTTCATCTATTGGTATTGGAATTAAAAGATATAAATGAGAAATTAACAAAAGATTTATATGGAGTTAGTAGACTGGATCCAAATTGATATGAAAACCAAGGATCAGGATATAATAAGAAGGATGTTTTATATAGGAAGGATAAGAAGTAATCTTGATCATCTATTAATAATCAATGGCTAAGCTTAAATGAGTAGATGAACAAAAGAAAAGAGGCGTGTGGGTTATTTTTAGAGTATTCTAGTCCATGCAAGTCAATACTTTCTCTCTCCTCCAATCCCCTCCACTTTTAAAACGTTAATAACTTTTTCATACAATATTATTTTTTTTATAAAAATTACACCAAAAAAACGAGCGTTTTTTATCTTTAAACGAGCACACTATTACTATACTTAAAAAAATTCCATAACCCAGATGCGTAAAATGCAATGGACAAAAAAAAACAATAAAAATGATTTTTTTTTTCTAAACGCAATGGACTAAAAACACATAAGAAAGTGTTCTTTCTAAAACGCAATGGACAAAAAACATAATTTTTTTTTGTAAAACGCAATGGACTAAAGACACAAAACAAAGTGTTCTTTCTAAAACGCAATTGACAGAAAACACAAAATAAATGTGTTGTTTCTAAAACGCAATGGCCGAAAAAACGCAAAGAAATGTCTTTTTTCTAAAACGCAATGCAATAAAAACACAAAAATATGTTGTTTTTAAAACGCAATGAACAAAAAACACAAAGAAATATGTTGTTCTAAAACGCAATTGACAAAAAATACAAAGAAATGTCTTTTTCCTAAAACGCAATGACTAAAAACACAAAAAATGTCTTGTTTCTCAAATGCATTGGACAAAAAATATGTTGTTTCTAAAATGTAATGGACAAGAAACAAAAAAGTGGTTTTTTTTCTTCCTAAAACGCAATGGATTAATAAAACATATTTTCATTGTGTTATAAACCACAATTAAAAAAGAAATAAAAAAATGAAAAAAGAAATATTTTATCAATGGGTTTTTCTTAAAACACAAAGAACTTCATATAACAACTTAATGAAATGGTAAATAAAACACAATAACATCATTAAACCAAAATGGAGATCTTGTATTTTACAGTTGCGTTTTACTAAATTCACATAAACATATAAACATTAAGTGAAAAACATAAAGTTGGTTTTACAAAATTCACATACACATATGAACATTGAGTTAAAAACATAATTACGTTTTAGAAATTCATTGTCTTCTATATGTTAAATGAATGAATAAAAGGATAAGACTCATACAAAGCTAATATGTAAAATTAAAAACACGTGCTTTGATAAGATCATATCGTTGATTTTTGATCCTCCACAAAAAATGCAAGTCATCATCTTTTGATAAGCATCAGAATCACCAAAAATCCAAAATAAAACCACATTGAGAAACATCTTCTCTGCATTGAACCATCTCAAGATCTCAAACGTAAAACTCAACAATTGCGTTTTACAAAAAAGCCCTTTTTCACTTAAAGTGGTGATATGGTGGTTAACGAAGATGACAGCGGAGCGAAAACAACTAATACGTAGTTGACTAAAGTGGTAGTGAGTTTTTTTAGATATAGGTTCTTTAGATATGGAGTCAGATGATATTAATACGTAGTTGACTAAAATGTCAATCTCTATCTTTTTTCTTCTTTGGCACATGTCATTATATTATTGCTTCCTATTTTTATTATCCAACTCATACTTTCTATTTGATCCAAACCATAAAAACCAAACTATTGAATTATAAAATTATAAAAAATCTTTTAGACTAAAATGAGTAGTTACTAAAATAGTATTTAAACATGTTGTGTTCCTCATTCCTCACGTCACCTTTGAAGATTTCAATATTTTTGGTCTCCGTACATCTCGATCAATTAAAAACTGTCATAGCATTATGTTCAGATTCATATATAATTATGTTCAGATAATATAAAACTTAAATTAATTCTTGATGACGGGGTAGGCCTATGGTCACTTTATCTCTCCTGATCCAACGAAGGAATATAATGTTAAGGCTAGAAGACACCAGCTTTTCCTCTCTGCCTTCAATAGTGATTAGGGGCATACTTATGGTTGCCCAAGGGGGGACTATCTACCTTAGAAAAAATTTCACATTCAAATCCTAGTCACATCCTATAAAATTTTGTAATCACCAACAAGTGCGAGAAAGACTAAAGAGTAAAGTGGAGCCTTTTGGCACTATGCTATGGAGGATTAGATATTTCAGAGAAAACAAATGAAGAAGATAAAAATATAGACTTGATAAAAGGAATGAAAACCCAAACACCTAGAAAGAAGGGCTTGTAGGCGTATATCTTACCCATTCACTTCTTTTAAACTAGTTTTATTATTTACTAAAGTTGGGTTTTTGTGACCGCATTTACGGTCCTAAAAAGGTCGCAATTCCTCTGTTGCGGCTGAACATGCAGTCGGTAAAACACTCGTCACAATTGCCTTATGGTGTGTGCTAAGCTTACTATATTTTTATTGTCATTTTTAGTCCATTTTACGCATAGTCAAGTTTTAAATTTATAAAACACGATATTCTACTAACACTAAACACACACATGGGTAAGTGCACCTATCGTGAGCGTAGTATAGCGTTGTTAAGATACCGAGGTCGTCCAATGACACAAGAGCTTTTAATACCGGTTTATCGTCAACGTCTAATCAATCTAAATTTTTTGATAAAAGTTTTAAAACATAAAGATAAGTAAAAAGGATAAATAAAATAAAATGAAATACAAATAGACAAGATAAAATCACTTTGATTCAACTTCTCTTTTATGCATCCTTTGATAGTTTTCGCACTTTTGAACTTTTTAAGAGATTATCTTAATTATAGTAGTAGGCCCTTCTTTTGAAAGTGACGTTACCCTCAACCTAGTGGTTTGAGTCAGCAGGGATACAAGCCCAAAAGGTCGGAATATTGGAAGACAATTAAATAAGCTATTAATGCGAAAAGTGGTAGGCCCCTCCTTTGAAGGTGATGTTACCCTCACCTAAGTGGTTTGAGTCAGCAGGGATACAATCCCAAGTAGCCGGTTTAAAGTATTAATAGTAGTTTACATATAAGGGGTTCAAGCCATTCGCGCCCTCGCTATCCAATACCCGTTGAGCATTGAAGGAGGCCCTAATAGGCTTGAACCAAGTCCTCGCATGATCTATACACTGAACGAGACAAGAACTTGACCAAACCACCCTTCTAACCCCCTTCCAAGTAGTTAACGCGCTTTATATAGACCGTAAAGACACGAATGAGCAAATCAATGACATCATAAAGAAATGGTTAAGAAAATTCACTTTCAACATAAGACTATAGTTGTTAAAGTCATTAATAAAAACCCAAATAAACAGTATCAAAAGATTAAAAACTAAAAGTAATACATTAAAGATTAGTCTTCACCAAGTGATTTAAGGAATTTAGCCAAGCATGACCTTTGTTTGACAAGAACCCTTACAATCTATCTTGGATCCCGAGACTACTAGACACTGTAAAGATGGAAGATGGATGATGGTGGTGGGTGTTGGTGTTGTATGTGGTGGTGGAGTGGTGGCAAAGTGAGAGATAAGTGGTTTGCCAAGGGATGCCTTTGTGGGTAACCAAGCACCCCTATTTATAGTTTGAACAGAAGCCCGACCACGGCCCCGTTTCCAGCGGACACGGCCCGTGGCCAATATCGTTTTCTTTCTTCATTAATTGCATT
Organism: Scalesia atractyloides; assembly: GCA_947069175.1. Classification (NCBI taxonomy): domain Eukaryota; kingdom Viridiplantae; phylum Streptophyta; class Magnoliopsida; order Asterales; family Asteraceae; genus Scalesia; species Scalesia atractyloides. The sequence continues at coordinate 67,085,323 of CAMTDV010000025.1, forward strand.
TGTCAGCAGAGGGCCCCACACGACCCCGTGGCCTCTGGGCACGGCCCCGTGGTCAACTGTTCGCTGTACTATTCAGATTCTGCAAATCTTATAGTTGACCATGGCCCGTGTTACTCTGAACACGGCCCCGTGATGGGCGTGAGAAGCTTCTGAATGTTTGTCTTGTATTGTAGGGCTTGACTACGCCCCATGCTTTGTGGACATGGCCCGTGCTCATCTTCTGTGATCTGGTTTTTTTTGTCTTTTAGGGTGTTGCTGAGGGGTCGGGCATGGCTTGTTATCCCTTCTTTCTGTATTTATATTGGTTTTAGCTGCTTATTTGCTTCTTTTGTTCGTTTAAGCTCTTTTTATCCTGAAAATACAAAAGGAACAAAGAAACGTGCTTTTTCCAACTTTATTACTAAAAAGGGTTAGTTTTATACCTCATTTGATGTAATTTATATGTTGCATTTTGTGTACATCAAATATCCTCACACTTGAATCTTTGCTTGTCCTCAAGCAAAACTCTTTAAATGTGGCTTACACACCCAAATGGAATAGGTAGAGAAGAAATTTTGTGACTTGTCTTCGAGTGTCGGGAATCCAAGATTCTTATTCAAATTATGTTTTTATTTTTAATTACAGTTCCTGTTCGTCATGATTTATTAAGAACATTTCTAAGAAAAAATATTTATTTAGGCATAACATGCCTCTTTAAAATTCTATTTATTTATATACAAGTTCACGTACCTCACAAGGGATCACTCAACACTCGGCCGAAGATGTATTTTTGTGATATCACTCGATTCCGGTTTGGAACTTACTTCTACCATATGCTTTCCAAGTGATCAAACCTCCTCCTTTTTAACTATAAACCTTTGCGAGTGTCAAGAGGACTTTAAAGGGTTTAGGTTTGGGCTAGAGGTAGGTGATTTTTTTAAGAAACTAGTTAGTAGTATGGCAAAAGACGTAAATAGCGTCGGATATCGTAAAACTTTTCGTATTTATTTTATCAAAGTGTTCTTCAAACAAGATTTTTTTCATAAGATATCCGAGCTTTTTACTAAAAGACATGGGTTTGAAAGGAAAATGGTTTTTGTGGGTAATAGGTGTTTGTCTTTGTGGGTTTTTGAAATGAAATGGTTTTAGGCTCAAAAGGGTTGACTAGGGGGATTTTTTTGTGATGGGTGAAAAGTAATAAAAAATAATTGTTTTGAGAAAAAAAAATGGGTTAGTCCTAATGTCTCCATCATTTACTTACTTGGGTTTTAAGTTGGTAAGGACCGGGAATGCATCGTTTTGGCAAGTTCTAGAGTTGTAAGGACCAAACGGCTATTCACACAAGAAACGGAAATGAGCATTTAGTTTAAAGATGTATGACTGTGTGCTCGATAAAGGCTCAAAACTCACTTAATGTGGGGATGAGTTTATAATGTGAACAAGTATATATAATCAAATTTTAAAAAGATTTGTTATGCCCCTTTTTATAAATTTCATATTTAGTTCTTTTTATCACGACGCTATCGGTTGTAAATTTGCAAAAACATAACTTATTAGAACTTGTTATTCCCGAATTAAACCAAGACAAGTAAAAAAAAATGAAAAATTTTGAAAAAGATTTGGGGGGATTAGCGGTTCCAATAGAGTTTTGTGTTAGGCTTGTTATTAGGACTTGCTAAATTTAAAGTGTTAGTTAACCCCCCCCCCCCACACTTAAATTACACATTGTCCTCAATGTGTCCAAAAATAAATTTTTCGGTTGACTCGAATGCTTAAAAGTGCGTTTAAAAACAATTTTTTGTGTTACTGGGCATCTGGGCACGGCCCCGTGTCCAGAGTGCCAGTAACAAATTTAATAGAAGCTTGACCATGGGGTTTGGCCAGTCAACACGGCCCGTGGTCGGTTACCTGTTTTTGGACTTTTTCTTGCAGAAGCTGAGCACGGGGCGTGTTAGGCTGAACATGGCCCGTGCTGCACATGCTGGAAGGTTGAAAATTTTGTCGGAAGGCACTGTTTTTATGCATGGGGTGTGATTTTGACGTCCCTTTGGTAGCTTCCATCTTTTCTCGTGTTTATTTCTGAAAAGTAAGACTAGACTAGTGTAACAACTCGAAAATTCGATTGTTATCTTCTCATTTTGTTTTCCCGTTTACCTATCTTTTGTAATTCCGAGATTCGACTTATAATAAAGTTTATGTTAATTAATTATGGTGTTGTACGTTATTATCGCATCTAATCGCTTAATAAGTCACATCGCTAATCTCATCGCATCGCAAATCACAGTTATTTATGTGGTTTTATGTTACTATGTGTTATGTGTGTTTGTGGTTATGATTACGCACGCTATCGCATCGCTCTCACACTCTCGAATCGCTAAATCGCACTATTATACTAATTATAACGCTTAATATAACTAACTAATATGAACCGAATAATCAAACGAACTCTTAACGCGAAACAAACGAAGAAACCCAACAATTGGGTCAAGTTCGCTCGAACTTGGGTGACCCCAAGTTCGGCCGAAATTGACTGGTTAACCAAACTCTCTTCTTCCTCTAATAAGTTCGCTCGAACTTATCCTCTCCTTCACCAACATAGCAAGTTCGACCAAACTTGCTTAATTCCCTTTGAATATCCCACAAGTTCGCCCGAACTTGCATGAAAAAATGCAAGTTCGACCGAACTTGGTCTCCATCGGCTCTCATTTTGTCTTCTCCTATAAATACTAAGCTCTGTTCTCTCATCTGAACTTGCTGCAAGTTCGCCCAGAGCTCTCAAAACCCGAGACCTTCGTGTTCTAAGTAAGAATCAACCCGATTTCACTGCCAACAACGTTTATCAACGATCTACGAAGGTTTACAACGATTTTGGCACAAGACGTAGCCTTCGTTTTCATCAAAACTCATTCTTTTACGAAAACCTTCATCTTTTTCTTCAAAAACTTCTGTTTTAAGCTTAGATCTACACAATACGAGTTTGTTTAGCGATAGTAGAGACTTCCCAAACACGAATCTACAAGATCTCGGCTTGTAAGTGATAGATCTGAGAAAAACCTTTGAAAACCATTGATTTCTACACAAGATACGGACTTTTGATGGTGTTTTGTTCATAGTATGAAACGAAGCATCTATCATTCAAGATCCCAGATCTGGAAGCACAAGGACGTTTACGTTGGTTTACACAAGCCGGACTAATCCGAACAAACCCGAGTTCGCCCGGATTAGCCCACGCTTTTGTAAAATGGCTAAAACTGCTCTGAAAGACCTCTCTGACCCAAGTTTGCTCAGTAGCATAGGGTTGGAGGGATGAAAACTCGATTTACTCAGCAAACGACGCGAAAACGCAAGATGTTAGACCCGAAAACATCAAGTTCGCTCGAGAATCACCAGTTCACCAAGTCAAGTTCGACCGAACTTGTACCCGAATGGGTCAAGTTTGACCGAACTTGGGCTATTCTCACCAATTTTCTTACAAGTTCGACCGAACTTGTCTAGTTTCCTAAGAAACTATGCAAGTTCGCCTGAACTTGCCTGGTCAGTAAGAATTTCTTACAAGTTCGCCCGAACTTTACAAGTTTCTCAGGAAACTCATCAAGTTCGACCGAACTTGACTCTAAACTCTCCAAACCATACAAGTTCGCTCGAACTTGTGTGTTTACACACAAGTTCGCCCGAACTTGGCTACTGCCCAACCAAGACTTAACCGTTTCAGCTTTTCGGAGACTGATGCACTTCCGTTCGCGTATGCAGGCTGATCCGGCACTCTTCTCAACTCTCCTCAGATCCCGAACTCTTACCTAAACGCACCCACAGTGAGTATACTTGACACATTTTCGCTTTAACGCACTTTTTGGGTGTTACATACGTTCCTATATTAAAAATCACATCACAAATCAAACTGTTTATCACACGCGAATAATCTGATTGTGTATCTCAATACGTGATACTAGAAACATGTGACTAGGACTTATTTTCGTTAACTTGCTTCCTTAGCTAGTATGGTACTATAGTGTGGCTTACACCCGACGGGGTCTAGTTAGGATGGACGTGCAAGCCTTCTCACAGTAGTTAGCATGAGAAATGAGCCTATGTTATGTTAAGTGTTTTGGTGTATCATGATATGTAATTAGATTGTTTCGCAAACGCTTTCTCGACTATGCTAGTATTATTCAAACTCGTATGCTCACCTTTACTTAATTGTATTGACTTGTATTTTGACGTATGTAACAGGTTGAGGATTTAGCGTGGATGCTTGGACGTTGCTTAGTTTAGTTTGTTTTGTTTAGTTAGTTTGTTGATGTAATTCAGATTTGGAACTTATGTATGAAATTTAGGGGAAATCGAACCCGGTTGAATTTTATGAGAAATCTCCGTTTTGTAATAATTGTTTAAATGTTACGTTTAATAGTATGGGATATTAAGCAGGTTGTGATATGTTAAATGATTGTTATGGAACATCTCGTGAAATCAATCTGGTCGCCTAGTGCCACTAACCCCGATGTTTCCGCCATCGGTTGGGGTGTGACAACTAGAAAAGATTAAACTAAGTTAATACTAAGGATAGTTCCGCGGAATGCTTCCGGGGTGCGCCACGTTTATAAGGGTCCTTGGCTAGACCCAATACCTGTCATATATCACTCAAGTGGGATGTCTTACACCCCATGTTGCATCGCTGAAGCGCGTCATTTAAGCTTGAGTCTATGACTTTCATGTAGTTGACTAGATCGTCTTCAATTCTCTTCCCTACCCCAGACTTCATTTCCTTGTCTCCTACCTCAATGTTAGTTTTCCGTCGCTCATGTCCACCATAGCACGAGCAGTGGTGAGGAATGGTCTTCCCAAAATGAGCGGAACTTCGACGTCTTCCTCCATGTCGAGTATGACAAAGTCGGCAGGAAAAACGAATTCTCACTTTGACCAAGAGATTCTCGGTGATTCCTTGAGGGCGTTTGATTGATCTATCTGCGAGTTGAATACTCATTTTGTGGGGGTTGGTTCTCCGAGCCCGAGTCGTTTGAACATTGATGCGGGCGTGAGATTGATACTAGCCCCTAGGTCGGTTAGTGCATTTCGAATAGGTGATCCCCCAATTGAGCAAGTAATGGTGAAGCTTCCGGGGTCTATCTTCTTTTGTGGGAGTTTGTTGAGGAGTACAGCGGAGCATTCTTCACTTAAGTTAACAAATTGCAATGTTTCAACCTTTCACTTGTGAGTGAGGAAGTTTTTCATAAATTTTGAATATTTTGGCATTTGAGTGGGGATTTCTACAAAAGGGAGGTTGATGTGCAATTGTTTTAGGAGGTTTATGAATTTTGTGAATTGCTCATCGGTCTTTTGGCGAAGTAAACGACCGGGGTAGGGCATTGATGGGTTTTTTGTTGGTTCGGGATGTTGTGGGGTAATGGTTTCTTGATGTTTAGGAGGTGTGAGTGTGTTTTGTTCGGGTGGACTGTTGTCGGTGGATTGTGGCGGTGTTTCCTCAGAACCTACTTTTCGGTTCCTTAAGGTTATGAAGTGTACTTGTGCGTTTGGATTGGTTTCGGTATTACTAGGTAGTGCGCCTTGCGGTCGTTCGGACAAATTTTGGGCGAGCTGGGTAAGTTGTTTTTCAATGTTTTGAATACTCGTCCTTTGGTTCATAATATCGGACTCTGTTTGTGAGAACCGGTCCGAGTGTCTTTTTTCGGTTTCGGAAATAAGGCGGTGATGAGTTCTTCAAGCCTCTCTCGGCCTCCTTGTTGTTAAGTGAAATTTTGTGCCTCGTTTCTTGGTTGTTGTTGACAGTTAGGTCTTTGATTTTGTTGGTTACTACTATTCCCTGGTTCCCTCCAACCAAAGTTAGGATGATTTCGCCATCCTTGGTTGTAGGTACCTGTAGGGGGCCCGATAGTCTAGGTCGATTATCTACATAGTTTACCATTTCTATATGGTTTTCCATGTCTTTCATACAACTCCAATTTTCATGTGTCCCACTACACCCTTCACAAGCCATAATCAAAGCTGTTTTTGTCATTTCTATTTTTTTTATTTTCGAGGATAAGGATTCGATTTTGGCTTGTAATGAGGTGTTTTTCGTCAATCTCATGGGCGCCCGGGCAATAGACTTTGAACCCCAGGGTGTGTGCCATTAAAAAATATTTTGAGCAATTTCCTCAATTTGATTGTAAATTTTGTGGGGTCGTCTATTATCTAGGAGCCCCCCGTAGCTTGAGTCTAGTGTTTGTCTCGTGTGTGGCAACAATCCATTATAGAAAGTGGATACTTGTTGCCATATTGCGAGGCCGTGGTGCGGGCATTTTCTCAAGAGCTCCTTGAACCTTTCCCAAGTTTCTTATAAAGATTCCCCGTCCTCTTGTGAATAAGTGTTGATTTCTGTCATTAGTTGAGCGGTCTTAGAGGGCGGGAAATATTTGTATAGAAACTTTTGGGCAAGTTCATCCCAAGTGTTTACCGAACCACTTAGGAGGGTGTTTAGCCAAGCTTTAGCTCGATCTTCTAACGAAAATGGGAACATGCGGAGGCGATGGCATCGTTTGATGCTCCATTGATTCGGAATGTGTCGCATATTTTCAAAAAATTGGTAATATGTAAACGGGGATCTTCATCAGGAAGGCCGTGAAACGTGACGAAATTTTGGAGCATTTGAATCAAATGTGGCCTTAGTTCGAAGTTGTTAGCATCAACATTTGGTGCATGATTGCGGCCCCTAGATTACCGACCGTGGGCCGTAGGTAATCCATTAGGGTACGTTGATTTGCCATTGTGGTTTGATCCTCCGAAGCTTTCTCCTTATTTTTGGCCTTTAACCTTTTTCTTAGAAAGCGTTCGGGCTCGTCTAGAGGTTCTTTTATGTCTTTATCAGAACTAGAGCTCATGCACCGCGTAGAGATTTCAGCTTCTGCACTTGAGTTTGAAGTCCTGTGATTAGAACAAAAAGATATGGGTCAGATTATATCACCACGGCCCCTGTTCAATGACCACGGCCCGCGGTCGAGATGCAGTAGTTCTATTTTCTGGATCCCAGTTACAGAGGAGCTGGGCACGACCCCGTGGTGCACCGCCACGACCCCGTGTTCACTTTTCTGTGACAGAAAACTTCTTACTGGCAGTGATGATATTGGGCACGGCCCCGTGTTCACCCAGCACAGCTCGTGCTGCACATCTGCAGAAAATGCAGATTTCCTAAAAATTCAAAAAAATCCTAAAAAGAAAAAGAAAAATTTGTAAAAAAAATAATTAGGCCGTTGATTTTAAACTTTCTCAAAATCCTTGTGTCCTCGGCAACGGCGTAAAAAACTTGGTGTGTGCTAAGCGTACTATATTTTTATTGTCAGTTTTAGTCCATTTTACGCATAGTCAAGTTTTAAATTTATAAAACACGATATCCTACTAACACTAAACGCACACTTGGGCAAGTGCACTCATCGTGAGCGTAGTATAGCGTTGGTAAGATACCGAGGTCGTCCAAGGACACAAGAGCTTTTAATACCGGTTTATCGTCAACGTCTAATCAATCTAATTTTTTTGATAAAAGTTTTAAAACATAAAGATAAGTAAAAAGATAAATAAAATAAAATGAAATACAATTAGACAACATAGAATCACTTGGGTCTAACTTCTCTTTTATGCATCATTTGATAGTTTTCGGACTTTTTAAGAGATTATCTTAGTTATAGTAGTAGGCCCCTCTTTTGAAGGTGACGTTACCCTCAACCTAGTGGTTTGAGTCAGCAGGGATACAATCCCAAAAGGTCGGAATATTAGAAGACAGTTAAGTAAGTTATTAATACGAAAAGTGGTAGGCCCCTCTTTTGAAGGTGACGTTACCCTCGGCTAAGTGGTTTGAGTCAGCAGGGATACAATCCCAAGTAGTCGGTTTAAAGTATTAATAGTAGTTTACATATGATGGGTCAAGCCATTCGCGTCCCCGCCATTCAATACCCGTTGAGCATTGAAGGAAGCCCTAATAGGCTTGAACCAAGTCCTCGCAGGATCTATACACTGAACGAGACAAGAACTTTACCAAACCACCCTTCTAACCCCCTTTCCAAGTAGTTAACACGCTTTATATAGACCGTAAAGACATGAATGAGCAAATCAATGACATCATGAAGAAATGGTTAAGAAAATTCACTTTCAACATAAGAAACTAGTTATTAAAGTCATTAATAAAAACCCAAATAAAAAGTGCCGAAATTAAAAACTAAAAGTAATACATAAAAGATTAGTCTTCACCAAGTGATTTAAGGAATTTAGCCAAGCAAGGCCTTTGTTTGACAAGAACCCTTACAATCTATCTTGGATCCCGAGACTACTACACACTCTAAAGATGAAAGATGGATGATGGTGGTAGGTGTTGGTGTTGTAGTGGTGGTGGTGGAGTGGTGCCAAAGTGAGAGAGAAGTGGTTTGCCAAGGGATGCCTTTGTGGGTAACCAAGCACCCCTATTTATTGTCTGAACAGAAGCCCGACCACGGCCCCGTGTAGCCAGCCGGGCCAACATCATTCTCTTTCTTCATTAATTGCATTTGTCAGCAGAGGGCCCCACACGACCACGTGGCCTCTGGGCACGACCCCGTGGTCAACTGTTCGCTGTACTATTCAGATTCCACAAATCTTATAGTTAACCACGTCTCGTGTTACTCTGGACACGGCCACGTGGTGGGCGTGAAAGCTTCTGAATGTTTTGTCTTATATTGCAGGGCTTGACCACGCCCCATGCTTGGTGGACATGGCCCGTGCTCATCTTCTGTGATCTGGTTTTTTTTTTTGTCTTTTTGGGTGTTGTTGAGGGGTCGGGCATGGCCTGCTATCCCTTCTTTCTATATTTATGTTAGGTTTTAGCTGCTTATTTGCTTCTTTTGTTCGTTTAAGCTCTTTTTATCATGAAAATACAAAAGGAACAAAGAAACGTGCTTTTTCCAACTTTAGTACTAAAAAATGGTTAGTTTTATAAATCATTTGATATAATTTATATGTTGCATATTGTGTACATCACCCTATTGCGGTCAATTTGTAACCACTACTAAATTTTTGTGAATAGTTTTTGCGAGAAAAAAGGTTGCTGCAAATTTTGTGACTGCCTTTTGTTTTTGTAGTTTTATTGCGATTGTTTTGCAACCGCTTGCGTTTTACAATTCTGCAACTGTTTAGCGGTTGCAAATTTTGCGATCATTTAGCAATCGCAAAATTTATTTATTTATTTATTTGCTTTTTTAGTTATTTTCTATTTTAAACTTGCTAGTTCATATTTTTAAAATTTAAGCATTTATCAAATTTTTAAAATTATATAAAACACTTAATTAAAACATCCCAAGTTATCCTAACATTATACGTATGCAAAATAAAAAAACTTAATTAAAACATCCTAAGTTATACCAATAGTATACATATGTAAAATATAGTGTCTGTAACCTAACTCGATGATTAAATGTTGTAAGACCTAACTTTTAACATCGGTTCAATGTTTGCTATCCTATCAAGCATGGTCACTTTTTTCGCCTTTCCCATAAAAACCAATGCATGAAGTGAAGTTAAGGTTCAAATATATTTTAGTAGATGTTTGGATGTAGTAATCAACAACAATAAATAAATATAAAAAATATTTGAGCTTGGTAATTCACATGACCAATAGCCTTTTCTCACACCTTCCATTAAATTTAATATACAACAAAAGAAAATCTTTAAATTATATCTCTTGTACAAAAAGCAATCACACCCTTTGAATAGCACAACATACCTTTTTATATTTAACACACATACCTCTTCTTTAATATATAGTGCCACATATGGATGCGTCTCTAAATTTACCATGTTTCATTTTCCGACGCAGCGTGACTTTGTTAAATTGAAATCAACGTATACGTATTCCCAATCAGATGGTTGTAATTATTTTCAAAACCGTCATATTTGTTTTAACAGACTAAATAATTTCATCTATACTATATATAATATAGATATCTCAAGGGCAACTTAAGATAATTTTTCAATGTAATTAAAACATTCTTAATACAGCATCAAAAAACACAAACAATTTACCCTTCAACTGGTTCATCTTCAGCCATCCATTTCTTTTTACTTTTTCACGCAGATCGCGATCGGACGGCTAATATTCAGTTCACACGGATCCACTTTTCCATTCCCTTCTCTCTCACAACTCACACATCTCACAAAACATCACACCTCTCTCTCTCTCTCTCGGCGACTCAAGATCATGCCAGATCTCTCACCAGATGCCGTTCCATGACCAGATCTTTGAGGATTTCACCATATAGACACCCTAGATTTTCAACTTCCAACGATTTTCAACCATACAGACACCCTAGAGGCGGATGAGGGTTTTGTTTGGTGGATGGAGACGATCATTTTTGGCCTGTAGGTGTACGTTTGATTTTTCTTAGTGTTTTTTGTTGTTTATTAATTATTAATGTTACAAAAATGAACTATAGGTTGATTTGAAGCATCTGATGGTGCTGGTTTTAGCACAGATCTTCATATGGGTAATATTTATATACATTTTTGTATGTTATTTGGTTTTGGGTCTTTATCTTTTTTTAGGGTTCTTGATAAAATTGGTGCTTTCACTTTCAGAGATACAAAAAGATAAAAAAAAAACTAAAGCTTTGGGCAAGGGGTGTTCAAGGGTGTTCGTTGGTTTAGTTAAACGGGTTTAAAAAATTTCAAAGCAAACCTGAAAATCAACCCGTATCTTTATTCAGTTTTTCAGGTTCGGATTTTTTAATGGGTCGGGTAGATTAGGTGTTCGGGTTGCTAAATTTCGTGTTGGGCAAACAGAGCATGGAAATAAGAATTTAGCATTGAAATTATCATTTTGAAAATCATCTATTGTTTGAATCAGTATGGCAGAACTATGGTGGATTTGGAACTGCATGGTGCTTTAGATCTTTATGTGTATCCAACTGAACAAATGATGTTCATTTTCCCTCGAAACTTTATCTTTAGATTGATTGAGTTGTTCCTAGATGGTCCAGCATATTGTTCAAAGTTCGATTATTTCTCTGATTTATGTCTTCTTCACGAACAGGTAAAGTTATCCCAACAAACCATGATCATGATTTGAACAGCTATATTCTAATTTTTAGAAGATTATGCAACTTTTATTGGACAAGAACTATGAAGGTTGGTCAATCAAATTGGCAAAAAACATGTTTTGTGCCAACCAAAGCTTATGCTAATGCGGTTGCATATATATAAAGAAATTTATGCGGTCAGACCAAACCGATTGGGGGTACCAAATTTGAAGGATATCATCCTCCCACTCCATTTAGAGATCAATCTATGTACATGTTACTTGCCTAAATCCAACTTAATTGAGGTTATGGTTATCATAATTAATTGGCTTTTTGATTGATTTCATTTAGTTTAGGTATTGAGCGATGTGGTGAACATAGCAGCTGCAATGGTGCATACAAAGGTTTGAATCCTGGTGGCAACATCTGCAAATCATTGTAGTAGGCAATGGCGATGAATGACCTAAGAGGATGAAGCCGGTCAAACAATAACACCATTAGCAGCTACACTGGTGGCAAGATGGGGCTGATCTGGTGGTGATTTGGGAGTGTCCTAGGATGCATTTAATGTCCAAACGATGACGAAGAACGTCGGTATTGAGCTGCCAAATAGTGCGGTGAACTGGACACAATGACTTGCATTCAGGTGCAGTTTCTAGAAATGGTATCGAAAATGGTGAGGGATTGATGATGGGTTGTCTTAAAAGTAGTTGTTTGAGGAAGAACTGATCAGCCTGCAGCCCTGCACCAACTTGAGAATGTGATTCAACTCAGATGGTATTTTGGGCTCGCAATAAAGAGATTAACTATTATGTCTTCTAGGTATATATGCACAAAACCCTAATCTTTTTTTCATATTTTTATATTGATCTGTGCGTTTTTATTGCAAGTTTTGTGTAAAGAATCACACACAGTTAGGTTTTAAGTTCAGGGACTGAGTTCTGAATTTAAATAGACTGTGGTGAGACGATGGTGACTGATAGCGTCGCCGGTAAACCCATCTCCACTGCTCGTAAGGATTGTGTTCTGTGAATTTTTGAGTTGCTAACATAAGGATTGTCATGGTATCAATGCAGGCCTATGCTCCATATTAACTCCCTGCGTTTACGAAAGGTTATTTAATTATTTTCCACAAGAAGCCTCCTCATTTGCTGATAAGCCAGTTTGCTTGATATGATATCATTGGGGAAGTTGCGAAGGTTATTTATTTGTTTTCGATAGTTTCTGTTCTGTGAATTTTTGAGTTGCTAACGTGATTCACGTAAACAAAGATGCATGAAGAGGTTTACAACCACAAAAACGAGTAGTCACGAAGTGTTTTAAAAATTTGTACGACTAATCTAGCATGGCAGGTGGCTAACGCCAAAAATGCCAAAAGGGGGTACCGTAACGAACTGAATATACCGGTACCGTAAGCACCAATGGTAATGTAGGGATGAGAATCTTGGTACCGGTACCGGTGCCGAATGGTAATGTATGGATTGAATTTTGATACCCACTTTTTGGCGGTTTTGGGATCGGTATTTGCGGCTCAATATGGCACTGGTATTTTATCGATTTCCAGCGTCAATTAATGTGCTTGTTCCGTATTGAACCGAAATTTGGTACTGGTACCCGCACGCACTTTTGGGATCGGTATTTTCGGTACCGGTATGGCACCGAGCGTATCCTTAATTTCAAATATACATGTACTGATGGAAACAATTATAAATAAGCTGATCTTAGGATGCATTTGGGTCAAAGCCATGGGAATGGAATGAAAGTGATAGTTAATGTTTGTATTAGGAGATGAGTTTTAATTATAAAACCCATGAGATAAAGGCTTCTTGAAACTTACACAAGAGATGGGTAAAAAAGAATTCAAAATAATCATTTTTTTTAAATATTATGCCTTAGGAATAACTTGGCACTCACTGTGTTTATCATAACCATTCACTGTGTTATTTTTTGTTCTGGTTTTGCCTGGTTCAGCGGTTCTTATCAAAACCATCCAGCTTTATGGTTGATTTTGAACTGCGACAAACGTTTTTTAATGGTTTTTGGTTAATTTTTTTTATTTATTGAACTTTATATTTCCGTAAAAAAACAGAGCCGATTACAGACTAATGGGAGGTAGACGGGCAACAAGCTGCGCTGCTACCAAAGCAATCGGTTCAATCCTATTTTTAAAACCATGGTTGTTATTCAATCACTTGACATGGAATTACCAATTGTACATATATACCACTACAGAACCCAAATTACTCGATTTCCCTTATCCATCATCAATGCATCTGCAGGTCATCCTATGCATCGGTTGAAAGCTCAATTTTCAGATTTGTATTACGAGTCCCGTTACACATATACACACTCTTTTTTTTTTTTTTTTTTTTTAATAATACTGACTCTAAGAGACATAATAGGTAGTCAGTGTTGGACATATACGAATTCGAGAGCTTCAAGACATACAGGTGCTTCACTGATATACAGGTTTAACATTTTAGGTTTTTTTGCCCCTTCAATTTTTTTGTTTTTTTTGCTAAGTAACTGCCAAAATCATGCAGTCAACAGCTAACCACAGTTTGGACCAGCAATGTATGGTGACACGGCCCTGGTTAAAGCCGTCCGAATGGGTTCAAGTTGAAAGGTTTTGTTGTGTGTGTTGTGTGGCGCGAATTGGTTTAGGTTGTGTGTTCCAACCAGAATTTTCATCTAAGTTTCTTTGCGTTAAATTACGCACAGTACGTTTTAAATTAACGACCTAAAGTTTGTTTCAAAATAAGGGTAAAACGGCTTTTGTTCTCTTGGGAGTCTTAAAGTACATGGCATTTTAGAACAATTGTACATAATGAAAAAATTAATGTAAGCAAAAATGAACTGCTAAAATTATATTTTTGCCTATTTTCTCCACTTTTTAGTTAACTTTTTTTTCCCCAAGCATTGCAGGTTTGGTGTGGAGGAAGGGGGAGAGACAGTTTTCCTTGCTGCACAGGGAAATGTCAGCTCCAAGCCAGAGTCCCTACACCAATTGATATCAGACTGGTGCTCAACAGGAAGCTAAATGTAGCCGCTTTTACATAAACAGGCATGCTGGGTAACAGTCAAAAGGATATAGTTTACAGGCCAAAACGGGTGTGGTAGGTTTGACGCAGAAAACTTTTTTTTACAAATATTTAGTTTGTCAAAGTTTCAAACATGATTATGAAAATTTGCATCTTTCTATAATAATCTTTTTTAAACGGTTTAGCTTTTTTATTTAGTTTGCCATCTGGAAGATTGGAGACGCCTGATGAAGCAGGTACGCAACTGTTTTTGTAATGCACAATAGGAGGATAAATAGTCTTTTCCTCAGCTCTCTTAAAATTAACAGTTTTACAACTCTTAATGCATAACCTACAGCTGACTGAAGCTAAAACATTTTAAAGTACATATTCTTGTGCGCTAATGTGTTAAATTTTGTGCTTCCCTTATTGACCAATTTGACAATGGTGTAGGTTGTGAAAGCACAACACTCGACTCAAGGAAGGGGAAGCAAACAAAGCCCATTTCATTAATGGAAGATGGAATAGGTTGTGTTTTCGTTAGAGGTTTAGAAGCAATATTTTATATGAAAGCGATGTTTTATATGAAAATAAGCGACTCAGTCTTGTGGAAAAAAAACCAAACAATAATTTTTATTTATTTTTAATATTTATTATATTTTGTAATCCGCGTTATCAGTGATATAATTTGTGAAAGCATCTTTGGTTAGTCACTAGAATTTACATGAAAAATACCAAGTCAATATGTATCAGTTCTATATGGGGAGCTACTAAACTAACATCACAAATATCTCGGTCACAAACAAACTTAAATTAGTTTTTGAATAAAAGATAGTTGAAACTTTTGTTGAGGTTTTCATAAGAAACTTAACCCAAGTCATTTTTAGCCTAAGATGAAGTTTTGTTTGTCAGAGTCAATTATTTGGTTATACTGACTAAGCTAAACATAAAAGATGATTTAAAAAACCGGGTAATATCGGTTCCTATACTAAATATTTATAAGCCGACAACCAAAATTAACCGTTTTAGTTCCGGTTAATAACCGGTTTTTATGACTCCCTCTATACGTGCGTAAATGAGTTTTGTTGGGAATAAAACTATGTTTTGGTCAAGTCATATCCATTTGTTTATTTACTTTTTTTTTAAACCATAAATGTTACTGTACTTCATTTTACACTAAACAATACACAATACTTTTCTTACTAAGTTTGAACTTGGGATCCTCTTTCTAAATGACAAGTGTCTTTATCAAGTGGGCTAGTCCCGCGTTGGCTATGTGTTTATTTACTTGATTGTCAAATTAAAGACGATAGTATATTCAAGATGAATCCAACATCTTGGGTGGGTAAAACATTGTAAGTAATATTTTATCAATTGAATTAGCACACTTCAATTAAGTTACAACCAAAATATTCTTATCTGATCACGCCTTCATCGGTTCCATCTTCAATCGTCAATTCTTTTATCGTACACTTCGTCTTCAACCGTCGCCAGAGTACATACATACATACGAGTTGTGATGCGGCAGTTAACCAAAATTAGTAACTCGCAACCCTTCATGGAAGGCACCGATTCATTGTTGCTTTTGTCACATCGCTTGATCAATGGATGACACTGATTCATTCAAAAACAATTAGGAGCTTGCATCCCTTCATCAGAAGGCCGTTTCGTTGTCGTTTTTGATGCAGATCTGAACCAACACAGCGAATAGACACATGTAATCATAACCGTCGCGGAAACGTTGTGATCTTTCGAAGGAGTTGCATCTGAACCAACACATCCTTTATAACCGCAGAAACATCGTGATTTTTCAAAATAGAACAATTATTTGGAACCGGACATAAAACGAAACGAACCTCTGTTTGGTTTGAAGCGCCGATCACACAATAATATACCAAGCAGTAAGAGATTTAAAAAAATACAAACCGGTAGAAGAAACACAGAATGTAGCGTTCAATGGTAATTTATTTGCATATTTTCACGGCCGGAATGGGTCACCCAGTTCGACTTCATTCGATCTTCCATCTTTGTTTGAGAACCAGGAACATAGCCATCTTCGACCATCACGGGCTTCGACTTTAATGGTAGACTCCAGCCAATACGGGGCCATTTTTCAATGGATCATTGGAAGGTGAAGTGGTGGTTGGTAGTGGCGTATATTTAATGGTTTTATTTTGGTAAAGTAAAAACTATGGTGCCAACGGTTTATTGTGTGTATAATCAACATAAAGTAAAAACCAGGGCGCCAAACGGTTTATTGTGTGTATCAACATTTTAGATATATGTGGCTGATAGTAGAGATGAGGTTGATACAAACCGATACTATACATATACTGAAAATGTCAAAAGTCGATACCGAAATGTACTCAGTTCGATAAATTCGATACTGGTATGCTTATCCCTTACTGATAATTGTCTCGATAAATAGAAAAAATTCTAATTGATTAATGAATTATTTAAGCACTTTAATGTAAATTTTATTTATAACATTTTAATTCTAATATATCTTAACTAGCTAAATCCATTTAAAACTTAAATTAAAATACACTAATTTTGGGTAAGTAACTTAATATAATTTTATAACTTTATTGAAAACAAACACGTATCTACCAGGTATTTATAGTTTTTTTCATCCAACCGAAGCATTAGACCTCTTGCAAAATGTCATGACATTACAATTTATTTTGAACATGTAACTGCCGTGCGAACCATCACGTTAATTCATGCGACATGTTGATTTGATATCATACATCATAAAAAATAAGGTATATGTTGGTTCTAGATAAAATACCATGTCAATCATAAATGAAAAAAAAACCATCTTTATTAGTGATGTATTAAGCTTATGAATTATCACATCTAATACAGTGATGCCAAAATTTTAATAATCAACATGCCGCTACAACGTGCAGACATATAACTCGTTCATAACATAGTGTAAAACCAAACTATACAATTAAAAACTTTTAAGATGACTGATTGCATCAAAATGAAATCCTAACATTCAAAGACAGACAAAGAAATGCAAAAACAATAAAAAAAGCAGATACAATCACTATCATCATCATCATACTTAGTTCAATCTCACCAATAGCAAAGCTAAGGTAGGGTCTGAGGAGGGTGAGATGTAGACAATCTTACCTCTACCCCGTATGAATAGAGAGGCTGCTTCCAGTGAGACCCCGACTTCATAGTAGTTTTGCATCAAGCCTTGGACATAAGATACATAAACACACAACAATTGGGACAAAAGCCGATTAGTGTATGTACCCCCTTGTCTTTCGGCTATCAACGCCACCACATGATGCATGATTAACCATCCCTCGCTTTTTAACGTTATTTTTACGAAATTAGTAAAATAACGTTAAAATTGGTGCACTTTCACTTTTACCCCCGATGACCCACACATATATACATTATATGCGCATACCCAAGCGGGGCGTTAGATACGATCACTATATATAAAGTAAAAAAAATGTAACTAAAAACTACTAAATGTAAGGGCCCAAATATGATGTTTTACTTGCTGTGAATCCAACCCTAAATGATGGAGCCAAAATTTTAGGATTCAGCTTTTGTTGAGACTTTGTATCTACAAAGCAAAATACAGATCAGTCGATGAGAAAAAAATGGAAGAAAAAGCAAATTACTGAAAAGTATATAAGAAAGAGCAAAAGAGAGAATACATATACCCGGGGTTAACAGACTCCTTAATAGCACTACCAGTTTTTGGGAGCTCATCAATGTAAGGGCATCTGGGGCGTAAGCGGTGAATGAGAGCGGGGAGTGGTTTTGCAAACACCGCCGCCAACCTTTTTCCCCTCATGGTGGGAGGAGAATTCGGGAAAGAGTTGCCGATGCGGGGAGCTTGAGAGAGAGGGGGTTGTGGTGGGGCCTATGTGTTTCTCAACCAATCACACTTTTTTTTAAATGGTTTGAGGGAAAGCACCTCTGTATTTTTGGGCAAGAGGGGAGAATGAAAGGGGAAATGACATGGCATCAAATGATTGGGTGAGCGAAATTTTTCCCCTCATCTCATTAGAGCATCCACTATAAGCATATATTTACATGATGTTTTTAAGTGTCACATGTACACTTGCCCAACCAATAAAATCATTTCTCTCTAATGACTCTCTCATAAACCATAAAAACACCATTTCTCTCTACTTCTGTCCTCTCTCTTCACTCTCACTCACATAACTCATTTTTTCTCATTCTTCACACATACATATTCACACTCTATCTCCTTCAACTCATCCCTTCTCTCATCCACATCAACTTCTCTTCCTTAAAAACACAAAAATACACCCTTATTGTGGGTGCTCTTAGGGTGCGCCCCTTCATCCTAAGGGTCAAGTTCAAAAACAACTTCAGAGGACCATGATCCATGCAAACAATACTATAAATAGATATCCAAAATCAATATCAATATTCATAAACAAAGTAAAAATAGTTGCAATTTTAAAACCTTCGGAACATAAAATTAAGCAATTTTAGGATATTATACTTGGTTCATGTTTCCTAGTTATGGAAAATAGCCGGTTTCACATATGACATCGCAGTAGGATGAACTCAGTATCAATCGGTATTGAAAATACCGATACCAAAAATCCCAATAAATAGATATCCGTATCGAAAATAGCTGATACAGTACGGTTTGGTATCTGTATGGACCAGTATTTGAAGGTAAAAACAGGTACCGAAAACGCAAAATGTTGGTACCAAAATTGAGTCGGTTCGGGAAATTCAGTACCAGTTCCAAATCAGTACCCGGTACCGTTTACTCATCCCTACATCGCAGTCCATTTTAACCTGTAGCTCTAACATGAGCTGCAAGTTGATTGAAGTCCACGTTAAACACCATTTCCAAACCCAAAATCATATAATTCTAATATAAATAATAGTTAGAGTTAAATGCTATTTTTGTCCTTATGGTTTGGGTCATTTTGTCAATTTAGTCCAAAGGTTTTATTTTTCGCATGTAGGTCCAAAATGGTTTCACCATTGCCATTTTAGTCACTGGGTTAACTTCATCCATTTTTTTCGTTAACGAGAAGGGCAATTAAGTCATTTTATATGTAATTCTGTTAACTAGAAGGGCACTTTGGCCATATAAAATGACCGAATTGCCCATCTCGTTAACATAAAAAATGGATGAAGTTAACCCAGTGGACTAAATTGGCAACGATGAAACCTTTTTGAATCCACAGGCGAAAAATGAAACCTTTGAACTAAACTGACAAAATGACCTAAACCACATGGACTAAAATGACATTTAACTCTAATAGTTAAGCATCATAAAATTCTAATATAAATAATAGTTAAGCAATGGAAAATCAAAATATATACTAATCAATAAGGTATACCATCTGTATTATCTCTTAATAACATGGATTCAAAACACCTAATGGTTCAGATTGTTTGTGTCACGAGCAAACGTCTGAATGGTTTAGACATTTGCATCTGAATGGTTAAACATTATACCGAGTCTGAATGGTTAAGACATCTAATATGAATTTGTCAGACATTTGTCTCTGAACGGTTAAACATTATACTGGCTCTTAATGTTTTAGACCTCTTACTAGTTTAACACTTAATGATTCAGACCTCTTACTGGTTCATCATTTAACAATTTAGAAGTTGTCAAACAACCCCAACTTAGTAATGCCTTAAATGTCGATGGAATGGCCTAAAAAATGAAAACAAATAGATTTATATTTAAGGGTTGTTTGATAGGTTCTAAATGGGTTAGAGCTAAATGTATTTAGTTCGTTAAAACACCACCTCATGATGGTTCGATTTAGCGTTCAGCAATATGAGAAAGTCTGAATGAAAAATAAGACCTCTATACCCTTGACCCTTGAGCTAAAAAAAACACGCTGCTCTCCCTCAACCTCACTTCTCACGCCGCTCACTCCCTCCTCCTCCCTCCCTCCCTCCTTTAGCGTTGTCACCACAGCCACCGTCCTCCTCTAGACGCGACCTCCTCCAATCGACGACCTTCAGCCATCCTAGCCACCAGCCTCCTCTAATCGACGACCTTCAGCCACACCAGTCTCGCTCTCCTCCTCAAAACGAGGACCTGCAGCCACCGGCCTCCTCCACAGGTAACAATCAGTTGTTGTTTTACCTTTCTTTAAAAAATCCGTGAATCTTTATGTGTTTACTCCGTGATTTTTTAAACATTGTGAAATATGATAGGAAGTGTGATGATTTTTATGTGTGCAATCAACATTCAATTTTTTTTATTAGGAATTATGATATTGGTTTTTATGTGCAAGTTTGATGTGCTGATGGATTTATGAACTAATGCTTTGAATATGTGTGCAAGTTTTGATTAGCAACTATGATGCCGATTTTTATGTGCAAGTTTTGTATGAACTGATGGTATGGAATTTGTGGTATTATGTGCTTTTTTGAACTTAACTGTGGTATGAAAGTTTGGAACTAAACTGAGTGCAAGTTTGTATGAACTGTGGTATGGAAGTTATGATTAGGAAGTATGATATTGATTTTTATTCCATTAGACTGATTTTTGTTATACATGGTTTTGAATTTAACTAGTTTTTTTGTGTGTGTGTGTTTTGAATTGTTTAAAGAAATGACACAAAAAGGGTAGGATTAACGGGTAGCAAGAGGGGTAAAAAAGTCATTCTACACACTCATTCAGAAGTCCAACCAAACAACACAAGACCGGTTCAGCACTTACTGGTTCAGAGTCTCTTACCCATTCATACCTCTTAATGGTTCAGCACTTAACCGGTCAGAGGTTGCCAAACAGCCCCTCAGCCGTGCTCCATTTCCGGCCACTACTGGACCGTTTTAGCTACTTATTTCTCTATGAATCACTGTTGGATCTGCTCCTCTCAACCGCTGGTCGTATGTTAGCTCTTTAATCCTTCATTTTCAGTAAATTCTACATAGATACCTTGTTTCACTGTTGCAAGTCGTAATCAAGAAAGTATATTATGTTAATTTGATCAATATCCCTTATTATTTCACTTGTTACTGTATTTATTTGATTTGAAACGCTGCGTTTTTCTAGAACATGTACGCTACCTGCTTAATTTGACTTACTGAATTTCTCATTAATCTAGGTTTCTGTATTTGAAGTGTTCAGTGATTTTGGTAAATTTAAATCTCTGGATGGTTCATCGTTATAAACAAAGGTTAATGATTTAGGGTTGATTTCAGCGGTATTAAACTATGAATTTCCGGTTACAACAATCAGTTTATTCCGGATACCAGTGCCTCACTAAGAACGCTATCTAGCTAAATTGTTTTATTTGTCAGGTAACCGAATCTCCCTACTTGTTTTGTTTCTGTTGTTCTTGTTAATGTCATTGGTACGGTGGTACTCAGCTTGTATATACATCCATCAATCTTGATACACAGCAACCGCTGCTTAGTTTCAAGGGACCAAAAACTCGTCTATGTCTCTTTTGCAGTTCATTGCACCGGGAAACAATAACAAAAACCGGAAGAAAAGATAAACAGTTAATGAAAAACTGCTTGCAATGGCTACACAACACATTGCACACGCTGGACGTCCGTTAATGAATATCGTCAAAATGAACGGAGTGCCCATCCTACAGCAGTTGGAATTCGAAGAATACCTTCTTCGGACCTCATCGAACAATTGGTGCATCATCAACGACGGGACAGATAAACCCAACATAGTCATGGGGATTTCTGGGTAAGTTTTTTATTGGTAAATATGGTTCTGATGAGTAATGGAGACCTTATTAGTTTACATGAATCTGTTCTTAGGAAAGCGGCTGAACTTGTAGAAATTAAACCTGTTCTTGAAGATAAGATTCCTGTCATACGGAGGTTTACTGGTGGTGGGACTGTAATAGTTGATCATGGGACGATTTTTGTTTCATTTATATGTAACAAGGATGATGTTGCTGATGTACAACCATATCCTCGACCTATCATGTCTTGGAGCAGCCTGTTATACAGTCAAGTGTTCCAAGGAATTGCGGATTTCAAGCTTCGCGAGAACGGTATGAAGAACTGAATCTCGATTAGGTTGCATAATTCATAGTTGTCAATAGCGGTCGCTATAGCGAATAGCGTAGCGTATAGGTTGGAGGTCACTATAGGGTATGTAGCCACAAATAGCGGGATTTCAGTTTTTTTTAAATATAAATAGCGAAAAAGATATAGCTATAAAATAGCTGGATTTTAGGGTTTTGTTAAATATTGATAGAGATCGTGAAATTAGGGTAATACAATCAGGAAAATTAAACGGTTTATTGAATGATTCAAAGGCAGATTACAATATGATGATATCCGAAAAGATAAAAGAAGAACAGAAATAGAGATAATCCAGGGCCTAGCCCTCTCTCACTGCACAAACGCAGGAGCCCTAACGAACTAACAAACTCAATCCTCCCTCTAACATGCCTTATTCTCTATTACTTATACTATTCTCCATGTTACACTTTAGCCCCTTAAGAATACCTATATATCACTTCCACCTCATACCTCATTCTCATCAAATATACATGTAAAATAGTGTATACACCAGGGTATTTTGATATAATATACATATTATAAATTTATAATTTTATTTTCTAGTGTATCGCTATTTACCGCTATTCGCTATGTGGCATATAGGTACCTTATCGCTATTTTTCTTATTCGCCGTTAACAACTATGTAATTGCCAAATATGTTACTGGATTTCCATGTTTTATACTTGCTGGTGTTGGTTTAGTAGTATCTCTTAATAGAAAATACCTTCCTTTTGATGTGGATATTTTTATGATATATTCATGCTTGTGGCTTGGCTAAAATATATTTAACCGCATTACCTTTTTCTGAATGTTTTATAGACTATGTGTTTGGCCTCCGCAAGTTTGGTGGCAACGCCCAATCAATTACCAAAAATCGGTGGATTCATCATACATCTTTTTTGTGGGATTATGAGACTCGTAACATGTCCTATCTCAAGCTTCCTAAACGGGCTCCTGAATATCGACTGGTATGTTAGTTGTATCCTTTGTTTTAATTTTATTTGCTGCCCGTGCAATGCTAAATGTCTAAATACCAAAAAGATTTTATTTGTAATGACTAAGAAAGTTCTTTACATGTTTTTTTTTCCATTTGGATTAAAAAAGTGTGACAGAGTTTAGATGGTAGGGTTTACTGACTTAAGAACAAATTATGTCTGGCAAATGCAGTGTAGAAAAAAACTAGAAAGAGTAGTAGCTTTAGTTAGGCCTTTAGGATGGTTTGCAAGCTGCAACAGTAGTTATGAGCATTTTCTTGGGAGAAAACCTTAACACAAACTGTATCCATTTTGGTTCAGTACTTACTATAGCAGGCATTGTGATGAACATAAGTATATCTATTACATCCAAATTCCAAATTTGTTATTTCGGTTGGTGTGAAGAAGTGATTTAGTAGTGGTCCTGTAAAATTGACATTAAGAAATAAGACTAGAAATGGCAATCATGACATTTATATCTAAATGGGGTGATTCGGGCTATGTTTAGCTCTATCCGGTCAAACGAATTAAGTTAAATATTTGACTAAAAAGGTAACAGTCAAATGGGTTGAGCTGACTGAATCCATAAATCTTAAACTCTTTTTGTTGAGAAAGAAGTTCATAATTCTTATATATGGCGTTTTTTTGTGATTGACCAAATAGACTTATTAAATGACCTTAACATAATCAACAAGATGAGGCCAGATATCAGGTGCATTATCCATGTTAGCGAGACTATTATTCCAAACCTCCATAAAGTATTTGCATCCAAAGAACCAAGTGTTTAGTGTTTACAACGATTCGGACAAGAATCACAAAACACACATTTTAGATCACCTCTATTATCCCAATTGAGCACCCTGTATTTGAAAGCCAGCAAGTGATAAGTGCACGCCTGGGAATACTTCGACTGAACCAAACAAATTTATACCATTTAACCTCGTCACTTTGAGCACACAAGCATAGTTGTCAATAGCGGCTATAGTGCGCTACATAGTGATGCGCCCATATGGCGCTATAGGGTGTTTAGCGACAGATAGCAGTTTTTTAGTAATTTCTTCTTATTTTTATTTTTTCTAAATATAAATAGTGATGTCCATTAGGGTTATTTTGGTTCACTACTGAAAAAAAAGCGTAGTTAGATGATTAGTGATACCGGATGCTTGGTTGCAGTTTCTTGTCGCTATTTCCGCTATTCGCTATTGACAACTATACACACAAGTCATTGTGAGTATTCTTAGCCGAGAATGAAAAAAGAGCCCCATTAACACATCTCCACATCACATCATCCTTCTGGTCAAAAGCAATATTAGGAAGTTCATTCTGATTAAGCCACGGGTATTTTCAGAAACCATTTATCATAAATCATCTTATATTAAGTGTTAGTAATCATATTTAACACATTCATAATACATGAAGCTAAAACCAGATTGTGGGTCTGCTCAACTGATTTTGACCCGTTATCCACCCGGTAGATGGTCTTTTGACTCTTTTCAGACTTAGTCACAAAAATGGCCGATTCACATACGCGATCTTGTTACACACTATGTTATTCCTAAATTTAATGGTTAATTACTTGTTAAGCCTCTTTTTTTAACCTTGTATTCGCTACTTTGTGTTTAGGCTAGGGACCATCTTGATTTCATCTGCCCCATGAAGGACTACATTTCAAGGTCAGATTTCATCAGTAAAACCATTGATGCAGCAGGAAGCCATTTTTCAGTCGAGTCAACTGAGTTTGAAGCGGTCAAATCCCCATCAAACATGAAGTTCACTCCCACCTCCAGATTGGTAACTAACCAGGAATTAGAAGCTGCAGATAAGACCTCCTTATGATTCATTTTTTGTCAATCTTTTTAAGCAACAAGACAGACACAGATAATTTATCATTCATTGTGTGATCAACTGAATCCCATGATTTTGATAGAATAAACCCACTTACGTTTCTTGTCAACAACTCTAATTTCTTTATGTAGACCCTACCAATAGCTTGCTATTAGTGAGATTTTACTGATCTAGACCCTACCTGATAGGGTCCGATTCTGATTAATAACAATGGAAACTGAAATTGATACGAAGAAGATGATGCGATCGGATCTTACAGACTCGATAGACTAACACCGAAGTGTTCCCAGGGCTACGCCCTCTCTCTAAGGATTTCTAATACTCTACCTGAGCCTAATAAACTGAATAATACTCTACCTGCCTTTCTAAGGATTTATTGATACCTATTTATAGAAATATAAGTTGCACTTGACCCCCTCCCAAAATAGACAAATGACATTTAGACTAGAAACTAGAACATGATTCCTATCACTACCCATAGCTTGCTATTAGTGAGATTTTACTGGGTACGTTTGTTTACTTGTTTGCTTTGCTTTGTATTTAGCTTCAAAGACTAGACTAGTGGGGATGCCCAATGACTCTTTGCTGCTTTCTCGAGTTTCATATGAAAGAAGAATAGTGGAAAGAAAAAGAATACTAATTGCAAGGATTGGATTTAAGTAAGTAAAAATTTGAGTAAACTGCAATTTTACCCCCTGGGGTTATATGTGATTGGCACTTTTACCCCCTAAAAAGAAAAAAATGTTGTCTGACCCCCCAACTATTGAACAACGCTGCACTCTTACCGTCTGCCGTCAAAATCGGTTAACAGTCAACTTAAGTGTTTGACGGTCAAAGGGTATAATCGTCTTTTCCACTAGAGTAAGAAATCTTTCTCAATACAACACCCTACATATATCACCATCACTTCAACCTTACCCCCCCCACCTTTTCTCCGGCACCAACAGCGAAGACACCATCACTCCGTTCTTCTCTCCAGCGACGAATCTCTTCTAGTTCTGATCTCTTCTTGAAAACAAGTTCTTTCATTTAAAGTTTCGAGCCTGGACACTTCTGCCTCAACCTTTGATGTAACACACATATTTTATTTTAACAAATTAATTGTGTTCTAAACAATGACAAGTAAAAAGAAAAACTAAAACTTACATAGTTTATGAATTCCAAAGATAGCATATTGGGCTCGGTTATTTCCTGCTCTGAAGCAGCTATCTTACAGGTAACACTTTGAAACATTTGTTGTTCTTCAACTGGTGTATCCATTAAATTCCACAGCTCTATCAAAGATGTTGCAAGATCTTGGATCTAACATAAATTTTTACATCATAAAGTCAGAAGTTTTGACTCACACCGACCCGTTAATAAGTAAATGGGCTGATATTTCCAGTTTTTCACTTACTCTTTGCATTCGTTGTATTTTAACCTCCAGTAATCCTTCTATGGCAGTCGCAAGCCTCAAAATCGTATCATTACTGATGCTTTTTGTTGCTTCATAAACTAGGATGAACTTCATGAACCGTTTGCTTAAAATCCATACCCAACACCAAACAGAGTGAATTCAAGGAATTCAAATGCTCTAAAACTTGCTTCAAACGGTCACTCTGGATATTAAGAAGATTAGTACATGTTACATTAGAATATAAATTTACCTTTTCCTTTTGAAGTGTTTGCAGCTTTGTATGAAGTTCTTCAAGCTTTCTTAAAGAAAGATCATACCATCAAATCCTATGGTTTTCTGCAGGGGGTAAGGTTGATTATAGTTAGAAAGAACGGGGGGGGGGGGGGGGGGGGGTTAGTTAGAAAGGATAGTATGTCATTTCGCATGCCAACTAACAGAATGTTAAAGTCATTTGACAACAGGGGGTAAGAGTGCAGCGTTGTTCAATAGTTGGGGGGTCAGACAACAATTTTTTCCATTTTAGGGGTAAGAGTGCCAATCACATATAACCCCAGGGGGTAAATTTGCAGTTTACTCTAAAAAATTTAAAATTCTGGAAAAAAGCCTTTTTATCTTGATCCACATTTAGGTGTGAGCAAATTCCTGTCCAGACCGGCCCAATCTGTAGAGCGAACTGGCCTGTGTAAAAGGTTAGTAGTCGACTGTTCTGTTCGTGAAGTTAAAGATGGTTCAGTTTGTTTCGCTCTAGAACCGGTAAAAACCGAGACCGGACCAAAGACCCGTTCGCACCTTTATGTTCCTTATGCAACACACAAGGTTGTAAAGCCATACTTTGACGCCATTTAGCATCAGTGTTGATTCGAAACAGATGTTTGAATGGGGTGTATCTGTGAGACTGTCTTGGGGGATGATTAAAGTCACCAACGGGACCGACGTAGATGAAGACAGACCTGACCCAAGAGAACCATAGTTTATAAATGAACTCGATAGAATCATCATTCTTTGGATACTCAAGCTTGTCAAACAGTTTAACAAGAAACACAACGCTTACCATATTTGCTTGGATTGGTGATGACGTTATTAGCACGTTTAAGTGGCATTCAGAAGCTTTGCGGAAAAATCATCCAAGAGTTTAGTTGTTGAAGTTTAGAGCGAGAGTATTTCGTTTTTTCTTGAACACCAAGAGTTTCCATTAGGTGGTCAATGAAGGTGTCGTCATTATAAGTCAAGAATCGGAGTAAACAGATAAAGTCGTTGCTACCTAGCGCAACGATATACTTTGCGTCCTGAAAGACTTTCGGTCGCTGCTTGGTCACTAGTTTTGTGGGATGTGGGAGGGTTTTTATAGTGAGAGAAATTTTGAGAAGTATGAATTAGAGTAGAAAATGGTGGAGAGGATGTGAATTTATTTCTCATTTTAAAAAAGCCTCACATTTTATCCACAATTTTTTTTCTTACTCACAAATACTTATTTAATTATATTTCTTGTTTTTATACAGTGAGAATAGTTAGATGGGATGAATAGCAACTTCCATATATGAAAAGCTACAATAGGGATGGATGGGATGTAAAGGGATAGATTGTGTTGTAATGAGTCATAATTATGTGGTTATAATAGATCATATGTCTTCATGACTTACATGTATACAAATGTATGATTAAGGGGTTGTTTCCTTTAATGGTTCAGACCTCTTACTGGTTCAAACACTTAATGGTTCAGGCTGTTTGTTTCGTGAGCAAATGTCTACATGGTTCAAACATTTGTATCTGAATTGTTAAACATTATACCGAGTCTGAATGGTTAAGACCTCTAATCTGAATTGGTTAGACATTTGCCTCTGAATGGTTAAGCATTATATTGACTCTTAATGGTTCAGACCTCCTACTAGTTCAACATTTAGTGGTTCAGACCTCTTACTGGTTCAACACTTAACCATTTAGAAGTTGCCAAACAGCCCCTAAGACGCATATCACCAACTACCCTTAAAAGATAAAATTTTCGTTTTCTTTTTTGGATTTTGCTTGTTCCACAGGTGATCCAACGATGTTTACAGAATAAAATTTTCCATTTCTTTTTTTGAATTTGTTTGATAGGTTGATGAACTTTTAATACATAAACGTATGTTTTTTGGTAGTGATATTATATTGTTCTATTCTTTTCAACTAAAACTAATAATATAAATAGATAGAATATGTATATTTCAAAACTTCAAAAGAGATCACATTAAAAAAAACAAATCAAAGACCACCAACGCTTTGTTACAAACCATAAAAAATAATTTAGCGACCCACTGATCAATCGTCACTGGGAGCAGGAGCAGTCGTCGCGCCATCAGTTTGATTGATAGGCTTAAACCCTAGCTTTCGTATAAGTTCGTCAGCAATCAACTCGTTAGCACGATCCGATGGATGGTATTCGTCCCAAAACAGATATTTACTTCGGTCTTTACATAATCGGGATGCAGGTACACATGTCAAAGCAGGTCTAATCCTTCCAAACGAGCAACAAGGCGAATCGGCATTGTCAAACCCTACAACCATCCCATTTCAAAGCATAACACAATAAGCGACGACTTAGTCTGTCACGAAAGGACCAGTCACGAGTAGCTAGTTGGAATGTTAACATTATATGATGAAGACAAATTAGATTTGGTTAATGAAAACTATAACCCATTGGTGGATCATGCTGGCAATGTGGCCAATGACACTCTCAACTTTCACTTTCGTTATCAAGGACAATCTCACTCTAATGGAAAAGTAACTATGTACTCCCGAAAGTTTCAGTTACGTGGTTTCAAAACTTATACAACATTCTAATTAGAATAAAAATTAGTCAATTGTTCATTTCGGGCATGCGGGGTTACTTTTCCAAAAGAGTTATATTCCCTTTACCAATGAGAGTGAAAGTTAAGAGTGTCACTAGTCACGTTGTCAGTATGAATTATCATCGGCCAGTCGATAATCGTTTTGATTATTAAATCCAACTTGCCTATGATAAATAACGAGAACAAATTAAGAAGCTTTACCGTATTTGCTTGGATTGGTGATGACATTATTAACAACATCATAAGCATCTCCAAATTTATAACTCGCATTCGGAAGCTTTGCCGACAGATCATCCAGTAGTTTCGCAGTCGCTTTGTTGAAGTTTAGGGCGAGTGTATTTGTTTTTTCTTGACACTCGCCAGAACTACTCAACACCCTTTGAAGAGGAATACAACCCATGGGACCTAACCCAAAAACCATCAACTGTCTTGCCCCCATCCCATGCAATACCTACAAAAACGGTCACAAAAACGTAATAACCCTTTAGCGATGATTTTAGTCGCAAAATTAGTTAGCGACAGATTTACGGGTCAGATTTTATTTACCGTAAGTTGGGCACCAAGAGTTTCCATTAGGTAGTCAATGAAGGTGTCGTCATTATAAGTGTAAGAATCAGCGTAAACGGGCATCAAGTAGTTGTTGATAAAGTCGTTGCTACCTAACGCGACGACATACTTTGACTCCTGAAAGAATTTTGTCGCCGCTTGGTCGCCAATTTTGTCACGGATCAAAGTTTGAACCCCGTTGAATAACTTGATTTGCTTGTAGAGAGAGAATCTTTGAATCTGCACAAATTTCACACCCTTTAACTATAGGTTTCCATTGTGATTGCCATGTTAAAATCAATAGAAACTAATGAACATTGATCGAGTTTGGACTTACGAATAAACCGCCAGTTTCGTTCAAGATCCCGCCACCTCCCGACGCAAAATTCACTCCATTGTCAAGAATTACATCTTCGGATAACGAGGGGTCGAGAAATGCCGGTGGTCGGGGTAGTCCCGTCTTATCGCCTACAACAACAATAGGCCGGTCGTTATTGCCCCTCTTTAGCGACGCTTAAATATGTCACCAATATTAGTAGGAAAATATTGTATGAAGTTGAGGGTTCAAATTACACGGAATACAAATATGTAACTTATCAGGTAAAAATCAGGTAAAATAAAAAAACTTAAGTTTAACTATAAAAAATAACTATGCAATTTGTACTTTTACCAATAAAAACAAAGTTTGTGACCATGCATGCTCTTGTGACCAAAGCTTGTACAGTTGGTGCTAACTGTTTACA
The DNA here is from genome assembly GCA_947069175.1 of Scalesia atractyloides. NCBI lineage: Eukaryota > Viridiplantae > Streptophyta > Magnoliopsida > Asterales > Asteraceae > Scalesia > Scalesia atractyloides. Next base: position 67,115,704 of record CAMTDV010000025.1, read on the forward strand.
ACTTTATATTATCTTTTTCAATCAACTAAATCGTCAAGTATCCTTTTGCGACCGGAATAACAGCTTTACCGACGCGTTTACATAAAGAATGTGGTATAAAACATAACACATATTTAACGAAAATTGCAACGTTAAATCATTACCTATAATATCAGCGACGGTTCGGCCATTGGTGAACCTGCCATTCGGCATTCCGTTATCAAAGTCGATGCCATACCAAGGCAATGCTGCCTGAGCAAAACTCTTGGAAAGCCGATTGTTATTTCCGTTATCTGATAACGAGTCTCCGAATATGAACTGCACAAGCTTGCAATTGTACCCATCGATCAAACCCGAAAATACGATCGTTAAGACCACCACCATTGTCACAATTAACTTCATATTTTTTACAAGATTTTGATGTTATTTTCATGTAGAAATGGAGGGTTTGAAGCTGGAATTTAAACGTTAAAATGATGTAGAAAGGCGTGTTACAAAAGTCACAGACTATGGAGGTTGTCCTACTTTTATTTTAAAAAGGTAATTTCTTATTTATAATGAAATATACTTTAAATATGCTTTTATAAAATGCAATTTCAAATATTTAGTGGTAACGTTGGTAAAAGAAGGTTAATATCATTAAAGTATAATATTATTTTCATTTTGCAAATATAAAAATAATCAACCGAATTTTAAGATATTAAAATATTTGGAATATTATATTTTAATAATCCCAACTATTCGTCGTTAGCCGTCAACAGTCCCAACTTAAAAAATAACTACTGGTAGTCCCAACTATTAACATACTAGTCTCCGATGGACCCTGACTAACAGAATCCTAACGCCATTAGTCTCTGGACGCCGGAAACCGTTTTTGGCCAGAAAAAGATTCCTAAAGGTCCGATCTAAGGTTACAAAGAGGTTTGGGCTAAAAAGTTGAGTTTTCCGGCAAAAAATAAGTTTTCTGGCGAAAAAAGAGTTTTTCCGCAACTTCAATGGTTGGGGCTTTTACAGGTTGAGTTTTCCTGCCAAAAACGTTTTTTCGGTTACCGAAGATTAATTATGTTAGGGTTCTGTTAATTAGGGTCCACTGGATGCCAATATGTTAATAGTTGGGACTGCCAGTAGTAATTATTTAAGTTAGAACTGTTGATGGCCAATAACGAATATTTTTTATTGATACACGTATGGAATAACCATAAACTGATATACATAGATTAGTGGTACAATTATCAGTGTCTCTAGATTATGTGTATGATATTTTGTTAACTTAAATATCATGTTGATTTTCTTGCTACCAAAATTTATATAATCTTACATCTTAAAAAAATTTATCCAAGTTAACATTTTTGTCCAGTTTAAATATGTTTTGAAATTTTTGACATATCAAGTTAGCTTTAAACAATATCAACCATTAAAGAAAGAGGTTGTTTTAGGGTGGAAGGGAATTGAGTTTGATAAGCTAATTGTAACTACTGTGACGACTTTGGATTTTGCCGTGGTTGGCGTTATGTTGCTTGCCAACATATTTTTAATGGGTTTGGGGAATTAAAATTTTATGTGAATTTAAACTGCACATTAATTTGTTTGTATTATTTTCTTTATTGATTTCTATTACAAACTAGTTTAATGTTGTGTGTTGCGACGGACGGAAACTTTATCAATTTAATACACTCGCTATAGCAACGAAAACAATAAAAAAAATTAATAAAAAAAATATATCGGAAAGGTATCTATATCGTTAAAAGCAATTTGAAATGTTATTATGTTAAAAAGTATTAAGTTAAATTGAAATTGTAAAAAAAACCTTAATGAAACTTGCACGTTTTTACTAAAGTTATAAAACGGAAATAGTAATACACTAGGAATTTCGTATCGTGCGTTGTGTTGGAGAATCCATGTACAACCCAAATGGGTAAAGAAGAGTATAAAGCTACAATATATAAAGGAATATTGGATTTTAATAATTCTAACTTTCACCAACTGGCTGGCATTAATCCTAACTTCAAAAATTTACTCTGACAATCTGAACTTGTAAGAATTTGGCCACCATCGATTCTTTTCTAACGGAGTTAAGTTTTTGTTGACGTGACAGCTTACGTGGCACAAACCTAATTATTTGATGATGTGGCTGCTGATCTGGTTGCTTATGTGGCACAAACTTAGCTTTTGGATTTTAATAAGGGATATTGGATTCTAATACTCCCGACTTTTACATGTTGGCCAATATCACTCCAAACTAACCAGTTAACCACTATCACTCCCAACTTGCACCTTATTTTCCCGTGTCACTCTCAAACTGATACAACCCTAACCCAGTTAGTTTGGTTGCTGACGTGCCTTGTTTTTAATGAGGTGACAAGGTGATGTGTAATTTTGTTTTTAAACCTTCATTATTATTGTTTTTTATTCTGGTTTAAATTTAGAAAAAAAATAGATTTTTTTATAAACTCACTTTTATCCTCTCTCTCTCTCTCTCTCTCTCTCACTAACACCACAACTACCACCACCCCCTCCCTTACCGCCGTCAAACCACCATTGCCACCACTTACCATCGTTACCCGCTATTATCCACCACCTACCTTGCACCTGCAACAACAATCTACAACCACCATCACAAACTAAATAGCCATCGTCAACAGTCGTCTACCAAGACAATCACCACAACATCTACCATTATTAAGCACCGAAATCCAACTGAAACACCAACCTAAGCACATAAAAAGCTAGGTCAGGCCCCAATCAATACACGTAACCCCAAAATCATAACCCTTGGTTAACGATTTTTTAGATCTGGTTGGATTAGGGGTGAAATGGTGGTTTGTGGCTGAGTTAGGTTTTCAACGGTAGATGTGATGTATATAACGGCAGAAGAGAGTAGTGCAATGGTGGTTAGAAGCGGAGTGGTGTGTAGGTGGGTGGTTTGATTATGCTTAGCAGTGGAGGTGGTGAGATGGATGGTGCGACGGTGGTTAGCACTGGTGGTGGTGTCTGGAAAAGGAGATAATGGTGAGAAGGGGGAGAAGGAGGTAGTGGTGCCTATGATTGGAAGGTGTTGGTGCCTCTGAAAAGAGGAGGGTGAGAAAGTGAGTTTAAGAGAGAGAGGATAGTTATAATATCTGTTTTTTTTTTTTAATTTGAGTCTATTTAGATTTTTTAATTCAAATCAGATTAAAAAAACAATAATAATAATCCAGATTTGAAAAAAAATATTCTTTTTACACATCACCATGCCACCTCGTTAAAAACAAGCCACATCAGCAACTAAACTAAATGGGGTAGGGCTGGGTTAATTTGAGAGTGACACGAGAAATTAAGATGTAAGTTGGGAGTGGTGGTGGTCAACTCGTTAGTTGAGAGTGGTATTGGCTAACACGTGAAAGTTGAGAGTATTAAAATCCAATATCCCTTTTAATAATCTCAACTTTCACCACCATCAACAACTACCACCACCCCCATCACCCGCCACCCCACATCAGCCGCCGCCACCAACCACTACCACTATCAGCCGCCACCCACCTAGTTTTTGGTGCTGGCGGCTGATGGTGGTGGCGGTAGTGGGTGGCGGTTGATGGTGGTGGTGGTGGTGACGGTGGTGGTGGTGGTGGGTGGCGGTTGATGGTGTGGGTGATGGTGGTGGTGATAGTTGTTGATGGTCGTGAAAGTTGGGATTATTAAAATCCAAAAGCTAAGTTTGTGCCACATAAGCAGCCACATCATCATAACTAGGTTTGTGCCACGTAAGCCGCTACGTCAAAAAAAAAAAACTAACCCAGTTAGAAAAGAATCGATGGGGGCCAAATTCTTACAAGTTAGGATTGTCATAGGGAATTTTTGAAGTTGGGATTAATGCCGGCTAATTGATGAAAGTTTGAATTATTAAAATTCAATATCCCATATATAAATGATCAAATGTGTAAAACAACCAAACACTAAATAAAAGGTAAGAAATATAAGAAAACCATGTGAATGCAGATAAAATATCTCGCGCATTGCAACGGTACGTCACGTCGTATATTAAACTCGAGGAAACCATGCAAATGTATATAAAAAACACTTGTGTCAATGTAGATAAAAACACATGTGACGGTATATTCGCAAATAACAAAAAAGTTACGTCCTAAATTAAACTCGATTAAAACTGTGACATATCCAAATTTATTACAATTAATAAATAAACTAAATAAAAAATAAAACTATAATTATTCAAAAAATCATAAAAAATATATGAAAAATATAACACACAATTTGTTTAAAATATTGAATGCATAGAATAAAAAGTATTTGAGTAAAAAATTATAAATTATTTTCTATATTCTATTTGGTTTATAATAGTAAAGTAAATAAAATACGCTTAGGTTTCATATGGCTAAAGTTCAAAAAGAAGAAATTCTAATGACCAAAATACAAAAGAAATTTTTTTATTAGAGCTAACATGATGTATTTAATATATATTATAATATAATAATATAATGTAATATTGTAACATCCGATTTTTCGTAGTATTAAAATATGTATAATCTTTCCAGTAAATTTGTATTTGTGAAATAGTATTTTATAACACCTCTAAAATACGAAATTTCGGTTATCATATTTTATTATGATATTAACATGAAGTATTGTAACTAGGTATATTGAACTTAGTTATGATATTAGTTATCTATTAGTGAAAATAGTGCTTTGACCAAACTAGATAACTAACCAAAATATAAGGGCCAAAATTGAATATGCTAGAAACTTAGATAAACAAAAACAAAAAAAAAAAGAAAAGGAAAAAGATAAAGGGCGTGACAGGAGGTCACCCCTGTGCAACGCCGGATAAGGAAGAAGGAGAAGGAGACTGATTTCACATGAGGATCTCGAAATTGGAGGGTTGAAATCTCGATTCTGTCTTCTTTGCTTGATTCTAAGGCTCTAGTAAGTGATTTCTTATGTTATTGATGAAATTCAATGTAGTGCTCTTCATGTTTTTTGTTCAAACCACGAATGGGGGTAATTGTGTGTGATTTTGGTGTTGAACAACCATAGTCTTTATGCTAAACTGATTGATTGTAACTTTTGAGTTATGGATTCATGTTGCATGTTATGATTTAGGTTCAATTTCAAGATTTGGTGATTAGGGTAGAGATGTATAGAAACCATGTGTGAAGTTGCTAACCAAAATCTGAGTAGAAACTGACGATCCTAAAACAACGATGATTTTGTTTAAAAACATAAAAGATGATACTATTTAAGAATTTTAAAGAAAGTAGACATCTTTGATGATGAAATGGGTGTATGAGAGTTCATATATAAGCGTAAAAATGGTGGAATATAGTTTATGCCCGCTAGGTGTTTGATTAAATGCCTAAACCAAAATAAAATTGAAATTTTAAAAGATTTGTCATGTTTACTACATGAAATGATTTGTTAATAATCAAGAGTTAATTAGTGGGCGCAAGCCCATGACAAACCTAGTTGGTGAATTGGTTTATTATATATTATCATAATGACACATATGAGTTTGTTATGTCAAAGAATGGGTTAATCGACCAAATGGGTCATTTGGGGTAAATGAATTTATATGGTTTCGTTTAGAACCATAACTTATGAGTTATTATTAATTTGTGAATTTAAGTATGCATTTAGATATTAATATGGTAGTATTGACCCGTGACTTGTGGTTATACAAAATCGGTGATAACGGGTCAAATGAATGGTAATAAACTAATTAAAGTTTGGAATAAAAGTTTAGAATGCATGTTTGATGATGGGTGGATAAATACTTAGGTACTATGAGATGAATGCTCATGTTATGTGTTCTAATGAATTGCAAGTTTGATTTGTTGTTCAAGATAGGCAAGATAATGTTTGGACGACAACGGGTCAAATGGACGATAAAGTAATAACACTCCTACGGGCGAAGGTGAGTGACTCGAATATGTTTGGATCCGTATTGAATTAAATAGTATTCTTGTTGGCTTGAAATTTTATAGTTAAGGTGGACGGTTTAATAGAAATTATTAAATGGGGTTTGATTTAACACTAACGTGTTGTTTTGGTGATGTTTTTGGGGTTTAAACCCAATGAGACATGGTGTAAATTGTTAATGGGTCGAATGACCAAAGTGTTGAAAAATTCAGCTTATTTCTAGATTTTTTAGTAGTCTTTAAAAATTCATAGTAAATCAACCGAATGTCTGTTCGGGGCGTATCTTATATCCGGGAAAGGTCTCTGAGTCCCCATCACTAAGAATTTTAATTTGAAATGAAATACTACTTGTAAAAGGGGGAAAACACTGAATTATTACAGCTGCATAAGCTGAGTGAAAAATTTTATAGCACTTGCATAATCTTGGGAAATTTACGAAGAACCCATCAGATGTGATTTTGTTATTGTTGTAAACCTTAACGAAATTATATATATTTGCATGAGTTAAAATGACTGATTCCTTGAGTATGGGTTATGTATGCTAAATTAAGAAGTCATTGGTGTTGGACCCGTATGTGCAAATATACATGTTTATTGAGTATAACTTATAAACAATTGACACTTGTGTCGTTAAACATGAGTGACCTAATTGTGTATGTTACTAATACATACTTGAATTATTAACAGTATGTTAAGTAAAAAAATGATCGTTGATAATCATATATGTTATTAATGAATTACCATGTAGTTATGCGGCGGTTTATATATTTTATCTATATTGACCAAGTTGATTTAATAATAGTTTACTTTGAAGTGTCCTTGATTCTATATTAGCAGGGATATACATGAGATATGGATAAAAAGCTCCCGGGTTAGAATGGAGAAAGTCACGTAATGCGTGACTTGAGATAATGAAGTGGGGGCTGACATTGTTTCGTTGGGCATCATGAGCATAAAAAATACACTCCTTAATTTTTATATAAATAGTGTTATGAGTCCTCACTTTGCAAAAGCTAATTTTTGGGGTGTTTTCTATGTAGGTGATTTATTTGAGAACTATGAACGAGATAGATAAGTCATGAGAACCACCGGGATGGCTTGAATCGATATCATGAAAGAAGAAAAGAACTCACAAGTTGTTTACCAATAATCCGGTTAATCTATATATTAGTCATAATTATGCTCACCGTAGGAATATATAATTTCTCGGTTGAGGCTAATATTATGGTAAGGTTATATGACAGATTCGGATGGTAGGAAGGCGAAAGTGATCAAGTCTTTGAAGCGGGTCAACGATGACGCTTTGTTCACTAAGTAATATGGTTTTTTTATTGGGTCAAATTGACTTAGTTATTTGCAATTTAGAATTTAACTTCAATATTTGTTTTAACTTCAATAAGGGGCCACCAAGGTGTGCCTTTAAGGTGGATATTCAAAAGGCTTACGACACGGTAGACTGGAACTTTGTTGAACAGATACTGCTTGGCTTTGGATTTGATCGGAGAATGGTGAAGTGGATAATGGTTTGTGTTACAACCACGTCCTTCTCTTTGGCTATAAATGGTAATCTGTATGGGTATTTTAGAGGGCAACGGGGTTTACGACAAGGGGACCCAATGTCTCCGTACCTTTTTACGCTGGTTATGGAGGTTCTTACATTGCTTTTGCAAAAACAGAGTTCTTTGTCAGCTGAGTTCAGGTACCATGATAAGTGTGAAAATCAGCGAATAATTAATCTCTGTTTTGCTGATGATCTGTTTTTGTTTTCTCGGGGCGATCATAGATCAGCAAAAGTGCTATTGGAGGCGTTAGACTTATTTAAGAACATGTCAGGTCTTATTCCTAGTATGGCTAAAAGTACGGTCTTTTTTGGTAATGTTCCGGACATAGTGAAAGACCGAATTAGAAGTATCATCCCATTTGATGAAGGCGTGTTGCCAGTTCGCTACCTTGGAGTTCCCCTTATATCTACCAGGCTTGTTTATAATGATTGTAAGCGCCTTCTGGAAAGTATGGATTTAAGAATGACCGATTGGAAAAATAAGAGTCTGTCATTTTCGGGTAGACTTCAATTGATTCGGTCGGTCCTGTCTTCTATGCATATATATTGGGCGTCGGTGTTTATTTTACCAAAGCGCATCATTTATGACCTGGAAGAAAGAATGCGAAGATTTTTGTGGGCGCAAGGTAATAACATAAAAGGGAAAGCTAAGGTGAGTTGGAAAAAAGTGTGTATTCCTAAACGGGAGGGTGGCTTGGGTATTCGAAGGATTGGGGATATGAATAAAGCGCTTATGGTTACGCATGTATGGAGTCTTCTTACACATAGAGAGTCTCTTTGGGTAAAGTGGATCCATTCATATCGTATACGAGACCGAAGTTTTTGGGACTTACCAATCCGAAATAACATAACATGGAGCTGGAGGAAAATGCTACAGCTAAGGCCGATTATTCAACAACATGTATGGACGAAACTGGGAGACGGTAACAAAACACTTGTTTGGTTTGATAAGTGGGATGAGATATGCCCTTTGAATTCTTTTATTACGCCACGTATGATATCAAATGCTGGACTCTATATGAACTCGAAGGTTGCGGATGTATGTGACCATGGGGGGTGGGGATGGCCGACCGAGTGGGTAAACCGATTTCCGGCTCTCCGAAACATGCCAAGTATTTTACTGAGCCCGGGTTTACATGATAGAGTTGTATGGAGAACTAGATCAGGAAAGGAGACGAACTATAGTGCCGCTATAGGGTGGGATGAATTTCGACTACACCAGAATGAAGTCCCATGGGCGAGTATTATTTGGTATCCCCAATCAATTCCTCGTCATTCTTTTTTAATGTGGCTTCTTGTGAACAAAAAACTAAAAACGCAGGATGTCATGAGTCGATGGTCTTCGGCGGGTAGTCCTAATTATAACCTCATGTGCTGTTCGTTGTGTATGGGTGGTTTGGATTCTCATGACCACCTTTTTTTTGAATGTTTATATGCTGCTCAGGTCTGGAATGGTATTCGAGATAAAGCAGGAATGGGATCGCTACCTAACAAATGGGAAAGGATTTTTGATCATTTGGTGCAATATGCGGAATCAAAGCATGCTACTCATGTTATTGGAAAGCTTGTTGTTAGTGCGGCAACTTACTTCGTGTGGCAGGAACGAAATCAGAGATTGTTTTCTACGAAAAAAAGGAGTGAAGATCAACTCATTGAGGTTATTCTACTAACAGTTCGGATGAAGCTACATTTGATGAAATTTAAAGACACGAGTCACACTAGAGATCTTCTACAGGAATGGAGCCTTCCTAGAGGTTTGCTGATAAATGATGATGAATATGGCTAATGTTGTTACATGTGTTTTTTTTCCCTTTTTTAATTTAGTGTTACGTGTATTGTCGAGTGACGTGCTTATTAAATAGGTATCTAGCGGCTGTAGGATGATCGCTTGATGAACTCTAGTATGGCTTGTCATACTTGAGAATTGAGGTTTCTGTCTACCTCACTTGTTATTTTTGGATTGATTGATATAATATTTACCGGGGTAACCCTTTACCCAAAAAAAAGTGCTAGTATGTCAATGTAGTAGTGGGTTATATATGTTTTATAAAAATCTTGGTTATTAAGCAGGTTTTGTTTTCGTAAGGATTGGTCGTGATGCAAACGGGTTCTAAATGTGCGTTTGTAATTATTTTATTAATCCGATTATGTGGATTCATAGATTTTGGGAATATTAACCTTTATTAGGTAATATAAAAAAAATCTGAGCCTATTTTTCGCAAAGTATTATAATATTGTTTTTAACAAGTCGGGCTTACAAATATAGCATTATATAAAGTTTTAGTTTTGAATTTAAAAAGTATAAAAACTAAATAAAGGACTCTTGTTAAGATTTAATATATAACTAGATTTACCACCCACCGCGATGCGGCAAGGGCGTACCACAATGCCAAGTAGCACAAAGGGGCGTACCACAATGCCAAGTAGCACAAAGACCCCGTGAGTTGCGTTGCGGCGGGGGCGTAACACAGTACCAAGTAGCTCAAAGACCCCGTGAGTTGCGACGCTAAGATATATCGACTCGTATCAAGAGGCACTTTAGGACCATCAATGAAACCACTTACATAATCTTAGTTAATACTTTGGTTTACAATACATAATCTTAGTTAATACTTTGGTTTACAATGCACAACATTTCGTTTGCCATTTTCCTTCGAAAATTTGAAATCCCCTTTTGACATTAATAAAAGCAATGGAGATATTTGTTTCGGTTGGGGAATTTTAGGTAGCTCAAAAGTGTCCCACTTTCAAGCAACAAATACATATATGGCGCACACAGAATCAAGAGAACACTTGAAGAGAAGGAAAATTATTCTTTAATGCCATATAAAATCAAATAATGTGCTACAACAGCCTAATATGCTCACTGCAACAAAAATACATTATAATCCACAACTATTGAACATTATATATCACAAACATATACATTAACTCCTTCGAAAATATGAAATCCATGATTATTACATAGATCTCTTTGATTACACTTACCACCCTTTTTTCTCCACAATCACTACAACATAAAACACCAAACAATCGAACATTCATTCAGACATCAAATTAAAAGAGAACATTCTTGGAAAAAATCATAACCGATTCACCAAAATCAAAGATGCGTACCTGCAGTTTGGGTTGAAATCAGAACGAAGAAGGCGATTGGGGCTAAATCTTGATATGGGTATTCTGAATATATCAAAAGATATAGTGACTGAATAGGCCGCCTATAGCCTGGAAATGATCAAACCCATATAAGTTTATGACAACAAAACACCAAGTTACGATACACATCCCCAAGTTGCCATACCATAGGCTTAGAGGCAACTATATTTAAGGACAGTACAATCACCTCATAACTCCAAGTCAAGTTTAAGTAGCCGGTTGTTTTCTTGCAAGAGTTTACTCGTTGCAACTTTTGACACATTCTGTTATGAATCGAGTCGGTTTGTATAAAAAAAATTATCTATAATGGGTAATCAGACCAAACGACGTTGCATCCTCGATAAGGATAAAGTGCCTCACAAAAGGGGCAAGTCCATATACTCTAGCCCGCCTTAGATGTGTGGTCCCCTTGGGTGTACGTGACAACTGAATAGCTCGCTAGTAACTGAAGCATCCGGTAAAGTTTATTAGTGGCATCATCGTCTGAGATCGACAAGCGAGTTGCGAGAGTTGGGTATCTAGACCAACATCGGCTATAGACACGAGGACCTTGAAGAAACAATTAAATATAATCACCAAAATAAGCACAAGAGAAAAAAAAATCGAAGTAAGTGAATTTGAGTATGAGATTATTGCATACCTTCATTACAATCTCTCTTTCTTGTTGAATTCTATTGTATACCTCCATCAAATCTTTTGTTGCCTGTAAAATGATTAACAAAATAAGTATAAGAGATAAGGATTAAAATTTTGTAGATTTCTCAACCAAAATTCAAAACCAAAGAACAAAATCTATAGCACAATACGCCTCTTTCGAATACGGTTAAAAAAGAACCTGGTTTAAACCATCTCTGGACAACAGTTGACGAAAAAAACGACAAAACTGGTCGGAGACTCAATCGAAACAGATTTCACTTTACAATTCATGATTACCTATTTGCAAATCTAACAAAATCGCATCCTTTTCCTACAAATATTATGATTGATAAAATCTCACCAAACTGAATAAAAGTTTCCCTTAGTCTTCGTTTCGTCAGTTACTTATGAATCATGTCCACCAATATAGATTTATAGAGAAATTTTAAAATAAATAAACTATTAACAAAATTAAAACAGGTGATGTTATTGTTTTACAATGTAACCAGCAACTCACTGTTGTGTTTGAAAATCACACCAGGAGAAGAAACTGGATTAGGATGCCAATCGATCGCAGCTGCTGTATTCAAATCAAGATCGAAACCCTAAGAACAGTTATATGTAATATTAACTTCAAAATTGAAACCCTAATTTAATCATTTATATTACAGAATAGCTCATCTTTTATGCTAATCGATAGCAACTGGTGCCTTCAGCGGAACATAGTAGGCAGGGTAAATTGATGGAGACGCTAACCATAACCACTCAACATAGCAAAAAAAGCACTCGAATCTTAATTTCACAGAGTCCACCAACAACTTTGTTCTCTACGGACGCGTGTCACCGTGTCCTCAAGGTTCGACCTGCTAAAAATACTAACCATCGTTAGCTTTGAACTGGTCAATAACGTAAATAGAGAGCGAGACATAGGGGGGCTTACCTAGTAATCCGATCTGTAGGCGTTCGTGGCATGCAAGGTTAGATCGTCCGTTTGTATTCTCGCCGGAACCTTAATAGTCGCTTCCGTTCGTATAGTCGTGGTTGGATGGCTCGACTTCCGTCGACAACCCACCGGTCCTCGTTTCCGAGTTTTTTCTCAAATCTATATACCAAAAAGGTGATTTGAAACATATTTAACAAAATAAGTGTTTTTATTTAATTTTTTACTTTTACATAATCTATTGTAATTCTTTTTCTTTATTTTTAAACTAATCAACTTGTTATTATTATTTTAGTTTTTTCTGCGATCAACTTTTTAAATTTTTTTCTTCGATCAACTTATTTTTTTTCTTCATTTTATCTAACTTATTATAATTGTTTTTTAACCAAACCATGTTAAACTACAACCAAAAAATTATCTAAATAAACTTTAAAATAAGAAGCAATATCAAATATTTATATAACGTAAAAAAAGAGTTCACTGGTTAGTGATTTCAATATCAAAACACAAATTTAAAGAAAGCTTGATTTCAATATCAATATCAAACATGCAGCATGAAAACCGATCAAACCTGAATGGAACTTTGTGATTGAAGAATCGAAATCAAGCTTATGACTGAAGAACCGAAATCGAACATGTGATTGAAGAACCAAAATCAAACTTGTGATTGAAGAACCGAATTGAAATCAAACATGTGATTGAAGAACCGATCTAAGGTGTGAAACCAAAGGAACGGTTGAAAGTGTGAAACCAATTGAACATTCATTGAAGAAATGAAATGAAATCTATGATTGAAGAAACGAAATTGAACTTGCAATCGAAGGACGATTCAGGTGTTTTGGAATTGAAGAAAGAAATCCCCATAACATTTTTAACAGGGGGAACACTAAAAGGAGCAATTATTTTCCACCCATCCTCACCCTCGTCGGAATCCAAGGGGGTACGCCGGAAAACAACCCCCGGTTCGTCCTCCACCACTACGATGTTGATGATAAAGGTCTCTGTTTCGCTTTACCGATTTCTCTATCTCTCTCTCTTATGATGCGTGGCAATGACTCAGCATCCACCAAAAATAAACCAATTAAAAGAAAGTAGCATAAATGACTCTAATACACAAAATATTAAATAAGCAAGAAGTACAACTCCATGTAGCCTCACCATATTACTAATTGATATTATTGATATAAATAAGCAAGAAGTACACCTCCATGTAGCCTCACCATGTTACTAATTGATATTATTTAAATAAATTAAATTAAATAATAATAATATAAACATATCCAAAGCACTATACCATTATTTCTTCATCCCACGACCATATAAATACATTGAGAATCGTATAATTTAATTAATTGATGTTATCTTTAACTATTCATATTTTATTATACATAAAAAGTTATAAAAAATAATAATAAAATAAGTAGGTTGGCCTAGCTAAGTGGGCCAACCAACAAATATAAAAGTACAGTCCGCTTGAGGTCTTCAAACAAAGACTTGAGGGCCAGACAATTAAGCTCACATCATAATTCATAGGTAACGTCTGGGGGTGAGGTTTTGGTATCGACCAGCGTCACATCACCCATTGTGGTATTAATATGTTATTGCTGATTCACACACCTATTGATATTAATACCACTTTTAAATTTATACTTTTTCACTGTAGGACTTCAACGTAAATACATTACTCATGATTTTCTTTCAAAAATAATTGTTTGTTATGAATGTTTATAATAAATCTATAAAACTGTAACAAAAATAAAAATTTCACCATTTGTTTATATTTTCATACCTTCTTGTTTCATATTTCATATTAATATTATAGCATCGAAATTTTTTTTACTTAAACAATATTTGTGCTTACAATTATTCTTATAATACCTTTTTTGCACACATGATCGACATGGTATTAGTTGCCAACTATTTCTAATGTAGATCAAACCTTACCATCTATCAAGATGAACAATGTGGGTTTGTGGCAATTTCCGAAATGATGTGGTAGAAGAATAGGCAAGTCCCACTATGGGTGAACTATTTTTATGTAGATCAAACCTCACCACTTTCAACATCTCTTTCTCACACACTCACATATTTATCACAAACCATTTTCACTAATCATTATTACTAATCATTATTCACATGAATTCATCGGCTGACTAGGTTCCCCACGATCTAGGGTTGTAGTCTAGTATCGCCACCACATTTAGATTCGCTCGTCGGTGGACTTGTGTCTCGCATTTACCGCTTTATTAGGTTTATCACATTTATCATAGTTACCGCAGTTTCACATCATCATGTTGGTTGTTGGTTGTGTTTGATTTAATTATTGGTATTTTCTATCTTATCATATACTTACCGTTGAATCGCATGTTAACATTTTTAAACAAATAAACAAAAACAGTTTATTTAAACAATAGATTTACTCACCAACTTACGTTGATCCAATGATATTTTTACACTTGATACAGGTGAACATGTTTGAAGAGTTGAGGATGACACGTAGAGATGATGCCTTAGAGAATAAACTTGATTATTTTATGTCATGTTTTGGTTTGATGGATTATTTGAATTGTTATTTGTTTTGTGACATTTGTTTAATTTGATCATTAATAATATTTAACTTTTAATTGGTTGTCATGAACTATGAACAATAATAATGCCCTGGTCACCTAATCCACTGCAGGTCGGAGTGTGACAATAATTACCTTAACAAATTAAATTGATACAGGTGAACATGTTTGAAGAGTTGAGGATGACACTAGGAATGATGCCTTAGAGAATAAACTGGATTATTTTATGTCATGTTTTGGTTTGATGGATGATGTACTGTAAAATATATCAGTTATTCGTGTATTGTCTGTATAGTTTTTGTTAGTTTTAGTTTCGTTTTCCGTAGAATAGTTAGTCTTTTGATCCAATTGCGTTTTGCAGGTCGTATGAGTTTAAAGTAGCTGAAAAACATGAAAATTGAGTAAAATGCGAGTTGGTCAAGTCCTGGAACGAATTGGAGGGCTCGGGAGCTGAAACGAATTAAAATTCTGGAAAAGAGAGCTTCTGGCGGCCGCGACTGGTTTATTTGACGTCTCTCGTCACCCAAGAGAGGCTACGTAGTGATGGTGTCATTTTTGCGGTCGTGGGCCGCGACTAGATGGCCAGGACCCTCTCGCGGCCGGCGAGAGGGTGTTATCTGCAGAAGGGTTCGAAATCTAGCTGAGATTTGGGGTATAAAAGCAAATTTTATCATTATGAAACCCTAACTATGAATTAGGAGAGACTTAGGCGATTTTGGAGCATTATTGGAGTAATTCGGAGTAGCTGAAGCATTCGGTTGAAGATCAATCAAGTGTAGCAACTTCGGGTCGTTATTCTGTCATCCGGGTATTCTCGTTTGTGCTATTTGATCTTTATCATGTCTTGCATACTTGAAATTACTTTGTTTTGTTTTATTTCCGTGACTTTAGTTGGTTAAATCTTTTGAACTACCTAGATTAGATGAATGACTGAATAAAGTTTCGATTTTTACTTTGGATTTATGATTTGTGAGGATTGTTTATGAATTGTAAAAGGCCTTTTCTATCAATTGGATGTGTTTGTGTATTTGATCTTGTTTAGTTATTGTTTATTGCTTTACATGAATCTTGGTGACGGTCTATATCACAGAATAGAGTCATGTTAGGTTTTAGCTTTTGGTGACGGTCTATATCACATAAGAAAGCTAGAGTCTTTAAGGTGAAACTGCGGAATTAAACCTTAAAAGTAATAGTTGATAACTTAATAAAATCAGATATTCTACTAATCGTCAATAGCTGCAAGGTGCGAGGTTATTGCCAGGTCTAAGTCATTAAACCGAAAGGTAGGAGCTTTTTAGGAAGTAAACCCATTGGCTATTGTCTAGCAAGTCCAATTGAGAAATTAGGTCTATCCTTAGTTTAGATCTCGATAGGGAGTGAGCCTCATAGGATACTTTTATAAACCCATTATATATCTGGCAAAAGAGTCTAATAACTGGTGGTTCAGCAACTTTAAGGGAGCTATAGTGTGCTTTTGAGAAGGGTCAGAGGTCCTATTAGATATCCCGAGGGGTGAGAATATAAAGATCCCGGTTCCTCATTAATTAACTTCCAAGTAAAATCGTGATTAAAATCAGTCAGGATTCTAGTCTAGGTAGTCTTTTCACCATCTGAGTAAAACCCAAGCCTAGTTCGTATTCCTAGGTAATTTAGTTTAATTAGTTTATTTTAGTTATTTTCATAGGAACGTTAGAAACCCCTCATCAAACACTAAATCAATTCAGTCCGTGTCAATCAGCGTCTTAATAAAGTAGTTAACTTAATCAGTAGAGTCTCGTGGGTTCGATATCCGGACTTACTTTAGCTATATTAGAGTCGATTGGTACACTTGCCGGTTAGTAGTTTAGTGTGTCTTAGTGAGTCTAGAGTATTACTTTGAGTCTAGATTTAGGTTAATTTTAGTTGTTTTTATTGAACTACTTTTAGCACATCAAGTTTTTGGCGCCGTTGCCGGGGATTCTCTTGGCGATTGCGTTAATTACTTTGTTTTGACTTTCGTGATATCATACGTGCTATTTGTCGTGTTTGAGTTGTAGGAGTCTATTCTAGTATCCTTTTTTTGTCGAATAGTTTTTAGAGTCTTCTTACTTGTTTGTTTTGGTTTTTCAGTGGATGCCCCATACACGTTCGCAAGGTCCTCCGCCGAAGCCACCTACGGACAAGTCATCCTTCTCATCTTCTTTGTTCAAGGGTTTAGTACTCTGTTACCATCATCTTCCACCCGTTCTAACTCTAAACTCCACTCTAAACCACCAAACTTTGACTTCACACCGAAGTCTTCACCCCACAACTCCCCACCACCCTCCCGTCCCCAAAGCCCACCACCCATTGTCCAAATGGCCAACCGAACCGTTTACCAACAAGCCAATACCGGCTTCACCGGTGCAAACTCACCCATCACCCTACCCGAAATCACCAACGAAAAATCTTGGCAAATCCCATCCTATATCATGACCGCTGTCACTAACTCTTGCCAATTCCACGGTCGTGAGGATGAGGACGCGCCAGCCCACATCAATCGTATCACCCGTCTCTACCTTCTCAATTGAATGTGTCAACCTTGATGCTCGTTACTTACAGGTCTTCCCATTCTCACTTGCTCATTGCGCGGCCGTCTGGTTCGATTCGCAGCCAGCAACCTCTTTTACTACTTGGGCAGGTTTACAGGATGCTTTCTTAGCCAAATGTTACCCACCAGCCAAAGCATCTCACATACGCGATCAGATTCATTCCTTCCGAATGGAGCCTGATGAGCCGTATCACCTAGCCTGGGAGAGGTTCCAAACTCTGCTTGCTCGTTGTTCACAACATGGCCTGTCAGATTGGGCGCTTGTAGAGAAGTTCTACAACGGTCTCACCCCTGAGATCCGGGCTCGGTTTGACACGTCAGCTAGAGGGCAACTCATGGGCAAGAAAACCACAGCTGAGTGTAACGACCTGTTTGAAAGTTTTGCCCATTCCGATATGGACTATAGCGCCGCCGGCAGGAATTCCATTCCTGTTACTAGCACCTCTTCGACTACTCGAGGGGTGAACCAAGTTGGCTTGGACTCAACGGTGGCTGCTGCGTTAGATCGGATGGAGAGAACTTTTACTAGGGAGCTTTATGAACTTAATAAAAAGGTTGACAGGTGCGAGGTTTGCAGAGGGGGTCACGATACCATAGATTGTCCTACCATTACCTTAGAGCAGGTAGAGTACATAGCCGGTCAGAATAGGGGTCAATTTAACAACAATTCCAATTATAACTCTAACCGGCAAAACAATAATAACACCAACTTCCGCTCTTCCGGTAATCCCCCCGGTTTTCCATCTGGTCAATATCAAAACAAGGGGCAGGGTTTGTTCACTAGCTCAGGTTCGGAGCAACAGGCTCAGTTTAGTCATTCGGGGTCGAATCAAGAGGGTCAGGGTAGTGAAACGAGTTCAGATATTAGTAGGATCGAGGAGATGTTTGCTCAAATCATGGTTAAGGACCAAGCCACTTGGAAAGCCTTAACTGATCTTAACGGTTTCGTGAAAAAACCAGAACACTTAAATAAAAATAAAGAACTTCACAATAAAAACCAACAGCCTGCACTCTTAGATCTTCAAAGACAATTAGGTGGTCTCTCCAAGCAGTTGCAAGAACACCCTCCCGGTCAGTTCTCGGGTAACACCTACCAGAACCCAGCTAATCATTCAGCCAAGGCCACCACTACTAGGAGTGGTAGGAATTTAGGAGAGGTATTTAGGGAGAGTATCGAGATAGAGAGTGAGGAAGAGGTAGACGAAGAGATAGAGATGGAAGCTCCCGGTAAGGTGCAAAATAGGCTAGCCCCAACAAGTACCGCACAAACCGAGAAGCCTCAAGTAGAAAAGAGAGTAGAGAAACAACCAGTAGGAGTTAAGCCATCCCCTTTGGTTGATCATTCGCGCGTTCCGTATCCTGCCCGCCTTAAGCATCAGAAATATGCTAGGGAATACGAGCACTTTTTAGAGATGTTCAAGCAGTTAAAGATAGATCTTCCGTTCATCGAGGCCTTGTAATCCATGCCTAAGTATGCAAAATTTCTCAAAGATCTTCTTAAGCGAAAAGATAGGCTAGGTGAGTTGTCCAACATTCCGTTGACCGGCGGTTGTTCGGCGGTGGTTTTGAACAAGCTACCGGAGAAACTAACCGATCCGGGTACCTTCACCATTCCGTGCTTTTTCAGGGGCGCCGTTGCTCCCGCTCATGCTCTAGCCGATTTAGGAGCTAGCATCAACTTGATGCCATTCTCACTTTATGAGCGTTTAGGTCTAGGAGAGCTTACACCCACACGTATGTCGTTGTCATTGGCCGATCGTTCAGTCAACTTTCCTAGGGGTATCATCAAAAATCTCTTAGTCAAGGTAGATAAGTTTGTTTCTTCGGTGGATTTTGTTGTGCTCGACATGGAGGCCGATGAAAAGGTCCCCATCATTCTAGGCCATCCATTCCTTCAAACCGCCAAGGCAATCATTGATGTTGATGACGGTAAGATCTCACTTCGTGCGGGTGACGAGATTGTCACATTCGAGATAGATAGAGCCATGCAACACCCTAATGATAGTGACGATTATAGCGGGCCGTGTCATTCCGTTTATTTTTTAGATATGTGTTGATCAGTGGTTAGTTATATTAGCGGGGGTGATCTAGTGGGTAGAGATGAAATTGAGTTTGAGAGTGAGGATGAGGAAGTTGTGTCACACCCTCAATTTCCACATGCGGAGTTTTACTGCGAGGCGTGTGAACAAACCAGAATCTGAAACACTAGTACGTCGAACGACTCTATATGATTTGATAATACGTTTTCCAAAATCACTTGTTGTAGATTTTATATTACCAATATTTAGCAGAAGCATCAGTTTTTAAAGTTTGAGCGGAAGCATAGATAGGTAGTGAAGCGGGCGCCAACACAAACGCCAAAACAAATGAAAAATCCCAAAACAATATTAATAGATAAGACTCGATAAAAGATGTCTTGTTCAATGCATGTGCGTGCACCTAGAGCTCCTAGCGTCCTGAGAAACATGTAAAGAAACAAGTGTCAACATTAAAGATGAGTGAGTTCACAGGTTTTCATAAATTCGTTTGTTCGGTTATGGTTTGTTTTCTCCGTTATCCCTAACCCGGGATAACGTATTGGTTCCATTATTCTAACCCGGAATAATATGTTGTTGCTTCCAATATTCCAACCCGGAATATTAAGTTGTTGTTTCCAATATTCCAAACCCGGAATATTAAGTTGATGTTTCCAATATTCCAAACCCGGAATATTAAGTTGTTGTTTCCATTATCCCCAACCCGGGATAATACAGTTGATTCGTAATTAAGTTCAATGTTAATATATATAGGTAGTTAGCCTAAAGTCATGTCACGTAAGTGTTCGCGATCGAAGCTGACTGTTGTGCCTCCGTTTTGCCAGGCCTATCACATGACCATGGCGAAGTTAGGCCGAATTATTCACCCGTTGACCATACCCGGTCGGCTAGCGCGACTAGCTCGGATGGGGCTTGTCGGGCCCAGTAGTACTACTTATAACTCCCCCGCTATTAAACCCAATACTAACAATCCGAGAGATTGACGAGGACTTAAGTGATAAAGCTGCTTAGTGACCATAACATTACATTAACATTAACTTAGTTACCGAGTAGTTATGTGACGTTAAATTCGTATAACGTAAAGAGATTGAGTTTGAGAATGTATACATGTTTCTCCCCCTGTTGTTTAAAACCGGATAAAGTTAGGGGCCGTGAACTCACCTTTATTTGCTCGGTTAGTGTAGCAAAGATGTTATAAGAGATGGGACCGCTAGTTGCGTCCTAACAAACCAATTAATTCCATGTCAGTGTGTGAACACACCAATACAAATTCCACACGTAATTTACTCACAAAGTGATACACACAAACAACATATCTAACACTCAAACATGCATGCGAGTATTCTCATGTGAACCTAGTGATCAAGACAACTTATCATAAACATAAACCAATTCATGCCACAATTTGGTGCACACAATCACAAGTTATCAAATTTCAGCTTAACACTCATTATTCAGCTGTTTTCTAGGATTTTTATAAAATAGTTCTAACATTCCAAAAATTCCAATATTTTTACAGTAGGTGACATTTATACCATAGAAATTTATATAATTTTTCCAAGTCCTAAATCTTTACCAATTAACCATAAATATTAATATACTAGGCTGCAGTCAGATTTACCGCTTTCTGACTGCAGTCCACGGAAGAATTTATTTAAAAATCACTGATCACCCAATTAACAAAATTCCAGTTGGAGTTGCCCGGAAATTTCCATACCTAGTTGCTGTACAAAAATCATGACTCAACTCTCTACCGATCTTAAAATCCAACTCGATAAACAACTAACAAAATTTCAGGATTTTCACAGTTTTAGTTACTGAACTTATTTGGCCTTTTAAAAATATCAAACGACTTCAGAAAATTATGAATCCAGCGCCATTAGATTCGTTATTCAAATCTCTACGTTCTAGACATCAGAAAATCCGTTTTTCGACTACTAATGACCGAGTTACAGCCAGATGAAGTCGGCTGTAACTATTATTCAGCAGACTGTTTTCAGCATATCTTTATCATAAACTCGTATAACCCGTTCATGCGATTAATCTAGGCGATCAAGAACTGATTTCTAATCATAGAGTAATACTAATAACCTATCCATGCAAACCCTAGTTCTTACTTCTAGTTTTTACAAACAAAACACAGCCTATATATTCAGCTTTCAAACTCATTCCAACTTTCAATCTAGTATTAACAATCCGAAACTATACAATCATCCATCTCATCCAATCATGCAAATCTGAGAACAGCAACAATCAAGACACATATACTCGAATATGATCTAGCAACATATGATAAATTATAGATTTTTAATGATAAGGTACACGAACCGTGAGTACCATAAGAGACCGGTGTTCAAGGGTGCTTGCGGCCGAGAGATTGATGATGAAGTAGACTGTTTGTGATCGATGAACTGATCAACTGCTGATCTCGCGACCGAATGGAATAACAAGGGCTGACCAGATCAAGGTGATGAAGAACGAGGTTGCTAGCGATCGAGGAGATGTTGATGGCGATGATTGCTGCTGCTGCGACCGAGAGGAAGAAGTGAACAATGAAGCTGTCTGCGATCGGAAAGCTGCCGACGGCTGTTGAACCTTTAGGGTTTTGTGTTGTGAATGAGGGCATGCATGGGTTTGTATTTATAGGCGCAACAAGATAAGTGGTTACGGTTTGGATAAACATTCATGGCCGAGTGACTTGGATTGATTCGGTTTGGGTTTGGGCTTGATCTCGCGGCCAAGGACTAGGGTGGGTTGGTTTGGTTTGGGTTTGATTGGCCGAATAGTTTTAGGTTTGCTACGGGTTTGGGTTTGATCTTGGCCGAATTAGTTTTAGGTTTTGATCTCGCGGCCGAGACATGTTTGAGTCCTAACTTGATTAATTCCTAGAGTTACAATGAATCAAAGTTGGTTCGTGCGGTGGTTCGGTTCAGTTCGTGTACATATCTACCCTACTTACTCTATAACTAAAACAATCACACAACACACATCACGTATTCATTTAATTCGTACACGTTTAATACTTAGCATATACATTATTTGACAAGTGTCGCGTTTAAGTTATCCGAAAAACCCGGGATATCACAAGTTGGAGATGATCCGGAGTGGATTCTTGTTACATGGGTCGTGAGTGGGAGCTTAGTAAACTTTAGAGTTGTGTGAGGTTAGGGAAGAGGTAGAGAGTAAACCCTTGGAGTTGGCACCGTTAGAGCTTAAGGTTCTCCCATCCTATCTTGAGTATGCCTTCTTAGGAAAGGAGTCTAGTTTTCCCGTTATCATATCTTCTAAGTTGACGGAGGGAGAGAAAGGTAGGTTAGTTGTGGTGCTTAGGGAGCACAAAGATTCCATAGTTTGGAGATTGTCCGATATCAAGGGGATTAGCCCCACATTTTGCACACACCGGATTCTCATGGAAGACGAATTTAAACCGATAGTGCAACCTTAAAGGCGTCTAAATCCTAATATGAAAGAGGTGGTTAGAAAGGAGGTGATTAAGTTGATGGAGACCAGGCTAATTTATCTTATATCCGATTCCTCGTGGGTTAGCCCCACCCAAGTCGTCCCAAAGAAGGGAGGGATGACCGTGATCATGAATGAGAAAAATGAGCTTATTCCTTCCCGTACGGTCGCCGGTTGGCGAGTGTGTATTGACTACCGTAAGCTCAATAACGCCACCCCGAAGGACCAGTTTCCTCTACCGTTCATCGATCAAATGCTCGAGCGTCTCGCGGGTCGTCAATTCTATTGTTTTCTAGATGGTTTTTCCGGCTACTTCCAAATCACAATCGCTCCGGAGGACCAAGAGAAAACTACTTTTACATGTCCTTATGGCACATATGCGTACCGACGCATGCCCTTCGGATTATGTAATGCACCGGCTACTTTTCAGCGGTGCATGGTCGTGATCTTTCAAGACATGGTTGAAAGTTCTATGGAGGTCTTCATGGATGACTTCTCGGTCTACGGTGATTCTTTTGACCATTCTCTAGGTAATTTAGAGCGGATAATGAAAAGGTGCATAGAAACGAAGTTAATGTTGAATTGGGAGAAGTGTCACTTTATGGTGACGGAAGGGATTGTGTTGGGACACAAGATCTCGAGAGTAGGGATAGAGGTCGATAGAGCTAAGATAGATACCATCAATCGTCTACCCCCACCCACTAATGTCAAATCGATTAGAAGTTTTCTTGGTCATGCGGCTTTTTATAGGCGTTTCATTAAGGATTTCTCCAAGATCACACGCCCCATGACCCGTCTTTTGGAGAAAGACGTTCCTTTCATCTTCGACGAGGAGTGTCTTAAAGCTTTTACCTTTTTGAAGGAGAAGCTTGTTTGTGCCCCCATTCTTATCTCGCCCCACTGGAGTTTACCGTTCGAGCTTATGTGAGATGCGAGTGACTATGCCGTAGGTGCGGTTTTAGGACAAAGAAGGGATAAGCACTTTCATCCAATTTACTACGCGAGCAAAACGTTAAATGATGCTCAAGAGAACTACACCACCACGGAGAAAGAGCTGTTAGCCGTAGTATTCGCTTTCGATAAATTCCGATTTTACCTCGTGCTTTCCAAGACCGTCGTTTTCACCGACCATTCTGCCTTGCGTTTTCTTTTTCAAAAGAAAGACACTAAGCCTCGACTTATCCGGTGGATACTATTGCTTTCTGAGTTTGACATCGAGATTAGAGACAAAAAGGGGGCCGAGAATTTAGCCGCCGATCACTTGTCGCGTTTAGAGGATCCGAATAGAGAGGAGATTCGTGAGGAGGCAATAGGAGATAGATTCCCTCACGAGACCATAGATTTTGTAGAGGCGGAGAGAGAGGGTTTGCCTTGGTTTAGTGACTTAGCGAATTATGTAGCGAATGGGTATGTCATGGGGGATATGAATGCTCAACAAAAGAAGAAGTTGTTTAGGGACGCGAGAAAGTACATATGGGATGATCCGTTCCTTTTTAGGATAGATAGTGATCGAGTTCTTAGGAGATGTGTCCCGAGAGAGGAAGGTAGAGAGATCCTTAGGCACGTTCATGAGGGGTTGACCGGTGGTCACCATGGTGCGCATACTACCGCGCAAAAGGTTTTTGATTGCGGTTTTTATTAGCCTTCGATAGTAGATGATGCGGTAGAGTTTGTTAGGAATTGCGATGCTTGCCAACGTACCAAAAATATTTCATCCAGGAATGAAATGCCCCAACATCCAATCCAAGTTTTAGAAATATTCGACGTTTGGGGCATTGACTTTATGGGACCTTTCCCCCCCTCTAGTGGGAATCGGTACATCCTCGTGGCAATCGACTACGCTTCGAAGTGGGTTGAGGCTCAAGCTTTGCCTACGAACGATGCCCAAGTGGTGGTGAAATTTCTGAAGAAGTTGTTCACTAGGTTCGGTACCCCTAAAGCTCTCATTAGCGATCGAGGGACTCATTTTTTATGCCTTGATGGAGAAGGCATTGGAGCGATATGGAGTCACCCACCATTTTTCCACCGCGTATCATCCGCAAACGAGTGGGCAAGTTGAGAATGCAAACAGGGGAGTGAAGAGAATATTAGAAAAGACAGTTGGGAAGTCTAGAAAGGATTGGTCCGACAAGCTTGATGACACTTTATGGGCGTTTCGTACCGCCTACAAGACACCTTTAGGGACCACTCCGTTCATGATCGTTTATGGCAAAGCATGCCATCTTCCCGTAGAATTGTAGCAAAGAGCACTTTGGGCCCTTAAGACCGTAAACCTAGATTTAACCGAAGCGGCTAGGCGTAGATACTTTCAAATCCATGAGTTGGAAGCGCTTCGAGATGCGGCTTATGAAAGATCATGGAGTATTAAGGAAAAGTCAAAAGTGTTGCATGATCGGAGGTTGAAGGGGCTGAAGGAATTCTCGGTTGGCGACAAGGTACTTCTTTATAATTCGAGATTGAAATTGTTTCCCGGAAAGTTGAAGTCGAAGTGGACGGGACCATATGTTGTGAAAGATGTTTTTCTGCATGGGGCGATAGAAATTCTTGACCAGGCCACACAACGTTCATGGAAGGTAAATGGTCATCGGTTTAAAGCATTATTTAGGTGGTCCAATAGATAACACCGAGAAGGAGGTAACTCCTCTAGAAAACTTGCCTGATGTTACCACTTAGCCTCTTGAGTGAAAACTCTAGTGTAGAGTTTGTACCGTTTGTAATTTTCGTATTTTTTGATTACTTCTCGTAGCTAACGAATGTCTTTGGTAGTTTGTCGGTCTTTGTTTGTGTTTCTGAGTCAATTTGCAGGAATTCCATATCAAGGATGTGTAGGGAAGAGGAGGAAAATGAGTTCCAGGTAAGTTCCAGAGTTAGAAAAATTTTGGGTTGTGTTTTGGGAGGTTTGGTTAAGTGTTGAAATTTTTTTAAGGCATGAACTGGTGAAATTTTCGAAACTTCTGTAAAAAACGACTACTGGCGGGGCGTCGAGTCCCTTGGATTTATCCATTCGCGGCCCGCGAGTCCCTGTTAAATGCTGACGTTAGAAAGGCGCTCGCGAGGCGCGACTCACCTTGCCCTATCCACTCGCGCCCGCGAGTCCCAATATCTGCAGCCGGGTGAGTTTTTAACCCTAGTTTTCACCTTTTTGCTGCACTTTTTCTTCCCCAACTCGCCGAAAAACCTCCACCCACCACCATACATCTCCGAATTTCAGCCATTTTTACTCAAATCAACCACCACCATTCACCCATAACCGCTATTCCACTTATTTCCACCACCAATCTGCAACCATTCACCACCATTTGGGATTTTCACGAGGGTTACAAGTTTCAACCACATTTTTTTAGTTCTTCTTCTCTAGTCCGATTCCGAGGTATGTTTTCTTGTAATTTTTGTACCATGAGTCCGTTATTTTAGTCTTTATTTAGAATCAAGTTAGATTTAGTGTTGGTTCTTAGTTAATCTTGTGTTTGGTCATGGGTAGAGTAAGGGTGAGGTTACCGATGGTTTGGGCTAGTTAGTTAGCATAGTGTAGGTTGAAGACGGCGTGGGTTGGGTTGATTGGTTTGTGTTTTGCGGCTGCCATACTATAGGAAGTAGTAACATTGAGTGTGGGGATTCGGGTTGGTAATTTTCGAGATGAACTTACGCTTATGGCTTACGTTTGACCCGTTTCACTACTTACGACATAAAGCTTTTAACTTTAACACTCAATGTTAGTTTGTTTTGGCATTTGGGATTTAATTGAGGACAATTAAAGTGCCGGTAGGGGGTAGTGTACATTGAGTCGTAGATATTGAGTCTAGTAGTTTCAGTTCTAGTTGGTCGTGGGTTTACTTATATGCACGTATAGGTTCAAAACGCTTCGCCCGTACTCAATCTCCATTCAGGGCGGGGTTATTGATAACTTATGCTTTTGTAAACGGTAACCCGATTTTTAGTTAAATTTTTTTCGCTTTTCGGTTTCAACCGCGAAAGAAATGCTATACGGTTGTTCCGATTTTTATTTAAAAAAAATAAATAAAAAAATTAAAAATACCAAAAATAGTTTGTGACTTTCTAATGATCTGCTTTTCTTTGTCCTGTCAAAGTTGATTTGTTTTGCAGATGTCAGGTGAAGGCTCGTCGAGTAAGAGGGGCAGGATACGGGGCCCGACGGCTCGCCCCCAAGGTGTTCCGAAGGAACCGGTTCAATCGGAAGAGTATGTTTACTACAGGGAGGTAGACTACAGGAGACCGGGAGTCCCACATGGTCAAAGTACAAGGCTTGTAGAAAGCCCGTTGTTGCAGTTCGAGTTGAACTCGGGGGAGTATGATAGGTTGGGTTCTCCGATTTCAGTTGACTTATTGAAGTTTAGGAGGATAGATTGGGGCTTGTTAGATCGTTTGGGGGCAAGGGCCGGGTTGAGCATTTGTTAGGACCGAAGTTCAGGAGAGTTTTAGATTGTGATGCTCGGCAGTATAAGGAGATTACCCTTGAGTTTCATTCCACATTTGATTACAAACAAGGGAATTTCTTTGAGAAAGATGCGGTATTCTTTGCTCTAGGTAGACAATCTTATGAGATGACCATTCCGCAATTTGCGGTGGCATTGCAGTTCTACACGAAAGAAGAGGTGCAGTCACTTGATTTTATTACAGTCTTCAGGGGGTTTTTAAGAAAGATCATGATTACAGTGTTAAGTCGATTGAAGTTGGCCAGGTTTTGGGGAACTATTTCGAGGGTTGCTTATTCGAACAACATGGTTCAAGTGATATCACCGACCTGGTTCTCCGTTTTGTCCACAAGATTCTGGCAGCTACACTGGTTGGGAGAGGTCAAGGTGACAACAAGGTTAATCAGGTTAGTTTGTTTTGCTTGATGTGTATGGTGGAGCAAAGGCCCGCAAACTTGGCTACTATCTTTGCATGGTCGCTGAGGAGACCGTGGAGGGGGGTTCTGGTGCAAGGATATATTGTGGTCCTTACATTACTAGGTTGGCGGAGAGTTTAGGTGTGTTTGGTAGGTACCCGGCTGATAAGATGAGAGATGGGCCGACACCGGGGTTTATGAGGATTAA
The DNA here is from genome assembly GCA_947069175.1 of Scalesia atractyloides. Taxonomy (NCBI): domain Eukaryota; kingdom Viridiplantae; phylum Streptophyta; class Magnoliopsida; order Asterales; family Asteraceae; genus Scalesia; species Scalesia atractyloides. The sequence goes on from CAMTDV010000025.1 coordinate 67,143,574, forward strand.
GGATCTACAGGCTGCGGTATTTTGACTTATTCAGACCCGCCAGAGTGGGACCATGTGAGTCAGGGACCACAGGTACCACCACCTCCAGGGTCCGCTGCAGCTGCAACACTTCAGGGAGCTATTCCGTCACGTTATCAGCAGAGGACCCGTCAGCAGATACCAGCGCCTCAGTATCCTCTTAGGCCACCACGTCCGGATCCACTCACTTTGGATTCTTTTTATGACCGGATGGAGACGGTTTTGGTGATTTGCGGGGTTATGTGGATAACCAATTTGGGAGTGTTAGGCAGGTGATGATGGAGAGTCGTCAGGTGCACGAGCAGGGTCAGCAGAGTCTGGAGGATGGTATGCGGTACATGATGTAGGGTATGCATCTTGCGGTTCCCCGTTCTTTAGGCAGCCACAGGCAGGAGCCGTATCATTGTTTACCAGCAGGGATCGGAGGAGTCAGACGATGACGAGTGATTGGAGGCAGCAACAGTGGTGTTTTATCTAGTATCTTTTATTTTTTCTTTTATGCTGTTTTTAATCTAACTTGGTCTGTACCCCTAATTTTGAATACTTTAGTACTTGGTTGGGATGGTTTGGGGTAGGTTGTTTGGTTTGTTGATGGTTTGGATGTTGAAACAATATTTCTCTTATTATGCTATGCTAGTAGGTGTGTTTGTTGATAGGTATGGTGTTTATTTTTGCCACTTCCGTTCGCGTGTCCGAGAGTTAGGAATTTTTTGCTGAGCGTGTTCGGATTGGAGGGCGTATGTGGAATTGACTGGCACATTGACAGTCTCGCATATATATTCAGCTAAGTCGTTTCACTTGTATATTTTGTATATAGCATTGCTTTATTTTAATTTCTAGGTAGTTGGTAAAGTTGTGTCTCGTCTTTACATTAGGGACAATGCAATTTTTAAGTGTGGGGATGGGATACATGGTGTAAATAGGAGTCGTAGTCGCTAGAGTTATCTGAGTTTATTGCGTAAAAAAATTGAAAAATTAAGAAAAATGTCTTTTGAAATAAGAAGTTTGCAAAAACAAAACGGAAAATGATAGAAAAGATGGGTTTCTACTCGGGTTCAAATAATGATAATGTGAGTTAAAAATAGTCGAGCTTGTGTCTAGTTTGGGATATGTGAATAGGCACGAGTTTGGTTCTGGGTTCCTTTGATCTTAAGGTACCTAATTGTCGGTTCGCTAGTGGGTACTCATCTAGGAAAAATGGGAAGTTGAAACCGCCAATAATAGTATAAGGAATGCCGTTATAAGTTCAAATCATCAGAATTTTTAATCATGAAGAAAAATAGAGGTGAAAAAAAATTTGAGCTAGAAACTAAGAAAAGTAGCGCAGGGCTACGTTATCTTCGTTGGGGATGGTGACTCTGACTTAGAATGCCTCTGGGATGTGTGAAATCAAGTTGCATAGAAAAGAAAAAAATTACTGAAGCCTATTGTAATCCGAGTTGGGGATAGCGACTCTACAGCCGGAATGCCTCTGGGTTAGGTAAAGCATCGTCTAAACTCAATGAAAAAAAAGTAATTAAAATAAAGAAAAATTTTTTGGTTTTAAATTCTTTTGCTTTTGATATAAAACGGTTAGAAATTGATCCAGTGATTGTTCCTTTTGTTCTATAAGCTTGAGGCGGGATTAGATGGACTGTGGCTTTTAGTGTGAGACCCTAGGTAAATTGGCTGCATTTGAACTAAATTTGCATGATAAGGGCTTGGAACCGGGTTTTGGGTTTAAGGAACAAACATATTTGCAATTGCGGCTAACACAAGTTTTGATATTAATAAATATGAGTATCTTTTGTCCCGAGTAATTGCCTGTCTCTGATTCCGTTTGCATAGATTCTTTTTCGAGGACGAAAGAGTAGTTGGGTATTGATTATTGTAAATATATCAGTTATTCGTGTATAGTTTGTAAAGTTTTTGTTAGTTTTAGTTTCATTTTCCGTAGAATAGTTAGTCTTTTGATCCAATTACGTTTTGCAGGTCGTATGGGTTTAAAGTAGCTGAAAAGCGTGAAAATTGAGTAGAAATGCGAGTTGGTCAAGTCCTGGAACGAATTGGAGGGCTCGGGAGCTGAAACAAATTAAAAATCTGGAAAAGAGAGCTTTTGACGGGCCACGACTGGTTTATTTGATGTCTCTCGCCACCCGCGAGAGGCAAGTCCCACTATGGGTGAACTATTTTTAATGTAGATCAAACCTCACCACTTTCAACATCTCTTTCTCACACACACTCACATATTTATCGCAAACCATTTTCACTAATCATTATTCACATGGATTCATCGGCTGACTAGGTTCCCCACGATCAAGGGTTGTAGCCTAGTATCGCCACCACATTTAGATTGCTCGTCGGTGGGCTTGTGTCTCGCATTTACCGCTTTATTAGGTTTATCACATTTATCATAGTTATCGCAGTTTCACATCATCATGTTGGTTGTTGGTTGTGTTGATTTAATTATTGGTATTTTCTATCTTATCATATACTTACCGTTGAATCGCATGTTAACATTTTTAAACAAATAAACAAAAACAGTTTTATTTAAACAATAGATTTACTCACCAACTTACGTTGATCCAATAATATTTTTACACTTGATACAGGTGAAAATGTTTGAAGAGTTGAGGATGACACGTAGAGATGATGCCTTAGAGAATAAACTTGATTATTTTATGTCATGTTTTGGTTTGATGGATTATTAAATTGTTATTTGTTTTGTGGCATTTGTTTAATTTGATCATTAATAATATTTAACTTTTAATTGGTTGTCATGAACTGTGAACAATAATAATGCCCTGGTCACCTAATCCACTGCGGTCGGAGTGTGACAATAATTACCTTAACATAATTAAATTGATACAGGTGAACATGTTTGAAGAGTTGAGGATGACACGTAGGAATGATGCCTTAGAGAATAATCTGGATTATTTTATGTCATGTTTTGGTTTGATGGATGATGTATTGTAAAATATATCAGTTATTCGTGTATAGTTTGTATTTCCGTAGAATAGTTAGTCTTTTGATCCAATTGCGTTTTGCAGGTCGTATGAGTTTAAAGCAGCTGAAAAGCGTGAAAATTGAGTAGAAATGCGAGTTGGTCAAGTCCTGGAACGAATTGGAGGGCTCGGGAGCTGAAACGAATTAAAATTCTGGAAAAGAGAGCTTCTGGCGGGCCGCGACTGGTTTATTTGACGTCTCTCGTCACCCAAGAGAGGCTACGTAGTGATGATGTCATTTTTGCAGTCGCGGGCCGCGACTAGATGGCCAGGACCCTCTCGCGGCCGGCAAGAGGGTGTTATCTACAGAAGGGTTTGAAATCTAGCTGAGATTTGGGGTATAAAAGCAAATTTTATCATTATGAAACCCTAACTACGAATTAGGAGAGACTTAGGCTATTTTGGAGCATTATTGGAGTAATTCGGGGTAGCTGAAGCATTCGGTTGAGATCAATCAAGTGTAACAACTTCGGGTCGTCATTCTGTCATCCAGGTGTTCTTGTTTGTGCTATTTGATCTTTATCATGTCTTGCATACTTGTAATTACGTTGTTTTGTTTTGTTTCCATGACTTTAGTTGGCTAAATCTTTTGAACTACCTAGATTAGATGAATGACTGAATAAAGTTTTGATTTTTACTTGGGATTTATGATTTGTGAGGATTGTTTATGAATTGTAAAAGGCCTTTTCTATCAATTGGATGTGTTTGTGTATTTGATCTTGTTTAGTTATTGTTTATTGCTTTACATGAATCTTGGTGACGGTCTATATCACAGAATAGAGTCATGTTAGGTTTAGTTTTCGGTGACAGTCTATATCACATAAGAAAACTAGAGTCTTTAAGGTGAAACCGCGGAATTAACCTTAAAAGTAATAGTTGATAACTTAATAAAATCAGATATTCTACTAATCGTCAATAGCTGCAAGGTGCGAGGTTATTGCTGTCACACCCGGACCCGCAGCGGAATAAGAGTCGGGGCATAATTGGGTTATCACCAAAGCTCATGATATTTACTAATATGTTTCATATTTATTAAAGTCAAAATTACATTCCAAATAATCCAAACATGTCCATACAATACAAAGAAAATAACCAAACAAAATAATTCCAAGCTCTAAATCATTTTATTCTTCTAGTCCAATCCTATGTGTTTCTGGCTGCAGCTGGTTCACCTGTATCATGTGTAAAAATGGGGGTTTTTGGGTCAACATAAGTTGGCGAGTGAACCTTGTTAGATAAACATTTATTATTGATTTTCTTGTTAGTTTATCAATGAAAAATTGTGCATAATCATAAATGAGCAAATGTAAATAATCAAGCAGTAGCAATTGCAATCACAACTATAACATACAATAACATATGATAGCATACATTAACATACCAACATCATACGATAAATAACATGAATGACACTGTGCGATCAAGGCTCAATCAAACGGAGCCGATGGTATTGCATGTACTGAAAATGATAAATGTCTGTGCGATCAAGGCTCAATCAAACGGAGCCGATCGTATGTTGGCACGCCAGGTTCACGCTCATAATGTAATGGGGAACTTGCTCAACGCTCATAATGTAATGGGGAGCGGCGGCCTATGAAATTGCATGTACTGAAAATAATAAATTGAATCTAACAATAACCACACAAACAGTTGAAACAAACTGAATACACATGTTCATGATATGATGTATGCACAATGATTTAAATATAATATATAGCAAGACACATGATACACCCCAAAACGTGATTAAAACGGGGAATTTGTAAAGATTCACTCACATTGGGTGCGTTTGATTGGAGATGGTGAGATGCGCACGAGTTGTAAGAGCGGAACAACGAGAATTAACTAACCTAAATAATAACGGAAAGTATAGTAAATGAATGGATTTTATTAAGGATTTTAATAGAATTTTTAGATATATTTTTACGAGTTTAAGGCTATTTTCTATCTTTAAAACATTATTTTTAAGTATTTTTAATTGATTTTTAAATTAAATTAAATAAATAAAAAAATATAAAAATATGTTGACTTTTTGGGTTGACCGTTGACTTTTTGACTTTGACTTGTTTGACCGGTTTATTGTGTGACTGAAATGCGCTGGGTGAGGCTCGAACTCGTGACCTCCCGTACGCGTGCACGCAGCTCTACCAACTGAGCTACGTGTCTAACCCGAAATAATTCTGTTTTTAATTATACTTATATATTAACTCGATTTATCCAAAATCCTTTTATTTTCAAAAATATTTTAATTCGTCGAACCGGTGCCACTAACAGGTCTCGAACCCGGGACCTGTGCTTTAACGTTACACACAGTCCACCGCTGGACTGTGTGTCTAACTTGGTTAATATACAAATTTTATTATACTTAACAACTAACGGAGTTAACCCGGTTCAGTTTTAAACAAAAAGGCATTTTATTACTACGAAGGTGCGTGTGTCAAGAATCGAACTCGGGACGTATGCGTGTTTTTGTTCGCACACAGTCCACCGCTGGACTGTGTGTCTAACCCGTTCAAAATACCAGTTTTAATTATTCTATAATGTTATCGCAGTTCATCTTCTTCGTTAGATTTTACAGGCAGAAGATTACACCGTTAGATCGTGTTTAGTTCGATAGATAAACATTGTACAAACTAATATGAAATGGCAGAAACGATAATTAGAAGTAAACATACCGATGAACGGTTTATTTCAGAATTCCGGCAAGGTGTCGGTCTCTGTTTTTGTGCACTTCAACTGAACAAGACAATTAACCGTTTTGATTAGCTAATCGTGGAATTGAAGTGATAAACAAACGTTAAAGAGTGTTTGAATGTCCTTACCGATTCACAGATGAAAATAAAGATTTCCAGAACTTTTCCGGCGAACTGGTATTATCCGATAGTAGCGTCTGAATTCGATTTCAAGTGAAAGGTTTGAGTTAGAAATAGCTTAACAATTGTTAGACTACGACAGTATTGAAGGACTTACCGTTTTGAGGAAGAATATCCGGCGAACTTGCAGAATTTTCTGGCGAGTAAAATAAACTTCTCCGGTGGACTGTAAAGTGTGCGGAAATGAAATTGGAGGTTTGTGGAATGTTTCTGAGTCGCGAGAAGGATGTTTGATTGCAGTAATTCGGATTATTGGATAACTTCGGTTATAAAACCCATCATCATCAGAATTCAAGTCAATTCAAGTCTGAATTGATTAGAATTGTCGGTGCATCGGTTATAAATCTGAATTCGCGATTATTCAAACGTTTTAGACGGTTGAATAGCCAATTTCGGTTTTCAGTTGGCGCAACCGGTTCATCTAGATTTGTATATAAGACTTATTTGTTTCCTAGAGTTAACAGAAAACAAACAAGTGGCGGAGTGGTTATGCGTGTGAGTGTTAAATCTTTGATGTTACAACCCGGCTGACCCGGGTTCGAGTCCCGGCAGCCCCAATTTATTTTTAATCACTTTATTTATACTTTTTATCAATTCTAACTTTTATGGTTTAGTTTGTTTATTAATTATGTATCATTAAAAATTATAAGCATAAATAGGCAACGAACATTTATAACTTGATATTCGATTACAAATGGAGCGGGTTTGGTAAAACCCGTTTTCGACAAATGTTACAGTATCCCCTACTTTTAGGAATTTCGTCCCGAAATTTAAGTAGTAGAAGTAGTAGGAAAAAGATGCGGGTATTTTTCACGCATTGAGTCTTCACGTTCCCAAGTAAACTCAGGTCCCCGTTTCGACTCCCAGCGTACCCTAACAATTGGAATGCGACTCCGTCGTAGATGTTTCTCCCCGAAGTCCATGATCTCTACTGGTCTTTCAATAAAATGCATAGATTCATCAATCTGAATATCTTCCAGAGGAATGTGGAGGTTTTCATCAGCGAGGCACTTCTTCAAGTTAGATACGTGGAATGTGGGATGAATCCTGTTGAGTTCTTCTGGTAGATCAAGCTTGTATGCTACAGGTCCTACTCTTTCGAGTATCTTGAAAGGTCCTACGTAGCGTGGTGCTAGCTTGCCTTTTTGACCAAAACGAACTACTCCCTTCCACGGTGATACTTTTAGAAGTACATGATCACCAATGTTAAACTCTAAAGGCTTCCGTCGTTTGTCTGCATAACTCTTTTGACGACTTTGGGCCGCTAGAAGATTGTTTCGAATTTGATGGATCTTGTCGGTGATTTCTTGAAACAATTCCGGACCAGTGATTTGAGCTTCCCCAATTTCGTGCCAACATACTGGAGATCGGCACTTACGACCATATAAGGCTTCAAAAGGTGCCATGCCGATGCTTGAATGATAGCTGTTGTTGTACGAAAATTCAACTAATGGGAGATGAGCGTCCCAATTTCCCTTGAAGTCTATGACACATGCTCGAAGCATATCTTCAAGAGTTTGAATGGTGCGTTCAGATTGATCATCAGTTTGAGGGTGATAGGCGGTACTGAGATCTAATCGCGCACCCATAGCGGCTTGTACTGCTTGCCATGTTCGTGAAGTGAAACGACCATCACGATCAGAAATAATGCTTAACGGTACCCCATGTCGGCTTACGATTTCGCTGATATAAATACGAGCTAGCTTTTCGTTCTTGAAATCTTCGCGGATAGGAATAAAGTGAGCTGATTTTGTAAGTCGGTCAATTATTACCCATATAGTGTCATACCCACTAGAAGTGCGAGGTAACCCGGTAATGAAGTCCATGGTTATATTTTCCCACTTCCATACAGGTATTTCAGGTTGAACCAGAAATCCTGAGGGTCTTTGGTGTTCAGCTTTCACCTTGGAACATGTAAGGCACTTAGAAACAAAAATAGCAATACCCTTTTTCATTCCAGGCCACCAATAGGTATATCGTAGGTCTTGATACATCTTATCGGCTCCTGGGTGTATAGAGTATCGCGTTTTGTGAGCTTCATTCATAAGAATTTCACGAAGATTGTTGTGGTCAGGAATCCAGATACGATCTAGGTAGTACAGAATACCGTCAGATTTAGTTTCAATTTTAAGTTCAGCTCCACAGGACATCTCCTTTCGTACATCATCTTCTGTTACTGAAACATGTTGGGCTTCTCGAATTTGATCTTTAATGTCAGTTATGATTTGCGAACATAGAAGACGAATGGAGTTTGCATAACCCTTTCGACTAAGTGCATCGGCCACCACATTTGCTTTGCCAGGGTGGTACCGAATTTCACAGTCGTAGTCATTTAGAAGTTCGACCCATCTTCGTTGCCTCATGTTTAACTCCTTTTGATTGAAGATATGTTGAAGACTCTTGTGGTCAGTGTATATTTCACACTTAGTACCATAGAGATAATGTCTCCATATCTTAAGAGCGAACACAACGGCTCCAAGTTCTAGGTCATGGGTGGTGTAGTTCTTCTCGTGCGTCTTGAGTTGTCTCGAAGCATAAGCTATAACTTTTCCTCTTTGCATTAGAACGCAGCCTAATCCTTGCCCTGACGCGTCGCAATAGACCACGAAATCATCACAACCTTCAGGAAGAGTGAGGATTGGTGCATCACAGAGTTTTTGTTTAAGGGTTTGGAAGGCTTCTTCTTGCTTGGGTCCCCATATGAAAAGTTTTCCCTTATGAGTTAAAGCCGTGAGTGGTACAGCAATGCGAGAGAAGTTTGAAATGAAACGACGATAATAACCAGCAAAACCAAGAAAAGATCTTACTTCAGTTGGTGTACGTGGAGCTTGCCATTCTTGTACCGCTTTGATCTTTGAGGGGTCGACATGTATTCCCTTGTCATTGACTACATGTCCGAGGAATTGCACCTCTTTTAACCAGAATTCGCATTTGGAGAATTTGGCGTAAAGCTTTTCATTCTCTAGAAGTGTAAGGATGAGTCGAAGATGACGCTTATGATCAGTTTTAGATTTTGAATAAATAAGAATGTCGTCGATGAAGACTATAACAAATCGATCAAGATAAGGTTTGCAGACTCTGTTCATTAGGTCCATGAAGACTGCTGGAGCGTTGGTTAAACCAAATGGCATGACCATGAATTCATAATGACCATAACGAGTTCGGAATGCGGTCTTTGGGAAGTCTTCTTCATGTACTCTAAGTTGATGATAACCAGATCGAAGGTCGATTTTTGAAAAGCAGCTGGCACCTTGAAGTTGGTCAAGAAGATCATCAATGCGAGGTAATGGATAGCGATTCTTGATTGTTAATTTGTTGAGCTCTCTGTAGTCGATGCACATATGAAACGATCCATCTTTCTTCTTTACAAAAAGGACAGGTGCACCCCAAGGCGATGAGCTAGGACGTATGAATCCCTTGTCAGTCAACTCTTGTAATTGACTAGCTAGCTCTAGCATTTCAGAGGGGGCTAACCTATAAGGATACTTTGCAACTGGTGTAGCACCAGGTATAAGATCAATACGGAATTCGACTTCTCTAACTGGAGGAAGTCCTGAAATGTCGTCAGGAAAAACTTGCGGGAAATCTTTTACTACTGGAATGTCTTCAAGTTTCTTCTCCATGGTTCCCTTTTTGATGATATGAGCTAAAAACGCGACATAATTCTTGCGAAGATATTTTTGAGCTTGAAGACAAGACATTAAGCTGAGCCCTTTCGACGAGGTTTCTCCAAAGATTCGAAGAGTCTGACCGTTTGAAAGAGGAATACGTATAAACTTTTCGCGACATACAACTTCTGCCTGATGTTGACTGAGCCAGTCCATACCAATTATGATATCAAAACTTCCCAGCTTCATAGGAATAAGGTCAACTGAGAAGTCGTGGTCGTTTAAGGTGAGTGTACAGTTGCGTATAATAGAGTTTAATGAGACCGGTTTCCGTCTGCCACTTCTACCGTTATGGATTCCATGAGCTTATCACGATTTTGGTTTAGGATAGGTTCAAATTCTAAGGACACAAAACTTTTATCCGCGCCAGTATCAAACAACATGGATGCATATCTACCATTTATAAGGAACGTACCGTTAACCACATTGCCGTCAGCTCTAGCCTGATTAGCGTTGATATTGAAAGCTCTTCCTCTTGCAAGTGGAGGAGCTTGGTTCGCTTGATTCACCGGGTTGGCTTGGGCCTGAGCATGAATAATGTTTACCAACCTTGGACACGTGTTTCTGAAATGGCTTGGGTCTCCGCAATTGTAGCAAGCCCGCATAGGTTGACCCATAGGATAATTGGGTTGGTAATATGTTTGGGCTAAATGTTGGGCGGGTGGATATAGTAGGGGTTGTTGGGCTCGACCCATTATTTGTTGGTGGGTTTGGGTTGAAGGCTGGTGGCGGTTCGTTCGCTGAGGCATGCGGCAGGTTTGAACAGTATGACCTGCGCGACCATAGCCGGTGCAATGTTGGCAAGGATAATCAGGAGAATGGTGATATTGGCAACGGTTGCATTTTGGTAATGGGCCAGAGTATGGTCTTTTGTATGGTGCAGGTGAAGGGGCAACTTGGGTAATGGGTGTAGCAGGAATAGGAGGTTGGTTTGTGTAACGGCGAAGTTTCTGGTGTTGCGCTTCCTCTTGTTAGCAAACTTAGAGGAGGAGATGGAATGGTTTGAAGTTTGACCCTCAACAGGGGCTTTCTTTTTCTCTTCTTTAAACTTTCCGTTGCGAATTCGATTCTCGGTCAGTTCAGTCGCTAGCTCCATAGCAGCTTCAAGTGTTACCGGTGAAATGCTGAGAACTGAATCTTGAATTTTCGAGGGAAGTCCTCGAATATAATGTTCGATTAAATGATAAGTTGGGGTAAACAAATTAGGAAGCATTTGGTTCAACTCTAAGAACCTCTTGTTATAGGTGGTGTGATCTCCCTCCTTCTGCTTTAAAGAATGAAATTCGTCCTCCAACTTTTTAATTTCACTCCTAGGACAGAAACGCCTAGTCATGATTTCCCTTAATTCCTCCCAAGTTAAGGCCATTGCATCATCAATTCCCCTCTTCCCTTTTTCAGTATTCCACCAGGTGAGAGCGACCCCAAATAGTCTCCCGGTGGCGTATCGAACCTTGCGATCCTCAGGACAATCGCAGTTGAGGAAGGTGTTTTCCATTTCCTCAAACCAATGTAGGAGAGCAGTGACACCTTCGGTCCCTTCAAATTTAAGAGGATCACAAGACTTGAAATGTTTGTATGAGCACTTGCTGGTAGGAGGGTTGTCGATGTTCTGGTCATGTTGTTGGGGAGGATTTGTGGGATTTGTGGCGAGAGCTTGTTGTACTTGGACCACAATGTCAGGCAGTATCGTGGCCATTTGTTTCGTGATTTGTGTGGCCAAGCGTTCGTGAGACCTTCCTGATCTTTTACCCCCTCGTTGTTGTCTGGACGACATCTACAGGAACATACATAAGAAGATTGTGAGTTTATGGAATCTTTTTAGGTGTCATGTGTCTTTAAGAAAAATGAAAATAACATAAATATCAATAATGCAACTACATCCATAGGATGTCTTGGGTTTGCTCATGTTGGGCCTCAAATGTCCCCCATACCTTCACCTGTATAGTCATGTGGGCCCCCATGACTATTGGCTTGGTAGGATTCACATTAGTATTGGCGATTTAACACTCGCATCACCCGAATGCAAACCACAAAATATGTTCACGAGATGTATGGTCGGAATGTGTCCAGGTGTAGACACAATGACAACTCAAAGTGGGGTTAGCTCACATGACGTTTGGTATAGCATGCTTTGGCCTAATAGGTACTTCATACTCTCATCGTTAGTCCCCAGGTAGGCAAACTGGTCCTTTATTTTGGATTTATACGAATGCCAGCCTAGACAGGACGTTCCGACTACTGGTACTGGTACCCTTCCAGTTACTACATGCCCGTCATGAGAACTCACTTTGATGAGATTTGAAAACACAAAAATCATTGTAAAAGCAATCATGATGTGGTGTGTGCTTTCATGGATATGATATGTTATGAGAATATAATTCATGATAGGCATTATATGATAATATATACTTATGAACATGCTTGCATAACATTGAATGTAACATTTAACATAAAACATATAAACATCAGGAAATTTGGCATGTAACACACAAAAATCTTAAAAATTTCTAATCAACTATAGTATAGGCTCTAAAGGGTCTAATAACCTATCATATATCCCTATAGTCATGGCTCTGATACCAATCTGTCACACCCCGACCCGCAGCGGAATAAGAGTCGGGGCATAATTGGGTTATCACCAAAGCTCATGATATTTACTAATATGTTTCATATTTATTAAAGTCAAAATTACATTCCAAATAATCCAAACATATCCATACAATACAAAGAAAATAACCAAACAAAATAATACCAAGCTCTAAATCATTTTATTCTTCTAGTCCAATCCTATGTGTTTCTGGCTGCAGCTGGTTCACCTGTATCATGTGTAAAAATGGGGGTTTTTGGGTCAACATAAGTTGGCGAGTGAACCTTGGTAGATAAACATTTATTATTGATTTTCTTGTTAGTTTATCAATGAAAAATTGTGCATAATCATAAATGAGCAAATGTAAATAATCAAGCAGTAGCAATTGCAATCACAACTATAACATACAATAACATATGATAGCATACATTAACATACCAACATCATACGATAAATAACATGAATGAAACTGTGCGATCAAGGCTCAATCAAACGGAGCCGATCGTATTGCATGTACTGAAAATGATAAATTTTTTTGTGCGATCAAGGCTCAATCAAACGGAGCCGATCGTATGTTGGCACCCCAGGTTCACGCTCATAATGTAATGGGGAACTTGCTCAACGCTCATAATGTAAAGTGTGCGGAAATAAACTTCTCCGGTGGACTGTAAAGTGTGCGGTGGACTGTAAAGTGTGCGGAAATGAAATTGGAGGTTTGTGGAATGTTTCTGAGTCGCAAGAAGGATGTTTGATTGCAGTAATTCGGATTATTGGATAACTTCGGTTATAAAACCCATCATCATCATCAGAATTCAAGTCAATTCAAGTCTGAATTGATTAGAATTGTCGGTGCATCGGTTATAAATCTGAATTCGTGATTATTCAAACGTTTTAGACGGTTGAATAGCCGATTTTGGTTTTCAGTTGGCGCAACCGGTTCATCTAGATTTGTATATAAGACTTATTTGTTTCCTAGAGTTAACAGAAAACAAACAAGTGGCCGAGTGGTTATGCGTGTGAGTGTTAAATCTTTGATGTTACAACCCGGCTGACCCCGGTTCGAGTCCCGGCAGCCCCAATTTATTTTTAATCACTTTATTTATACTTTTTATCAATTCTAACTTTTATGGTTTAGTTTGTTTATTAATTATGTATCATTAAAAATTAAAATAAGCATAAATAGGCAACGAACATTTGTAACTTGATATTCGATTACAAATGGAGCGGGTTTGGTAAAACCCGTTTTCGACAAATGTTACAATTGCTAGGTCTAAGTCATTAAACCGAAAGGTAGGAGCTTTTTAGGAAGTAAACCCATTGGCTATTGTCTAGCAAGTGCAATTGTGAAATTAGGTCTATCCTTGGTTTAGATCTCGACAGGGAGTGAGCCTCATAGGATACTTTTATAAACCCATTAGATGTCTGGCAAAAGAGTCTACTAACTGGTGGTTCAGCAACTTTAAGGGAGCTATAGTGTGCTTTTGAGAAGGGTCAGAGGTCCTATTAGATATCCCGAGAGGTGAGAATATAAAGATCCCGGTTCCTCATTAATTAACTTCCAAGTAAAATCGTTATTAAAATCAGTTAGGATTCTAGTCTAGGTAGTCTTTTCACCATCTGAGTAAAACCCAAGCCTAGTTCGTATTCCTAGGTAATTTAGTTTAATTAGTTTATTTTAGTTATTTTCATAGGATAGTTAGAAACCCCCCCCATCAAACATTAAATCAATTTAGTCCGTGTCAATCAGCATCTTATATTTTGTAAAGGACCAGTATTACTGTTAAGCATATTGTTAACTACATGATTATGATCTATGGGAACACTAACAGGTTTACATCCTAACATCCCATATTCAGTTAACAAATCTGTACAATACTTTCTTTGAGACAAGCATATACCATTTGTACAATTTAGCATTTCTATGCCAAGAAAATACTGTAATATAACAAGATCTTTAATTAAAAACTTAGTTTTCAAATTCCGTTTAACCTTTTCAATTTCAGAAATAGAATTACCAGTAACAACTATGTCATCAACATACACTAGAAGCACAATAAACACATCATTAACACTTTTAATAAACAAAGATGTGTTACACTTGCTTTGCACAAAGCCACAATCAATTAAGACACTTGCCACTTTTTCATTCCACGTTCTAGGAGCTTGTTTTAGCCCATACAATGATTTTTTCAATCTATACACTTTAGGAACATCAAATGACTGATAACCTTCAGGAAGTGACATGTAAACTTCCTCATTTAATTCACCATATAAAAATGCATTATTTACATCTAATTGACACAGTTTCCAGCCATTTTGAACAGCTAGAGACAATACACATCTAACAGTGACAAGTTTAACAACAAGAGAAAAGGTCTCCTCATAATCAATCCCTTCTTTCTGGCTAAACCCCTTTGCTACAAGTCTAGCCTTATACCTTTCTATTTCCCCATTAGCCTTGTACTTAATCTTATAAATCAATTTACATCCTACAATACTTCTATTACAAGGTTTATCTACAATTTCCCAGGTACCATTTCTGTAATGCGTGAATTTCCTCATTCATAGCATTGACCCAATTTGGGTCAAGCACAGCTTCTTTATAAGTACTAGGCTCAATACTTTTAGACAAACTAGATGCAAAAGACTTATTCTCAACAGACAGGTTTGAAAACTTTACAACTTTTTCAATTCCATATTTTACTTTGGTATTTACAACAAAATCATCAAGTTTCTTGGGAAAATTAGAGGTCCTTGTGGACCTTCTGAGAACAACTGGTTCATCAACAGGCTCATCAGACTCTTCTACGTCACCCTCAGAAGTATCATGAGCTTCATTTGTGGTACTCACATGTTCAGCCCTGTCTGGTGATACACTATCCTAGCTGGTTTGCTGAGTATCAGCCATAACCCTATGAGAAGTAGGTAACACAGACGCTGAGAACCACATGTTCCCACATCAGACTCACCTTTATCCCTTCTGTCATCATTGGGATCATCCACAACAGAAAAGTGTTTAGAGTCTGAGTTATCATACAAGTCAAAAAGTTTAATGAATTAACAGTTTTAGGGGCTGTTTGGCAACTTCTGAATGGTTAAGTGTTGAACCAATAAGAGGTCTGAACCATTAAGTGCTGAACCAGTAAGAGGTCTGAACCGTTAAGAGCCAATATAATGCTTAACCGTTCAGAGGCAAATGTCTGATCAATTCAGATTAGAGGTCTTAACCATTCAGACTCTATATAATGCTTAACCATTCAGAGGCAAATGTCTGAACCATTCAGACATCTGCTCACGAAACAAACAGTCTGAACCATTAAGTGCTAACCAGTAAGAGGTCTGAACCATTAAGAGCCTCATTAAGAGATAAACAAACAGCCCCTTAATTGGATTTGAATCATAAGTATCAAGCACAGTTTTTTCTTTAAAAGGAAATATGGATTCATAAAATTTGACATCCCTTGAAAACAGTATAGTCTTTGAATCAAGACTATACACCTTGTATCCTTTTTTCTCATGAGAATACCAAATAAAAACACATTTTTCTGCTCTACTATTTAGTTTATTGTTTTCATCTAAACAAGTACAAAAACACAGACAACCAAACACTTTCAAATGATTTAAGAAGGGTTTAAAATTGTAAATCATTTCATAAGGAGTCTTGCCAGAAAGAACAGATGATGGAGTCCTATTTATAAGATATGTTGCAGTTAGAACACATTCATGCCAAAACCTAACAGGCAAGTTGCTTTGAAATAGTAATGCTTTAGTAACATTTAATAAATGTCTATGCATCTCTCAACAATCCCATTTTGTTGAGAGGTATAAGCATAGGTAGTTTGATGAACTATTCCTTTCAGTTTGCAAAAAGTAGACATCTGATTATTAACAAATTCAGAACCATTGTCACTCATAAAACATTTAACTACTTGTTTAAACTGAGTTTGAATGATATGTGTAAAGCTTTGAATATTCTCGAACACTTCAGTTTTATTATTCAAAAGACACACCCAAACTGCTCTGGAATAGCCATCAACTATAGTTAAGAAAGACTTATGTCCTTCTCTACTAGCCACCCTATAAGGACCCCACACATCTAAATGAACTAACTTCCCTACATGAGTACTTGTGTGGTCACTTAAAGGGAAAGGATCTCTATGTTGCTTAGCCTTATGACACACATCACAAAGGCCATGATCCAGATCAAAAGATGTAACACCTCGTAAAAACCCGTCCCGTAAAATTTCGACACGTGTCTCACTAATCCTCGAATGCCATGTGCTAAATCGAGAGGGGCTAAAGTCGTCAAAGTGTTAAATTATAACCTTTGGATGGCAGCTAATAAAGTCGAGGGACCAAACATGGAAAAATGTCAAAATATGTTTTCTGGAAGGCGGTTACGAATCGCAAGGCTTTCTCCTTACGGTCCGTAACAACTTAAGTTTCTGTGGGCGCCAGAGGTCCTTACGGACCGCGAGGCTTACCCCTTACAGTTCGTAAGGTACTGCCAGCGACAGAAACATGGCAGCCTGCTGTGTTTGCCACCTTGCTTGCCATTTCCACCCTTCTCCTGCTTGTGCCATGATCCTACCCACTTGTACTCATCCTAGATCAGTTCCTAACACTTGGAGTGATCCCATGCTTCATCTTTGGCTATAAATAGCACCTCAAACTTCCTCACAATTTGCTCATTCTCATCTTTTCATCTCTATTGCTCACTTGGAGGTTCCTGAGCTCATTGGAGACTTCCTCTGAGTTTCTTAGTCATCCTTGGTTCACTTGTAAGTGTCCCAACCTCATTTCTTTAGTTTTATTAGGCTTTAAGCTAAAGTGAAAGCGTTGATGTAAAAACGCTTTGACTTTGAGCTAAGACCACTATGGTCCAGCTATTGTTCGCAACGAACATGGCTACGTGATCGTAATTAGGTAAGTACTAACCCTTAAAAGGGCACCTCCTAATTACCACGTTTGCTTGGTCAATTGACGGGTCAAAGTTATATTAATAAAAAGTCACACGGGTCAGTTTTGGAATAAATTCATATCTAGCAATGTAGGTGCTATAAAATCAGTTTCAACACTTTAATAAACTGGTAATAAGTATTAAAACATGTATAAAACATGTTCGGCCCGTCAAGTCCAAGTCTAAGGTCGGTTCGTAACCGAAAGTCGCAAAAGTTGACTTCTGCTTTGACTTTCGGTTCTGGCCCGATTTAGCAACCTTAGCTACTGAAATTAGGTTGCATTATGACCATGATATATTATAATATAACCCTCTGGAGTTATATTACATGGTCCCATAGTAATCCGAGTTCATATGCAAGTATCCGTTAATTATGCCAAACTTTGCTAAATGCCCTTCATGCTTAAAAATAAGGTTTTAAATGCAAATGAGCATACTTATGATTTGTAAACTAATATGTCAACATATCTAACTAATTTTAAGGTCAACATTCTGGTCATAAACCGAGTTTTGATTAAAAGGCGTATTTCACGCTTTAAAGTGACCAAATCGCCCTTTTGGCGTATAAAATGATTTAAACATAATTTTGACACAAAAAATCTTTACCTACTGATGTAATATCATAATTAGGATTATTTGGGATATCTATTCAGATTATAAACTGAGTTTATACGCAGGTTCATATATTAAGTCCTTAAATGACGATATTGCCCTTACGGCACCAAAAAATGAGTTTTAACCATCTTTAATGAACAAAACCTTTTTACCTTTTGATGTATTATATTATATAACATAATTTTTATCATAAAAACCTGATTATAACATCAGTTTTACCCAGCATCATTTAATTCGTCATTTTGCGACTTAAACGCCGTTTCGGCGCATAACATGGTTTAAAACCATATTAGAGCATCAAGACTTGGTACCTACTGATTTCAAAACTTATTTTATACATATTTACAGTAGCTACATGATCTAAACTCATATTCCCAAATAAATTGTCAAGTGATGTGTGAAATGACCAAAATACCCTTTTGGAGCATAGTTTGGTCTTAAACTACAAACCACACATATACTTGATATCCTACTGATATAACATCATAAATGAATCATTTTTACAGAATGTTTGTGACCACGACATCAGTTTACTTGCAGGCTCCTTTTATAAGTCATAAAATGATCAAAACGCCCTTTTGAGGCGTAACTTGATTTTAAAACTATAACGGGCATACATGTTGATATCCTACTGATATTACAACATATTTTAAATATAATGGAATATGGAACTTGTATACGACTCATCCGGTTACCCGGTTTCGCTTATATGCGTACGGTTAAGCCTAAGTAGCTAGTTTACGTAATTTAACCGAAACGTGTTTAACCTTATCATTTTGTTTTCAAAATCCAGAATGTAACATGTTTACCCATATTAAACAAGTCTCCATACTTGTCGGGTTTAAACTACATTCTATTCCGCTCATCGCTTAATCTAGCGTTTAGTACCGTTATTATCTTTAAGCTACCCGGTTCGAGTCTACAAAGTAGATAGGACCTGTTAGCATTCTAATTGGTTAGAAACACCATCATTTCCAGACTAAGAGCCTGCCGGTAGATTGCCAACTAAGCTTACTTTTGATTGTTCGGCCGAGTTAGTAATTTATTGAAGAATTAGCTCAGGTAAATACTTTTAACTTATTTTCCCTATACGGGCTTGGGATACGGTATAATAATACCGCTTGGTCGGGTATGGGTTCATGTTATTGGATTGTGATTTACTAAATCTTCATAACCCGTTTTATTCTGTATTGTTTGATAACTTAAACATTAGGGGTTAATTCGACCGCGTCCGGGATATCCTTGGCTCATTTAAGTTACTAATGGCCACGACCTTAAGCGCGGGGTGTAGGCATACACCTGACAGATGCTAATGCTAATAAAATATTGAATCCCATTGGTGGATTATTTAAGTGGCGTGTCGGTTAATCAGGTTATTCTGTTTCTACACCGGACCCCATATGTATGGACAAACATGTAAAACTGTATACAAGGTCATTTGGAACTATCCCAACTTATTTATAAAACATGCCAAGTGCACCTAAAACCATTTTCGGAAATATTTTTAAAATGAGTCGGTTATTAGTATTTACCAGTGAAAACTGACGTATTTTCAAAAGATCAAGTTACAGGTGGCAACACGCAATAGATCGGGAGCTGCACTATAGTGACAATAGAGGATTTTGCAAGTTCCTAGGTTGCTTAAAGTCTGTTGAACAAATACTTTGTATATATTTATTTCGATCCGCCTGTGGATCTTTCTTTACAAGCCTTGTAATTTGTATCCGAACTTTGAACACTCGGTTTGTAATAATAATTTAAATCCAAGACTTCCGCTGTGCTGTGTTTTGTTTGGTTATGATGTTATCAACTACGTCATGATATTCTCCAACCGGGCCCACCGGGTTACACGTGGAAACAGGGGTGTGACAAAAGATATATTTAAAGTATTTTTGAAAACTCCAATAGCTTGATCAGTTGGATGTCCTAATCTAGCATGCCAAAGTTTATACAAGCTAACACTATTAAAACACACGTCATCACAGTACTGCCACACATATACAACCCTTCCAATTGATTACCAATCACCAGAACTTTCTTGGTTAATAAGTCCTGTATATAACATTTATTTTCTTCAAACCCAATATACAACTTATTATCTCTAGCCAGCTTATGAACAAATATTAGATTTACTGAATATTCAGGGACTACAAATACATCATGCAAAATAACCCCTTCTACCAGCTTTAAAGTCCCAATTTTAGTTACTAGGGCGCTAGTGCCATTAGGATGTTTTACTTGAATTTTTAAGTTTGAAACATCAACAAAATCAGACAAATCATTTTCTGATTTAACCATATGGTTGTTAGCCCCTGAATCAATTATCCAACCTGTTCCTTTCCCAACTTCATTCCCAAAAGAGTATCTAGGTTTGGTAAACACATTAGAGCAAAAAAAATCACCTAAAACATTGCAGCTTTGTGCTGTTTCAGGTGCTTTACCCTTTAACAAACTCAACAACTTAGACACTTGATCAGGAGTTAAAGAAGTATCAGGAGAATTAGTCTCATCTATAACAGCATTATTACTAGACCTAGTTTTCCTCCCTTGATTCCCTCTTGGTGGTTTCATCCAAGAGCAGGGGCGCAGGATTCAAGGGGCGGGGAGGGGCGCACGACCCCCCGAACTTTCCATTCAGTAGTTTTAATTCGGTACGTTTCGTATAGAATTTTGTAGGTATATACGTTTTCGACCCCTCAGTTTTATAAAAAATTAGGTATACGTTTTCGTCCCCCCTGGTTTTATAAAAAAAATTAGGTATATACGTTTTCGATCCCCGGTTTTATAATGTTTTCCTATTTATATAGCAGAAATAAAATATTTAATTAGCCCAAACATCATATAGCCGAAATCATTATATGTGGAAGAATGTATATTATATAGCCCAAATAAAAATCCCACCCTATTAAATAAAAACCCCAAATTCCTTTAATTACTTGAACAGAATCCAGAAGGGGGGGGGGGGGGGAACGTTGCTGCTATGCCTGCTCTTGTTCAACTGTTGCTGCGCTACCTATGGATTGACCGGCTCCAGCTGCTGCGCTACTTGTTGTGGTCTTGTTCGACTTCTTCAATCTTCATAAGGTTAAAGGTATGTGTTTTTTTTATCTTTAGGTTTAATTTAGGGCTGTAATTTATGTGATTTAGGTTGAAATTAGGGGTGAAATTGGTCCGATTTTTTGCCCTAAACTTGTTGAAGCAATGTCTGATTTTATTTGTTTAATGTTATTGTGTTTTAGATAGAACTTAGAGTTTGAAATTTAGGGTAATTTGTTAACTTGTTTTGTTATTAGATTATGCTATGGGGAAGATGGGCAGAGCTATAATTCTTCATCCAAGTGAACCGGGTACCCACCTTCCTCTTTTTTTGAATATTTTGGTGTCTTTGTTTAATTGTTTGTTAAACAATGTTTACAATTTCATGTTTGAGAATGTTTTTTATTTGATATTAATGTTTGACCCGACCCGAATCGAATCACCGACGTCCGACCCGAACATAGAAATTTTTTTTAGGTCCGCTACCTTCCGACCCCGAACTTTTTTTCAAGCTTCGCCACTGTCCAAGAGGGATACCCAATTAACTCAAAACACTTATCAATAGTATGACCCACTTTGTTACAATGTGAACACCTCAAACTTTGATTGGAACCTTTATTAAACTTCTTATTAAACTCAGTGCCTTGAGTTGTTTTAGACACAAAACCAATAGTTTGATTCCTTTTAACACTATTATTACAAGAGTTCTTATGAGACTCTTCCCTAGAAACTATAGAAAAAGCTTCTTTAACAAAGGGTAAAGTTTCTATAGTTAACAATGTGGTTCTAACTGGTTGATAACTGTCATCCAGTCCCATAAGAAATTGCATTAGCTTAATCATGTGACTAAAATTGTTAAATTCAGTTGCAGCCTAACATGTACAAGAAGGAAGTTGTAATATCTGGTCCAATTGTTTTCACATGACATTCAACTTGTTATAATATTCAGACACAGATTGACCATTCTAACTAAATGAGTTTATCTTTTGATAAAGATCAAACACTACAAACCCATCTATTTTATTATAGGTTTCTTTTAAGTCCTTCCAAACTTCAGAGACAAGTTTGGAATAAACTTGACCTAAGAAAAGTTCCCCAGACACTGAATTAAGAATCCAAGTTAATAAACAGAGTTACACCTTTCCCATTAATTGGCTAAGACCTGATCTATCAAAGATTTCTCACAAGTACCATCTATAAAACCATACTTATTCTTTACCTTTAAAGCCAATATTATAGAATTAGCCCAAACCGTATAGTTTTCTGTACCCTTTAACTTTATACTAGTTATGGTTACGTTTGTAGTATCACTAGGGTGTAACTACAGAGGATTACTAGGCTCAAGCTTACTAATCAAGGTTGCAAAGGGATTACCATCAACATCAGCCATAACAACAATACTCATAAACAAGCAATCAAATAATCCAAGAACATGGAAAATGACAAATCAAACAAAAATACAGCAAAATTATGCCAATGTCCAGATGGTAGGATCGTCACTCAATAGGTGCCTACCCAAGTCTTTGCACAGAAGTTGGACTCTATATTACCAAACTACATATGATAAACACAGAGATAAAATGCAACAGGTGATGACCCTACATGTATCCCAATCAATCAAACCGGTCCACACTACCCCGGCAACACCAAATGCCTAAGAATTCAAGAACAAAAAATAATTGAAAGAAAAAAATAAAGGAAAGATCTCACCCGAATACCAAAACCCCAGCAGAGGATTTTTTCTAGTTCTTGTTCCAGATTTTACAATCAAACTGTTGATTGAACCCAGAAACAAGAACATCAGCTTCAAGATTGGATCTGAATCTCCTTTATCCTTCCACCAAGCTTTCTTACACACAATAGCACCAGATCCAGACGGATCTATCAAGAACACAGCAGATCTACAAAAAGCCCCAGATATTGAAACCCTAATTTCCCAGATCTACTCCGATCTAATCAACAATGGAAGCAATAACCCAAAGAGCATCACATATGCTCCGATACCATGTCAAGAATATGATATCAAAGTGCAAGAACTTAGAATTACCCAAACCAAGTTTTATAACCCTAAAAGTACAAACTGATCTTTACACTTAAACGATCTAGATACAAGATCTCCTAACTCTCAAAAGATCATTAACACAATGATCTTACAACTAACGATTACAAGATACACAAAGAACTGATCAAAGGATTCTCAGTTACAAAACCTAATCGCTCACAAGAGAACTTTACATTATCTCAGATAATGTGAAAAATATCCGAGACAAACAAATATATAGGGACCCGAACATGAAACGAACACCCGAACAACCCGGATTGCATGGATCTTGTTATAAAACCATCGGCCTTCCTTATATCTTCACACTATCCAGTCCAGTAGAAGCCCACTTGTTCAGAAGCCCAGCATAGTCCAACATCCAGTTCAGTAACTCAGCAAGCCCAAAACATACAAATATACAAACAAATAATTAGAAATAATATGTAATTAACAGAAGATGGAATTGAAGTTATATACGTGCTTATTTTTAACAAGTTGTTAGCTACAGTAAAAATTATTTTCACATGTAGGTGACTCACAAACATAACCTTATACAAATCAAATGTGATGCCATCTCATTAATGAAACAATATATCACATGAAAAATCCAAATTAATATTGTTGTATTTTTCATGACTTATATTTATTCAATTAATTATGTTTTGTAGGTAACATCCTTATTTTATAATTCAAATGAATACTAAATAGAATTAACTTTTATTAAGTCATATGAGTTTAGTATTTGTGTCGTATGTATATTTACTAGAAGTCTAATTAATTGAAAAGTTCGATTTAAAACAGGCCATGATATCCAACTACGATTAAGAAATACAAAATTGGGTAAGATGTGGGTTCAACCGCATTAACACACCTTGAGATCCGACTATAATTGATTTCTCAAACAAATTTGAAGTATCTAAAGGATTGGAAATGTAATCATTCATTATCTTCTCTTCAAAGACAATTGCAAAAAAAAATTAATAAAAAAATCCGTAGCTCAAATCACATTAACGAAAACTGGACCCCGCAATGCGGGTAATCAATTCTAGTTTGTTTAATTTGAAACATAATAATATAAACTTTTAATTAGTTGTCATGAGCTATGAACAATCATAATGTCCTGCTCACCTAATACGCTGCGGATCGGAGTGTGACATAATTACTTTAACAAATTAAAGAACTCAAGAAGCCATAAACAATTTAAAGCACCATTAATCCTCAGAATATAATCGACCATGAAAGGAAGGGTAATCAACTAGATTTGATAAGATGATAATCTAATCGCAGAAGCCAGAACCTAGCACAGTGAGTAATCGACCACACAAGAATCGATATTCGCAAAACAAAAGAGAAGGTAATTGAAATTTTTACTTCCCGTTTGTGATTTTGAACTTCCCAAGTCGACAAACAGACCAGTTACACTTTCCGAGTCTCCGATTACACTTCCCTTTGCTCTTTTACAAAGTCAGTGTTTGGTGTTTACCTAATTACCAATTACCCTAGTTTTGTGGTGGCACTGGGCTCTAGCCTTACCCCCACACTTTTTGGGCCGACCTTGCAATCGTCGTTAGCATAGCTTTGAAAACCGGTTAGATTAGCGTTAGTGATTTATGTAAAGAATCTAATGTAAATATATTATAACTGAAATCCGTTAAAAAAAATCATTGATGAAAGGTGTAGAGTAACATTGCCAGAAAAAAGGAAATCTATTCAAAATAATGAAATATCATGTCTAACAAACTATGTTAACAACCTCTGCATGCTATGGGGATGGGGTGGGGGTTTCAGCGTGGGTTTGGGTGAAACGCCCAAGGCACCACCCCGGGTGGGCTTGAGTTTCAGCGTGACCTGTTGGGCGGACTTTCAGACCCAGCGTTGGGCGGGGCTACCAAGATAACATGGCGGCAGGTCATTGGTGGAGAACACTAGCCCTTTGGGCTAGTCGTTGGCTGATTTAAAAATAAATAAATAAATACACCTTTTTTTCTATAAATACCCAAACATGTTCAACAATTTTCTCACAAAAATATCAAACACAAAAAACACAATGAGTTCTTCAAGTTCAAGTGAATCCTCTTCTTCTTCTGACGATGGTGCAGAAATACTTCTACAAACGATCGCCACGGTAGTGAAAGCTATCGTGGAAGACGATGAGGGAGAAGGTAGTGCGGTCGTTACCTACTATGAAGACGATGATACCCAAGTAGATAACGTAAATCGTTACAGAAAAGACAAATCAACAAACGAATTTATGATCAAGTCAAGGATATACATCACAACCATTCGATCTGATTTGGTGTAACATGTTGCAACGATTCTTGGGTTCGACTCAGACGAAGACGACGATTCAGACAAAGAATAATTGTTTTTATTTTGATAATGTTTTTTATGTTTAAGTATGTTTTTTTAAGATTTGTAATTTTTAGGAATTTTTAATAATATTTTTAGGCTTTTTTAATATTGTGTTTATTCGTAAAAAGAATTGAAAAAAAAATAAAATAAAATAACACGTGGTTTAGCCACGCCCCACCATACCCATCGAATGGCTGCATGACCGGCGGTACCCCTCTAAATAAACGTGTCGGGCCATGCCCCAAACCCCCATCCCACCATACCCCATAGTCTAATGACCATAATATCCCTATACACATAAAGACAAATAGACAACTTTCTTTTAGTTTTGTATCGAAATTGGAATTTGAAAATAGAGGAAATTGTGGTTTTAGTCTCTATGGTTTATAGGCCATTGCAATATTTTATAAATTTGAAATGTCTTGCAATTTTAATACTAATATTTTTATTTTATTGCAATTTTACTCCACTATACTAACTCCATCTATGTTCTAGTTAAAACCAAGTCAGATAATAGGTATACGTAGGAACAAACTCTAAAATATAGTAACAACGTTGATTGTTTGCCTAGCTTCAAAGTCTATACTCCGAGATTATTAAATATGTATCCTGATTCCAATATCCATCTTGGTCTAGAATTTAATTTGGAACACAAATATAAAACAGAAACTAAGTGTGATATATTATTTAATATCAATACTAATAGATCAAAGTTGTTAATAGGAAAACATTGAATTTTACATTTAAAAGGTGTTTTTATGATTTGCGTGTTTTCTCAATTAAAATATGAAAAATTCAAGGTGTTAAAATTAAAGAAAACTCTTAAAACTTGAATTAAGGCTACAGATGATAAAACTAGGGTTATTGAGGCAAACCACCCATGCCCTTTGTCCAGACGTCTGGGTCTTTGAGACTAACATTATAATATTTGTAAAATAAAAAAATCATGCTATTTATACACGGTTCTCCCTTATTTTTACACCCAAAGCGCCCGTTATGGCCAAAGCGGGGCGCTTAGGACTTCTTTGACCGACAAAAGGTGACTTGATTGATGTTTAAGAGACATAAAGGTTGTACGAGGTTTCAGGCTGTAAGAGGTGCCCCGTGAACCCTAAGCGCCGCGCTTTGGCCATAGCGCGGCGCTTCGAGCCCAAATTTTTGCTTTTAAAAGCTGGCCATGTACAAGAGTTAGGTATTCGATATATTTTTTTCAAATCCAAACAAGCGGGGGTTTTGTTGTTTTAGTTGTGATTCTTTAAATAACACGCGATTTTGCTGTATTAGTTGCGTGTCTTCAAAAAAACGATGTCGTGGTTAAGCAACTATCTTTTCGGTCCATATTCTGACGAGTCAGTTGTTCCTGATTCTTACGAGGGGACCACTATTTCTGGCTCGTATGAGAAACCGGTCTCGTCCAATTTGAAGGAGGAGGAGGTTGTATCCGGCATTCGTTATCGTGATAACACGGTGAAGCTGGATTTGAATACCCCTGCGGAGGACCCTTACGCACAACTAGGTTATTCGAATTATGGTTACGGAGATGAAGCGTATCCTCATGTTGAATATCGGTACGGTCTTCCTAACGCACAACCAAGTTATCCAGATTTCAGTTACGGTGGCGAGCACATATTTGCACAGTCGGAGTGTTATGCAGACCACAGTTACGGTTGTCAGCAGAGCTTTGAACATCAAGTTTATTCGGACCTCGGTGACGATGGTGAGCCGGAGGATATTTCTGTTGACGAGGAATGCTGTTACCCGGTTACATTTTCGTTTGATACAACGCAGACCTTTTCGTCACGTAAAGAGTTGGTGCGTTGGGTACAAGACACGGCAAAAGACAATGGCTACCTCATTGTGATTAAGAGGTCGAATAAAAGAGGAGAGAATTACAAGATTTGGTTTCAATGTACTTTTGGTGGGAGCATAACAGTATAGCTACACAGAGGAAAACGGGTAGCAAGAAAATAGGATGCCCGTTCGAGATGATCGGGTTTTCGGAGTCATCCGGAAGTGTTTGGAGGATCGATGTGACGAAGCCGAAGCATAACCACACTCCTATCGAAAATCTAGTAGGGTCACGCGTATGCGAGAAGGCTTTCTTCGGATGATAAAAGATTGGTTGAGCAGCTGGCAGGGCAAGATATTCCCAACCATAGTATCTGGCGAACGCTGACGAAAAAAAATCCGGCTAGAAAGCTTATTCCGAAAGATATACACAACGTTGTTTAGAAAATCAACGCCGGAAAAAATGTCGGTAAGTCTCCGATGCAAAAACTTGAAAATATTCTTCTCGAAAAAGATTACACTTATTACATGCGCACGAATGAGATATCGAATGCAGTTGAAGATGTGTTCTTTGTTCACAAAAAATCCTTCACCATGTGGTGTGCCTTCCCGCATGTGCTAATGATTGATGCCACCTACAGAACGAACATGTACAACCTGCCGTTTGTTCAGGTCGTAGGCATGACGTCGACAAACAAATCGTTTACGGCTGCTTGTGCGGTAATTTCCGCTGAGAAGTTAGAGAACTACTTATGGGTGTTGCAGAGGATCAAGTCTATGCTGGTAGGCTGTATGGAACCGCGCATGATTTTAACAGACAGGGATCTTGCGCAATTAACGCGTGTGAACAAGTTTTTCCAAAAGCCCATAAGTATCTTTGTCAATTCCATATTCAACAAAATATTAACAAGAATAGCAAGAAGAAATTCTCTGACAAGTAGTGGAAGGAATTCGTACGAACATTTTGGACATTGTGCGAGTCTACGCCGAAGAAATATACAGGTATAACTTGGAAAACCTTGAAGCACAGCTGAAAGAAGATGGTCGTGAACGTGAGTCTTTCTTACATAATTATGTTCAAATTTTATATAATAACAAAAATTGACTATTTAAGTTTTTTTAATTTCAGAGGTTTTTGATTATTTGAGGAAATCCTGGTTGGATCCGTACTGTGAAAAGTTTGTATCTTGCTGGACTAACAAAACTATCAACTTTCACCAAACTACAACAAACAGGGTTGAGGGCATGCATGCAACACTAAAAACTCACTTTCCAAGTCATCGCAACACACTGGATAAACTTGTACTATATGTTGATCATGTTGTTGATAGATAATACGCCGAGCTTAGACGTAGCTTTGAAACAAGCCTCCGAAAAGTGATGAACCACCACAAGGTTCATCCCATGCTTGAAAATATTCTCAGAAAGGTTTCAATATTTGCGATTGAGCTTTTGAATATGGAACTAAAACGTAAGGAAGACGGGTTGAGAGCCTATGGTGCAAGCTGTGGTTGCCAACTTTTTACCAGCTGCGGCTTGCCATGTGCATGTCGTTTGGAAAAGTTGGAAAATAACGGTAATTAATATTTTTGACCTTTGTCGTTATTATTTTTCCACCTAATTTGTTTTTGTTCACAGGTCATCAAATCCGTATCAATTCGATAGACGTGTTCTGGAAGAAGCTTGACTTCAAGCCTGTAAGGAATAAGATAGAGGATATCGATGTAGACGCGGAATTTGAAAAATTGAAACAACAGATCGATCCAACACCTCCTCAAGTGAAAAAGAGTTTCTTTGAAAAGTTTCAGCAAATTCTCAATCCAGGGAACATTAACAAAAAACCTCCTGTTGTTCAGAAGAAAACTCGTGGTCGCCCAACATTGAAAACGCAGGAACAAAGGAAGGTTGAAGCCACCAGAAAAAGCTCGTATATGCCGTCGGAAGAAAAGTGGGACGAGGCCTCAGACGATCTTCCGCGTCACAGCTCGTACGTATCAACCCAAGATTCCGGAGGACAAAAGAATACCCAACCCCTCAACCTACACCCTGATTTCCCGATGATCAAGCTCGGTCCTAAGATGGATATAGCGATCCGCAACTACGCATCTCAGATTCCCAAGTGATCCATCCATACATCGTGATAATAAAGGACGTGAGACCAGATGGTCACTGTGGGTTTCGATCGGTGGATGTTGGGTTAGGAATGAAACAAACAAAGTATTTGACTATCCGGAAACAGCTTATAATGGAGTTACGTATGAATGTATCGCTTTGGAGGCAGTTTTTCGATCCGGAAAACATAGGACATTATGATGCGTTGGTTAGACAAATCGATTTCCGGGGGGTGGGACGAGCCGAAATCGAAAATTACATGAAGATGCCTGAGACGGGGTTTCTTATTGCCCAACGATATGGTGTGATTGTTCACACCTTCGACAATCGTGGGAACGATACAATTTTCCTCTGGTGGGCGGGCCAGACGAATCTGACCAACCTCACTAGGTGGTTGCGGTTAAGTTCGTCGACAGTGGGCATTTCATCCACGTAGAGCTTGGAGGATGGTATCTAATGCCTCCCCCAAACTTACTCTGGACAGCGAACAGAACAGAGAGCGCAGCAGCCTGGCATACATTATACATGGATCAGATCAACGCGTACGAAATGTTTACGTATCGTACCCCGGACCTTAATGTAACCCCATATGTTCAAGATGTAGGTTAAATGTCTTTAATAATAATCACGTTAATTCATTTACAATACAAGAGTACGTCTGTGTTTGTCCAATATATGCGTTAAATCACGTTAAAAACCGAATGTCACCGACACGACCCAATCCGATTCAATACGCACTTGTACGACCCAAAATGACAATATACGTCATAATACTACAATTAATGAAAAAATACGTCACATACGTGTACGGTAGGCGACTGATACATATAACACTACTCATAGGAGTACTTGTGCTTTCAAACCAAAATGATACGGTATAATGGAATACGACATCGCACGTAACCGATTTGATCCGGAACTTGCCGTATGGTCCATATATATTAAAAAATGATGTATAATGGAAAAAAAATGTAAAATTTAGACTATTATCGACGCATTTGTGAATTAAAAACGATTATAAAAAATTTAAAAAAGGGCCTAAGTGCTGCGCTTAGACCTAAGAGGGGGGCTTAGCCTGAAATTTTGAACTGAAGCGCCCCGTTTTGGCCATAGCGGGGCGCTTTGGCCCCTCGTATAACCTGAAGCGGGGTGGCTTCTCCCCCATTTCAACACCAAACACAAACACACACACAAAGGTGCGATTACACACACTAAGGCTCAGATCGTGTTTTTCAAGATTTCAACCGCTAAAAGGTAAGATCAAACTTCCCTTTTGTTTTGGTTAAACATTTATTGTTGATTGTGTTTTGATTGTTGGGGTTTTGATTCGGCTGCTGGGTTCTGTGTTTGAAAACGAAGAACCAAAGCGCCGCGCCGAGGCCAAAGCGGGCGCTTTGGTTCATATTAATTTTTTTTTTGTTTTAGGGTTATTTGTTAATTATTATTTATACACTATTATTGTTTAATGTTTAATAATTTTAATACATTTTAAGTAAATAATATTATTTTATTTTTAATAAAGATATTATTTATGGATTTATACAATTTTTGTTTTTTTTGTATTTGAATTGTTTAATAATATTATTTTTTTATTATTATTTATACAATATTATTGTTTAATAATGCAAATACATTTTAAATAAATGGCCATATTTGTATTTTAATATAAGATATTATTTGTTTAATAATATTATTTGTTTAATAATATTATTTGTTATTATTATTATACAATATTATTGTTTAACTTGTATTTGTATTTAAACGTGTAGGGATGGATTTCGATCACGAGGAGGAGGAGGAGATTGAGGAGATGGAGGCCGAGGTAGAGTATATCACCCGTACCTTCAGTTTGAGGAGGGGTCACGGGCGGCGGGGAGATGCGCTAGGTTGCGCACCATGGAGATTGGGGGGCATGTAGGGGGATAGACTGGGATCTGCTGGAGACTGTAGGAAGGCGCGCGGGCGCGTGATATAGTTGGCCTGGATAGTCCTTGGTCGCGCCTCTTTCAGCTAGCAATGGAGGACTTGTACCGTGAGCTTACGGTCGAGTTTCTTTCTTCGTTTACATACGAGCCGCATCCGGCGGATTACGTGGAGGACCCGTATCATCCAGTCCCACGAGGTTACATTCCGTCTCGCCACTCAGCAGTTTCAGATGAGTGTGCGGGAGTTTGCTGTCCATTCAGGTTTGTACACACACGCCGAGCTTGATACTGATTTATATACGCAGGGGGTTAGGGTCATGGACAGGCAGACGCTTATTAGTTTCTGGAGGGCCATTTCCAGGGTTCCCTTTGGGAAATCCTGCAAAAGGCCACCACCATTAGAGACCCCTTGTACCGATACCTGCACCATTTTATCGCGTCATCTATCGTGCCGCGGGGTACCAGCAGGGAGAAGGTCAACCTTGGTGACCTTTTCTTTCTATACTGCCTACTTCGCGGCCAGACCTGCGATTTAGCTGCCTGCTGGCAGAGTACTTTGCCGGTGCATACCACCAGCAGTTTCGTGGGAAGCTGCACGGTGTCTCATACATCACCGCCATTGCACGCTCGCTAGGGCTCGTGCCCGAGAGTGATCCGCAGTTGTCCGCGACGATCACGTCGACTAGTTGGTCGCGCGTCAGTATCTAGCATGCAGATCACCTGTACCTTTGATGTTGGTTTGAGGTTTAGGGGTCATGACGGGCAAATTTGGCATGCGGAGGAGTTGCCGGAGGTCATCCCGGTTGTTATTGAGGTGAGGGATGGAGTGTTTAGCCCCTGCTCATGTTCAGGAGGCCGCTCGGCAAGCTCAGCTACAGGCTCTAGGCCTCGATCAGCCTCAGGGCCAGCCTCAGGGCCAGCCTGTATTCCAGGATCCGGCTCAGGAGGAGCATGTCGAGGAGATCCCGGTACCACCAGTTCAGCCAGCTCCCGAGCCGCCACAGTACCCGCAACACGTTTATGCTGACCTACCTCCGGCAGCGGGTGAGGTGGCTCGGGACTTCGACCGGCGCCTCAGACGCCAGGGCGCACTCATTGACTAGATGGTCGAGACGCTACTTTCTCTACGAGAGCTTGCCGGGTTGCCTCCCCTTCCCCTCCCACCGTCTCCACCGCACGAGGATTAGTACCTTAGTTTGTTTGTATAGTGTTTTGTTATGTATTATGTACTCAGTTGTACCTTTTTGTTTTGTATGTACAAACTGTTATATATTATATATATATTATATATATATATATATATGCAGTTAATCTTCTATTTACATTAAGTTGGTTTTGGATTGTTTCGTTTAATTCTTATGGTTTTCTGTACATTTTATTTAACGTGTTCGTTTAATTTAACAAAATAAACTAGGTTAACAGTTTATAAAGACGCCCTTATATTATATAGATATTATATACGTTCTATAAAAATAATGACATAAAAAAACGTAATTATAAAACAACTATGAATATAATACTAATATTTTATAATAATAATAATAATAATAATAATAATAATAATAATAATAATAATATAATAATAATAATAATAATAATAATAAAACTCAAATACAATTTTTTCATCCAAAAAACACTACCAAACTAACCCACATCCCACCTATTTCCAACAAAAACAACATAAACTCCACTCCACACGCTATTTGTCTTTTTGCACACTCAAAGGCCTCGTTTAGGCCAAAGCGCTGAAGACAAATGGCGTGTGCGAATAAACCAGACATTAAAAAAATAAAAGAATGTTAATTATAAAAGAGCTAAACTATTATTATTTATATGCATCAGTTAACATTCTTAATACACTTGTGCTCTTAATTAATACACTTGCAGAAGTTCAAGTAATATTTTAATTTAGATGCCTCGGTTACTCATGCGCACCAAAATGAGGCGTTTTGGTTTGATCTATATTCTGTTATTCATTTAATTTTCAGTGTATTGGATATGAGACCAAGTAGTTGTTAGTATGGAGCTAGCTTACTTGATAGATGTTTTGTCTCTCAGTGGAAAGTTTTGGGTTCATCCAAAGCAAGTAGTAGATTAAGATCTATTTAGTGTAATTTAAGAGGGTGTGTAAACGTTGCTATTAATAAATTGATTTTTGATGGTATGAAATAAATATGTAAATGTTCATTTCTTGGGTTCATAAGAGTAAAATAGTAATCAATAAAAGTAATTTTAATGAAAATAATAAATATGTAATATATATGGTTTAGGAAAGAAAAATTTGTAATTGAATTTAAAGGTTGGGTAAATATGAAATAAGTCAAGTTAGCAAGGGGAAATATGTAAAAAAAAACCTAACTAGAATATGAGATGGAGTTGAATGGTGGAGTACAATTGCAATAAAATGGAAACATTTGTATTAAAATTGCAAGACATTTCAAATTTGTAAAATATTGCAATGACCTATAAACCACATGGACCAAAACCGCAATTTACTCTTGAAAATAAAAGCTACGAGTTTTGTGCAACTTTCTTTTCTACTATTTTCTTTCCGTTACTAATAAAGTTTTATTTACTGGTTATAATTTCCTAAAATTGTTATCATGGATTAGGATACAATAGGAAGTTTCAATCACTAGGAAGGATAGGAAGTAATCTTGTCCATCCATTTATAACCAAGGGTTAAGATTAAATGAATTAAATTGAATAAAAAAGAGGAGGCGCGTGGGTTTTTGTAGGGGTATTATAGTCAATCCAAGGTAATAGTTTCTCTCTCCTCAATTCCCCTCATTTTTTAAGCGTTAATAACTCTTTCATACGACATTATGTTTTTATATAAAAATAACAGCAAAAAAACGAGCGTTTTTTTATCTTTAAAACGAGTATGCTGTTGCTATATTTCGAAAAAATAATTTTCGAAAACCCAGTTGCGTAAAACGCAATGAAAAAAGCCCAAAAAAAGATAGTTAAAAAACGCAGCGAACCAAAACAGTCTACAACCAAACCAACGATCTGTAAAACGCAAAAAAAAAAAAAACGCAGTGATCTGTAAGACGCAACAGTTAAAAAACGCAGTGCAAAAGACAGATAAAAAACGCAGCGATCTGTAAACAGTAAAAAACGCAGCGAACCAACATCTGCAGCACCAGTTTTTTCATGTAAAACTCAATATAGTCTGCAGCACCAGTTCTTCATGTAAAACGCAATACAGGCTGCAACAAAACAATAAACGCTACAGTGTTTTCATGTAAAACGCAACAGTACTGCAGCAAAACAATAAACGCTGCAGTGTTCATGTAAAACGCAACAGTCTGCAGCAAAACAAACAATTTAAAAAAACGAGCAGAAGTGGTACGTGATATAGCATCAGTCCCGAGCGCAAAAACCAGCCACACGCGGGCCCGTTTTTTCGGAACTGCATTCGTGTCTGCAGGACGTGTGGGTGCACACGAGTTTTAAATTCGGTTCCAATTTGCACCCCCCTGCGCACCCGCGCGTAGGACTTATGGTATAACATGTCATAAAGTTATGTTGGTTATGCAAATGTTTCGCCTTATAAATAACCTTATACTTTGTCTCCACACCAATGTGGGACAATTGGTTTACCATTTTGGAAAATCTATTCAAACACACTTATTTTCCAACATTATTATCATATAGTTTCATTTCAAGTTCAACAAACCATCATAAAACACAATGCTTTTTATCTAAAAAACAATGAAGTAAAACACAAAACAAAGTTTATTTCTAAAACGCAATTGACTAAAAATATAAAAGAAAGTGTACTTTTTAAAACGCAATAGACTAAAATCACAAAAGAAAAGCGTCTTTTGTAAAACGCAATGGATAAAAAACAGTTTTTTTCATTATTTTGTAAAACGCAATGGACAAAAAACACCCAAAAAGTGTGTTTTTCATTCTTTTGTAAAACGCAATGGATAAAAAGCAGTTTTTTTTTATTATTTTGGAAAACGTAATGGACAAAAAACCCCAAAAAGTGTGTTTTTGCACTTTTTTTGTAAAACACAATGGATAAAAACCTGTGTTTTTCATTATTTTGTAAAACGCAATGGACCAAAAAACACCAAAAAGTGTGTTTTTCATTCTTTTGTAAAACACAATTTTAAATGAAAGTCTAAATGAAAGGTTTTTTGCAATTTTTCTTTGAGACATTTTGTCAAACACCTGGTGTGCAACTTTTTATTAATGATTTCTCAATGAAATTGGAACTAATGATGTTGCCCAAACGCATGAATACATCAAGAGAAAGAGTAGAATCAGAGATATCTTCACTTTGAATTCAAAAATGTTTGAGAAATTTGAGAATAGGAGTACCTGTTTTAACAGAAATCTCATGTTCCATCGTATCATGTTAAATTGAAAAAAACGAGAAATTATAGAAACATAAACTGGGTTTTCTTCAAAGAAATCGAAGAACACTTTGATTGAGTGTTCGAACCATTCATTGATGAAGAAAAATTGCACTGTGATGTAGTAATTCTAGAGAGGGAAAATGAATGAAATGTTGAAGATGGTGGGTTTTGAATATCTGGGTTTTGAAGATACAGAGAAGGGAAATAGAAAGAATAGATAAAAGAAGATTGACTAAAATACCATTCCCACTTGTATTTCTACTTTTCCAGATGGACGGCTAAAATTACTTCATATCCTTCCTACCCAAAAGATACTTCTTATTTGATCGTATCCTTGTTATCATAACTAAAACTTGTAAAATTTAGAGCAAATGATTAAAAAATATAAAATTATTAACAAATAAACTAGTGGTCCCAAATTGATAACAACCGATCAAAGTGAAGTACCTCAACTCCGTGGCTATTTTCAGGCCTCTAAGTATGACAACTGACAAAGATGGTTTTTGAGTTATTTAAGCGACTGACTTATATTAATTAGTTTTATTTAGTTATTTATTTGTAGATCATTATCGTATTTTAAGAGCATGGTTTGATGTTTATATTCAACTTTGTAAATTAAGTTTGTTAATCTAGGAGATAAGACAGAAACACTTAAAGGAATATGAGTTGAAAAAAACCTTTTTAAAGAAGGAGTAATTAGCGGCGCAAAACAAGCTAAGCCGATAATAAGCTACTCGAGATCAGTTGCATAAAGGTTAAAATAAGTAGAAAAGTAAGGCTGCTTAACAAACGAGTTCAAGCCTGAGTTTCAACTATCGAGCTTGAGCTGTCTCGCGAGCTCCATATAATACTTGTTATGATGTACACAAGTATGATAAAAGTTAACTAAAGAGTATATCTTATTATGTTATATATAAAAGTTATAACTAAAAATATATAAAAATAACCACAAAAGTATATAGAATAATTAATATATAATAAATGAGCCGAGTTAAACATGGGTCAGAGTCGAGCTCCAGCTTAGATATAGAGCTTCCGTAAATTAAATGAGATGAACCCGGCTTGACTTGACTTGTCTACACTAATAAGAATAAGGGTTTGTTTAAATCGTATCAAATTAGTAAGTATTATTCAAACACGAATAAATATATAAGTACGTTTAGGTTTTATAATACACCCTTTCAACTTAAATTTATCAAACCAATGTAATTTTCTCGTGTATAATTTTTATAAGTGTTTTGATTGGTTGGTGGTTTTTCTAAACTAATGGGTGGATGCCATGTGGCATCCACTATTTTTTATTATCTTTATTTATAATACAAGTCTTAAAACAATGTGTACAAGCTTATATTGCATATAAATATATATGTTTTCTTTTATTATACTATACTAAAAGTAAAAAAGTTTCCTTAAAATATTAATATAAGTAACAAATAACCATTATGGTTTACTATTTATCTACATGTACAAGTCTTGAAAGAACGTGTAAAGCTTCTATTGCATATAAATATTTATGTTTTCTTCCTTAGACTATTACTAAAAATAAAAGTTTGCCTTAGAGGATTAATATAAGTACTAAATAACCCTTATGGTTTACTTATAATTTTAATAAACCTATACTTTCTAAATTTATTTAACTATTATTATTATTTACTATATTATATAAAGTCAAACCCGATTGAGTTGCGAGTTAACCCGCCAAAAATTTCATTTGGTTTAATGGTACTCCCGAAGCACGCTTCACCTTTTTACATAGATTTCGGATATGACAAGCGTCTTTACTATAACGCATGCGTTTACATAAAAGATTTTTTTTAAATAAACTTTTGAATTAACGTTTAAGATTTGTATTTGTTTTTAACGTATTTGCTGCAAAGCACGGATCATAAAATACTTTGTTTATTTTCTTAAGGGATTCGGGCAACACAGAGATCGTGAAATACTGGTTTAAATGAATTAGAAGTAGGTCGTGAAATACTACTTTAAATGAATTAGATAGTAATTTCATAAAGTATAAAAAATGGGGTTGAATATATTAAAAAAAGTTGATGGCAAAATCCTTACACATTTACTTAACGTGATTACCACAATAAATAACCAACAAACGTTTTTCAAGTACAAAATTACCACAATAAATAACCAACCAACCAACAAACATATTTCAAGTACACAAGACTCATTTCACAAAACAAAAACAAACCATAATCCTTCCATTATCCACAACAAATCCATACCCTCCATTCCTCAAATCCAACGGTCACAACCACCACAATATCCAAAACCACATCCTACAAAATCTTAAAAAAACCAAACACTTTCACTTCACTTCACTTCACTCTCACCTAAACTACACCACCCATGGCCTCCATAACCCTCAAATCCTTCATCGGACTCCGCCGTCAATCTTCGCCGGAAAACCACCGTCCCACCGTAACCCCACCCACCCACCTCCACCGGCGGCGCCTCATCACCCTCGCCGGAAAATCCAGCCCCAAACTCTCCGGCCGCAATCTTCGCGTAGCCGTCATCGGCGGTGGCCCCGCCGGCGGTGCCGCCGCCGAAACCCTCGCTAAAGGCGGAATTGAAACCATTTTAATAGAAAGAAAAATGGACAATGCGAAACCATGCGGCGGCGCAATTCCGTTATGTATGGTCGGAGAGTTCGACCTGCCGTTGGATATTATCGACCTACGTGTTACGAAGATGAAGATGATATCGCCTTCGAACGTGGCGGTCGATATCGGGCGGACTTTGAAACCGCATGAGTACATCGGAATGGTGCGTCGGGAAGTTCTCGACGCGTACCTCCGTGAGCGAGCTGCCGGCGCGGGCGCTAGCATCGTCAACGGTTTATTTGTGAAAATGGACAAACCGATTGACATGTACGCTCCGTACGTTGTTTATTACAACGAGTACGACGGCAAAGCCGGATCGGTTGGAAAAAAAGTGACTATTGAGGTCGATGCAATAATTGGCGCTGATGGCGCCAATTCTCGCGTTGCGAAACAAATTGACGCCGGGGATTATGAGTATGCGATTGCGTTCCAGGAACGTATTAAAATCCCCGACGATAAGATGCAGTATTATGAAAACCTAGCCGAGATGTACGTGGGAGACGATGTCTCCCCGGACTTTTACGGCTGGGTTTTCCCTAAATGTGACCACGTGGCGGTTGGTACCGGCACGGTTACACATAAACCTGATATTAAAAAATTCCAACTTGCCACACGCTTGAGGGCGCACGACAAGATCCGGGTGGGAAAATCATCCGTGTGGAGGCCCACCCTATTCCAGAGCACCCTAGGCCACGGCGACTCTCTAACAGAGTTGCCTTGGTCGGGGATGCTGCTGGGTACGTCACCAAATGCTCAGGTGAGGGGATTTATTTTGCGGCGAAGAGTGGGCGGATGTGCGCGGAGGCCATGTGGCGGGGTCGGAGAACGGAACACGAATGGTGGACGAAGCGGATTTGAGGAATTACTTGCGCGAATGGGATAAAACGTACTGGCCGACGTACAAGGTGTTGGATATCTTGCAGAAGGTGTTTTACCGGTCGAATCCGGCTAGGGAGGCGTTCGTCGAGATGTGCGCCGACGAGTATGTGCAGAAGATGACCTTTGATAGCTATTTGTACAAGACGGTGGTGCCTGGGAATCCATTGGATGATTTGAAGCTTGCTGTTAATACAATTGGGAGTTTGGTTAGGGCCAATGCTTTGAGGAAGGAGATGGCTAAGATTTGATATATTTATTATGTTAATGTTTTTGTAATATCTTGTTAAGAGACCTTAATTGGACTTATTATATGTGTTACTTTAACATCATATGAAAAGTTGATTACTTTAGCATGAATATATCCTATGATTATCATCACACAAAACCTGCCTAGTTGACTCGAGCTTAGTTAATATAATGAAACTTGACTAAGATCTAACTCAACAAGATTAGAATAAGAAGTTTTGAGCTAAAGTTTATGTTGCTATAAAGCTAACAAGTTTGAGTGTGTTTATTTTTTTAATTTTTTTACGGCAGATTTCTTACTCTCTGTGAGAGTAGTCGAATCAAAGACCTCATGCTTAAGTGTTTTAAAAGACTCTTTGAGTTTCTTCTGGGCTCGACTTGTTTATTTCGTATTTAAATTAAGTTTTCTTTGTATTTATATAATTTTTTTGAAGTTTTCTTTATATTATATAGTTTTTTTTCCGCATATGTATGCCTTTCAAAGAGAAATATACATACGTATGATTGTTATTTGGCATTTTATTTAAAAAAAAATAATGACAATATTTATTTTGTAACTGCATATTATATATATATATATATAATGTCTTATGTACAATATCACATTTATATAAATAATAGGTTGCAAGTATAATCAAGATCGGTATGAATCTCAAGCTTGTTTACACGTGACCAGATTAACAATGTGGTGTGGCCGACAGTTTCCCACAAAGCCGACATACATGTCACGACCTAGAAGCCATTATAAAAGCTCAGTTGTGCTAGTGGATCGTTCAATACAACTCTATGTCTCTTTTTCTTTAGAAATGATTCTTGTTATCACGTCTGATGTTGATCACAAAATAAGAAACCCTCTCAGACGACAATGCTAGTGTTCTGTTTATCATGCTTGCTTGAGGTGTTTTACTCCTAGCTATCGGTGGATAATTAGTCCGGAAGGAACCCACCTCTCTTGGACACTTGCTTCAACATATATTTATATATTCTTTTATTTTATTATGGAAACGGTTTTTCATTGGCCGAGGCTGCAAATTGAACATGAACCTATTGGTTTTGATTTTTTCTTTTAGTACTGAGACTTGAGGCTGTTGTAACATCAATGAGATTACGTAGGTCCCAAATCACGTGGCTAATGCATTTTGGAGCAAAGAAAATCATAAGTTACATCGACAACAAGCTATTTGTTTCTCAAAAAAATAAAAATAAAAATCAGGATTAATAGTTTTATTCCCGGAAAATAATAACCTCATTTTAATAAATATAAAATCAAATCCGTTCAAAAATCACATGTACCACCAATCACCAAATCAAATATCCCCAATCTCTTACAAGTAAGCTATATGGTTACTATCATATCAAATCACCAAATCAAATATCCCCAAAATCTTTTAAGGTAAGCTATATGGTTACTCTCATATCAAGTCCATCATTTGTGCTCTAGTGGTTCGAAAAATTTAGATTCTTCTTTAGACTCAAGATCAATCTTTACTAGTGTCACATTTGATGGATAAAGGCAATGAATGTTAGTTCTCCCATACTCTAGATCAAGAGTTCGAGCCAGAGCCACCCGGGGTTTTAGTCCACCGTGCATTACGCCAGAGAGATTCTCTCTTGTGGCTGTATGGTTTCCCGAGGAACCCTGTTAGCCAAACATAGTCGCCAGCGTGGGTCTCGTTAAGATAACATAGTCTGACCAGAGTGAGATTTGAACCCTCTGTTTAGGAGGGTGTGAGATCTCCCCCACAAAAATTAAAGATTCTCACCGTTTAAAAAAATATATCAAATGATCAAATTCTATTTTGAGAACACATACAAAGGATATGTCATGGATTGATCACACCATCAGAGATGTTATGAATTTATTGTCGTAAGGGGGGAGGGGGTGGTCATCACCCACAACCCATCACTCACTCACAACTTCCAATCAGGTTCCGCCATGTCATCAACCATTATTCTATCACTCACAATCTTTTTTAGTGGAAATGGTCATCACTTGTGATGAAATTCCAACACTCACAACTTTTTTTTTTATTTTTTAAATTATAATAACAATAAAAAACTAAAATTATAAAATATAAATTTCATTTAAATAAAACCTAAATTACATACTAAAAAAGAAAAAAAAACATACATAAAGAAACTCTACTCTCCTCGTCCAAATTAGGAAATTCCAAACCTAAAGAACCTACTAGTTCGATTAAATTGAATCTCAACCGAAAGTGAATTTCTTCAGCCCGCAACTCTTTTGGATATTTTCGGGAACGTGAACTTGTGTAGGAGGATCCGGCACCCAATCTGGAGATATTGCACGCCCTTCTTGTTTGATTAACATATTGTGCAATATGATACATTCATATACTATGCTATGTATTGATTTCTTATTCATCGCACGAACCGGTCGGCTTAGAATGCCCCATCTACCCTTTAAAAGACCAAAAGCCCTCTCAACATCTTTTCTTGCCGATTCTTGCAACTTTTTGAACGCCTTTTCTTTAGGCTCGATAGGAAACGAAGGAGCATTCACAAAAACAGACCATGATGGGTAGATACCCTCCACAAGAAGAAAGCCTCGTCTGTAATATCGTCCATTAACACAAAATGGACAGGAGGGTGCGGTACCATCCGTAACGGTTTGGAACAACGGCGACGTGTGCAAAATATTGATGTCGTTGTTTGCACCTGGAACACCAAAATATGAATGCCAAAACCATAAATCATTCGACGCCATTGCTTCAAGTATGATGGTTGGTCTTTTGATGTCACCCTAACATACGCCCCTCGCAACTCTCTTGGACAAATTCTTCACTCGATATGTGTACAATCGATGCTACCGAGCATCCCAGGAAAATGCCATCTAGCCTCATGTGCGGCTTAAATACGTGAGATGTCGTGTCTCGTCGGTTAACATAAAAACTCTTTACCATACAATTTAATGATGTCACACCCCAACCGATGGCGGAAACATCGACGCAGGACGAAAGAGATTGCTCATTGCTCATAAATACTAATTGTGAAAATATTTGGTTTAAAACATAATTTCATTTCATAAGATAATTGTCAAGTACATCATTGGAAGCAAAATACAACAATTAAACGTTACAACAAGGAAACAAAATACAACATAAGCTAATCTAGTATGTTTAGAATGAGTTTATAAAGTATTCCTACTAGCTTTCATCATGCATATACTCTTCAACCTGTAGCATGTTTAAAATACGAGTTCAATATAAAAGCAAAGGCGAGTACACAAGTTTGGTGAATACATAGCATATGTATAAAATGTATAACTCGAATCCACATGGTAATTGTAAGCAAAGTATATACTAATCATGCAATACTAGATCAAACCCCGAGTTCCCACAAAAGTTTACGAGATCGAGCTTCCCTCGTCGCAAAAAGCGACGAGACTAATATGACTATGATAATCTTAACATAACCCCGACGGGTGGTGTGCTACTCCTATAGCACTATATATGTCAAGTTGGGCTAGCTAAGTTAATGATCGAGCATGTATAATTCTAGTATGTATCTAAGCATAACAAGCATCATGTATTAAGGATTGAGTATGTAAAAGCATGAATCTGTGATAAGTGTATTTTGATAAGTAGACATGTTACAACCCAAAAGTGAGAAAGCGGTAAATGGGTCGAGTGTACTCACGGTTTTGCTAAAGTGTTCCACTTAGAGAAATCCCGCGAGCTTGTTGTGATTAGGGTTTGGCACCTTGTCCTTCTACAAGAAGAACATAGGTATGAGTATGAGTTTTAATGGAAGATTTGGATTATTGATCATGATTATGGAAATAAGAATAAAGTATTATGGTATGAAAATAACTAAGGTATAGCACTTGTTCTTGACACTATGATAACCCGAATGGGTTTTATATGATTTCATAGGTTCGAGACCTATTAGAATCGTGACAAGGAACTACACACTTCAGTGATAAAACTTATTAACTTGATAGGTGATTATTTAGTCATTATCAAGGGTTCGGTTTTTGGGATTATATTATAGTCCATAGATACATATTTACATAATAATAAACTATAATTTAACAAAGATTTCATGGAAGTCATGTAGGAGGTAGGTGGCATAGCCATCCATTTAGGAACCTCGAATAAGTTCACCACTTCACAAGTTGCCATAGACAACAAGGAGGGTCAAGAACAATAGTATTTGACAAGAAGGTAAATATGGTCACTATACCAAGTAGCCAAGTGAGCTTCAACCAGGGGAGCCGACGTCGATATAAGTCGAAGGCTAGGCGGGGTTGTGTCACTTTTCAACTAGCAAACTAGCTTGGGATAATGATGAGAAATCATCAAGTGATGTGTGGTCTTAAGTTTAGGATAGCCCAAGCTAACCAAGGTAGACACACTATCAACATCACTTGTGGGCTTAAGCTCTTAGAAAACAGAAAGTTTAGGGTGTTTAAACAGCCCTTAGTTCATGTGAACAAACTTGGTTTGGCTTTACTAACCATAAACTTG
Source organism: Scalesia atractyloides (assembly GCA_947069175.1). NCBI lineage: Eukaryota > Viridiplantae > Streptophyta > Magnoliopsida > Asterales > Asteraceae > Scalesia > Scalesia atractyloides. Next base: position 67,187,136 of record CAMTDV010000025.1, read on the forward strand.
GTTAGGAGCTCAAGAACACAAGGTTGTATAAGATAAAACATAAGTTTATAAAAGTTTCAAATCAAATAGAAAGTTTGGAGCCCTTTAGGTGAATATCCAGGTCTGGATTCTCGAAGGAGAACCCGTGGACTCAAACCTAGGGTTTATCCAAGTATGTAGGAAGAAGAATGTGGCAATTTCGTTAAGAAACGAGCAAGTTATGCTCACTTTAGTGAAGGAGGTACAATCTGCCCGAATTCTGATGTTGCAAGAGTTCTTGGAGTGATTTGAGAGTGTTTTAGGAAGGATTAGAGAGTTGTTAAAGTGGAAAATGGCTTGGATTAGTGGAGGTATTTATAAGGGAGAGTTAGGAGGTTGTTGGAGGTGTTTAAAGGAGGTTTGGAGGTGATTGGGTGAGGAGGTTATGTGTGGATCCCTGCAAATTTGCGATCCGCAAGGACCTGGCCCGGGTAGAAAGTTTGTGTTTTGTTGTTTTGTTGCAAGGTGACGGGTTTAAGGTGCATTTTTATGATATTTTATGAACATAACAAGTATTCTAAGTCCACGGAACATGTTATAATGTATATGTATGATGCTAAAATGTGTATGTATGTATAATTTGAACGAGATCGAGTATAAACATCATGTATAACGCATGTATGAAGTATAAGTGTCACGTAGTTGCAAGTATTCCATATTTTCGAGTATGAGTATCAAGTGTATGTATGTATGAACATGTATAACAAGTATTGTGATAAAAAGTATATTCCATTATGATTCAAGTCTCGATTACAAAGGTTACAACGAAAATACGAATACGAGATACAAATGTTTCCGAAAATAGAATACAACGACTAGCTTGCTAAACATGGAAAGTATGAAAAAGCGAGGCGTTATAGTCTCCCCTCCTTTAGGAAATTTCTTCCCGAAATTTAGGAAGATGCAACGAAGAGATGCGGATACTTACTCTTCATATCACTTTCGAGTTCCCAAGTAAAGTTTGTTTTGTTGTTTTGTTGCAAGGTGACGGGTTTAAGGTGCATTTTTATGATATTTTATGAACATAACAAGTATTCTAAGTCCACGGAACATGTTATAATGTATATGTATGATGCTAAAATGTGTATGTATGTATAATTTGAACGAGATCGAGTATAAACATCATGTATAACGCATGTATGAAGTATAAGTGTCACGTAGTTGCAAGTATTCCATATTTTCGAGTATGAGTATCAAGTGTATGTATGTATGAACATGTATACCAAGTATTGTGATAAAAAGTATATTCCATTATGATTCAAGTCTCGATTACAAAGGTTACAACGAAAATACGAATACGAGATACAAATGTTTCCGAAAATAGAATACAACGACTAGCTTGCTAAACATGGAAAGTATGAAGCGAGGCGTTATAGTCTCCCCTCCTTTAGGAAATTTCTTCCCGAAATTTAGGAAGATGCAACGAAGAGATGCGGATACTTACTCTTCATATCACTTTCGAGTTCCCAAGTAAATTCAGCGCCACGTTTCCCTTCCCATCGAACATTGACGATAGGGATTCGACTGCGCCTTAGTTGCTTGATTCCTCGGTCCATGATTTCGACCGGTTTCTCCACGAAATGTAATGTCTTATTGACTTGAAGATCTTCGAGTGGGACTTGAAGTCCTTCTTCAGCTAGACACTTCTTTAGGTTTGAAACATGAAACACAGGATGAACATTGTTGAGCGCTTGAGGTAGGTCCAGTCGTATGCTACCTTGCCAATCCTTTCGAGAATATTGAAAGGACCTACGTAGCGAGGAGCGAGTTTGCCTTTCTTACCAAAACGAACAACACCCTTCCAAGTGGATACATTGATAAGTACCTGATCACCAATATTAAATTCCAAAGGTTTGTGTCTCTTGTCTGGGTAACTCTTTTGGCGACTTCGTGCTTTGAGGAGGTTATCACAGTTTTGTAGGATTTTCTCTGTCGTCTCTTGTATTAATCCGAGACCGGTGATCTGAACATCTCCAATATCGTGCCAATAAATAGGCGAACAACACTTACGACCATACAACGCTTCAAATGGAGCCATTTGAATACTGGCGTGATAACTATTATTGTACGAGAATTCTACCAACGGTAAGTGCGAATCCCAATTGCCGCCAAAATCAATTACGCAAGAACGAAGCATATATTCCAAAGTTTAGATTGTACGCTCGGTTTGACCATCAGACTGAGGATGAAAAACGGTGCTAAGGTTAAGACAAGTGCCAAGGGCGGATTGAAACGTTTGCCAAAGGCGAGAGGTGAAACGAGCGTCGCGGTCAGAGATAATATCAAGAGGAGTACCATGACGACTGATGACTTCATCCGTGTAGATAACGAGCCAATTTGTCGACTTTGTAATCTTCACGAATGGCGAGGAAATGAGCGCATTTGGTCTATCGGTCGATGATAACCTAGATGCTGTCATGACCAGACGAAGTACGAGGTAATTTGGTGATAAAATCCATGGCAATGCTCTCCCATTTCCAGACAGGGACTTCTGGTTGTTCGAGCAAACCAAAGGGACGTTGATGTTCGGCCTTGATTTTGGAACATGTAAGACATTTTTGAGACGTAAAGGGGATATCTTTCTTCATCCTAGGCCACCAATAAGATGTTTGTAGATCGTGATAAATCTTGTCGGCGCCAGGATGAATGGAGTATCGGGATTTGTGGGCTTCGTCCATCAAGGTGTTTCGAAGGTTGAGACGATCGGGAATCCAAATGGGACCATGGTAGTAAAGGATACCATCAGGTTTAGCTTGCGAGTGGGTTTTCGACTCCACATTTCAACTCGTTAGCGAGGTTACCCTCGTTAATGACGGCAAATTGTGCTTGGCAAATCAACTCGTGAAGTTTTCCCACGATTTGGTAGCAACGAAAACTCTTAACATGAGTCTTACGACTGAGTGCATCGGCCACGACATTCGCCTTACCAGTGTGGTAGCGAATATCACAGTCGTAGTCGTTTAGCAATTCTACCCAACGGCGTTGATGCATGTTGAGTTCCTTTTGATCAAAGATATGTTGGAGGCTCTTGTGGTCGGTGAAGACCGTACACTTTGTACCATAAAGGTAGTGTCGCCAAATCTTTAATGAAAAACAACTGCACCAAGTTCAAGGTCGTGCGTAGTATAGTTTTTCTCATGAATTTTGAGTTGTCTTGGCGCGTAAGCGATAACCTTGTCTTGTTGCATAAGAACGCAACCAAGACCTTGGTTTGAAGCATCGCAATACACGACGAAATCGTCGTTTCCATCGGGGAGTGTAAGGATAGGAGCATTACAAAGCTTGTCCTTGAGGGTTTGAAAAGACTCCTCTTGTTCGGGACCCCAAACAAAAGGTTTATCTTTTTGGGTCAAAGACGTCAAAGGAACAACGATCTTAGAAAAGTTCGAGATGAAGCGGCGATAATACCTAGCTAGGCTAAGGAACGAACGAATTTTAGAAGGCGATTTAGGTGCAATCCAATTCTTCACAGCTTCTATCTTTGCGGGGTCAACGTGAATACCGAGTTCATTGACGGTGTGACCAAGGAATTGAACCTCTTTTAGCCAAAATTCACACTTGTAGAATTTGGCATAAAGACATCCGGTTCGCAAAAGCTGAAGGATAAGTTGCAAATGTCGCCTATGTTCTTCTTTCGTCTTGGAGTAGATGAGAATATCGTCGACGAATACGATTACGAATTGATCGAGGAAAGGCTTACACACGCGGTTCATGAGGTCCATGAACACTGTAGGCGCATTGGTCAAACCAAAAGGCATGACCACGAACTCGTAGTGTCCATAACGTGTGCGGAAAGCAGTTTTAGGTACATCTCCCTCGAAAATTCGAAGTTGATGATAGCCAGAACGGAGATCAATTTTTGAGAAACAAGTCGCACCTTGAAGTTGGTCAAAAAGGTTGTCAATACGAGGAAGAGGATATTGGTTCTTGACTGTAAGTTTGTTGAGTTCACGATAGTCAATACACATCCGAAAGGATCCATCTTTCTTCTTGACGAATAAAACGGGAGCGCCCCACGGGGAAGTACTAGGGCGTATAAAGCCTTTATAAAGAAGCTCTTGAAGTTGGCTTGATAGCTCTTGCATTTCCAAGGGTGCTAAACGATAGGGAGCCTTCACAACAGGAGTTGCGCCAGGGATGAGGTCAATACGAAAATCAACGGATCAAGGAGGCGGAGGACCAGGGAGATCCTCAGGAAAAACCTCGGGGAAATCGCAAACGACAGGAACGTCACTTACACTCGGACCCTTGTCTTTCTTTTCCACAACGTGGGCCAGAAAGGCGAAGTATTCCTTGTTAAAGTATTTGTTTGCTTGAATACACGACATAAGCTTAAGACCTTTAGAAGGTTTCTCTCTATAGACGTGTAACGAATCGTTGTTAGGAAGGGGAAGACGAAGAACTTTTCGGAACAAACAACTTCGGCACGAACTCGCCTAAGCTAATCCATGCTTACTATAATATTGAAGCTTCCTAATTGAATGGGAATGAGGTCAATCGAAAACGTATGATCATTAAGATTCATAGAGCAATTAGAAAGAATGGAATCAACGGTGATGGATTTGACATTAGCGACTTTGACAACGAAAGGATTAGGAAATTTGGAGCGTTCGCACTTAAGTAAAGGTTTAAATTCGACAGACACAAAACTTTTATCGGCACCAGTATCAAATAGATATGAAGCATAAATATGGTTGTCAAGGAACGTACCAGTGATGACGTCATTGGAGTTATGAGCCTGAGCAGAAGCGAGCATGAAAGCTCATCCTTTAGCAGGCTGAGGCTGCTGTTGCTGTTGAAGTTGTTGCTGCTGGTTGAGTTGGGGACAAACGTTGGCGAGATGGTTGAGGTCGCCACATTTGTAACACGCTCGCACAGGAGCATTCTGACGCTGCGGTTGAGGCTGGTTTGGGTTAGGGTTAGGCATGATGGCTTGATTGTTTTGGGGTTGGCGACAATGGCTGGCGAAATGCCCCATCCTGTTACAGTAGGCACATTTTCGACACGGGGTAGATGGGAGATGGTGGTAGGTGCACCGTTCACAATTAGGCCAAGTACCGGTGTAGTTTCGTTTGAGTGGCTCGGTGTTTTGGGTTGAGGAGACGACATTTAGTGGTGTAGGGGTAAGCGGAGTAACAACCGCATTGTTTTGAACAGAAGCCTTCCGCTTCTTGTTCCTGTTGTTGTTTTGTTTCTTGGCTTGGGAGGGAGGTGAGTCGGCAGTGGTGGCGGTATCAGCGATGGCTTGGTGTGCATGCTTCGTGGAGACCTTGTCATAGGCTCCATGACGAATGCAGTTGTGGTTCATCTCAATCGTGATGCTATAAGCTTCTTCGAGGGTTTTAGGGCTAGCGGCGGCGACGTGGTTCGTTAATACAGGCGAGAGGTAACGAATGAGTTTGGAAATTGCCTTGGTAATGGTATCCACTTGCCCAGGGCAAAGGATACTCAACTGTTTGAAATGTGCGATCAGTCCTTCGGCGTCGCTCCCCTGTTGGGTGAGATTCCAGAATTCGTTTTCGAGTTTCTTGGTCTTGTGAGGGGGACAGAACTAAACTTTCATGAGCTGCCTTAGCTCTTCCCAAGGTAACACATGGACTGCTTCATTGCCACGCTTGTTTCTCTCAATCGTCCACCACTCGAGGGCTCTCTCGCGAAAGACCTTGGTAGGGTTCAAGGTTCGGAGCTCATCAGGGCATCCGCTTTGCAAAAAGGTGAGTTCGATCGCGTCGAACCAGTTCATCATGGCGGTAGCGCCATCATTACCAGTGAATTCCATGGGCTTACAAGTTATGAACTGTTTGAACTGGAACGTTGCTTTGGGAGGGTCCACCTTTGAGTCAATGGAGGACTTGGGGTTTCATGGATGGTTTAGATTTGGCTTACGATGTTTGGGATAATCTTAGCCATCTGCTCGGCCATTTGCTCAGCGACTAATCCTACCAATTCCTGCTAGGAGATAGAGTCCCCTTGGTTGTTTGAACCCCTCTTTGAACCGGGATTACTTGGAAGAACTTGGAGAAGACATCTAGGGTTGAAGTAGAAAAAAAGGATGAGACTTGATCATATTGTAGGATAAGTTTGCATGTATAAGCATGGATAATTCACGTATGTTGCATGTATTTAACGAGTATTCAACAAGTATAATCATGTATGAATGCGTATAAAGAGTATAAATTTAGTTTGTTCTCGAGGATTATTATTGTTTTTGATTGTGAGAGATGTGCGAATTGTGTAGCGGTTGAAACGAATAAGGTAACAAGTATAAAATTACATAAAAATTGAGATAACATAAAAGATTGGCTCAATAAAACATGGGATTGTTTCTGGTAGAGAAACGTCGACTATTCTAAAGTGATTCATAAGATCTTTCGAGTTAGGGGACATGCTTTGGCCTAATAGGTAAAACGCTCTCGTCGAGAAGCGATTAACGGCAGTTTACCCTTCCAGTTACTACATGTCCCTAGTCGATCGAAAATTCGAGACTTTGGCGAGATTGAAAATCAAGGGACGGGACTTAATCGACAAGGTGCGGGTTTCACCCCTAACTTTACGATTTCGTACCCTAAGGGTGATTGTTTCTTACTAAACGAGGAGCATATTCCGACTCGTTTGTAAGATCCACCAGAGTATGAAATGGAAGTTTTCCATCAAGATGTGGATATTACACCTAACTTGATGGTATAACTTCGTGAAAAATCAAATACGCGGGGAGAGGGTTTTCACCAAAAATTGTAAGTCATTGGACCTATCTTGGTGCAAATCGCCTCGTTTGCATCATGAGTGTGTTCAAGTCTTCAAGTGTATTGTGTAAACGTCTTAGGAAAGACGTTATGTAAGTATTTGGACCAAAAGAAATGGAAGAAGCAATGAAGGAAGCATAAAGTTTTAAGCATAGCATAAGAATAGTAAAAAACGGACACTTAAACTATAGACTAGGTCGAACATGGCAGTTCTACCTAATTCCCTAAAGTTATAGCTCTGATACCAATCTGTCACACCCCACCGATGGCGGAAACATCGAGGCGGGACGAAAGATATTGCTCATTGCTCATAAATACTAATTGTGAAAATATTTGGTTTAAAACATAATTTTCATTTCATAAGATAATTGTCAAGTACATCATTGGAAGCAAAATACATCAATTAAACATTACAACAACGAAACAAAATACAGCATAAGCTAATCTAGTAAGTTTAGAATGAGTTTCTAAAGTATTCCTACTAGCTTTCATCATGCATATCCTCTTCAACCTGCAACATGTTTAAAATACGAGTTCAATGGAAAAGCTGAGGCGAGTACACAATTTTGGTGAATACATAGCATAGGTATAAAATGTATAACTCGAATCCACATGGTAATTGTAAGCAAAGTATATACTAATCATGCAATACTAGATAAAACCCCGAGTTTCCACAAAAGTTTACGAGATCGAGCTTCCCTCGTCGTAAAAAGCGACGAGACTAATATAAGTATAATAATCTTAACATAACCCCGAAGGGTGGTGTGCTACTCCTATAGCGCTATATATGTCAAGTTGGGCTACCTAAGTTAATGATCGAGCATGTATAATTCTAGCATGTATCTAAGCATAACAAGCATCATGTATTAAGGATTGAGTATGTAAAAGCATGAATTTGTGATAAGTGTGTTTCAATAAGTAAACTGTTACAACCGAAAAGTGAGAAAGCGGTAAATGGGTCGAGTGTACTCACGGTTTTGCTAAAGTGTTCCATTTAGAGAAATCCTGCGAGCTTGTTGTGATTAGGGTTTGGAACCTTGTCCTTCTACAAGAAGAACATAGGTATGAGTATGAGGTTTAATGGAAGATTTGGATTATTGATCATGATTATGGAAATAAGAATAAAGTATTATGGTATGAAAATAGTCACTAAGGTATAGCACTTGTTCTTGACACTATGATAACCCAAATGGGTTTGATATGATTTCATAGGTTCGAGACCTATTAGAATCGTGACAAGGAACTGCACACTTTAGTGATAAAACTTATTAACTTGATAGGTGATTATTTAGTCATTATCAAGGGTTTGATTTTTGGGAGTATATTATAGTCCATAGATACATATTTACATGATAATAAACAACAAAGATTTCATGGAAGTCATGTAGGAAGTAGGTGGCATAGCCATCCATTTAGGAACCTTGAATAAGTTCACCACTTTACAAGTTGCCATAGACAACAAGGAGGGTCAAGAACAATAGTATTTGACAAGAAGGTAATATGGTCACTATACCAAGTAGCCAAGTGAGCTTCAACCCGGGGAGCCGACGTCGACATAAGTCGAAGGCTAGGCGGGGTTATGTCACTTTTAAACTAGCAAACTAGCTTGGGATAATGATGAGAAATCATCAAGTGATGTGTGGTCTTAAGTTTAGGATAGCCCAAGCTAACCAAGGTAGACACACTATCAACAAGCTCTTGGCTTGGCATCACTTGTGCGCTTAAGCTCTTAGAAAACAGAAAGTTAAGGTGTCTAAATAACCCTTAGTTCATGTGAACAAACTTGGTTTGGCTTTACTAACCATAAACTTGGTTAGGAGCTCAAGAACACAAGGTTGTATAAGATAAAACATAAGTTTATAAAATTTTCAAATCAAACAGAAACTTTGGAGCCCTTTAGGTGAATATCCAGGTCTTGATTCTCCAAGGAGAACCCGTGGACTCAAAGAGGGTTTATCCAAGTATGTAGGAAGAAGAATGAAGCAATTTCGTTAAGAAACGAGCAAGTTATGCTCACTTTAGTGAAGGAGGTACAATCTGCCCGAATTATGATGTTGCAAGAGTTCTTGGAGTGATTTGAGAGTGTTTTAGGAAGCATTATAGAGTTGTAATAGTGGAAAATGGCTTGGATTAGTGGAGGTATTTATAAGGGAGAGTTAGGAGGTTGTTGGAGGTGTTTAAAGGAGGTTTATAGGTGATTGGGTGAGGAGGTTGTGTGTGGATCCGTGCAAATTCGCGAGCCAAAACGCATTCTGCCTTCCCAGGACCCCTTGCAGACCGTAAGGGCCAGGCCGGGTAGAAAGTTTGTGTTTTGTTGTTTTGTTGCAAGGTGTCGGGTTTAGGTGCCTTTTTTATGATATTTTATGAACATAACAAGTATTCTAAGACCATGGAACATGTTATAATGTATATGTATGATGCTAAATGTGTATGTCGTATAATTTGAACGAGATCGAGTATAAACATCATGTATAACGCGTGTATGAAGTATAAGTGTCACGTAGTTGCAAGTATTCCATGTTTTCGAGTATGAGTATCAAGTGTATGTATGTATGTATGAACATGTATAACAAGTATTGTGATAAAAGGTATATTCCATTATGATTTAAGTCTCGATTACAAAGGTTAAAATAAAAATACGAATACGAGATACAAAAGTTTCTGAAATTAGAATACAACGACTAGCTTGCCAAACATGGAAAGTATGAAAAAGCGAGGCGTTACAAATGACCGCGTTACAAAAAAATTGCAGACATTCACGAGAAGTTTTGTCCGACATATCTCGGTATTCATCAAATTGATAGGGAGGGTTACATATCGATAGTTGGCGAATGGCGGACGTGCATTTTTGTATCGGCGTGAAACTTGGTTTGTCCTTCGCGTCGTAACTTTCTTGAAACCATTCTTCAGTTGCTTTGATGTCTCCAACAATCTTTAAAAATAACTCTTTTGGTAAACGAAACCAATCTCTAAACGTTTGGGCATTGTAGCCCAGATTCTCCACAAAATAATCGTTCATTAACACTTCGTTGGCATGTATACGATCACGATCCACCATTTTCTTCTTTGGGCGGTTCGAAGTTCCTTCAAGATTGTTATACACCAACACGAAAAATTTAAGCGTCTCATTGTCGGAAGACGATTGGCTATCGCTATGGCTGTCCATCGGAAACGTCGAATCCGTAGGAAAATCCATTTGTGAAATATGTAGAATGTGTGATATGTTTTTGTGTTTTGGTGTGGGTGAAATGGTATAAAAATGAGAAGTATATATAGATTGTTTAAAGGTTTTTTTTTATTAAAGTTAACGTTCAAAAAACAAAAAAAAGGTCAAATTTCGTCCCCAACGTCCGGATTTCAAAATCTTCAACGCGTCAAAAACTTCACGTGTTACAAACATCACGCGTCGAATTTGAAGGCGGCGAGGGTGTTTCGAGGAGTTTCACGCGTGATGGTGGTCGATAACGTGACCACCCTGGGTCCCCTAATGAAATACACATGATACTCCTATACGTCGTTATATCTTTTGAATATGCGTTAATAAATATCGTAATACAAACTTAAAGTATCATATTCTTTAGATGTTGTAATTTCCTTGCAATAATAAATAAGTTAAAGGTTATACATTTATAAAATTAGTGCACCGTAAAATAACTCTAGTAGTAATATAATAGTTACATTTATACAATAAATGTTAGTATTATATATATAATAATAAAATCATACAAAACCAAATTTATCGTTGTAAATAGTTGAATGAGCTAGTTGTTAACTAGAGGTCCCTATATGCAATTATAGAGTCCTTGCATGCATTTATAGGTGTACCCATATGTAATTAGTTATTTCTTTTTGGTCCATATTTCTCCCTATAAATAGAGGGTTCATTCTCTTGTTTTTCACACACTTTATTAATACAAATTTAGATTTCACTTTCATACAATGTACATGGTATCAGAGCTAAAGGTTTCTTAGCTCAAAAGCTTGTCTCTCGGGTGACCATTTCCAGCCAAGTTTCCGGTCACCACGATTTCAGTATAACCTTTTCGTTCCTAGCTTCTTGATCCCGTTTCAGACTGCATCTACCCTTCTTACCCACAATCTCACCCAAAACCATCACCGAAACACCGTTACCTTTTCAGATACGAACACCTTTGGTGCGCGTGACGTCACACCGCCACCACCATCGTGTTCGCATCCCCCGATCTACAAAACCATCCAACCCGCGCCGCCATCCGCCGCCGCATGCGCCCCCACGCGCCACTGCAACCTCCACCGCTGCCACCCATGCGCCGCGCGTGATGGTGCGTGACGCCACCTACGGCCGCCGCCTTTTACCTGCTCCGTCAAAATATTGTTCCAAACACCCTCGTGCAATCTGTTTTTTGATCTGAGCAACTTTTGTTTTCTGCCTCGGTAAGTGAGTTCGTATTCCAGTTCAGTTTATTTTTTGATTTCTGTTGAATATCTTGTTTCAATGGGAGATAAGGAAGATAAGAAAATACTGTAGAAAACCAGATTGCTCCAGGCATTATCAACTATGCCTCGGTTTTACGCATTCCCGTTAAACTAGACTCCGGAAACTGGAGTTCATGGAGCCTCTTTGTCCAAAAAGGTCTTGCAAGTGTTGATAAAGAGGACCATTTAACAAAACCACCCTCTGATCTAACTCCCCGTGAATGGCGATAGTGGGATACAAATGGCTCTATGGAATTCCATGGAGCCACAAATCCTCACAATCGCTCAAAACTTCCATACAGTAAAGGCAACGTGGGACCACCTGTCTTCATCCTTCTCAGCTAAGGAATCTTTGTCTCATGCCTATTCTGTTGTTCAAGCCTTCACTCGGGCTGAACAAGGTGACTTCACCTTCACCGATTACTTTACTCGTTTCTCAAAGCTTCAAGATGAGTTGCGGGCTCTTTTCCCACTTACTGCTGATTTAAAGGTTCAGGAGGAGCGTAGCACCAAAATGGATGTCATAATGTTTATTGCGGGTTTATCACCTAAGTATGCAAGTGCACATCCATTATTGTTGAGTAACTCTACCGCTATTTCATCTGTGGCATCCACATATCATCTCTTGCGAGAAATGTATGGTCTGGACACATCTCCAACTAATATGTCTGCCTTAGTCAGTAAGGGTACATGGCAAAGTTCTTATATGAAGAAAGGAACTGCAATTATTGCAAGCTACAAGAGCATACAAAGCATAATTGCCCAAATTGTGCCCCTGGATCTCAGCCAAAAGCCCGACTAGCTTCTACTGGTGAGTCTTCTAACCCAACTACTGATACTGCTCCTTCTTACACGTTGAGCAAGGAGGATCTCAGTAGACTTCAACAACTGTTGGCCTCACAGTCGCCTGCTCCTAGCCCACAAGCCAGCTTGGTTAATTCAGGTATACTTCTTATCTTGACTTATCCTGGATTATTGATTCTGGAGCTACTCATCACATGACTGGGATTCAGGATCTCCTTTCTATCCTACGTACTGGTTCTCACCCACCGGTTCGTCTTGCTGATGGATCCTCATGCGCAGTCCGTGGCATTGGATCGGTTAGTAATTCGAAAGATCTAAACCTTTCTTCTGTCTTGTTGGTTCCTAAATTCCCTAGTAACCTTTGTTCGGTAAGTCAAATTACCAAACAAAATAACTGCTTTGTAACCTTTTATCCTACTCATTGCATTTTTCAGGAACTAGGGATGAACCTGTTGATTGGCACAAGTTTTGAATCATGAGGCCTCTACCGTATATCTTTACCGTCACACCCTAAAGCCAACATATGTGACTCCAGTATCAGGGAGGCTCACTGCCGGCTAGGCCACCCTTCTGCAGCGGTTCTGAGGCAAATGAGACCGAATTTTCCATCTTATTTTGATTTTCATTGCGAGTCATGTCAACTTGGTAAATATTCAAGGCGTCTCTATCCCTCTAGAATGTCTAATCGAGTCAGTACTTTGTTTGAACTTTTGCATTCTGATGTCTGGGGCCCATGTCCTACGAAATCAACTTTGGGTTTTGAATATTTTATTACCTTTATTGATGATTATTCTCGTGCTACTTGGGTTTATCTATTGAAATCTCGTGCTGAAGTATATTCAATATTTTGTCAATTTCATGCTTATGTCAAAACTCAATTTCAAACCCTAATTAAAACCTTGCATACAGACAATGCAAACTTTTCTTCTTACTTAAAATCTAATGGCATTATTCACGAGTCATCTTGCGTTTATACACCACAACAAAATGGTGTCGCTGAACTCAAGAATCAGCATTTATTAGAAATCACTCGCACTCCCATGATTCATTTTCATGTTCCTCATCGTTTCGGGCAGACGCTGTCATTACTGCCGCTTACCTTATTAACCGTATGCCCTCACTCGTCATTCATGGTCAAATCCCGTCTTCTATCCTTTTTCCTAAAGGATCTATGTTTCCACTTCCACCCAAAATATTTGGATGTTTTGCATATGTTCATGATCACCGTCCAGGGACCCTTAAACTTGATGCCAGAGCCATTCATTGTATCTTTGTGGGTTACTCACGTGTCCAGAAAGGTTATCGGTGTTATAGTCCTTCTCTTCGTCGTTACTTTACTAGTTCTGACGTACCTTCCATGAGGAATGTCCTTTCTTTCCTACATCCTCTACTCCTGTGTCCGATCCGTTTTCAGAACCCGATCTATCTGAATCCCCCATCATCCCTATCCTTCCTGTGTCTACTGCTACGTCTACCCCTCCGGTATCGACGCCACAGTTCCAACTCCTGCAGCATCGGGCCTACCGACAGATCCTCCACCATTACTTTTCACATATGCTCGGCGAGGTAAGCAGTCGATGTTAGAGACTCTTGATTCAGAACCTGCCTCTACATCTGGTACGTCCACAGTTCTACTACCTGACACTGAACCCATCTCTCCATTGCTAGAAAACGTTGCCTATGATCCTCCAGGTGCACCATATCCTGATATACCTATTGCCCTCCGAAAGGAACCTAGACACGCCACTCGTTATCCCATCCAGGACTATGTCGCTTACGCTTACCTCTATACCGAATCTCATGTCTTCACCACTTCCCTTGATTCCTATCCGATTCCCAAAACTGTGATGTCAGCTCTTCTCACCCAGGATGGCGTCAAGCTATGGAAGAAGAAATTGGGGCTTTAAGGAGTAATCATACATGGGATCTTGAACCACTTCCTCCTGGTAAGCGTGTTGTTGGCTATCGATGGGTTTTAACAGTTAAACTTAACCCTGATGGTTCTTTGCATCATTTGAAAGCTCGTTTGGTCGCCAAGGGTTATTCCCAGGCTTATGGTATTGATTATGACGAGACTTTCTCCTCAGTTTCTTGTATTGCTCTTGCTGCCATTCATCATTGGCCGCTCCACCAGCTTAATGTCAAGAACGCCTTTCTTAATGGTGTTCTTGAGGAGGAGGTTTATATGGAGCAGCCACCGAGGTTCATTGTTGAGGAGGAGGCATCCAAAGTATGCAAACTACACCCTTCTTTGTATGGCCTTAAACAATCTTCCAGAGCATGGTTTGAGCGGTTAGTGTTATGGGAGAAGTTGGAATGGTTCGTAGTACATATGATCACTCCGTATTCTTCAGACATATCAAGGACGAAGGATCATCTTAGTTGTTTATGTGGATGATATCATAGTTACAGGGGATGATGAAGAAAGGATTATTGTCACACCCCGACCGCGTAAAACAACAAACCGCGGCGGAAACGTCAGGGAGTGTCGTAACAGAACTATTATTTCAGCAACCATGGCATAATAAGTTAAGTTTTATTTAATAGAATTGTTACATTGTCTTGGATTTAAACGAAAAACATAACAAAAATTAAACTGTCTTCAGATTTTAAATCACTAAAGTCCATAGTCCATCCAATATGTAGCATGATCAACCTCAAACATTCGCGCCAGCAACATATGTGAAAATAAATACGTCAGCATAAAAATGCCTGTGAGTAACATAGGTTTTATGTTAAAGATTCATGGCCTAGAATGTTTAAAGGAATACTTAGTTAAAAAGTGGCCATGAATACTTACAAAATTTTTTCTTTTATGAAATCATAAGATAAATCGAATGATATAAAAGAAATAACGCATGGTTAAATCATTAACCAAAATATTCATGTCTCATGTAAAAATGTTGTGTCTTATATAAGGAATGTCTTGTCTTGTACTTTGTTTGAAATGATTTAGATAACACCACAATATGTAACTTGATAAAAGCACTTATATATAGGAAGTACCAAAGGCGTATCCACCATGATTTTATCTTATTACACACGTCCCGTGATTTAAATCACTTACCATAAATCAACCATCAAAAGTCTTGTTTAAACCAAAGAAATGTCTAGTATAAAGTATGTCATGTAAACAAATGTCATGTAAACCAATGTCATGTAAACAATGTCATGAATAAACAAAGTCTTGTGTAAACCAAAATGTCAAATGTAAACCAATGTCTTGAATAGTCAAAATGTCTTGTATAAAACAATGTCTTTGAACAATCAAACGTTATGTTTTATAAACCGTTGCTTTTATTGTTTAAAACATATATTAAGATTGTTGGCAAACACATTCAAGCCTTGTCGATAGTCAGTAAGACCCTTATAAAGTTTAAGGTCTATCTATTTCATTGGATTTTGTCATTCCCTAAAGTCGCTTCCAAACAAACCCGGCAAGTGGGAACGGGGTGTCAAACCTATGGTACCATTACATACTACCGGTCAGCGTGATCAATGTTAATGAATGTATTAAGTCAATCTCCAACGCACCAATATGTCATGAACAATGTAAGCAAAAATGTCTTTGAAAATCATGTACTAGTATGCTCAGTCAACATACAAGCAAGAATGTCTTTGAAAACCATGTACTAGTATGCTCAGTCAACATACATAGCAAGAATGTCTTTGAAAACCATGTACTAAGTATGCTAAGTCAACATACGAAGTAGAAATGTCCATGAAATCAATGTGCTAGCATGCTCAGTCAACATACATAGCAAAATGTAATGTAAATCAATGTGCTCATATGCTAAGTCAACATATGCCGCAAAAAGTGTCTTTGAAATCAATGTGCTAGCATGCTCAGTCAACATACATAGCAAAACATAATTGAAATCATGTACTATACATGTACTAGATGAACATAGTAAATATATGTCATAAAAGCATGAAAACATGAAAGTAACAAGTAGGCACATGTGTTTCACCTCAAAAGACTTATAAAACATGAAAAGATGGGACTATGTACTCACTTGAGGTTGCAAGGTTGTCCTTAATCAAGAAGATAAACCAAAGCTCAAGAATGATGCCTTATAAACCAAATGAGTATTGGAACTCATATACAATGGTATAATAAAGTTTACATTCTGATTTGGAAAGGATCCTAAGTGCTTTTGACCCATAATGACTCGTTAAGGTAGTTTACGCTACCTTAACGGCCCATTTACGTAAATATGCGTTTGGATGGTTAGATATGTGTTATGATAAGTCTTATATGTCAAAACATGTTTATTAATGTTGCTACATTAGATTACATGTCAACATTTTCATTATATATGCTTAAAGTTGATTTATGCGCAAAAAGGGCATTTTGGTCATTTATAAAGGCATAATAGACGACTTAACATAACACTAACCAAACGATGTGACTGTAAGGTATAACCTCAGAGGGTTATTCCCTATACAACTTTGGCCACAAATATGTGTTTGGTCGGATCCTAAGATCGACCAAAGGAGTCGGATTCGAAAGTCAAAGCGGTAGTCAAGACCGCTCGACTTACGATCCTAAACTAGCACTAAACTAAAAGTGACGAGTTAGACATGTTTTGACATGTCTAACTAAGTTATAAAAGTGTTGTGATATCAAAACAAAGTATTTTGATACCCGAAAATAGTTCTGTCGTATAATGCACATTTTGCGCATTATTGACCGAAACTTTGACTTGTCACTATAACTAGTAAACGTGGTAATCAGTAGGCATGATCGGTATGGATCATAACCATCATGATTACGATCACGTTGCAAAGTTCAATTAATGGTCAAAGCCGAAAAGTCAAACACTGTTTGACTTTTAGCTTGAATAGCTAAAATAAATGAAACAAGACAAGGAGAGAGCACTTACTTATGTTGATGAACACTTGAAGAGCTCCAAGAAGAAGAATGCTCAGATGGGAGGCCTCCACAAAGGTGGTAGCACTCCAACTTAGAGCAAGAGAAGAAGAAGAAGTGAATGAGAAAGTTGAAGTGAAGAATTGCTTTCTATTTATAGGAATCTTGAAGCCACAAGATCACCACAAGTGTCCAATGTGTTGGCATGATCTTAGGAGGGCTTAAACAAGTGTCAAATGCAGGTGAGAAGTGGCAAAAATCATATGCTTGGTGTCCTAGGGAATGAACAAGAAGAGGACAACAAAGTTGCTGTGCTGGGCACCCCATGCGACTGCATGGCTTTGTGGATGCGGTCCGCATCCACCCTTGCTGGCAGCAACTTTCAAAAATTGACAGTTTAGCCCCTGAACTTTGTTTTGTCGCGTTTTGGCACTTGTAACACCCGTTAACCTGATTTTTAAGCTTCACAAGGAAGATAAAGCATATGGAACTTGAAAAATGCTTGAAAATGTTTCAGATGTCGGTTCGTTAGGTCGTACAGTTGTGGTTTTCGGTTAATTATGACGAAAATAATAATGAACGCGCAAATGACCGTAAATGCGTAACGAATGATATTTTTGCATTCCAATAATTAAAATACAAGATTGTAATTATTACATAAATTTTTGGATGTGCGTACATGTTCCGGATTAGAAAATACGCGTAACGGCATAGTTTCGCAAAATTTGCAAAATAGCCCCTGAAGTTGAAAAAGCGTGTTTTTGCCATACCGAAACCTTCAAAACTTGTTTCTAAGTTATGTAAAGGTTATTTAAGGTATTTTAAGCTTATGTCATTGTCCCGGAGTGTACGTCGTATTAAACTGATTACGTTTTGCGATTTTACTTCCAGAAAAGTTTTGGAAGGTCAAAATTGAACAAATATTGCAAATGCACAAAAGTCATAAGTAAATATACAAATTTGTAAACAACACAAAGTTTCATCGATTATAAAGTTTTTCGGAAATCGTTACAACACTTGAAAAACATAGATGTCACAGTCTCCTCCAATTTAGGAAATTTCGTCCCGAAATTTAATTACAGGAAACTTGTGAGAATAGATGTGGATATTTTGCTTTCATCTGGTCCTCTCGTTCCCAAGTAAACTCTGGGCCACGTTTGGATTCCTAGCAAACTTTAACAATCGGTATTCATCTGCGCTTGAGCTTTTTGACTTCACGGTCCAATATTTCCACAGGTTTCTCAACAAAGTGTCATCGTTTATCAACACATATTTCATCAAGGGGGATGTTGAGGTTTTCATTAGCCAACACTTTTTCAGATTGGACACGTTGAAAGTTGGATGAACATTACCAAGTTCAGGAGGTAGCTCAAGTTTGTAGGCAACTTTTCCATTCTCTCAATGATCTTGAATGGTCCAACGTATCGTGGCGCAAGTTTTCCTTTCTTCCCGAATCTAATCACACCTTTCCAAGGGGATACCTTAAGGAGCACGTGATCGCCGAATGGAATTCCAAAGGTTTGCGTCGTTTGTCCGCATAACTCTTTTGACGGCCTCTAGCTGTCAAAAGGTTTTCGTGAATTTTCTTGACTTTGTCCGTTGTATCATGAATGAGTTCAGGTTCGGTGAATTGAGATTCACCAATCTCATTAAAACAGACAGGTGAACGACATTTTCGACCATAAAGAGCTTCGAAAGGTGCCATGTCAGTGCTGGAATGATAACTGTTGTTGTAGGAGAATTCGATCAATGGAAGATGTGAATCCCAACTACCACCAAAGTCGATCACACAGGCTCTAAGCATATCCTCCAGTGTTTGGATTTCCTTTCAGATTGTCCATCCGTTTGAGGATGATAAGCAGTGCTCAAGTTAAGCTTGGTTCCCATGGCAGATTGCATGGTACTCCAAAAATGAGATGAGAATCGAGCATCACGATCAGATATGATATCTAAAGGGACACCATGACGAGATACTATTTCATCCACATAGATCTTAGCAAGTTTGTCAGCAGAGAAATCCTCATGAATGGCTATAAAATGTGCTGACTTTGTTAGACGATCAGCGACTACCCAAATGGCATCGTGACCTCTAGAAGTGCGCGACAATTTGGTAATGAGATTCATAGCAATGTTTTCCCATTTCCAAAACGGAATCTCTGGTTGTTCAAGCAAACCAAAAGGGCATTGATGTTCTGCCTAATTTGAGACAAGTAAGGCATTTGGAGACATACAAAGCTATGCCTTTCTTCATACCCGGTCACCAACACCGGGTACGAAGATCCTTGTACATTTTATCCGCACCTGGATGAATTGAATAACGAGACTTATGTGCTTCATCCATTATCAAGGTTCAGAGATTGTCTAGACTTGGAACCCATAAACGGTTCAGATAATATGATAACCCATTGTCTTTTGCTTCAAGTTGAAGCTCAAGATGATGTGGCAATTTATTACCCATTTTGTCTTGTGCAACACAAGTACGTTGAGCTTCAAGAATACGTGTCTGGATATCAGATCGAACTTGAACATAGTGCAGCTTGACACGTTCCTTATGACTTAATGCATCGGCTACGACATTCGCCTTACCAGGATGGTAGCGAATTTCGCAGTCGTAGTCGTTCAGAAGTTCAACCCATCGTCGTTGTCTCATGTTCAGTTCTTTCTGATTGAAGATGTGTGACTTTTGTGAGCCGTGAAAACCACACATTTTGTACCGTATAGGTAGTTTCTCAGATTTTGAGGGCGAAAACAATAGCACCCAACTCAAGATCAAGAGTGGTGTAATTCTTTTCGTGAATCTTCAACTGTCTCGATGCATAGACTATAACTTTGTCTCTTTGCATGAGAACACAACCAAGGCCTAAGTTTGATGCTCACAATAAACGACAAAATCATTGTTGCCTTCAGGTAGTGATAGAATAGGAGCGTTACAAAGTTTCTGTTTCAAAGTCTGAAAAGCTTCTTCTTGTTTAGGTCCCCACTCAAAAGGTTTATTCTTTTGAGTTAGAGTAGTAAGGGGAACCGCAATCTTGGAGAAATTTGCAATTAAACGACGGTAATAACCTGTGAGACCCAAAAATGAACGAACTTCGCTTGGAGTAGTAGGCGTATCCCATTCCTTAATCGCACTAATTTTGGCGGGATCTACATGTATACCTTGTTCGTTGACAATATGTCCCAAAAATTGAACTTCCTTTAGCCAAAATTCACACTTGGAGAATTTGACATATAGTTGTTCTTTCTTTAGGAGTTCCAGTGTTAAACAAAGATGTTGCTCATGATCGGAACGAGACTTTGAATATATCAAAATGTCATCAATGAAAACAATGATGAACTTGTCCAAATAGGCTTACAAACCCTATTTATCAAGTCCATGAACACAGCAGGAGCATTTGTCAGACCAAAAGGCGTAAATGTGAACTCATAATGACCGTAATGTGTGCGAAAAGCTGTCTTGGGAATATCTTCCTCGAATACACGAAACTGATGATACCCAAAACGTAGATCAATCTTTGAGAAGTAGGTAGCACCCTGTAGTTGATCAAAGAGATCATCAATGCGAGGTAGGGGATATCAATTTTTGATTGTGAGTTTGAGCTCACGGTAATCGATACACATACGGAAAGACCCATCCCTCTTTTTCACAAATAACACAGGTGCACCCCAGGGTGAAAAACTTGGTCGAATAAATCCTTTGTTAGAAAGTTCCTGAAGCTGTTTTGACAACTCTTGCATCCCAGAGGGTGCAAGACGGCATGGAGATTTGCAATAGGGTTGGCACCAGGTACAAGATCTATACGAAACTCAACGTGTCGTGTTGGGGGTAAACCAGGTAGCTCCTCAGGAAATACCTTAGGATAATCTCGAACAACAGGGATGTCCTGAATTGTTTAGCCTTTGCCTTTCTCCTCTACAATATGTGCCAAGAAAGCCACACAATTCTTTCGTAGGTATTTTTGGGCTTGAGTACAAGTCATGAGTTTGAGGCTACTAATAGGTTTTTCTCCACAAACCTCCAAAATTTCACCAGACGAAAGAGGTATACGAACAATCTTATCAAAACAGACCACCTCAGCATGATATTTGGTTAACCAGTCCATTCCCACTATAATATCAAAGCTTCCGAGTTGCATAGGTGTAAGGTCAATAGGAAAAAGATGATTATTGAGGTTCAGTTGACAACTAGGAATGACAGAATCGAGTACAAGGGGTTCACCACTGGCTATTTCTACTGTCAAAGGCTTTCCTAGTTTGGTTCTTGGCTTTGAAAGTATAGGTTCAAAAGTTAAGGATACAAAACTTATCGGCCCCCGAATCAAAAAGTATAAAAGCAGGATGGTTGTTAACGAAGAACGTACCGTTCACCACCTCGTTGTCTGCCCGTGCCTCATTTGCATTAATGTTGAAAGCTTGTCCACGAGCCTAGTTCGCATTTGCCAACCTCGGGAAATTGTTTCGGTAGGGGGTGAGATCCCCACAGTTGTAGCAAGAACCGGGGGGATAATGAGGTCGTGCAGGATTGGCTGGCTGCTGAACAGGGTTTTGTACAGCTTAATTCTGAGCAGGAGGACAACGACAAGTGTTGGCCAGATGGCCAGATCGTCCACAGTTTGTACAAATACGACACGGTAATTGAGGTTGGTGATGACTGTTGCACCTGTTGCACAGAGGTGCATTGCCAACATATTGTTTCTTGGCGGAGGTTGAGCAGGCTGGTTGGGATTGGCTTGATTCGGTTGTGTAGTGACAACAAAATTTGAACCCTTTGCTTCTAGACTTCTTCGAACTTTCAGCTTTCTTACCCTTTTGTTTCTCAGACTTTTCAGACGGTTTCTTGTCACCCTTACGGTGGAGCTTACCTTTTTAATCTGGGATTCAGTCAGTGTTGCAGATAGCTCAATGGCTTGTCTTACAGTAGTAGGGTTGTTGCCGGTGACAATATTCTGAACCGGGCCAGGAAGACCATCTATGTACTTCTCGATCGCCTTATCCAAAGGCGTCACCATCTCAGGACACAACAAGCTCAACTCCTCATACCTGTCAGTATACGCACGGTGTTCACCATATCTTGCTTTAGGTCATGGAACTCATTTTCAAGTGCCCTCTTTTCGTGACGGGGGCAGAACTCTTTCATCATCAGAGCCCTGAGTTCCTCCCAAGTTTGACCCATAGCAACATCAGTACCCCTGTCTCTCATTACTCCGTTCCACCACATGAGCGCTCTCTTTTGAAACACACTAGAAGCAAACTCAACTTTCTGCTCATTTGGACATGGAACATGGCGAAATGTATTCTCAAGACTCTCAAACCACTATAGGAGCCCAGTTGCTCCTTCAGAACCACTAAACTTGAGCGGTTTAGCCGAATTAAACTGTTTAAAGTCGCATGCAGCTGGTGCATTGTTATTATTGTTGGCTTGTTTATATGAGTTATGAGATTTGGAAGCACAGCAGCAAACTGCTGAGTGATTAGAGCCGCCATCGGCGTTCGTAGTTGCGTTTCATCGAGGAGGCATTCTAAAAGAGAGAAAACATGAGAGAAAACGAGTGAGATGAATGTTGAATAATCAAAATGAGCTGAATAAATATCGAAAAATGTAAGGATGGTGGTCATTCGTTCGTTTACTCAAACAAACAAACGACACACAGTGACTAATCAAAGTAAATGGGTCTTTATAATGTATCGCAAAGACATGCTTTAGTCTATAAGTGGACACTCACCCCAAGAGTTCCCAAGTAAGAGTGACTGGTCCGGTTAAGTGGATTTGTACGAACACTCTAGCCTTAGACAGAAAACTGAGGGTACATGCACCCACCCTTCCAGATTGCACGTGTTCACATTAATAAGACCCATACTTTGACGAGATTTTGAAAACTTTGAAAGCATTAAGCCAAAAGAGAATTATTCAAAAATTGACAATTGATTTTCAAAATCGTTTTGAAAATTGTGTTTTTGTTTTGGTATTCACCTAAGAATAGGTGATGGTATTGTTTTAAGATCTAAACACAAGATAACTTGTGTTAGGGTCCTAGAAAGGTTATAGTCTAGGTCAAAGAATTACAAATAACCTAATTCCCTATAACCATTGGCTCTAATACCAATCTTTCTGTCACACCCCGACCGCGTAAAACAACAAACCGCGACGGAAACATAGGGAGTGTCGTAACAGAACTATTGTTTCAGCAACCATGGCATAATAAGTTAAGTTTTATTTAATAGAACTGTTACATTGTCTTGGATTTAAACGAAAAACATAACGAAAATTAAACTGTCTTCAGATTTTAAATCACTAAAGTCCATAGTCCATCCTATATGTAGCATGATTAGCCTCAAACATTCGCGCCAGCAACATATGTGAAAATAAATACGTCAGCATAAAAATGCATGTGAGTAACATAGGTTTTCTGTTAAAGATTCATGGCCTAGAATGTTTAAAGGAATACTTAGTTAAAAAGTGGCCATGAATACTTACAAAATGTTTTCTTTTATGAAATCATAAGATAAATCGAATGATATAAAAGAAATAATGCATGGTTAAATCACTAACCAAAATATGTCATGTCTCATGTAAAAATGTTGTGTCTTATATAAGGAATGTCTTGTCTTGTACATTGTTTGAAATGATTTAGATAATGCCACAATATGTAATATGATAAAAGCACTTATATATAGGAAGTACCAGCGGTGTATCCACCATGCTTTTATCTTATTACACACGTCTCGTTATTTAAATCACTTACCATAAATCAACCATCAAAAGTCTTGTTTAAACCAAAGAAATGTCTAGTATAAAGTATGTCATGTAAACAAATGTCATGTAAACCAATGTCATGTAAACAATGTCATGAATAAACAAAGTCTTGGGTAAACCAAAATGTCAAATGTAAACCAATGTCTTGAATAGTCAAAATGTCTTGTATAAAACAATGTCTTTGAACAATCAAACGTTATGTTTTATAAACCGTTGCTTTTATTGTTTAAAACATATATTAAGATTGTTGGCAAACACATTCAAGCCTTGTCGATAGTCAGTTAGACCCCTATAAAGTCAAAGGTCTATCTATTTCATCGGATTTTGTCATTCCCTAAAGTCGCTTCCAAACAAACCCGGCAAGTGGGAACAGGGTGTCAAACCTATGGTACCATTACATACTACCGATCGGCGTGATCAATGTTAATGAATGTATTAAGTCAATCTCCAACGCACCAATATGTCATGAACAATGTAAGCAAAAATGTCTTCGAAAACCATGTATTAGTATGCTCAGTCAACATACATGGCAAGAATGTCTTTGAAAACCATGTACTAGTATGCTCAGTCAACATACATAGCAAAATGTCTTTGAAAACCATGTACTAAGTATGCTAAGTCAACATACGAAGTAGAAATGTCCATGAAATCAATGTGCTAGCATGCTCAGTCAACATACATAGCAAAATGTAATGTAAATCAATGTGCTCATATGCTAAGTCAACATATGCCGCAAAAAGTGTCTTTGAAATCAATGTGCTAGCATGCTCAGTCAACATACATAGCAAAACATAATTAAAATCACGTACTATACATGTATTAGATGAACATAGTAAATATATGTCATAAAAGCATGAAAACATGAAAATAACAAGTATGCACATGTGTTTCACCCCAAAACATTTATAAAACATAAAAGAGGGGACTATGTACTCACTTGAGGTTGCAAGAGTGTCCTTAATCAAGAAGATAAACCAAAGCTCAAGAGTCCGAGAATTTACGTATGTCCTAATATCGGATAACTATGTTAATATCGGGACTTTAATCGGAGGATTTGGATAGAATGATGCCTTATAAACCAAATGAGTATTGGAACACATATAAAATGGTTTAATAAAGTTTACATTCTGATTTGGAAAGGATCCTAAGTGATTTTGACCCATAATGACTCGCTAAGGTAGTTTACGCTACTTTAACGGCTCATTTACGTAAATATGCGTTCGGATGGTTAGATATGTGTTATGATAAGTCTTAGATGTCAAAACATGTTTAATAATGTTTCTACATCAGGTTACATGTCAAAATTTTTGTTACATATGCTTAAAGTTGATTTATGCGCAAAAAGGCATTTTGGTCATTTATAAAGGCATAATAGACGACTTAACATAACACTAACCAAACGATGTGACTGTAAGGTATAACCTCAGAGGGTTATTACCTATACAACTATGGCCACAAATATATGTTTGGTCGGATCCTAAGATCGACCAAACGGGTCGGATTCGAAAGTCAAAGCGATGGTCAAGACCGCTCGACTTACGATCCTAAACTAGCACTAAACTAAAAGTGACGAGTTAGACATGTTTTGACATGTCTAACTAAGTTATATAAGTTGTTTGGTATCAAAACAAAGTGTTTGATGCCCGAGAATATTTCCGTCGTATAATGCGCATTTTGCACATTATTGACCGAAACTTTGACTCGTCACTACAACTACTAAAAGTGGTAATCAGTAGGCATGGTCGGTATGGGTCATAACCATCGTGATTACGATCACGATGCAAAGTTCAATTGAACATTGTCTTGACCAATTAATGGTGAAAGCCGAAAATCAAACACTGTTTGACTTTTAGCTTGAAATAGCTAAAATAAATGAAACAAGACAAGGAGAGAACACTTACTTATGTTGATGAACACTTGTAGAGCTCCAAGAAGAAGAATGCTCAGATGGGAGGCCTCCACAAAGGTGGTAGCACTCCAAATTAGAGCAAGAGAAGAAGAAGAAGTGAATGAGCAAGTTGGAAGTGAAGAATTGCTTGCTATTTATAGGAATCTTGAAGCCACAAGATCATCACAAGTGTCCAATATGTTGGCATGATCTTAGGAGGGCTTAAACAAGTGTCAAATGCAGGTGAGAAGTGGCAAAAATCATATGCTAGGTGTCCAAGGGAATGAACAAGAAGAGGACAGCAAAGCTGCTATCCTGGGCACCCCATGCGGACCGCATGGCTTTGTAGATGCGGTCCGCATCCACCCTTGCCGGCAGCAACTTTCAAAAATTGACAGTTTAACCCATGAACTTTGTTTTGTCGCGTTTTGGCACTTCTAACACCCGTTAACCTGATTTTTAAGCTTCATAAGGAAGATAAAGCATAGGAACTTGATAAATGCTCGGAAATGTTTCGGATGTCGGTTCTTTAGGTCGTACGGTTGCGGTTTTCGGTTAATTATGACGAAAATCGCAACGAACGCGCAAATGACCGTAAATGCGTAACAAATGATATTTTTGCATTCCAATCATTAAAATAAAAATTTTAATGATTACATAAATTTTTGGATGTGCGTACATGTTCCGGATTAGAAATTACGTGTAACGGCATTGTTTTGCAGAATTTGCAAAATAGCCCTAAAGTTGAAAAAGCGTGTTTTTGCCATACCGAACCCTTCAAAACTTATTTCTAAGTTATGTAAAGGTTATTAAGGTATGTTAAGCTTATGTCATTATCCCGGAGTGTACGTCGCGTTAAACTGATTACGTATTGTGATTTTACTTCCAGAAAAGTTTTGGAAGGTCAAAATCGAACAAATATTGAAAAGGCACAAAAGTAATAAGTAAATATACAAATTTGTATACAACACAAAGTTTCATTGATTATAAAGTTGATCGGAAATCGTTACAACACTTGAAAAACACAGATGTCACAATTATCAAGCTCAAAAAATTCCTTAGTCTTAGTTCAGATTAGCGACTTGGGTCGACTTCGGTACTTCCTTTGCATAGTATCTCGTTCCACACAAGGAATATTTCTCTGTCAACGAAAGTATGTCCCTGATATGTTAACTGGGTGTGGTTTATTGGGTTGCAAACAGGTTGACAGTCTATGCTTCCTACAAGAAAGCTCCTTCCAGAGGACAGGAAGTCCAATGAAAGATCCTGAGCGATACAGACGATTGGTCGGAAAACTTAACTACTTAACTGTCACCCGACCAGATATCTCCTTTGTCGTTAGTGTTCTAAGTCTGTTCATGGCCACACCATACACGGGACACTAGGATGCTGCTCTCTGTGTCTTAAGATATTCTCAAGACACACCAGGCCTAGGGATCTTATATTCTGATCAGGGTCATTGCCGTGTGGGTGCTTTCACAGAAGACGGAGATGGACGTATATCTGGATTCTCAGACGCAGATTAGGTAGGCTGTCCTATTTCCCGTCGATCCACCACTAGGTATTGTGTTTTCGTTGGAGGAAATCTTGTGTCCTGGAAGAGTAAGAAACAACACACCGTATCCAGATCAAGTGCCGAATCAGAGTACAGAGCTATGACAGATGTTACATCAGAGATGTTATGGGTTCGTCGGGTTTCTCTCTCAAGACTTGATGCGATCATACTGTGATAATCAATCAGCTATACATATAGCCAAAAATCAAGTATTCCATGAGAGAACAAAACACATTGAGGTTGATTGTCACCTAATCAGAGATCAGATAGTCAGTACTCAAAAGGATCCTCCATCAATTCAGCCAATCCATGTTAAGACGGAATTCCAACTAGCAGATATCTTTACAAAACCACTCCGAAAGGCACAAATAGATTTCATATGTAACAAGTTGGGCATGATTAACATCTATGCTCAAACTTGAGAAGAGTGTTAGTTGTAAATAGTTGAAGGACCTAGTTGTTAACTAGACGTCCCTACATGCAATTATAGAGGTCCTTACATGCAATTATAGGAGTACCCACATGTAATTAGTTATTTCTTTTTGGTCCCTCTTTCTCCCTATAAATAGAGGGTTCATTCTCTTGTTTTTCACACACTTTATTAATACAATTCAGTTTCACTTTCATACCATTTACATAATAGTATGAACGTCTTAAATAAATAAAACGTCTCAGTTTAATACATATACCAAATAAATTATTATTATTAAAAATTTATGTAATAAAGTCAAATTTTTGTAGCTAAGAAAACAAATGAAACATTGCCTTTAACTATGTGTGTAGGTTCTTAAATACAAATAATACGATATAAGCCTAACATAAAATTTACGGACCATGCTTAGACTTAACGGTTTCGGGCCCCTCATAACCTCATTCCCTTTAAAACTCCCCCAAGCCTCATTCTTGTTCAAATTAACGATTTTAAAGGTTGTAACCACGGCCGTTGCCCGCTCTAGCATACTTGAACTCTCCCGATAGTTTGTAAGGCAAACATCTTTTATATAGATTTTAGTTTTAATTGATTTGTGAAAATACCGAGTTTCTTTTATGTGGGTCAGCTTCGCAAATAGCGTAATCACTGTGCCTTTTTTCTTAAAATAAATTCAAAGGATGATAAGACTGATACAATTTATTCACAAGTAGAATATGTAAGAAAAGTGTTCTCTTTTTAAACGGTTGGTGTTGTGTCTAACCAGCAACTACCCGAGTTGTGTGGCGGACTTTTCATTTTGTGTAGGGTTCACCAAGGCCCGCTAAAACTAAAACTGTTTTCCATCCAATGATTCCTATATTATTTGTGTGTATACATAATTGTGTTGTATAGCATTGGCCCCTCATCAACAATCATCATACTCAGTAAATCCCACCAATAGCAAAGTTAAGATAGGGTCTGAGGAGGGTAAGATGTAGACAGCCTTACATCTACTCTGTAGGAATAGAGAGACTGCTTCGAGTGAGACCTCGACTCGACCCATCATCAATAATCCTAAAGCCCATATTACCTACCTATAAATAAATATTTATACTTTAGAATTAGAAGGCCTAGGAGAGTGGAGGCCCAAATCACTTTTTTGTTTTAATTTTAATATTTGATTTAATTTAATTCATTGGTTTGTTTGAGTCTCCAATTCAAATCAACTGCTAGCTCTACAAGAAGCAGCTAATACTTTTTATGGTCTTACAAACATGCACAGGGCACCATGCTTTGTAGCAACAAAGCTTATCTATGCATATAAATCTATCTTAATTCACAAAGGTGAACAGAAGAACTGGGGTCTGGAACTGAACCCGGTTTTCAACCTGACCCGATTTTGAACCCGGACTAGAACTGACCCGTAGAGTTGAAATTTGTAACCCCGTACTTTAAAACTGGTTTGAACTAGGCCAAACACGACCTAAACCAATTAAGATATGGTTTCAAACCTGTTAAATCCAATCCGATTCCTCCCAAAACCAGTTCCAACACGACCTGGCTTGGCTAGAACCCGCTTATGACTTTTGGTGACCCAACCAAACCCGGTTTCAACACGATCCAGTTTCAGCCTACTGTTGAGTGCATATCTACGACCTTCCTAAACCATCAAAGCTTCACCCATCTCTTTCTACACGATTTTCTCTCTCTAAACCCAAACCATCATCACCATCGTCGGACAGTCTACTCCCACGCCGTATGAAAACACCTAAGCAATCTTCAATAGTCTCTAGCTCATCGGTCCGTGGTTAGAAGAGGAATGAATAACCGGAATTCGGAACTGAAATGGTTGAATCTTACCTCGATTTGCCGGAGTTACGCACATGCAAACAGATCGGCCACCACCACCATTTAACACGGTTGCCTTGCCTCGAAATCACCATCAGTTACCACCGTTCAAGGTGGTGTGCGGTGGCTGTTTGTTACCGGCACCGCTGTTGCCGCCCTTTTCATCTCATTCTCTGAATTGTTGTTAATACATGTGTATGTGGGGGTGAAACGTGGCAAGTGACCCTTTTCTCCATATAAAAAAGCTGAAGAAATGTGTGTATGCTTGATGAAGACACGTGTAACAACCATCAAATGAAGTCAACCACAGCAAACCACGTATCAAACACTGTTCAAAACCTCCATGTATTAGTAGTACAATACAATAATAATACGATAATAATGATAATGATAAGATATATTTGCCCAAGCCTCACTCTTGTTCAAAACTATAAGGTTGCTTGGCTGCCGGTCGGTGTCAGCTCTAGCATACTCGCATTCTCTCTCGGTAGTCTGTCTGTAAGGCAAACATCTATTCTCTTTTCTAGATTTCAATTTTACTTGGTCATCGATAAATAACGGGTCAGTTTTGCAAATTTTAAAGCCCCATGGTTTTTCACATCAATTAGAGCAGAATGTGTAAAAAATATTACCTTTTAATCGTTGCGTGTCGTGTCAAACCTCTGAATTCGAGTCTTTTTTCGGCTCGTGTCGGCTCAAACTTTTTGATGACCTAAAACGAATAATAAAATCGGGGCGCTTTAGGTAAAAAGAGAAAAAGAAAAAAAACAACGTTTAATCCTAGAATTTTTACATGCATAATTATAGACTGCAAACACAAATCCCACTACAGAATCAACAATCTCAAAACCCATATTACCTACCTACAAATATCTTATTTGGAATTTGAAGGCCTAGAGCCCAAAGCACTTTATTTATTTTATTCCCCTTAGCCGCTCCTAGAGTCCTAGGTTTAACCACAAACATGATTGATTTGTTTGTTTAGAAGCTTCCAGTTCAAATTAGGGATCAACTCGGTCCTAACCGGTACCAGTATTGAAAATCCTCAAAAGTAGGTACCGTACCGAATATACCGGGTACGGTACGGTTCGGTACAGGTATTTGAGGGTAAAAACTGGTACCGAACTAGTACTTAACCAGTACCAAGAATATCAAAAGACGGTACTGAATCAGTACCGGAAATATTAAAAGTCAGTACCGGTACCCGTTACCATATACTAATCCCTAGTTCAAATAAACCGATAGCTCTACAAGAAGCAACTAGTAAACTAAAATTTTGAATCTGAGCAAACTAAAGTGTAAAATTAGCATGTAAATTAAAATTTGTATTAAATTATACATAAATACTTTTTATGGTCTTACAAACACGCATGTGAAAATTGTGCACCATGGTTTTCAGCAACACGGGTTATCTATGCCTATCTTACTTCACAGTAGAGGTGCACAAAAGAAGTAGGTTGGGAATCAAACCCGCTTTCGAAACCGACCTGACCTGATAGAGTTGAAATCTGGTTGTAACCCTATACAATGAAACTGGTTTGAACCAGGTCACCAGTTAAAATATGGTTTCAACCGGTCAAACCCAATCCATTCCTCCTCAAAACTGGTTCCAACACGACCTAGTTTTGCCATAACCCACTTTTGACTTTTGGTGACCCTACGTGACCTGGTTTCAACACGAACCAGTTTCGGTCTAGAACCTGATTTGTGCACCTCTACTTCACAAATGCGATTCCTACAAAAATAAACTTTGAAATATATTTATAATTTGATTTTTGTTAAATATATTTATTTTGTCGTTATAAGACCGTGGGGTATGGTGGAGCGGGGGTTTGGGGCATGGGTTGACACGTGGGCTGGGTGGACTCCACTGGCAAGACCCAAAAAATTAGGGTATGGTGGGGCTTGGGTTTGGGGCGTAGCTTGGCCAAATTCCATTTATTTTTTCTTTTTTTTTTAAATTAATGGATAAACTATAGGGTAGGGTGCACCCAATGTCCACCCGCCACTCAGAGGTAGCCCCGCTAGCCGCCTGAAACCCCTGCCCAAAGGGTCACACCCAAACCCAAGCCCACCGGGTGTTCACATGGGCGTTTCCCCCCAACCCACGCCCCATACCCCACAGTCTAAAGCAATGCATATTTTGCAACTTTCACATGATCATATACAAATATCTTAGATCTACTGTCTCAATCTTTTTGTGATGATGCTTGTTCCATTTCATATAATGATTATGGTGATGTTCAAACATGTTTACTAAAAAAGTTTAAAGTCTTTATTGATCACATGGATTTGTGTCTTCTTTATAGATGGCTAACGGATCGGGTTTGCCATGCCAAGTGTGTGGGTCTGTGGACATGGAAGATGGTTCTGATAGCTTTCTTTACTGCCAGCAATGCGGGTCTCAAGATTATGGAATTAGGGCCACTGTTGTTGATGATGCCGAAATGCCTTTGACTCGAAAGGTTATTGAACAAGATGGAAGCTGGGATGAAGAAATCCAAAGGCTCAGAGAGGATATTACGCACAAGGACTATAAGTTGAGTGTTGCGGATACAACTATCCAGGATCTGAATGACAAATTGCATCAAGCGTTGGAAACAACCGCCGCTTATGAAGGAATGGATGTTAAGCTTCAAAGAGCTAGAAAGAAGCTGATTAAGCGCGATAAAGACCTGGCAGATATCAAGACCGCATTAGTGTTATCCAAGGATGAGTATAGCAATGCGATGGCTCAGATAGCTCTACTAAAGGCGGATGTGGACTATAGGAAGGCGAAAGTGAAGTTTTTGAAAGGAAAATTGGAGATGTTGCGACAAGAAAATCAAGAGGAGTAGCCTTCTGAGATCTTTATAGTAGTTTGATTTTGTTTTGAGTTAAGACTTATGTTATGGACTGAATCTATTACAAGGTATGGGACTTGTCCCACATCGGTTTGCATAGGCAACGAATGTGGACTTATGTTAGTCTCGCGGGTTTTTGAGATTTACATTGGATATAAGGTAAGATAAGAGTTTTGAACGAATATGGTTTTTAAGACGTATTGGTTTGTTTTGGTGCCTAGGATGAATTTCAAGGACAAAATTATTTTTTAAGCTATATAACTCCCGTTTTTGACTCCGGATGTTAATGATACGTCTCAAACACGGGAATCTTCCGAGAATGCGATGCTTATAGAATTAAATCATTGATGAGTTTACTTGTTAACTCCAACTAATTAAAACCATGTACCCAGTACCCACTTAACTTTTATACTTGCATATATGCGTGTGAAGTTAAGCAAGTCAAGGGAATACGGTCGAATTCTAATAATCCTAACTTTGATCTGTTAGGCTGAAACTAATCTCGACTTAGTAAATTTTACGGCAATAGAGATGGCAATCAAACTCGAACCCGATGGATAATCCGAAAACCCATCACATTTGGGACGAGTTTGGGGTTGGGTAATCGAGTATGAGACCGGGTTTGGGATTAGTTTTTTTTTCGCAGGTTTGGGACGAGTTTGGGATTTGGTGATATACCCGTTTACCTTACTAGATTAACCGATACAGTGTATCCGTTTACTTGATTGTATATCCGATATATTTTTTTTTTATTTTTTTAAATATGTATATGTGTGATATTGGCATACATTAATTTTGTAATCTATGCATTTGAGTATTTTTTATATACATTTTAGTATTTATTCATTACATTAATTTAATTGATATATTTTTATAATGATAATGCTAAATATAATTGATCAATAGTTATCCATTAGATACCCGACGAGTTTTGGGTATGGTATACAAACGAGTAAATTTTTCAATGAATGGTTTTACTTGAAACGCGCAGGTATACCCAATACCCAATGGGTAATTACTTGATAGAAACCCAGTCCTTGACGGATTTAGGTCAAGCTTATCTAATCGGTTCGGGGTTGGGATTACCTAAACTTGTCCCAACCCCACCCTATTGTCATCCCTAACAGACAATCCCAATTTTAAGCTTGTTTTCTTCAAGCGATCCCATATCAAGAATACCAATCATCAAAAAATAAGGGCTTAACTTTGAGATAGCAAGAAGAAATTACGTTTAGTTGGACTATGTGTGAACATTTCCTGAGTTCGGATTAATCTCGTCCAATAAGTTAACATTAGGATTTTTAAAATCTAGTTTCAAACTTTATATAATTGACAAAGTGAGATGAAAGACCTAAGGGATTTTTAAAAATCCAGTTTCAAACTTTATATAATTGACAAAGCGAGATGAAAGACCTAAAAAAATGGTGACTATTTTAGAAGACTAGAAAGGAGCTGTTTCTTTAGGGAAATTGGACTTTAAAATCCCATCTAAAAGTGGTTGGCCAATATTAGACCCACTTTTAAATACTGTCACTACGAGTTCCACCTTTTAAATATATTTTTTTCTCACTACACCTCTATTAAAAAAAACTTAACTTCGTTAGTACTGATATTTTAGGGCTTTTGATTAGAACAAGGATACAAGTCGATTGATATAAAACTTACCTCAAAATGGTGCTCCAAATGGCGAAGACGGTGCTTCAATTCGGGTGTTTAAACTTCCGATTAACAAAAATCAAGCCATTTAGAGCACCATTTTGAGGTAAGTCTTAGATCAATCAACTCGTATCCTCGTTCTGATCAAAAGACCTAAAACATTAGTTTAAAAATTCGGAAATAAAAACTTAACGGAGTTAAGTACGGGGTTAAGTTTTTTTTTTAACGGAGGTGCAGTGAGAAAATTTATTTAAAATGTGGGACTAGAAGTGACAATATTAAAAAACGAGTCTAATATTGGCCAACCACCTCTATACGGGATTATTAAAATCCAATTTCCTTTCTAAAAACAAGTTACATGGATGTCTTAGATAAATATATTTGTATTTGAAACGTAGAGTTGATTTATAATACAAAGAATTTAAAAATAAGAAGTGTAAGAAGCCACCAGAGGAGTGACAAGTGTCCTAGAAGGATTCAAGTGGGAAGGATAATTTTGTCTACAAGAGAAGGAAAGAGAATATGCACATGCAAGTCACATGTTATTTCCCCTCCAGTTTTTAAACGTCCGTAACTTTTGATACATCATTTGTTTAAAAAAAATTATACCATAAAATCAAGCATTTTTTATCTTTAAGATGAGTACCATATTGTTATATATTTCAAAAAAAAGAAATTCAAAAACCCAGTTATGTATGACACAATGGACATGACGTAAAACACAATGTAAAGTAGATCAAAAACACAATCAATAACAACAGATAAAGACACAATGGACAACAGACTAAAACACAATGACCATGACCTTGACGTATAACACAATGGCCATAATGTATAACACAATAAGTATGTTATAATCCTATTTGGACGTTATTGGCCATTAATAATTCCACCTCAGAATATTCCGCCCACCAGTCCCACCTTTCACCTTTATTTTTCCTACAATGGTCCCCTGTTAAAAAAAAACTTAACGGAGTTAAGCTTTTTTCCAAATTACAAAGAGATTTTTAAGGCTTTTGATTAGAACGACGATACGAGTCCATTGATGTAAAACTTACTTGAAATGGTGCGCTAAGTGACTTGATTTTGGTTAATTGGAAATTTAAATACCCGAGTTAAAGCGTGATTTTCATCGTTTGGAGCACCGTTTCAAGGCAAGTTTTACATCAATGGACTCGTATCGTCGTTCTAATCAAAAGCCATAAAAATCTGTTTGTAATTTGGAAAAAAAGCTTAACTCCGTTAAGTTTTTTTAACGGGGGACCATTGTAGGAAAAATAGGTGAAAGATGGACTGGTGGGGGAATATTCTGAGGTGGGATTATTAATGGCCAATAAGGTCTAGGTGAGATTATTACATGCCAATTTCCCTAAGTATCAAACTAAATAAAATCCAATTGGACAACAGATAAGAGATTTGAAACAACAGATAAAAACAAATAAGAGATGAAACACAATGGAAAACAAACTAAAAACACAATAAACAACAAACTAAAAATCGATGATCAAGAAATTAAAACACAATGGTCAACATATTAAAATACAATGGATAACAGATTAAACATAATGACCTGAACCAATAACACAATTTATAGAAAACCCAGATATAACACAAGTAAGTATCAAACTAAATAAAAAACAATTGATGACAACAGAAAAGGACACAAGGGAGAGTAGATGAAGACACAATGGAAAACAAACTAAAAACACAATACACAACAAACTAAAACACAATGAACAAGAAATTAAAACACAATGGACAACATATTAAAATACAATGGATAACAAATTAAACACAATGACCTGAACCAATAACGCAAATTATAGACAACCCAAATATAACACCATCTTCGTTGTGTCATATATTGTGTTATAAGTTCTTATAAAAACGCAATGGGTAGAACCCAAATTAACATTGTGTTATAGGTTTCGATAATAACACAATGTATAGAAACCCTATTAAAACGTAATGACCAAGACCCATTTAAAAGACACAATGACCTGAACCTTTAACACTATTAAAAGAAACCCAGTAAAAAAGAAAATTTTTATTTTATTTTTATATGACAATATGGTGCTCATATTAAAGATAAAAAACGCTCGTTATTATGGTGATTTTTAAAAAAAAAGTCGTGTGAAAAAGTTATGGACGTTTTAAATCGATGTGGGGAATTGGCATGTGCCTTGCATGTGGAGAGAGAAAATATATAAATATAGGATTCCCTTTATGCCCTTCTATTATCTTCTTCCCCTACAATTAATCTCAACACTCCAAATCTAAGATCAATGGACTAAAACCATTCTTACCCTTCTTATTTATTTTACCTTTTGTATTTGATCCTTACTCTTGAAACATATATTGTAAGTTAGTAGATTTAAAAGTTATTTATATTTATATTTATACAAATTTATATTTGAAAACTTTGTGTTTAAAAACTCGGGTCTTAATGTTACTATCAATGTCGGATCTAGTAGGTTAATTCGGGTCGAGTTTGACTTAAAAAAAAATAAAACAACTATAGAATATAATAAATGAGATGGATTTGGGACACTTGGTATGTTGTGGTGAAACCTCAAGGTGATTTGGGAGGGAGTGCATATGAGCAACTCTCTAGAAGGTTTATTTTTGAAAATTTATTTTTGAAAAATGTTGATTTGTTCATTCTTTTTTCAAATACTTAAACATAACAATGTTTTTTTTCAATAATTAAGATCATAATATTTCTTTTCCACCAACACTCTCTCCCTTACTTTCTCTCCCAAACCTAACTTCTCTTACTTGATCCGCTGCTTGATTTATCAAACAACATTCAAGATAAATCTTGATCTTTGTTTATGTTTGTGTATGTGATAGATTACATGTAGATTCTCTTTTATATATTATTTGATTCGAATTCGATTAACACTGTTTCTTCTTCTTTCTTTCAGATCCGACCAAAAAGATTACAGATATGTGCTATATTTGTGATGTTTATGTATCATGTGATGTTAATCGAAGTTACTGATGTTTAATTTTTATTTTATTTTGTATTATGTAAACCATAAACAACCTATTCTCAATCATCTTCTTGATTAAGCTAACAAGATCAGATGAATGTGGTTTATGTTTGACGTTTATGTATTCTTCTTTGTTAATCGAAGTTAATAATGTTTTTTATATTAAAAGCCTAAATCGAACATAACAATTGATGGATATTCTTCAATCGAGCTAACATGTTGTTTGTATGTTCTTCCAGTTTGTTGTTTATGTATTATCTTTATTATTTCAAGTTAATAATGTTTTTTTTTTGTTTTGATTTGTGTTCAAACCTAATCGATGCCACTACTCAGAATACAACTATTATTCGATCAATTTAAAGGTGTGTTATTATTTTTTTTAATTTTGATCGATATATGTTTGGCGACCATGTGTCATGAACTCATAATCATCTGATTTAAGCATAACAAAAGGTTTTGTGATATGAATTGATTACATTTTTTTATAGATGATTGTATTTGTTATCAATATTTGTTTTTTTATCCTCCACTTTTTTTTAGTTTGGCAGACTCTAAAAGAAAGTAACGAAAAAAAAAAAACGGGTTTTATACATTCATTAATGGTTTTTACTAAAAATAACAATATTTATGTCTTAGTTGTTTAAATTTTCATCATGTTTTTTAATATTTTTGTATGTTTTAAATATATTTTCTGTTTTGGAATGTACTTTTGTATTTTTGGACCGATTCAAAAAATAATAGCAACCTTATTATTTAGTTATCTATAACTTTGAAAATATGTTTATTTATGGTCGATTTCATTGATTGTTGTCACCTGTCACACCCAGATATTTCTCACATCCCCCGGTGGGCCCGATTGGGGAATATGTGACAAAATTGATATCAATACACAATATAGCACAACGGAAGTCTTGGATTTAAATTATTACAATATAAATGTCCAAATGTTTAAAATATTATACAAACGGATAGTATATGAAAAGATCACGGACAGATCGAAAGTTACAAAATGAAATAACAGACTATAGGCTTCTATG
Source organism: Scalesia atractyloides (assembly GCA_947069175.1). Taxonomy (NCBI): domain Eukaryota; kingdom Viridiplantae; phylum Streptophyta; class Magnoliopsida; order Asterales; family Asteraceae; genus Scalesia; species Scalesia atractyloides. The sequence goes on from CAMTDV010000025.1 coordinate 67,225,015, forward strand.
CAAGGGAGTTGCAAATTCCTCTGTAAGCATTACCGGGCACTTCCAGCCTACTTCGTAACCTTGCAACCTGTCACTTTAGTCTTTTGAAGATAAGTCAGTTTACACCGGTAAATACAATTAACTGACTCTTTTGAAAATATTCAAAATTGATTTAAGTGCATAGGCACATGTATTTTCATAAATTACTCAGGACAATTATAATAATCTTGTATATAGTTTTACATGCTTCTCAATACATATGGGGTCCGGTGCAGAAACCGAATAACATGATTAACCGACACACCACTTTAACCACCAAGGGATATCCCCAATATGGGTAAGAAAACATTTTAAAATAGCATTAGCATATGTCAGGTGTATACGTACACCCGTTCTTAGTCGTGGCCATTAGCAACTTAAATGAGCCGAGGATATCCAGGACATGGTCGTGTTAACCCCAATTTTAAGTTATCAGACAAAAAGATTAAAATGGGTTATGCGGATTTTATAGTCACAATCTGACATACGATCCCATACCTGACCAAGCGGTAATAATTTACCGATATCTCAAGTCCGTATAGGGAAAATAGGTTAAGAGTATAACTGGCTTAAGTATGTCTTAAAATGCATGATAATAAAGTAAGCACAACCGTTGTCAATTAACTAAGGTTGCTTGCAATCTACCGGAAGGCCTTAGTCTGGAATGAATGGTATAATAACCAATTAGAATGTCAATGGGTCCCATTCAAGTCATAGACTTGGACCTGTTAACTTAAATTAGCGAAAATGGTACGATGCGCTTGATTAAGCGATGACCGGAATAGAATGTAGTTTAAACCCCACAAGTACTAAGACTTGTATAATATGGGTAAACAATATTCTGGAATTTGAAATAAAATTGAAAGGCTTTGTCGTTTCGGTAAAGTTACGTAAACTAGTTACATAAGCTTATCTGTATGCATATAAGCGATCCCGGGTAACCGGATGAGTTATAAACAGTTCTATTTGCCATTATACTTTAAATAAGTTGTAACATCAGTAGGTTATCAACTTATATGACCATTAAGGTTTTAAAATCAATATATGCACCATCAGGGCATTTTAGTCATTAGGTGACATAGTTTAAGAACTTGCATAAAAATCTGAGTTATGATCAAGTACCTTCTGTGAAAACACTTTAATTATGTTATAATATCAGTAGGTAATAAGTTTTGATTGATAGTTATGGTTAAAAACCATATTATGCGCCAAAAGAGCGTTTTGGTCATATTATAACAAAATTTACGATCTTTAATCAAACTCAGGTTATGAACAAAATCATAATACCAAAATATGTTAATTATATTAATGGGAAAGTGAATACGGTGCTGTTAGGCATCTAAGCTTACACGCAAAACCAATCAAAACTACGTCGTTTTGATTATATTTAAATAAAATTATTTACTCTTAGTGTTCCTATTTTTTTCTCTAGTAGTAGTAGTTCGTCATGTATTGACAGTATTGTTCATTATCTGTGGTTCGATCAAATAGTGAAAATACCCTAAACTGAGTTTATGTTTGATTATTACGAACAGATTAATTTTACTGCTTTGTATTTGCCATTGATTACGAGCAGATAAATTTCAATGCTTTATATTTGCCAAGAACAAAAAGAGGTTTTGTGAATAACGAATTGATGGAAAGGTTTTAAATCCTTGCAGTTTCATGATTTTCAAATTGGTTGAATGATTACGACGAATTGCTAGAAGTTGAAAATAATTTAAAGATAATAATTGATTTGGTTCCATATATAGTTTTAATGATGAAGTTTTTGTTAATGGAATCTGAAAGAAAATTATAACCCGATTTGTATGAGAGGTAAACTTTCCTATACATGAACATTTTTTCACTACCATTGACGATGGAGCCATGAGGGTTTAAGTAAGTACCCTAATTTGTAATGGAGGATCATTTTTGTATTATATAACCGCAATCTAATTTGATTGGGAGAGCACAAAGAAAAATAGGCAAAATTGCACTTGGTTTTAGTTATGAGGGGAAGAAAGATGTGTTCTTGTTTATCAAAAGAATTCATCGATTAAGAAGAAAATATTAGAAGTTAATTAACTGGAAGAAAGAAGTGGCTTAAATGGTGGGAAAAACTGGTTGAAATATTATTTAATTAAATATTAGGTGAATATATCAAAACGACGTAGTTTTGATTGGTTTTGCGTGTAAGCTTAGACGTCTAACAACATCGTATTCACTTTCCCCTTATATAATATATCAGTAGGTAAAGCATTTGCAAGTTCATTCTCTATTAAAACTATGTTTTATGCAAAAAGGCATTTTGGTCAAAGTTAGCCATATTATAGAAACTTGCATATAAACTCAGAATCTGATTATGATCATGTAGTATAATCTCAGAGGTTATCCTACATTATAATACGATCATAATACGACTTAAATTCAGTAGCTAACTATGCTAAATCGGGTCAGAATCAAAAGTCAAAGCAGAAGTCAAACTGCTCGACTTTTGATTGCGAACCAACCTTAAAGCTGGAAATGACGAGCCGAACATGTTCATACATGTTCTAGTATTTATTACCAACTTATTTAAGTTTCAAAACACTGATTATAACATTTATATAATCAATTTATAAAGTTTACATTAAAACTGACATTGACTTTTTAAGTAAAAAAACTTTGCCCGTCATTTGACTTAGTTAACGTGATTTTCAGGAGGTGCCCTTTTGAGGGATTAACACCTACCTAATTACGATCACGTAGCCATGTTTGACTCAAAAAATGGCTAGACCATAATGGTCTAAACCGAAAGTCAAAGCAAAGGTCAATTTGCTTGACTTTCGGCTAAATTCTAGCCTATAATCGAAATAAGCAGAGTAGGAACACTTACTTGTTTTCCTAGAGAATTTTAGAACTCAGATGGAGGTCCTTTTTGGCCAGGAACAACTCCAAGAAGCAGAAAAGAAGATAATGAGAAAATGAGCAAGTGTATGTGAAGAACAACCTGCTATTTATACTAAGGAGGTGACACAAGATCGTGACAAGTGTTAGGAGCTGCTATAGGATGTCTCCAGGTGGGTACTAAGGTGTCATGAGCTACAAAAATGTTCAGGTTCGCGAGATAGGTGGCATAAGGGCAAATGCCTTGGCCTCCAAACAAAAACTGCCTGTACCGAGTCTTACGGATCGTAAGGGCCTCAGGCTTACGGTCCGTAAGCCTTATTGTGTGCCCATGGTTTTGAATTTCATACGGTCCGTAAGACATGGGTCTTGCGGTCCGTAAGGGACTGTCAGTAACATTATCAATAATAGCCTTACGGTCTGTAAGGAATATACCTTGTGATCCGTAAGGGTCACTCAGAGGCCAAAATTTGGCATGTTGACATATTTAGTCCCTCCATATTCATACTTTCATTAATTGAAAACAATAGTCCCTCTCGGCCAACATTAGGCACAAATGAGAGTATGGACACGTGTCAGTATATTACCGGACACGAATTTACGAGGTGTTACATCCTCACCCCCTTAAAAGAAATCTCGACCTCGAGATTTCATTCAAAAAGATGGGGGGTACTTTTGTCGCATAGTGGACTCGACCTCCCATGTATATTCGGGGCCTCGACGGGCATCCCATTTAACCTTCACAATTGGAATCCTTTTCTTTCGGAGCTTCCTAACCTGTCGATCCTCGATAGAGATCGGTTTTTCAACAAACTTCAGGTTTTCGTCAATTTGCACATTATGATGTGACATTGCTAGCGACTCATCGGCTAGACATTTCTTCAAATTACAAATGTGGAACACATCGTGAATTCCACTGGGCTCCTCAGGTAGCTTAAGCTTATATGCCATAGATCCGACACATTCAATTATCTCGAATGATCTGATATATCTTGGGCTCAACTTGCTCTTCTTTCCAAAGCGCATCACACCTTTCAGGGTGATACTTTTAGTATGAACTTGTCCCCTACTTGGAACTTAAGAGGTTTACGCCTCTTGTCAGCATAACGTTTCTGCCTATCCCTGGCAGCTTTGATACGATCACGGATTTGTACAATCTTTTCCGTGGTTTCTAGGATAATCTCAGGTCGTGATAGTTGAACTTCCCTAACTTCGGCCCAACAAACGAGTGTTCGACATTTTCTTCCATACAAGGCCTCAAAAGGAGAAGCCTTGATGCTTGCATGATAACTGTTATTGTAAGAGAATTCTATTAGGGGTAGGTGGTCATCCCAGCTACCACCTAAATCAATCACACATGCCCTAAGCATGTCTTCCAAAGTATGGATGGTATGCTCACTTTGTTCGTCAGTCTAAGGGTGGTAAGCCGTACTGAAGTTCAATCTCGTGCCTAATGATTGCTGAAAACTTTTCTAGAAATGAGAGTGTATCTAGTATCCATATCAGATACAATAGATACTGGCACACCATGCACGAACATAATCTCGTCCACATATAATTTAGCCAACTTTTCGGAGCTATGCGTCTCCTTTATGGGCAAGAAATGTGCAGACTTTGTCAACCTATCAACGATGACCCAAATCGTGTCATTACCACGTTTGGTCTTAGGTAACTTGGTAATCAGATCCATAGTTACCATTTCCCACTTCCATGTGGGAATCTCAAGCTGTTGTAGAAGTCTTGACGGCTTTTGATGTTCAGCTTTAACTTATGAACACGTCAGACACTTAGCTACATAGGTGGCTATGGATTTCTTCATACCCATCCACCAATAATTCTTTCTCTCTCAAATCCTGATACATCTTGTCTCCTCCAGGATGTACAGAGTATCTAGAATTATGAGCTTCTTGGAGGATTAGATCTCTGAGTCCTCCAAAGATAGGAACCCAAATACGATTATTAAGTCACTGGATTCCATCATTCTCAGGTGTTAACTGATCAATAGTTCCACCTAATCCTTCATTGGGTGCATTTGCTTCTAATAAAGCTTGTTTATGAGCATCTAACAGTTTCTCATTCAAACTAGATTTGAGCTCAATACTTTTGTATTAATCCTTATCGGCATAATCCTTTCCTTGCGACTTAAGGCATCTGCAACCACATTTGCTTTGTCGGGATGATAGCGAATTTCGCAATCATAGTCATTAAGAGTCTCCATCCAGCGGCGTTGTCGCGTGTTCAAATCCTTTTGGTTAAACAGATGTTGAAGACTTTTATGGTCAGTGTATATAATACACTTTGTGCCATATAGGTAATGTCTCGACAAATTCAGTGCGAATACAACGACACCCAAATCCAAGTTGTGGGTGGTGTAATTCCCTTCGTGCACCTTTAGTTGTCGTGATACATAAGCAATCACTTTTCCCCTCCGCATCAGCACACAACCCATGCCGGTGTGCGAGGCATCACAATATACGACAAAATCCTCAATACCCTCAGGTAGAGTTATCACTGGAGCGTTGCTCAACTTGTGCTTTAGAATCTCAAAAGATTCTTTCTGCTTGGACCCCAGTCAAATTTGACATTCTTGCGGGTCAGGGTAGTCAGAGGAGTGGCTACACGAGAGAAGTTCTCAATGAACCTTCTATAATAACCGGCCAGTCCTAAGAAACTATGAACTTCAGACGGAGTCTTGGGTGCTTCCCAATTCTTAATGGCTTCAATCATGGCTGGATCCACTTGGATACCATGCTCACTTGTGACATGTCCAAGAAACTGGACCTCTCTAAGCCAAAACTCACACTTAGAGAACTTTGCATAAAGCTTCTCTTGCCTTAGTAACTCAAGAATGCATCTGAGATGTTTCTCGTGATCATTCTGATTACGAGAGTAGATAAGTATGTCATCTATAAAGCCTATGACAAACTTGTCTAAATACGGCTTGCAGACTCTATTCATGAGATCCATGAATGCTGCGGGTATGTTTGTGAGCCCAAAAGGCATCACTAAGAATTCATAGTGGCCGTATCTGGTTTCGAAAGCCGTCTTTGGAACATCGTCGTTCCTAACTTTCAGTTGATGATATTTTGATCTCAAGTCGATATTTGAAAAGTAGCTAGCCCCTTGAAGTTGATCGACTAAGTCATCGATCCTGGGCAGAGGATAACGGTTCTTGATTGTTTTCTTGTTTAGTTCGCGATAGTCAATGCACATTCGCGTTGACCCGTCCTTTTTCTTGACGAACAAGATAGGAGCTCCCCAAGGTGAAGAACTAGGCTGAATAAAGCCTTTCTCCAAAATCTCACCAAGCTGGGTCTTTAATTCCTTCATCTCTATCGGTGCCAGCCGATATAGAGCCCTTGCAACAGGTGCAACTCCGGGTAGGATATCAATCCTAAACTCCACTTGTCTTTCTGGAGGTAGACCAGGTAGTTCTTCAGGGAATACATCAGGATATTCAGAGATGACTGAGATGTCTTCAATCTTGGACCTTGGCTCGTCTATTGTAACTTGTGCCATGTAAATGACACACCCGCTCTTTAGACATTTGGATGCCTTGAGTAGGGACACCTCCTCAGACAATCCATAGTGTAAATCTCCATGGATGGTGAGCATTTCACCAGATGGGGTCTTAATTTCGATGAGTTTCTTAATGCAAGCAATGCGGGCTTGGTTACAAGATAACCAATCCATGCCTAAGACTACATCAAACCCGCTAATTTCATTGGCAAAAGAGATATAAGGATTGAATGATTCTTAATGAATATAGAGCATACATTAAGAATAGAAGATGCGGTTTCTAATGTACCGTCGGCTAGTTCTACTTCATAAGCTATATCTATGGCTCTTAGAGGTAGGTTTAGTTGCTTACTAAACTTATGTGTGGGTCTGGATCGCGGGCGGTTCTAGACAGAAGTTTGGGAGTATGATAATCATTTCAGTAGAACGTTATTACAGAATGGAGTAGAAGTAGAATGCAACGGAAGTCATACATTTATTCATTCATACTGAAAGAGCATACATCTTGTGCTGGCGGAGTTCCTGGAGAGAATCCGCCAGCCTCTCCCCTCAGAGAGCTTCCAAAACTTACCAACACACGAACACACAACCATATATATAGGGATGTCATTTTCGTACGAAAATTGCCATTTCGTACGAAAATGAGCATTTCGTACGAAATTGACAAATGTGTCCCTTTTACACATCTGACGTTCGTACTCGGTTCGTGTGTTCATATCTAATCTATACAATATTTAACACATGCTCTAACTAGTCTATTCGCATAGTGATGGACACAAAGTGCATCAACAGATTCCCCTTTGTCCTTTACTATCGAAGCTTTATCTTGATCTTTAAATATTCAAAGCCGTGTTTGAATATTCTGCAGCTTCAATCAAGGTATCCGTCGATGTCGTAGAAAGCATCAACAGATTCCCTCTTAATTGATGATTCGAGTTTGCATTATCAACATTAAATTCCCCCCGAAATCTCCAATTCAGAACCTTGTTTGCACGGTTTCCGACCTCCTCTGATTTGCTTGATCGACAAATTTTCTCGAATAAACACCAATTTGAAAACTAATCAGTGCAGCATCTCTGTTTCTTCGTTAACAACATCCGTTTTTGGTTTAGCGCATATATCTTATGCTCGATCCTCTGATCTTCAAGACCCAACCGGCAATTGATAGAAACTTCGAATTACCACACCAGTAAACTTCAAATCAATGAATACCCGCGAAAATCAGAAATCCCGATTTCCGTAATCGCGTTTTAAGCATACTCCTGAAAGATTGATTAGCAAATTGGTAATCTGCTCAATCAGCAAATCTTCATCGAAAAACTATCCGTCAATACTCAGTAATCTTCTCTTCTTCGTACAGGATCAATCATCATGTAATCTTCGTCTTTCATAACAATCTCAAATGTATAGTCTATTCCGTGAGCAACTGGTACACTTCCTTGTCTGAAAGATCCATTATATCATCTTCTTTAGTCATGAATAGCAAACATTTTAGCCGTGGTCGGAGCGCACGGGGCAGTGAAACTACAAGGCATCCCTATTTCCTGGCGGTTAGTCCAGAAAATAGTTCATTTGTAATGCAGAGTTAAATTGGATACATTGTACCACTAAGCGATCGTGTGTGCTTCCGCGAACTTTACGACTGCCGGGCATTTAGCCATGGTCGGAGCCCACGATGCACTGAAAACTACAAAACATCCCTATTTCCTGGCGGTTAGTCCAGCAAATAGTTCATTTGCAATGTATTGTTAAAATGGGTACTCCGTATCACTAAGCGGTCGTGTGTGCTTCCACGAACTTGACGACTGCTAGGCATCAATGTGACCACAACTAACGAATCTGATAAATAACTCCTTCAAGACTCAGTTATGTTACCCCACTTTTACGAAAAGTAGACATCAACCTGATCTCATCACCAATGAAGTCTGACCACAGTTTAATCTCTCACAGAAGAATCCAAGACACTTTGCATTTTCAAATAATCTGCATTGAAAACCACCCGAATGTAGCTGCACCGTCTGAATTTCTAAAAATGCCGAAATTTTCAATGTTTTGACACATTTTATTCCCCCTCATTTTAGCAAATTTTGACGTTTTGGGCATCGTCTCACAAAACCCAAATTTTGCGGAAAATTTCCCAAAATTGCAGTTTTGATGAAATGTGGATTTGACGCTAGGCCCATTACTAGTCAGGACACCAAATGATAAACATTCTGCACAGGTATCCATGACTGTCCCGTTATCTTCAACTTTTTGTGACCGTATCATCAAATCTGTACTCTGAGGCTTTAGACGGTGTCCTCGAACATGCCGAATTAGACGTTAAAATTCCGAAAAAATTCTATCACAAAAATTTTTCTGGACACTCGTCTCGTCAATACGGTCAACAAATTTTTCCAATGCCTCTTTTTCTTTTTAGGCAACTCAATCGAAAATTACATCTCGTACGAAAATTTCAATTCCGTAAGAAAATGAAATTTCCGTATGAAAATGACGATTCGTACGAAAATGGCGATTTAATATGAAAATGGCCAATTCCGTATGAAAAAGAGAATTTCGTACAAAAAATGGCAATTTCTTAGGAAAATAACCATTTCGAACCAGAAAGCATGATAACATTTTTTGATCCAGAATCTTCATTTTTTCGAATTTCAAGACGATTTTTACACAGATCTGGTCGAAAATTAGTTTCTAACAATCCTATATGTTCAATTTTACATTTTATCCGAGGATTGTCCGTTTATTTGATGATATATGTCTAAAACCCCTCCTAAGTTCATAATTCATGAGCGTAGGTGATTCATCAACTGTTAGATTGAATGAGTCGGTACCGTAGCTTTGATACCAGTTGTGGGTCCGGATCGCGGGCGGTTCTAGACGGAAGTTTAGGCGTATGATAACCGATTCGGTAGAACGTTATTACATAATGGAGTAGAAGTAGAATGTAGCGGAAATCATACGTTTATTCATTCATACCGAAAGAGCATACATCTTGTCAGGCTGGCGGAGTTCCTGGAGAGAATCCGCCAGCCTCTCCCCTTAGAGAGATTCCAAAACTTACCAACACATGAACACACAACCCATATATATAGGGATGTCATTTTCGTACGAAATGTGTCCCTTTTACACATCTGACGTTTGTACTCGGTTCGTGTGTTCGTATTTAATTTATACAATATTCAACACACGCTCTAACTAGTCTATTCGCACAGTGACGGACACAAAGTGCCTCAACATTATGGTCTACAAAAGACTTATCAGCTCCAGAATCGAAAAGAACTCTAGAAAAGATATCGTTAATGAGTAATGCACCTGTTATGACATTTTTGTCATTAACTGCCTCCCTCGCATTCATCTGGAAGACTCGGGCGTTCCCTTTCTTTGCCTCTCCGGGTTTTTCAGTACCCTCTTTGGCAGATTTGGGGCAGTTAGTCTTGATGTGGCCCTGGTCGCCACAACCATAACAGACAACGTTCTTTAAGTCCTTACAATCCAAGGACCTATGCCTCGATTTCTTGTATATGCCACAAGGGTTTCGCCTGCTGATCTAAACGACATTGTCCCCAATGCCGTTTGTTGCAGGTCTTGCACACAGGTCTCTCATCAGACCTTTGTTGGTTCCTTTTGAACCCAGACTTCCCTTTCTTTGACTTCTGGGAGTAATCATCCCCCGTTTCCTTTTCCCGTCGCATCCAAGGTGAGGGAAAGGGGTAGATCTACAGCAGACCTATATGAGGTAGGCTTGAAGCCTTCACCATACCCTTGATTTCAGGTGCTAGACCACCGATAAATCGCGCAACGCGTTTAGGTTCCGGAGTAATCAAATAGGGCACTAACCTAGACAGAGAGTTAAAATCGGTCACATACTTCCGACAGTCTAGGTTCTTCATTGTGAGAGTCGGAAAGTCTGACTCCACCTTTTCCACCTCATGTGGTGGACAGTACGTTTCTTTGATGAGGTCCACAAATTTGGGCCATTCCAAATTGTATAGGGGTATCTTCCCTGTTGATTGTATCATTGCCTTCCACCAAGTTAAGGCATCGCCTTTAAATGATTGTGAGAGATATCCACTACAGTCTCCATCTCGTCTAGCCACTTACATGGCATCAATAGCCCTTTTTCTCCATTGAAATCTCGGGGTTTGCACGAGACAAAGTACTTGTAAGTACAACCGCCCTTTGAATAATGGGGCTTTTCCTTATAGTCCCGCTTTGGCTCGCTCTTTGCAGTTGAAGAGTAATGCGAGATTTCCTTACGGCAGTGAATGTGGAATCGAATGAGACTTAGAACGAGCGGTACTCGATTCCTTAAAGTTAGCTATAAAGTTATCCATAGCCTTGCCACTTCTATGGCTATCATGGCATGGAGATCAAATCCCTCGCCATTGCGGTTAACATTCTCACTAATATCATTGTTGTGTCTGCTATTGGCTCCATCAGAATGTGGATTCGTCATCTCAATAAGTTTGGTCTAAAAACCAATTAAATAATTGCTCAGTGGCAATATAATAATTGATCATCAAATCTGATGACTTAAAAGTTTCATCAGTCATGGTATTAAAGCATATAGGCTATGTGGTTCGGATAATATATATATTATATATATAATATATTATAATATCCTTCACCCCTTTGGATCAGTGTGCATAACATCACAACTGCTAAAATTTATAATTTTAATATTTCAAAGTAAATGTTGAATAAAGTGAACTAAGTATAATTAGCCTAGGTCTCAAAGGACTATCAAGGGCATTTGAGGTTTGGACATTGTCCATTACCTGTTGGATAGTGGATCATAAGGTCACAATTGTCATTGCCTCAATTGACAATAAAAATATAACCCGTAGGCAGATCATCACTAAGGATGTTAATACAAATGATCATTGCATTTGATGATATTAGCCGTGATCAAATTTGATCATATAGGCTATAAGGCTTGGACGTAGTCTATCACGTAAATGGCTAGTGTGGTTTCTTATGTCACACTGTCGAGAGTATTAACATTACTTGAGTGTTAATACTGAATAATTGTCTTAATGGTTTGACAATAAATATATATTAGCCATAGTCGCATTTGACCTTAAGGCTTATGAGGCTTGAACATAGTTCACTACTTCCGGGTAGAAGGGCTAGTCATCCTTAACTGTCATTTATATTGCCAAATAATATGGACTTTGCCAATTGGCTGGTCAAAACCATTAAGAAGATTCTTTTTAAATATATAGCGGAGCGATAAAATTCGATTAAAATCGAGACGATCGCTTGAAAAGGATGTAATGAAATAATACATATATTATGAATAATCCCAAAATTATCATTAAATGATAAAAGATTACAGTACTTCCCTTAAACAAGACTTCTGAAATAAAATAGGGTACTTGTCCACGCAGGGACTAAAAAGAGATACTTGTCCTCGTAGGGACTTGGAATAAATATTAATACATGATAAATAGAAGAAAGCTTTCACTCGTCTTTCTTTCCCCTGACCAGATTGGAGAGCTTCTTGAAGAACTTGTTTGTCCTCCTTTCAATCTTTTCAGCCTGATGCTGAATTTGTTCCGCTTTTCCAAAGGCCTGATTAATGGCCTGTAGTTGTGGCTGTAGTTGTGGCACAACAGGATACGGGTACCCATAACTTGGATATCCCATAGTTAGATATGCGGGAGGGAAAGGAGACGGGTATAAAGTATTATGTACAACTGCTTTCATATAAGGGTCGTACGATGGTGCCTGATAGTCATATTCTACCGTGTAGATGGGTTTCAAGGATTGTACCCAAACGTATCTGGATACATAGGGATGGGTTATCAAAACCTGATGGGGTGGTAGTTGAACAAATGTTTGTGGTGTTGGGAACCACTGGTATAGTATTCGAGGGTCCACCTATTTGTGGGTTCTCGGGAATAGTGGGGATTGTTTGGGGCAATAGTGGTAGCAAGCCCAACTGTTGTCCCTTGCGCATAGACATGCGTGCTCCACGTTTCCTCCTTGTTGGTTCTGGAGGGGCTGTGGTTGCTCCACGGTTCCATTTGCACATCTCCTGAGACGGTAGAGGCGGTTTCAGAGAATGATAGGGAGGTGTATTAGCGAATGTAAATTGGTTCCAATATTGGTCCCATTCGTTAGGACCTTGATAAGGTGATCCTGCATAAGATGTAGAACCACTAGAATTTACGTGGGGTGTATATGTGACCCTGATGGTGGCATTTCCGGATCTGAATCCTCGTCGGCTCATTCGGTTGGCCCAACTGGTTCGGGCAGCTAGAGGTGTGTTGATATACTGGTTTGGGTCAAATGACCCATGAAATGAATGGGAATGTGACTGGTGGGAATGGTGCGAATGGTATGAATGGCAAAAATGAGTGGGTGATGAGTTATGTGAGATAGAATGTCTCGCTGGTTGTGACGAGTAAGAATTTCCTGAATCTTGGTAACGATCTGAGCTGCGAGAATGAGAGGGTTATGTTCTGATGGTCCTCCCCTCATTGGACCTTTTCCCTTTTCCTCGGACTCTTGGTGGCATTTTTCCTGTTTTAATATAAAAAATAAACAATAGTAATAACTTAATATGGATATGAGTGATCTTAGGTCAATGCCTAGACTCAGAAAGTCTAAGGAATATGCTATTGTGTTGTTTGAGATTAACCACAAAAGGCTAGTGTTTAATTCTTTCAAACGTTGGCTCTAATACCAACCTATCACACCCCGATATTTCTCATATCGCCCGGTGGGCCCGGTTGGGGAATATGTGACAAATTGATATTAATACACAATAGAGCACAACGGAATTCTTGGATTTAAATTATTACAATATAAATGTCCGAATGTTTAAAATATTATACAAACGGATAGTATATGAAAAGATCCAGAGACGGTTAAAACCATGTTTTATAGCATTTTGGTCGTTAGGCATATTATAGAAACTTGCATATAAACTCAGAATCTGATTATGATCATGTAGTATAACTTCAGAGGGTTATCCTAAATTATAATACGATCATAATACAATTTAAAGTCAGTAGCTAACTATGCTAAATCGGGTCAGAATCAAAAGTCAAAGCAGAAGTCAAACTGCTTGACTTTCGGTTGCGAACCGACCTTAAAGCTAGAAATGACGAGCTGAACATGTTCATACATGTTCTAGTATTTATGACCAACTTATTTAAGTATCAAAATGATTATAACATTTATATAATCAGTTTATAAAGTTTACATTAAAACTGACTTTGACTTTTAAGTAAATAAACTTTGACCCGTCATTTGACCTAGTTAACGTGATTTTCAGAAGGTGCCCTTTTGAGGGATTAACACCTACCTAATTACGATCACGTAGCCATGTTTGACTCAAACAATGGTTAGACCATAATGGTCTAAACCGAAAGTCAAAGCAAAAATCAATTTGCTTGACTTTAATGAGCAGAGTAGGAACACTTACTTGTGTTCCTAGAGAATATTAGAACTCAGAGGGAGGTCCTTTTTGATCAGGAACAACTCCAAGAAGCAGAAAATAAGATTATGAGAAAATGAGCAAGTGTGTGATGAACAACTTGCTATTTATAATAGAGGAGGTGACACAAGATCATGACAAGTGTTAGGAACTGCTATAGGATGTCTCCAAGTGGGTTCTAAGGTGTCATGAGCTACAAAAATGCTCAGCTTCACGAGATAGGTGGCACAAAGGCAGAATGCCTTGGCCTCCAAACAAAAAACTGCCAGTATCGAGTCCCGGATCGTAAGGGCCTCAGGCTTACGGTCCGTAAGCCTTATTATGCGCCCATGGTTTTCAATTTGTTACGGTCCGTAAGACATGGGTCTTGCTGTCCGTAAGGGACTTCCAGTAACATTATCAATAATAGCCTTACGGTCCATAAGGAATATACCTTGCGGTCCGTAAGGGTCACTCAGAGGCCAAAATTTGGCATGTTGACATATTAAGTCCCTCCATATTCATACTTTCATTGTCATTACAAAAATAGTCCCTCTCGGCCCACATTAGGCACAAATGAGAGTGTGGACACGTGTCGTATATTACCGTACATGAATTTACGAAGTGTTACAATTGTAAATCAGTTCAATCATTTTTTTATATCTGTTTATTATTTATTAACTTCAAAATTTAAGAGAGTTACTTAGTTAGGGAACTAATAAATATCAATCAAGTTATTATACTCATAATGATTTTCATTTATATTGTTTAAAATTTGTATTCAAAATTTAAATAGAATCCTAAAAATAAGTTATCCTTAGTTTTTTTTTCGAAAATTATGTATTCTTTTTTGTTAACTAAGCCGAATTACCATTTAACAATGCCATATTCAGTTATGTACATATTTAAAATTTTGAAATTTGAAATATGTTTATTTATAACCGATTTCAAAATCAATTTCAATCATTCTTTAATTTTTAGTTATCGTTTATTAACTTCATAATTTAACAACTTTATAACCGAACCTTATTTTATCTGTTTATTGTCAAATATAAAAGATGTAATTATGGTGGTAATATAATTATGGAGTAAATCAAGACCAATTAACTTATTATTTTACTGACTTATAATCTTAAAACATATATGTTCACTTGGTACCCAACATTTACAAAAGTACCATATTTAAACGAGTCATGTTATTAATATTTATTGAATGGTATTTTCTTTCTTTTTATTGTTTAATATATTAAATATTGATAATATTTAAATTTATTCCATTTAATATAGGTAAATGTGGGGTTTCTAACACACTGTTGTTAGTCGATTGTTCATCAACTCTGATCTTGAAGAAATTCAGCAAGGTATACGGTTTTTTTATTTTTGCTTATACTTTTTATCTATGATGCCTTTTAATTGGTAAAATTTGGTTTGTTATGTTTTACTAGAGAAGAAGGTCTTAGTTATTGGGACAATTTCTACTATTTTCACTGATAAGATATGTTATTATAATTATTGCAACCATTGTAAATCCTGTGTCGAGAAAACATTTGAAATAATTGAAACGGAGGATGGTTCAGGCGATGCTTCGCTGATTTACAATATTGAGCAATTGTAGGATGCTTACGTTGTAACTTTTGTTGTACCTGACAATCGCACCCCTTTTTTAACATATTTTTTTATGTACTGTTATATAACTTTCGTTTTGTTTTTGGGGCTGCTTTATATAAATCTAGAATGCTACACTGATTTTAGAATATTGAGCAATTGTAGGATGCTTAGGTTGTAATTGTTGTTGTACTTGAGTAAATAACTTGATTTTTGTAGCGTAGTGTTGCCAAAACAAACTTCCAATAAGCTGTCAAGAGTAACATCTCCATTTCATTTAATCACTTTTTAATCAAATTCTCTTTTACCCATATTTTAGGATCTTCCTAACACATAGAAATATTCCAAAGATGCCAAAATGGGCAGGTCAAAGAAGTTGGATTTCAAATAAAAACATGTGATTTTTTGTTGTGTTGGGTCAAACGAGTTGCTCTAAAACACATTAATTACATTGAAAATAATATCAAATACGTTTACAAAATTCATGTTGTCAAAATATCTCTAAGTTCACATTTCAAAATTGGTATTGTCATTTCGAAAAACTTGAGTGCTTTTAGTTAAAAAGTATACAACTTGATGATTAAGCGTTTATATATGAGAATATTTTGGTGTTAGATTTTGACATATAACATCCGCCCTATATAATTTTGATATGGAAGTTTGACTTCTAAAGTCAAATTCCACACATTTTGAAAAGAAAAAAAATTTGTTATTACTCTTTCAGTAATTAATATCTCTTCAACAAACTAATGTATTTTTATCATCACATCGTACAAAAAAAATTAGATTTGTTTTTTCACGAAATTTAAATAGTACAACCCATGAAGTTCATGGGTGATAACCTATTATTTACAAAGTAACTCTTTTGATTAGTTTGTGTAACAACTCCCAAAATACCCTATGAAGAATCATAATTGAAGCCCTTAACGCGCATGATGGAAACCGACACGAAAAACGAGAAAACCCAGTTTTGGGCCTTGTCACGCTCCGCGACGGTGAAAAGAATCAGGGTCGCGCGACGCGGCGCCTCATTGTTCGCCAAAAGACATGTGGCACCACCACATGGCAAGCCTACATGGTGACTAATGCCACCTAAGCCCTAGCTAGCCTAGTCGCGCTACGCGACGGTGATAGGAGAAACCGGTCGCGTAACGCGACGTCGTCAAATTTCAGCTATATATTGGACAAGACTTGAACATTTCAACTCGTTCATTTTCTTTCTCTCTCTCTCTCAATATACTGCTATAATGCCTGAAGCCCTTAAATCCCTAAACTCTGCTCCATGCTCAGTGTGCTAACCCCGATCACTGGAACAATATCGTGTCTGATCGATCTACAAACAAATCAACGGATGTTTAAATGCTACTTGGATAAGGCTATACTTTGTCATCTACGTTGAGGTTTTGATCTTGTTATTATTGTTAAAGTTGAAATGGGTTAATACACTAATACATGCTGCATTGTGTGTTTAAATTAGGAACCCAAGACTTAGACCAGAGGCTATTACTGAAAACCTAAATCTGCAAAGTGAGTCATTCTCTTTTTCTCAAATGCTTTCAAAACCACAATGTTTTATAGTTGTATTTACAGTGATTAAGTTTTTGTATTCTTAAGTTACTGCCGGTATGTGTGGTTTTGTATACACTACTAGTCCAGCGTTATTATTGGACAAAGAGTTAGCCCATAGTAATATGACCACAGTCACCAAATGGGGTGTGTGACAAATACTGATTTAAGTAATTAAAAGATATAAACAAATGTAAAAATCCTTAATACTGTACTTATAACATTGTATCTTTTTATATACCTGAATGAACTCACCAGTATTTTTCGCTGATCAAATGTTTTTAGTGAAGAAAACAAAAGTACTATGAGACACTCAAGCTTAAATAATTGGCTATGTAACCTGAATAAAACGTGTTTTGTAATCAAGGGTTTATCCATTTTAAAACCCTTTACGTAAATAGGGGTTAATCCCACAGTTTATGAAATGAAAACTATGGTGTTTTAAAAACTCTGATATTTTTCCTGACACCCGGTCCTGATGAAATTCCGCTGCCATAAATTTAATAAACACCGGTACCACTTGTATCTGCTCATGGCTCCCACCTAGGGTAGGTTTGGGGGTTGTGACAGAAGGTGGTATCAGAGCCACTAGTTTAAGCTAATTAAGTATTGGGAAGACACTTAAAATTAGTAGTCAGGGAATATATGAAATAACTTCTGTGATCACTGTGATGTAACCAAATATTATATATACGATTTTGGAGTTCGTTGTTTTTATTTTTTTTTCGCTAACAACATGAGCAATAGAGATTTGGCCGAAGCTTTCGAACACATATCTATTAATAATTCAGATATGGATGAAGATCTAGCCGGTACACAAACCGGATGATTTTCCAAGCCAAACCATTAGATAGAGCACCCCCGAAAAAGAGAAGATTAGTCCGAAAAGTAAAAAAGGGACAAAAAGAAGAAGAAAAAACCAACAAAAACCAAAGAAAGTGGAAAACCAGCCGGGACTCCAATTCTAGGAGAAAGTTCAAATCCAGCTCCCATGCCACTAACATGGGAAAAATTTAGACCCACGCCTAGCCAACTGTGAAATGTTCAGTCCAATAACTAACTGATCTTAATATGCCACCTTACTCACCACTATCGAGGAACCCAGGAACCTATAAAACTTGAACGAATCATGCCACAACAACCACTTCAAAATCTAGTTGAGGAATGGTGGACCAACGACTTGGCTTTTCCAAACTTAATGAATGAACCTTTTCCATTTTACCAATACTACCAACCTTCACCCCAGCTTATCCTCCAATGAGCTGGTGCCTGTTGAGCGTGATATATTTTATTAATATTTTAGGTTCGTTTTACGCATTAGTCAAGTTTTAAATTTATAAAACACGATATTGTACTAACACTAAACACACACTTAGGCAAGTGCACCCATCGTGAGCGTAGTATAGTGTTGGTAAGATACCGAGATCGTCCAAGGACACAAGAGCTTTTAATACCGGTTTAGCGTCAACATCTAATCGATCTAAATTTTGATAAAAGTTTTGAAGCATAAAAATAAATAAAACAAAAATAAATAAAATGAAATACAAGTAGACAAGATAGAATCACTTGGATCCAACTTCTCTTTTATGTATCCTTTAATAGTTTTCGCACTTTCGGACTTTCTAAGAGATTATCTTAGTTATAGTAGTAGGCCCCTCTTTTGAAGGTGACGTTACCCTCAACCCAGTGGTTTGAGTAAGCAGGGATACAATCCCAAAGGGTTGGAATATTGGAAGATAATTAAATAAGTTATTAATGCAAAAAGTGGTTGGCCCCTCTGTCACACCCCAACCGATGACGGAAACATCGGATGAGACAGACAAATTGCTCAAAACGTCATAACACTACTTTGCGACAATATTTAATAACTCAAAATTTCATTCATACTAAAAAGATAATACATTGTTTCGAAGTGGAATCACAATAAGTTTCAATGACAATACAACATGAAAGAAAATACATATAATTAAATCTAGGCGCGTATCTAATCCACCCTAAATAGATTTCTTTAACGTCATCAACTAGTTTCCTACAACATGTATTAAAATAATATACATCAACAAAAAGTTGGCAAGCATACAAGTTTGTTATATAGCATAATAATGAACAAAGTTTGACTCATATCCAACATGGTAATCATGGCATATAATTGTTATAACATACTAAACATGTGATTTTATATGTCAATCCAAAGTCTAACGCAATCGTGTTTACCCAACATCGTCGAAACAAAAAGGGCGTAATATAGTTTACTTAACAAGATCACAAGTTTATGGGCGGTGCGTTACTCTTATAGCGCTATATTTGTTAAGGTAGGCTAGCAAAGTTAATGAGCATATAACACAAGTCTAACATAGCATGCGATAATCAAGAATATGGATAAGTATCATGTTAATAACGGATAGAGTAAATTGTGTAAACACGTTTTATAGTGATTTGTGATTTATACATATTACACCCAAATGTTTAAAATGGAAAATGGGATCGAGTATACTCACGGTTTTGCAAAGCTTTTCCTTTGTTATCCCGTGAAGGTTGAAGAGTTTGGAGATGGAACACCGAGATTACCCTACATGGGGTAAACGAAGGTGTGGGGTATTGGATGATAATGGAGAACTTGATGTTGGAATGTTAAGTATGACAAAGTATACATATAAGAAGTAGTCACCTAGGTCTAGCACTCGTTTTTGACACTATGGGAACCCATAAGGGTTAGTATGATTTCACAGGTGTAACACCTATTAGAATCGTAACGAGAAACTCTACACTTTGGTGATTAAACTTAATAACTTGACGAATAGCTATTTGGTTAACATCAAGGGTTCGGTTTTAGGTATTTATATAGATTTTAATATAGATATAAGTCAAGTAGGAGCTAGGAGGATTAAACCCTCCATTTAAGACCTCTATAGATTCATGTAAGTCAAGCATGAGGTAGGAGGATCAAACCATCCATTTAAGACATCTTTAGGTTTCACCACTACACATGTTGCCATGGGCGACAAGGAGAGTCATGAACATACATTAATGAAAGAAATAGTTACAACTAATCTAGGAAAACATCAAGTGATGCGTGGATTTGTAGTTAGGATAGCCCAAGCTATCTAAATAATCACACAACTTCAAGTACAAGACTTGTTCATCACTTGTGAGTTAGAAACTCTATCAAAACAGAAAGTTTGCGAGGTTTAAACCTCTAGATTTAGATGTCACACCCTTGTTTTTAAGCCCAACTAACCATACATTTGATTATGATCATTAGGACATAGGAATGTGTATGAGTTACCTAAAGTTCAAGTAGTTTAACAAAGTTTACATTAAAACAGAACGTTTATGGCACTTTGGAGCCTTTTATGGTGATGTTCCAGCCATGGTTTTACATGGAAAACCTGTGGAAACATACCTAAGGTTGTTCCTAATGTTTAGAAAGAAGAACTAATGCAAAAGAAGAGGTAGAAGTGAAATTATGCTCACTTTAGCAACTTGTAATGAATCTGCCAAGCTACTGATTTCTAGCTGAATATGGAGTTGTTTGAGAGTGTTTGAGGGAGTAGGAAAGTGGAAGAAGTGTGGAGGAGGCTTGGTTTTATAGGGGATGATTAGGGTTGAGTGTAGTTGAGTATTAAATGCAAGAAGCACAAAACAAACTCAACAAAACACACAAAACTACCCGATATCGCAGCTGAAACAAACATTCTGCGAATCGGGGGCCTTGGCGTAGCGCGTAGCCCCAAGGGGGTTAGGCAATGCGTGCGGCGACGCCCCTGGTTTCGGTTTGAAGTTTGATTTCATTCATTTTGGCCCCCAAACTTCCTAGAATTCATCATTTTATGCATAATCTTTGATATTTAACATGTTTTCGAGTATAATAAACATGTGTAAGTATAAATTGAATATCGTGAATGCATGTACGAATCTTTGCACGTATAATAAGTATCAAATGCGTATAAAAGTTGATTAAATTACAAGTATAACAAGTGAGTATAAAATATGAATTTCATCACGATCAAAGCCTCGGATTACAAAGTTCAAATTGAAAGACGTACACAATACGGGATACAAGTTTCCATAAATAGGATTACGAATACACATTCTAAATAAGCAAAGTACAAAATGTGAAGAGTTACACCGTCTTTTGAAGGTGACGTTACCCTCGGCAAGGATACAATCCCAAGAAGCCAGTTTAAAGTATTAATAGTAGTTTACATATGAGGGGTTCAAGCTATTCGCGCCCCCCCATCCAATACCCATAGAGCATTGAAGGAGGCCCTAGTAAGCTTGAACCAAGTCCTCGCAGGATCTATACACTGAACGAGACAAGAACTTTACCAAACCATCCTTCTAACCCCCTTCCGAGTAGTTAACGCGCTTTATATAGACCGTAAAGATACGAATGAGCAAATCAATGACATCATGAAGAAATGGTTAGGAAAATTCACTTTTAACATAAGAAACTAGTTATTAAAGTCATTAATACATACCCAAGTAAAAGGTACCAAAAGAATAAAAACTAAAAGTAATACATAAGAGATTAGTCTTCACCAAGTGATGTAAGAAATTTAGCCAAGCATGGCCTTTGTTTGACAAGAACCTTTACAATCAATCTTGGATCCCAAGACTACTATACAATCTATAGATGATTGATGGATGATGGATGATGGTTGTGGATGTTGGTGTTGTAGTGGTGGTGGAATGGTGGCAAAGTGAGAGAGAAGTGGTTTGCCAAGGGATGCCTTTGAAGTGGACCAAGCACCTCTATTTATAGCCCAAACATTATCCCGGCCACGGTCCCGTGCCCAGTGGGCACGGCCCGTGGCCATCTCCTTCTCTCCCTTCATTAATTGCAGCTGTCAGAAGAGGGCCCCACACGACCCCGTGCTTCCTGGACACAGCCCCGTGGTCAAATCTTCACTGCACTATTCTGGATTCTGCAAATATGATAGTTGACCACGCCCATGTTGAGCTGGGCACGGCTGTGGTGGGCGTTGAAGCTTCTGCAGGTGTTTGTCTTTAACTGCTTTGGCTGGCCACGCCCATGTCTGGCTGGGCACGGCCCCGTGGCCAGTCTTCTGTCTCTTGTATTGTCTTCTGGGGTATTGCTAAGGGGTCGGGTAGGTGACGTTATTCCTTCTTTTTGTATTTGTGTTGGTTTTGGTTGCTTAATTGCTTCTTTTGTTCTTTTAAGCTCATTTATGTAACATTTGTGGTGATTCGATCATGTAACGATTCCGAACGAGTTATCAATCAATGAAATTTTGTGTTTTATTTACGATCTTTGTTTATTATCATGACATTGCACATATTCAATTCTTGCACGATAACAAACTCTCAAACAATTTCTGGAAGTGAAATCGCAAACTATTACACAAACGTAATCAATTAACGCAACGTACACTACGGAACAAGGAAACAAGTTTAACATACCTTAAATAACCTTTACATAACTTAGAAATAAGTTTTGTAGGGTTTGATATGGCGAAAACATATTTATGCAACTCCAGGGGCTATTATGCAAATTTTGCGAAAGTACGCTGATTCGTGTATATCATTATCCGGAACATGTACGCACATCCAAAAAATTTTGTAATCATTAAAATCTTGTATTTTATTGATCGGAAAAAAAAATATCATTCGTTGCGCATTTACGATCATTTGCGCGATCGTTACGCTTTTCGTCGTAATTAACTGAAAACCGCAACCGTACGACCAACCGAACCGACACCCGAGACATTTTTGGACATATTTCAAGTTCCCTATGCTATAACATCCTTATGAAGCTTAAAAATGAGGTTAACGGGTGGTAAAAGTGCCTAAACGCGACAAAACGAGTTCAGGGACCTATTCTGCCAATTTTCCAATGTTTCTGCCAGCTAAAGGGCTTACGAACCGTAAAGCCCATGGCCCATACGGTCCGTAAGGATACTCCAGCACAGCAGAAACTTGGTAGCTTCTTGTTTAAGGCCTTGGACACTAATCATTCGAAATTGCCACACTTCCTCTGGTTGCAACACCTCATTATACACTTGTAATGATCTGGAAACAAACACACTTGGAACGATCCTATGGCTTCAAGATTACTATAAATAGGTGATCATGTCGAACCATTTTCTTTGCTCATTCATTCTCTTCTTCTCTCTTGCTCTACTTGGAGGCTACCTCATTGTTGGAGGCTTCCTAACTGAGCATTCTTCATCCTTGAGCCCTTCAAGTGTTCATCAACACATGTAAGTGCTCTCTCTTAGTCGTGTTTATTTATTTTTTTAGCTATTTCAAGCTAAAGTCAAACATTGTTTGACTTTCAGCTTTGACAATTATTTGGTCAAGACAAAGTTCATTTGAACTTTGCAACGTGATCGTAATCACGATGGTTATGATCCATAGCGATCATGCCTACTGATTACTACGTTAACTTGTCGAAGTGATGAGTCAAAGTTTCGGTCAATAATGCGCAAAATGTGCATTATATGACGGAACTATTTTCGGGTATCAAAACACTTTGTTTTTATACCAAAACACTTTTATAACTTAGTTAGACATGTCAAAACACGTCTAACTTGTCACTTTTAGTTTAGTGCTTATTTAGGGTCGTAAGTCGAGCGGTCTTGACCACCGCTTTGACTTTCGAATCTGACCCGTTTGGTCGATCTTAGGATCCGACCAAACACATATTTGTGACCATAGTTATATAGGAATAATTCTCTGAGTTATACCTTATGGTCACGTCCTCTGGTTAGTGCTTTGATAAGTCGCTAGTTATGCCTTTATAAATAACCAAAATGCCCTTTTGGCGAATAAATCAACTTTAAGCATATATAACATGAATTTTGACATGTAATCTGATGTAGCAACATTATTAAACATGTATTGGCAATTTAGACTTATCATAACACATATCTAACCATCCGAACACATATTTACGCAAATGGCACGTTAAAGTGGCTTAAACTACCTTAACGGGTCATAACGGGTCAAAAGCACTTAGGAACCTTTCCAAATCAGAATGTTAACTTTGTTAAACCATTTCATATGAGTTCCAACATTCATTTGGTTTACAAGAACTCATTTTATCCGATCCGCCGATTAAAGTCCCGATATTTACATAGTTTTCACAATAAAAAACAAGGGCGATTTGTTTATAACAAGTACGATGAACAATTGGTTATGACACAAACAATGGACGATTGATTTATGACAAGGACAATGAACAATTGGTTTATGACATGAATAATGGACGATTGGTTTTGGTAAGTGATTTAGATAACGGGATGTGTGTAATGTGATAAAAGCATGGTGGATACGCCGCTGGTACTTCCTATATATAAGTGTTTTTATCATGTTACAAACGTGGTGTTATTCAAATCACTTGAAACAAAGGTTTTCAAACAAATGACACGCAACGATTTTCAATTTAAGATATAAACCATACAAGGTTTCTTTCAAGACGATTTACTACTCGGATTTACAAAAGAAATGTTTTGGTCAAGATTCATGGCAACAAGTCTTTTATAAACTATAACTAACTTGTTTAGTTGGTTAGTTATTATTGCAATACCAAATACTTTTTGATAACAAGGTTTTCAGTTAACGACTCTAGTAGTCTGACGATGTATTGCAAAACATATACAAGGCCATGAATTTGACACACTCACAAAACCTATGTAGTCGCCGGCATATTTTTGCTGACTCGTTTTCACATATGTTTCAGGAAACCAAGTTTGATGTCGATGCATGCTCACGCAGGATCGGGCGCGGACTTTAGTGCCTTAAAATATGAAAGACAATTGTTTGTTTAGTTTGCTTTAATTTCAAGACAATGTAACTATGTAATTTCAATATTCAATAAAACATAACTTTAACTACCACGTGTTGTTGAAACAATCTGTTAACGTGACTCCCCGATGTTTCTGTCGCGGTTTGTTGGTTTTACGCTGTGGGGTGTTGCGGATTGGTATCATAGCACTGGTTATAGGGAATTAGGTTATTAGTAATGCTTTGACCTAGAATATAACCTTCCTAGGACCCCAACGCGAATATACTTGCGTTTAGATTTAAAACACAATACTGTCACCTATCCTTGTTGTGAATTCGAACATGTTTATCAAAGTTATTTTATCCGTATAAAATAAAAATGCAGCAGAATATTTATTTAAAACATGTTACTTATAAGATATAAAACCCATTTTATATGTAAAACCAAAACCCGGATCCATATATGAACATGCATGCTATCAAAATACAACCATAGGGTGTTTAGAATACTACCTTCCAAAGAACAAGTAGGTGAAGAAGATGATACTTCTTGAATGGTAATCTTCTAAGTAGAAGACCTCAAGCTTGTATACCCCAAGCTTTCCAACAAACACCACAAGATTGCTAGGATTTCTACACTTATGAACTCACTTGAAAAACTCTTGGACAAACACTATGTTTGGCCGAAAATTTGAGAGCCTTCACAAGAGTTCTTGCAACTTGAATTATAATATGAAAAGTATGTGAGAGAATGATCATCAAATCTTCATATATCTTCTTCAAGATCTTATCTTGGATTATGGAAGATTACATGAGATATGTAAGAAGATTGCATGACATTTCATTGGTGGAAGACCACCTTGGGAAGACCCCAAGGGGACGGCCATATGGCCTTGTTTTTGTCACCCAAGATTTCAATTTTTATAAAATAAGTCTTATGTTTATTTTATAACCCTTTTATAAAATTATAACATTACATGTTATAAGACTTATGCAACATATCACAATTATTTATAATGTTACTTAACCCATTAAATAACAATATAAAATATTCTCTCAAAATAAATTATCCATATAATTTATTAGTTTCTCAAG
Organism: Scalesia atractyloides; assembly: GCA_947069175.1. Classification (NCBI taxonomy): domain Eukaryota; kingdom Viridiplantae; phylum Streptophyta; class Magnoliopsida; order Asterales; family Asteraceae; genus Scalesia; species Scalesia atractyloides. The sequence continues at coordinate 67,250,861 of CAMTDV010000025.1, forward strand.
TGCAATTATTTAGAAAACCAATTTCTAAATATTCTAAGTGTTAATATTTATTTGTTTGATCATATCATAAATAAATATCATAGGTGTTTGTCTAGCTTGTTATTGGGTATGAACCGACTTGGATCATAACGTACTAGCCACATCAATTTAATATGTGTCTTGGGCATACCGATTCCAACAATCTCCCACTTGCACAAAATACATAGAAGATTGATGCAAGTAGCAAATACCGCCTAACAACGGTTTACTACCCCTAATACGTATGACGAAGTGCCATTCAATAACATCATCCCCTTCAAGTCCCTTACTTGAACATGATTTAGGTGAAACTATCATTTATCCTTTCGTTACAGATGTCATGTCAAATCCAGAGACATAGTATGATCATTCTCTACTGATTTAACTTTAGCATGCCTTAGACATCTTATCTCAACGAATAAGAGGAACAAATCCCATCTTGACTACATACGTCTCTCACAATCACCTCGTACCACACTTGAGCTTAGCCTTATGTACTGCCATATTATTGACAGCAAAGAACCAAGTCAAAGTACAATATTTGGTGAATATCAAGACCCAATATGTATCTCAGGTCAGAGGATACAATGATATTCGCCTTCACTCAAATTTACTTATGATCAATCTCAAAGATTCCATGTAGTAATATTTGAGAGCGGGTCAGTCCAATATTTGTATCCCACAAATATCTATGAACTTTGGCAGCAACACTTTTCTCTATATTCATACCTAATGAATATCCACCAATCCGAGTTCATAATAGTCTTACCTTCATATTTGTTCCCATAAATATGATCGACTACGGACATTTAGAATAATTAACTTATTCATGGATTTAAACATGCTAAAATGGAACATAACTCAAAATGTCATAATCATTAAATGAGTCATAATAACAATTGTTCTGATATCCAAATACTAAATAGATCAAATCCAATCACTAGAATATTAAAGTCCTAAGGCACAAGTATGACCCTCATGCTTTGGCCGTTCAAGGAGCTTCGTGAGTGGATCCGCAATGTTTTGATCAGTGTGAACTTTGCGAATACATATCTTTCCTTTTCAACTTCATCCCTTATGTAGTTGAATCTCCGCTCAATGTGCCTAGTCTTTTGATGTGCACGAGGTTCCTTAATTTGTGCAATTGCACCCTCGTTATCACAAAAGATTTCTAGGGGATCTTGAATGGTAGGGACTACCCCTAGGTCGGTGATGAATTTCTTCAACCATGCAGCTTCTTGTGCTGCTAATGAAGCGGCGATGTATTCTGATTCTGTAGTGGACAATGCTACAACATCCTACTTCGAGCTCTTCCAAGAGACTGCAGCTCTATTCAAAATGAAGACATACCCAGATTGTGATCGAGAACCATCTCGGTCAGTTTGGAAACTCGCATCCGTGTAACCCTTTACAACGAGTTCCTCTTCACCAGATCCATATATTAGAAACATATCCTTAGTCCTTCTAAGGTATTCAATATGCTTTTAACAGCCATCCAATGACTGTTACCTGGATTTTGCTGGTATCTACTTGTCATGCTTAAGGCACATGACACGTCCGGTCTAGTGCATATCATTGCATACATGATGGATCCTATAGCAGTTGCATATGGGACTCCTTTCATTCTCTCTTGCTCATCCTCTGAGCTTGGACATTGAGACGCATTCAATATCGTTCCCTTTTGAATAGGTACCAAACCTTTCTTAGAGTTCTCCATCTTGAACCTTTTCAAGACTTTGTCAATGTATGCACTTTGGTTCAAACCTATCAAGCGCCTTGATCTATCCCTATAGATCTTTATTCCCAAAAATAGGCGGCTTCACAAGATCCTTAATGGAAAAACAACTTCCAAGCCAGGTTTTAACACCTTCCATGGTTGGAATATCATTTCCAAATAGTAGAATATCATCGACATACAGTACTAGGAAAGTGATGATACTCCCACTAGCCTTCTTATACACACAAGCTTCATCGGCGTTCTTGATGAATCCAAAATTCCTAATTTCTTCATTAAAACGATGATTCCAACTTCTAGATGCTGTTTCAATCCATATATTGATTTCTTTAACTTGCATACTTTGTTAGGATGTTTTGGATCGACAAAACCTTCAGGCTGAACCATATAGACATCTTCATTAAGATATCCATTGAGGAAAGCCGTTTTGACATCCAGTTGCCAAATCTCATAACCGTAGTATGCAGCTATGGCAAATAATATCCTAATTGACTTTAGCATCGCCACAGGCGAGAAAGTCTCATCATAATCAACCCCTTGAGTTTGAGTGAAACCTTTTGCTACAAGTCTCGCTTTATAAGTATCCAAGTTACCATGCATATCAGTTTTCTTCTTGAAAACCCACTTACTTCCAACTACTTTGGAGTTAAGAGGTGGTACAACCAATTTCCATACTTGGTTGTCATACATGGATTGCATCTCTACGTTCATGGCTTCAAGCCATTTGTCACAATCGGATTGTGACATTGCATCATGGTATGTGGTTGGTTCATCCGAATCTACCACGTAGCATCCATCCATGAAAAATCCATATTTTTCGGGTGGATTACTAATTCTACCAGATCTGCGAACGTTTTGTGTGTTTTGATCAACCATTTGATCCTCTTCAACAACCTCTTGTTGAGTGCTAGTATCAACCAAACGTGTATCGGCTTGTGGTTCTTGATCCTCATCAAGTTCCACTGTTCTACTACTAGTTCCTTCCATATGGAACTTAGCCTCCAAGAACTTACCCTTTCCAGCAACAAATACCTTTTGCTCTGTTGGATCGTAAAAGTAATATCCTATATCATCTTTAGGATATCCTACAAAGATACACTTAGTGGATCGTACTTCCAATTTGTTTGGGGTGTATTGCTTCACATAAGCTTCACAAATTGGATCGTACTTCCAATTTGTTTGGGGTGTATTGCTTCACAACCCCATACCTTCAAATATGATAATGATGGAGCCTTTCCATGCCATATTTCAAAAGGTGTCTTATCCACTTTCTTGGTTGGGCCATATTCAGTATACGGGCCGCGGAGAGTAAAGCGTAACCCCAAAATGATAGAGGCAATGTGCTTCTAGCCATCATAGATCGAACCATATCCAATAGAGTTCGATTCCTCCTTTCAGACACACCATTATGTTGTGGTGTTCCAGGTGGAGTAAGTTGTGAGATAATCCCACAACTCCTAAGATGATCTTGAAAAGCATCACTATGGTATTCACCTCCTCTATCAGTACGAAGGACTTTGATTGTTTTCTTGAGTTGATTTTCTACTTCACTTTTGAAATCTTTGAACATTTCAAATGCTTCATCTTTGTGTCTTATCAAGTACACATAACCATAACGACTATAGTCGTCGGTAAAACTAATGAAGTATCTTTCACCATTCCTAGTCATTGGCTTGAAAGGACCACATACATCCGAATGCATGATACCTAATAAGTCTTTTGCCCTTTCAAAGGTGCCATTGAAGGGTGCCTTAGTCATTTTGCCTTGTAAACAAGATTCACATACATCAAATGAATCATCTCCATTTGTTTCCAAAAGACCATTCTTTCGAAGTGTTTGCATGCGATTTTTGTTTATATGTCCAAGGCGAGAATGCCAAAGATAGGAATCAGTCAAATCTAATTTGAGTTTCTTGGTGGTTGCTTGGTACATTGAAACTATCAAATGTATTATCATGAACTAATTCATAAATACCATTTGAAGGCGTAGCTTTAATGTAAAACATGTCATTCATCAAAACATAAATGTCATCGTTTACAAACTTTAAATTAAAACCATATTGTAGCAAGAGGGAAACTGAAATAATGTTCCTAGTCAAACTAGGAGCATACAAAACATTTTTCAAGATGATTTCCAAACCACTTGGAAGTTTTAAAACATAGTCTCCTCGGGCTTCAACTTGAACCTTTGCTCCATTGCCCATGAAGAGACTAATGTCTCCCTTCTTGTAATGTTTATTTCTTTTGAACCCCTGCAACAAATTGCAGATATGAGTTCCACACCCGGTATCCAATACCCATGTGTTTATAGACATAACATTACGGTCAATATGTATCATAAAGATTGTACCTGAGGTTTGCCCCGCATCCTCTTGTTTTTCAACTCCTTGAGATAGGTTGGACAATTTCTTTTCCAATGTCCTATCTCTCCACACTCAAAGCATGGGTCAGTCGAAGCAACCTTTGCTTCTTTTGCTTCGGTTTTGTGGGTTCCGCTTTAACCTTTCCTTTTCCCTTCTCTTTGGCGTGGCCCTTCCTTTTGGCAAAACTTGCCTTGGAGTCGGGGTGGGGCCTCTTCTTGTTGTCTCCCTCATTGATCTTTAGAATGGGTAAAGCCCCTTTACCCATGCCTGCCTTGGCAGTTTTGAGCATTGCATGAAGCTCACCAATGCTCTTTGTAACATTTGTCAAAAACGGGTTTTCCAAACCCGCTCCGTTTGTAATCGAATATCAAGTTATAAATGTCACGTTGCGTATTTATGTCCATTTTAATTTTTATGATGCATAATTAATAAACAAACTAAACTATAAAAGTTATACTTGATAAAAAGTAAAAATAAAATAATTAAAAAGAAAATGAGGCTGCCGGGACTCGAACCCGGGTCAGCCGGGCTTAAGCCCAACGACTTATCACACACACACATCACCACTCCGCCACTTGTTGTTTTCTGTAAATGTTAGGGAACAATTAAATTTTATGGACTACCATGAATCAACCGGTTACGCCAACTGTAACCGAAATCGGTCATCAAACGTCCAAAGACGTTTGATTGGTCGCGGTTTACTGAGTTTAACCGATGCACCGACGCTTTCAATCAAGTTTGCTTTGAATGAACTTGAATTCTAGAGTAAATCGGTTTTAATAACCGAAAACTTTCAATTCCAGAATTACTTCAATCTTTGTCCTCTCTCGCGACTCAAACACACTCTACAAACTCTCAATTACATTTTCGCACAATTTTCAGTTCGCCGGAGAATCTAATTGGACTCGCCGGACTTTCGCCGGAAAACCGTATTCTCCATCAAAACAGTAAGTCTTTCAATTCTTTCGTGGTCTATCAATTGTTAAGCTATTGCTAACTCAGACCCTTCAATCGGAATCAATTTCAGACGTCAATATCGGATAATTCCAGTTCGCCGGAAAACTTCTGAAATCCTTATCTTCAGCTGTGAACCGGTATTAGATATTCAAACCTTCTGATAACTCTTGTTTAATACTTCAATTCCTCTCGTAGCTAATCAAAACTGTTAATTTATTCGTTCAGTAGAAATCCGTAAAAACAGAGCCGACGACTTGCCGGAATTCTGAGATAAATCGTTCTCCGGTATGTTTACTTCTAAATATCGTCTCTGCCATTTCATATTAGTCTGTTGAATGTTTGCCAATCAAATTAAACAAGGAACAATAGAGAAATCGTAAACTGTAAATCGGTAACGAAGAAGACGAAGTAGGTTGATTATAAGTTTAATAAAATTTGGATATTATCTCGGGTTAGACACACAGTCCAGCGGTGGACTGTGTGCACATACAAATCCACACGCCGCGAGTTCGACCCTTGATACACACACTCTCTCTGTAATAAAGATGTTTTATTTTTCTAACTGAACCGGATTAACTTCCGTTAGATGTTAAGTATATAAAAATCTTTATATTAACCAAGTTAGACACACAGTCCAGCGGTGGACTGTGTGTAACGTTAAAGCACAGGTCCCGGGTTCGAGACCTGTTGACGACACCGGTTCGATGACATTTTTGAAAATAAAAGAATTTTGAATAAACTGAGTTAGTATATAAATATAATTAAAAACATAATTATTTCGGGTTAGACACGTAGCTCAGTTGGTAGAGCTGCGTGCACGCGTACGGGAGGTCTCGGGTTCGAGTCCTGCCCGGCGCATACACTTACACAATAAAACCGGTCAAACAGTCAAACGGTCAACGGTCAACGGTCAACGCAAAAGTCAACATATTTTTACATTTTTATTTATTTAATTTAATTTAAAAATCAATTAAAAATACTTAAAAATAATGTTTTTAAAGATAGGAAATAGCCTTAAACTCATAAAAATATATCTAAAAATCCTATTAAAATTATTAATAAAAATCCACTCATTTACTATATTTTCCGTTATTATTTAGGTTAGTTACTTCTCGTTGTTCAAAATCTTCCAACTCGTGCGCATCTCATCATCTCCAACCGAACGCCCCAATGTGAGTGAATCTCTACCAATTCCCCATTTTAATCACGTTTTTGGGGTGTATCATGTGTCTTACCATTTATTATATTTAAATCATTGTGCATACATTATATCATGAACAAATGTGTATTCAGCTTGTATCATCTGTTGTGTGGTTATTGTTTAGATTTTATTTATTATTTTTAGTACATGCAATTTCATAGGCCGCAGCTCCCCATTACATTATGAGCGTTGAGCAGTTCCCCATTACATTATGAGCGTGAACCTGGCGTGCCAATATACGATCGGCTCCGTTTGATTGAGCCTTGATCGCACAGACATTTATCATTTTCAGTACATACATTTATCATAGGCCGTCCGTTCCCCATTACATTATGAGCGTGAACGTGACGTTGCCAACATATGCAGATTCATTCATGTTATACATTCATGCAAGTTCACATGTTATTGTATGTTATGGTATGTTATTGTATGTTATAATTTGTGGTAGTTATTGCTATTGTTTGATTATTTACATTTGCTCACATATGACTATTGCACAATTTTTCCTTGATAAAAACAACAAGAAATCAATAATAAATGTTTAACTAACAAGGTTCACTCGCCAACTTATGTTGACCCCAAAAAACCCCCATTTTTACACATGATACAGGTGAACAGCTGCAGCAAGAAACACATAGGATTGGATTAGAAGAATAAACTGGTTTAGAGTTTGGATTGTTTAGTTTGGTTATTTTCCTTTGTATTTGTATGGACATGTTTGGATTTTTGAGAATGTAATTTTGACTTTAATAAATATGAAACATATAGTAAATATCATGAGCTTTGGTGATAACCCAATTATGCCCCGACTCTTATTCCGCTGCGGGTCGGGTGTGTGACACTCTTGTCCCATCCGTTCATGTTATAATTCATGACGAAAGTCTTAAACTTCTTTGTTAAAGAGTTGAGGATCAAATCCGTAGCCAACTCTTTAGAGACGGGACAATTAAGCCTTTCGAGGCGATCAATGTGGCTTTTCATTTTCAAGACATAAGATGAGACCGATTGGGTTTCCTCCATACGACATGCATGAAGCGCCCAAACCGTTTCGAAGCGTTCTACCCTTGCTTGTTGAAGGAACATTTCCTTCAATTGGGTAATCATGTCGTATGCCCCATGATGTTCAAAAATCCTTTTGAATCTCGGGAATCATAGTTCCCAACATGAGGCAAGAGGCTTGCATGGAGTCCTCGGTATACTTAATCCAATCGTTATAGGCCTCCTCATCTTCCACGTTAGGTTCATCGGGAATAGGATCGTCCAACACATAAGATATCTTTTCTTGCTTGAGAACGATTCTCAAGTTTTGATACCAATACATGAAGTTGTTATGGTTGAGACGATCATTTTCAAGGATGGTTCTTAGTGATGGGTTACGGATGGTTTGGGTAATTGTGTTTGCATTGTTAGCGGCCATCTACAAAATTTTAATAAAGTTTAATTTTTTTAGTATTTTCGGGTATTATTAAATTTTAATTATTAATACCCTTTTGTGTCACATAGACAATTAATAATTAAAATCTAGAATCCAACGTTACATTTAAATATTGGTTAGGTGACCTTTATCCCATTATTTAAATCAACAAGGTAGTCAACGTTTGACAATTGCAACCCTTTGCAATTTCTAGCCATATGGGATCGGTTAAACATCTTAATGTTTAGTTGGCATGTTTAATCTCATCAACACCTTTGTACGCCATGCTTCGGTGACCCTAAGCACATGGTTTCCAAATCAAATCGTCCTACTTACACACACATGTAAGTTTACACATACAAGTGGTTAGGTGACCTTTATTCCACAAATATTGTAAGCCTACCTCCAACTCACAAGTTCCTTCAAATGTGGTTAGGTGACCTTTATCCCACAAAGAATTCCCAAGTGATTCGAGTGTTGTATAAAAGGATGGTGTTTGACTTGTTTTTTATAAAGGGATTTTATGTTTTCAAAAAATTCTAGTTTTAGAAAACTTTATGTACCATACATTTGCATGCATTCAAATTCATGGTACCTTTGTGAAAACCAATTTTTAAGGTTATTTTAATAAAACCCATTTTATTATAAAATCATTTATTTTTAATAAAACAATTTTATTAACTACTTTAATGATTTTTAAAGAACCAATTTTAAGCTTGTTATGGATTATAAGTTGTTAAGCATGCATATCCAAATATCATCTAAACAACCATAAATAAAACAACTATACAAGCATAACACACAAAAATAGGTGCATAACCATAGCCAACTATTTTTGACAACACTTGTTAGCCGAAACAAGTGTGTCAAAAGGTCCTTCCTAAAGGGTGAATATTGACACAAAAAATGTGTCGTTGAACTCCCACTTGAACCCGTATCTAAATGCTTCAAGTCTTCCTTTTGTGTTGTGATTTCTCCAATTTCTTTGGGCTTCCAAATGAACTTTAAATTCAGCTCCAAACTCCTTTGGGCTTCAAAAAATGTGTTTTGATTATTGGGCTAAAATCCCGTTAAGAACCATGAGGTTCTTTAGGCCCAAAATTGGCCCTAACCAAAAACGCATTTTGTGTGTGCATCTTCTTTAACAATAAAGTATCCTAATACATTTTTATAGTAAAAGAAATGCAACTAATCTATTTACTTACATACCAAATGGAAATAAATAAATTACATATCTTCAAATGGAACAACAAAGATAATTAATTATTACAACCCCATTGAAAAAATCAAATAAATCACAAACACAATCATTCAACATATTCAAACACAAGGTCATGGCTAGGTTATGAACACCAAAATATATATCCACATATATATTAAATTCAAGAGCAAAAATGGTGTCCTTTTTGTACCAATTTTCGGCAAAGGGAAAACCGAAAAGATGGGTTTTTGTTCAAACAAAACAAATCATCCAAATGATATAATTTTTCAAGATACTTTTATGCATGTATAATAGACATCTTGAAAAACAAAAGGAGAACCATGATCAAATTTTTCGGTCATAGGGTTTCCACAAACCCAAAATCCCAAAATTTTAAATCATATGAAGCATGCATTCATATAAGCGGCTCTGATACCACTGTTGTGATTTTGAACATGTTTATCAAAGTTATTTTATCCGTATAAAATAAAAACGCAGCGGAATATTTATTTAAAACATGTTACTTACAAGATATAAAACCCATTTTATATGTAAAACCAAAACCCGGATCCATATATGAACATGCATGCTATCAAAATACAACCATAGGGTGTTTAGAATACTACCTTCCAAAGAACAAGTAGGTGAAGAAGATGATACTTCTTGAATGGTAATCTTCTAAGTAGAAGACCTCAAGCTTGTATACCCCAAGCTTTCCAACAAACACCACAAGATTGCTAGGATTTCTACACTTATGAACTCACTTGAAAAACTCTTGGACAAGCACTATGTTTGGCCGAAAATTTGAGAGCCTTCACAAGAGTTCTTGCAACTTGAATTATAATATGAAAAGTATGTGAGAGAATGATCATCAAATCTCCATATATCTTCTTCAAGATCTTATCTTGGATTATGGAAGATTACATGAGATATGTAAGAAGATTGCATGACATTTCATTGGTGGAAGACCACCTTGGGAAGACCCCAAGGGGACGGCCATATGGCCTTGTTTTTGTCACCCAAGATTTCAATTTTTATAAAATAAGTCTTATGTTTATTTTATAACCCTTTTATAAAATTATAACATTACATGTTATAAGACTTATGCAACATATCACAATTATTTAAATGTTACTTAACCCATTAAATAACAATATAAAATATTCTCTCAAAATAAATTATCCATATAATTTATTAGTTTCTCAAGTGCAATTATTTAGAAATCCAATTTCTAAATATTCTAAGTGTTAATATTTATTTGTTTGATCATATCATAATAAATATCATAGGTGTTTGTCTAGCTTGTTATTGGGTATGACCCGACTTGGATCATAACGTACTAGCCACATCAATTTAATATGTGTCTTGGTCATACCGATTCCAACAATCCTTTGGTGATTACCCCAAAAAAAAACAAAAAGTCACAAACTCTTTCCGAAAACTTTTTGCAAAGAAAAACATCTTTTCTTAAATGAATCATTTTTGGCTTTATGCCTTTAAAGTTTTCAAAATGTCGTCTAAGTTTGGGCTTTATTAATGTGAACACATGTAATCTGGAAGGGTGGGTGCTTATACCCCGAATTTTCTGTCTAAGGCTTGAGTGTTCGTACAAATCCACTTAATCGGACCAATCACTCTTACCTGGGAACTCTTGTGGTGAGTGTCCACTTATAGGCTAAAGCATGTCTTCGCGATGTATTATAAACACCCATTTACTTTGATTAGTCACCGTGTATCGTTTATTTGTTTTGAGAAACGAACGAATGACCACCATCCTTATTTCGTTGATATTTTCAATCCCTTTCTTGATTTATTTCAATGTCAATCTCACATATCTTCCTTCATGTTTTCTTTTAGAATGCCTCCTCGACGTAATGCAACTCAGGATGCCGAAATGGCAGCCATTATCGCTCAGCAAATTGTTGTTGTACTTCTGAATCTAGTGACCCAACTAAATCAAGCGAACAACAACAATAACAATAACATTGCACCAGCTCAATGCAACTATAAACAATTATGTTCGGCTAAACCACTTTCGTTCACTGGGTCTGAGGGAGCCACTGGGCTTCTGCAATGGTTTGAAAGTATTGAAAGCATGTTCCTATTTGTATAATGTCCAAATGAGCGAAAGATTGAGTTCGCATCGAGTGTATTAAAAAAGAGAGCTCTTACATGGTGGAATGGTATAATGCGAGACAGAGGTGCCAATGTGGCCTTAGCTCAAACTTGGGAAGAGCTTTGAGCTCTTATGATGAAGGAATTCTGTCATCGTCACGAGCAGAGGGTGCTCGAAAATGAATTCCATGATCTCAAGCAAGACAATGGCGAGAACCGTGCCTACACCGACTGATACGAAGAGTTAAGTTTGTTATGTTTGACAATGGTGACGCCTTTACCACCGATACGAAGAGTTAAGTTTGTTATGTTCGACAATGGTGACGCCTTTGGATAAGGCGATCTAGAAATATCGATGGTCTGCCTGTCCCTGTGTAAGATATCGTCACTGGTAGACCCTACTACCATTCGACAAGCTATTGAGTTAGTTGCAACTCTAACTGATTCACAAGACAGGAAAGGTAACCTTCATTGCAAGGGCGATAAGAAATCCTCTTCTAAGTCAACCCAAGAGAAACCAAAGGAAAACAAAACCGAACCATCCAAGAGGTCAAGGAAGCGTAAGGCTTCGCAAAACTTTGCTGTTACTGCACAACCCGCTCCAACTGCTCCCAACCAACCAGCTCAACCTCCTGTGAGGAAGCCATATGCTGGTACTGCACCGTTGTGCAATCGGTGCAACGGTCACCATCAAGTTCATCAACCATGTCGTCAATGTACTACTTGTGGAAGATTTGGTCACCTGGCCAACATTTGTCGATCCGTTCCAAATCCAGCTGTTCATAACCCCGTTCAACCCCAAGCCAACCTTGCTCGACCGCACTTCCCACCTGGTTCTTGTTACAACTGTGGTGAAATGGGACACTTCAATAACAACTGCCCGAGGCTAGCAAAAATCAAGCTCGTGGACGAGCATTCAACATCAACGCCAATGAGGCTCGTGCTAATAATGAAGTTGTTAACAGTACGTTCCTTGTCAACAATCACCCTGCTTCTGTTCTTTTCGATTCGGGTGCCGATAGAAGTTTTGTATCTTTAGCCTTTGAACCTTTGATGACTGTCAAGTTCATCAACCATGTCGTCAATGTACTACTTGTGGAAGATTTGGTCACCTGGCCAACATTTGTCGATCCGTTCCAAATCCAGCTGTTCATAACCCCGTTCAACCCCAAGCCAACCTTGCTCGACCGCACTTCCCACCTGGTTCTTGTTACAACTGTGGTGAAATGGGTCACTTCAATAACAACTGCCCGAGGCTAGCAAATGGCAATCAAGCTCGTGGACGAGCATTCAACATCAACGCCAATGAGGCTCGTGCTAATAATGAAGTTGTTAACAGTACGTTCCTAGTCAACAATCACCCTGCTTCTGTTCTTTTCGATTCGGGTGCCGATAGAAGTTTTGTATCTTTAGCCTTTGAACCTTTGCTTTCAATGCCGAGAACTAAACTAGGAAAGCCCTTGACTGTCGAGATAGCTAGTGGCAAACCTCTTAAACTTGATTCTGTCATTCATGATTGTCAATTGAACCTCAATAACCATTTGTTTCCCATTGACCTCACGCCAATGCAACTCGGGAGTTTCGACATCATAATTGGAATGGATTGGTTAACTAAACATCATGCCGAAGTTATTTGTTTTGACAAGATAGTTCGAATACCCCTTTCATCGGGTGAAGTCTTGGAAGTTCGTGGAGAGAAACCCGTTAGTAATCTTAAACTCATGTCTTGTACCCAAGCCCAGAAATACCTACGAAAGAATTATGTAGCTTTCTTAGCACATATCATGGAGAAGAAAGGCAAGGGTAAAAATTGTGATATCCCGGGTTTTTCGGATAACTTAAACGTAATACTTGTCAAACTAATTACGTGCTATGTGTACGAACGTGTACGAATTAAATGAACACGTGATGTGTGTTGTGTGATTGTTTTAAGTAGTTGAATAATTAGAGTAGATACGTACACGAACTGAACCGAACCGCGACACGGACCAAAGTGATTCATTGTGACTCTAGGAGTTAACAAGTCTTAAACCTTAACTCAAGTATTCGGCCGAGAACGAGAATTAAACACAAACCGAGAACAACCCAAACCGAAACCCATAGCATGCAACCTTAGTCCTTGGCCGCGAGATCAAACCCAAACCAAACTAACTCACCCTAGTCCTCGGCCACATGATCAAAACCCAAACCAACCCGCCCAAGTCACTTGCGGCCGTGTGCAAACCCAACCCGTAACCTTATCCCTTGCGCTTATATATATCATTCATTGCATGCCTTCATTCACAATTCGCAAAACCCTAAAGAAAAACAGCCGTCGGCAGTTTGTTCTCGCCTCTTGTGATCGCAATCAGCTGCTTTTCTTGTTCGATTAATCCTCTCGGTCGCAGCAGCAGCAGCCGTCTTCATCTTCACCTTCATTCAGTCGCGGAATCTGTCCTGGTTCACCTCCAGCCGATCAACAAAACAGCCCACGTTATCAACATCCTCTCGGTTGCGATCTTTCTGGAAAAGTCGGATAAATCCTGTCCAAACCTCGGCTTGTTTACCTAGTTAACCAAGGTTAGGGTTATCTCTGATTACAATATCATGTTTCGGATATATATATATGCTTGAATGATTAGTTGCTTCGGATATATATATGCTTGAATGGTTAGTTGCTTCGGACGATATTTGCTGAATGAAATCGGCTGAGTTAATCTTTGTTTATATGTATGATAGTTTTCGGAACATATAAGCTTGCCAAGCATGATTGAACGAAACGTTAGACTAGCTGATTTGTTAATGATGTTTACATTAGATGATTGTATTGTTTCGGATTGTTTATACTAGATTGAATGTTGTTTGAAAGTTGAATACATATATGCTGTGTTTTGTGTGTAATAACTAGAAGTAAGAACTAGGGTTTGCATAGATGAGATATTGGTATTAATCTAGGATTAGAAATCGGTTTTAGATCGCCTAGATTAATCGCATGAACGGGATTACACAAGTTTATGATAAAGGTATGCTGAATCAGTTGCTGAGTAAAAGTTACAGCCGACTTCATCTGGCTGTAACTTGGTCGATAGATGTCGAAAAACAGATTTTCTGATGTCTAGGACGAAAGAGATTTGAATAAGGAATCTAATGGCACTGGATTCATAATTTTCTGAAATCGTTTGATATTTTTAAAGGGCCAAACAAGTTCAGTAGCTAAAGCTGTGAAAACTCTGGAATTTTGTTGATTGTTTATCAAGTTGGATTTTAAAATCAGTAGGGAGTTGAGTCATGATTTTTGTACAGCAACTAGGTATAGAAATATCCGGGCAACTCCAACTGGAATTTTGTTAATCGGACGATCAGTGATTTTTAAATAAATTCTTCCGTGGACTGCAGTCAGAAAGCGGTAAATCTGACTGCAGCTTAGTGAATTAATATTTATGGTTAATTGGTAAAGATTTAGGACTTGGGAAAATTATATAAATTTCTATAGTATAAACGTCACCTACTGTAAAAATATTGGAATTTTTAGAATGTTAGAACTATTTTATAAAAATCCTAGAAAACAGCTGAATAATTGAGTGTTAAACAGAAAGTTGATAACTTGTGATTTTATGCATTAAAGTGTTGCATGGATTTGGAATATGTTCATGATAAGTTGTTTGATTACTATGATCACATAAGAATACTTGCATGCATGTTTGAGTGTTAGATATGTTGTTTGTGTGTATCACTTTGTGAGTAAATTGCGTGTGGAATTTGTATTGGTGTGATTACACACTGACGTGGAATTAATTGGTTTGTTAGGACGCAACTAGCGGTCCCATCTCTTATAACATCTTTGCTACACTAACCGAGCAAATAAAGGTGAGTTCACGGCCCCCAACTTTATCCGGTTTTTAAACAACAGGGGGAGAAACATGTATACACTCTCAAACTCAATCTCTTTACGTTATACGAATTTAACGTCACATAACTATACGGTAACTAAGTTAATGTTAATGTAATGTTATGGTCACTAAGCAGCTTTATCACTTAAGTCCTCGACAATCTCCTCGGATCGTTAGTATTTGGGTTAAATAGCGGGGGAATTATAAGTAGTACTACTGGGTCTGACGAGCCCCATCCGAGCTAGTCGCGCTAGCCGACCTGGTATGGTCAACGGGTGAATAATTGGCCTAACATCGCCATGGTCATGTGATAGACCTGGCAAAACGGAGGCACAACTGTCAGCTTCGATCGCTAACTCTTACGTGACATGACTTTAGGCTAGCTACCTATATATATTAACATTGAACTTAATTACGAATCAACTTAATATTCCGGGTTTGGAATATTGGAAACAACAACTTAATATTCCGGGTTTGGAATATTCGAAACAACAACTTAATATTCCGGGTTTGGAATATTGGAAACAACTTAATATTCCGGGTTTGGAATATTGGAAACAACTTAATATTCCGGGATGGGAATATTGGAAGCAACAACTTATTATTCCGGGATTGGAATAATGGAACTGATACGTTATCCCGGGTTGGGGATAACGGAGTAATCAAACTATAACCGAACAAACGAATTTATGAAAACCTGTGAACTCACTCATCTTTAATGTTGACACTTGTTTCTTTACATGTTTCTCAGGACGCTAGGAGCTCTAGGTGCACGC
The DNA here is from genome assembly GCA_947069175.1 of Scalesia atractyloides. Lineage (NCBI taxonomy): Eukaryota > Viridiplantae > Streptophyta > Magnoliopsida > Asterales > Asteraceae > Scalesia > Scalesia atractyloides. The sequence continues at coordinate 67,266,510 of CAMTDV010000025.1, forward strand.
ACATGCATTGAACAAGACATCTTTATCGAGTCTTATTTATTAATATTGTTTTGGGATTTTTCATTTGTTTTGGCGTTTGTGTTGGCGCCCGCATCACTACTTATTTATGCTTCCGCTCAAACTTTAAAAACTGATACTCATGCTAAATATTGGTAATATAAAATCGACAACAAATGATTTTGGAAAACGTATTATCAAATCATGTAGAGTCGTTCGACGTACTAGTGTTTCAGATTCTGGTTTGTTCACACGCCTCGCGGTAAAACTCCGCAAGTGGAAATTGAGGGTGTGACAGATTGGCATCAGAGCCACTAGCTATAGAGAACCAGGTTTGCATTAGAAGTAGACCTAAACTATAGCTGATATCACAACACTAGACTTAGTTTGGCACTGAATTATTATATCTTGTTATGCAATATGCCACAATCGTGTTTGGTAGATTATACCTTCTTAATAAGAAATGAAAACAACTCGTAACTAACTACACGACCTAACAGGCAATGTCATCATCCTCATCGTCATCCGCGTCCGACAGACCTACGCCACCAAGGGCACCAGGAAAGGCACCAATGGTGGAACCCATACCACCTTATGGCGTGGAGACACGCTCAGCAGCGAGGAAAAGGCTCGCTCTGGGGGAGGAGTCGTCGTTACGCCCAACTATTGCTGTACCGGTTGAACCATCTTAGCACAAGGGTGGATGATCCGACACCTTACCGGAAAGACCGACACGCTCGAAGAAGAGCATCGTACGAGCAAGATAGCTCGTAACACCATAGCCAGAGATCTGCGTGCTGAGCAGATAAGAGCTGACTGGCTTGAGGACAGAGTCCTGGAAAATAGTTGGAACATTCAGGAACTGCAAAATCAAGCACTTGCACCAGCACCTGCCCCTCCAGTGCCGGTAGAGGAGGATCCAGAAGAGGATCCAGAGGAGGATCCTGAAGAGGATCCGGAGGAGGACCCAGCTGAAGAAGCTGGAAATGCCGCACAGGATGACGGCAACGACAGTGACTTGGGGAATGGAGACGTAGACGACTGACACGTCTCGTTTATATTATTTGTTTTCCTTCAGTTTATTTATTTTCCCACTTGCGTTTAAACTTGAGACTTTATAGTGAATTCGTATGTGTGATTTGCACTTTTGTAAGACGTTGAAATTTCAGTTAATCAAGTATTTCTTTTGATTATTTAACATATTGAGTTGACATAACTTACTAATTATTAAAGTACGAAGTAGGATAACTATATTGGATATATAGACTTATCGGGGTGTGCTTGTGTTGTGTTTCGAAGATCTAAATGGCGACTGGAAGACGTGGAAACCTTAACTTGACGCCCGAAGAGCTAGCTGCCATGATTCAGGAGCATGTGAACGCAGCTTTAGCGGGTGTTCAGAACCAGCCGGCAGGTAACCATTATTAAATTTTCGCGTGAAAATCTAATAGTGAGGCTAGTAAAATTCCTTGCTGACTTCCTATTCTCTGTCAGCAGGAGGGGGCTTTAACCCCTACAAGATGTTCCTGGACGCAAAGCCAAGCAAATTCTCGGGGGCGGAAGGACCCATTGGATTGGTCCCCTGGATCGAAAAATCAGAATCCGTTTTTGAAATGTGCAACTGCCTAGAGGCAAACAAGGTTAAATACGCAGCCTCAACACTGGAAGATGGGGCATTGACATGGTGGAATGCCCAAGTCCAAACACGTGGGCTTATAGCTGCGAATGCAATGGCATGGACTGAGTTCAAGGCCCTGATTAAAGAGGAGTACTGTCCACGAGACAGAGTGCAACAATTGGAGCAAGCTCTATGGAACCACAAGATGGTGGGATCGGAAATTGAAGCTTACACCGCAAAACACCATGACTTGGTATTTCTGTGTCCTGAATTGGCCAACACGGTGGAGAAAAGACTCGAGTTCTATCTCGGGGGTCTGGTTCCGGAAATTCAGGGTATGGTAATGTCTAGTAACCCTGTAACTGAACATCAAGCAATCCGATTGGCTCACAAACTAACCAATAAGGCGGTGGAACAGAAGAAACTGCCAGCACGGGGTACAACTGAAGTTACCCCGGACAACAAAAGAAAATTTGAAGACTTCACTGTTCGACAGTCTTCGTCATCACATCCGCAGCAAGGGAACCAGAAACGGTTCAATCACTACACACAGCCATCGGGGTCATCAAAATCATCCCGCCAACAACAACAACCAGAATTCAGGCGGCTATGTAGGTCGAAAGCCGCAGTGCAACCGCTGTAATCTACATCATAACGGCCCTTGTGCCGGAAATCGTTGCCGACGATGTGGCAAGATAGGACATGCGGCAAAGGATTGTCGTGGGGAAATCATGTCCCGACAAAATCAGAATCAGCCCCAGGGTCAGCAGCAGGGTATAAACCGGGGATGCTATCAGTGTGGTAGCACTGCTCATTTCAGAAGAGACTGCCCACAGTTGCGTAACAACAACAACAATGGTGGAAACAACCACAACCACAATAACCACAACAACAATAACAACAACAACAATAATGGGAACGGTGGCACAGGAGGTGCCAAAGGTCGTGCATTTACATTGGGCCGCGGAGAGGCTAGAAACGACACGAACGTGGTCACCGGTAAGTTTCCCCTTAATGAACATTTTGCTACTGTGCTTTTTGATACGGGTGCGGATAGGAGTTTTATATCTGAGTCTTTTAGGAAGAACCTAAATCTCACGCTTAAACCATTAGAGACCCCTTATGTGATAGAATTAGCCAATGGTAAATCGGTAGATGTGACCCAAATCGTATCCGGCTGTCAACTCAAACTCGCGGGCCACACTTTTACCATTGATCTGATGACAACTACCCTGGGTAGTTTTGACGTGGTAGTCGGAATGGACTGGCTATCCGACGTCCGGGCTGAAGTCCTCTGCTTCGAAAAATCTATCCGTATTCCACTCTCGAACGACAAAATCCTGACGGTACAAGGCGACAAGGCAAGCGCCATCACCAACATCATCTCTTACATGCAAGCGCAGAAGTATCTTCGGAGAAAGAACACTTTCTCTTTACTCGCACTAATTACCGAACAGCCTAAGGACGAGAAATGTATAGAAGACATCCCTGTCGTCCGTGATTTTTCCGATGTATTCCCAGAAGAACTACCTGGTCTTCCACCACATCGACAATTGGAGTTTGAAATCGAATTGGCAAGCAATGCAACTCCTATCGCCAAGGCTCCATACCGCCTAGCTCCAGCCGAGCTGCAGGAGCTGTCTACCCAACTACAAGAGCTGCTAGAAAAAGGATTTATTCGACCAAGCGTTTCGCCATGGGGAGCTCCAGTCCTGTTTGTCAAGAAGAAGGACGGGACTTTCCGCATGTGCATCGACTATAGGGAACTCAACAAGGATACAGTCAAGAACCGATACCCGTTACCTCGCATCGACGATCTATTCGACCAACTGCAAGGGTCAAGTTACTACTCTAAGATTGATTTACGGTCCGGTTATCATCAGCTACGCGTCAGGGAGGAGGATATCGCTAAGACAGCATTTCGCACTCGGTATGGCCATTACGAGTTCTTGGTCATGCCATTCGGTCTCACTAACGCACCTGCGGTATTCATGGACCTCATGAACCGTGTGTGTAAACCATACCTCGACAAGTTTGTCATTGTGTTCATCGATGACATACTCATCTACTCCAAAAGTGAAGAAGAACATGCGGAACACCTACGATTACTGCTAGGGCTACTTCAACAGGAAAAACTATATGCCAAGCTTTCGAAGTGTGATTTCTGGATTCGGGAAGTTCAGTTTCTCGGGCATATCGTGAATGAAAAGGGTATCCACGTAGACCCTGCCAAGATTGAAGCCATCAAAAACTGGGAAGCACCTAAGACACCGACGGAGATCCGCCAATTTTTGGGATTGGCTGGTTACTACAGACGCTTCATCGAGGGATTTTCAAAGATCGCACAACCGCTTACTACCCTCACCCAGAAAGGCATCCAGTATGCTTGGGGTGAAAAGCAAGAAGCAGCATTTCAATTGCTGAAGCAGAAACTTTGCAGTGCACCCATTCTGTCCTTGCCGGAAGGGACAGATGACTTCGTAGTGTATTGTGATGCTTCCATTCAGGGATTGGGATGCGTACTCATGCAACGCGATAAGGTCATCGCGTATGCGTCGCGACAACTGAAGGTTCACGAGAAAAACTACACGACGCATGACCTAGAATTGGGAGCAGTAGTGTTTGCACTTAAGATTTGGAGACACTACTTCTATGGAACGAAGTGCACAATCTTTACTGACCACAAAAGCCTCCAGCACATCTTTGATCAGAAGGAGTTGAACATGCGACAGCGTCTTTGGGTCGAACTCTTGAACGATTATGAGTGTGCTATTCGGTACCACCCGGGTAAAGCTAACGTGGTAGCTGATGCTCTCAGTAGGAAGGAACACTTGAAACGTCGTCGCGTACGAGCACTACAACTCACTATTCATTTGGGGCTACCCGATCAAATACGCGACGCCCAGTTAGAAGCAGTTAGGGAGGAAAACATCAAAATCGAATCAGTGGGAAAAATGGAACGCGATTGGGAAGTAAAGCCCAATGGAGCCCGGTATTTCATGAATCGCATATGGGTACCTCTCCACGGAAACCTCAGAGAGCTAGTCATGGACGAAGCTCACAAATCTCGATACTCTGTCCATCCGGGTTCGGATAAGATGTATCAAGACCTTAAAGCTGCGTATTGGTGGCCCAACATGAAATCCGATATAGCCACCTACGTGAGTAAATGTTTGACTTGTGCAAAAGTCAAGGTGGAGTATCAAAAGCCATCGGGGCTACTCCAACAACCTGAGATCCCAATGTGGAAGTGGGATCAGATCTCAATGGATTTCATCACTAAACTCCCGCGAACCTTGGGTGGTTGCGATACCATCTGGGTGATCGTGGATCGTTTAACTAAGTCCGCACACTTCCTAGCTATTAAAGAAACAGATAAGATGGAGAAGTTGACTCGCATCTACATTAAGGAAGTAGTTTCTCGGCACGGAGTGCCAACATCCATCATCTCAGACAGAGATGCTCACTTCACGTCAAACTTCTGGCGGTCACTCCAGAAAGCGTTGGGAACCCGCCTGGATATGAGCACAGCCTATCACCCTCAGACTGATGGTCAAAGCGAAAGGACCATACAAACCTTGGAAGACATGCTTAGGGCATGCGTGGTGGACTTCGGAAATAATTGGGAGATTCACCTGCCTCTAGTAGAATTCTCATATAACAACAGCTATCACACGAGTATTTCGGCAGCACCGTTTGAAGCATTATACGGTCGTAAATGTAGATCACCGGTCTGCTGGGCAGAAGTCGGTGACAGTCAACTCACAGGCCCTGAGTTAATACTTGAGGCCACTGAAAAGATTGTACAAATCAGAAACCGCATGGCGGCGGCACGAGATCGACAGAAAAGCTACGCTGACCAACGACGCAAACCGCTCGAATTTCAAGTAGGCGATCGCGTCCTACTAAAGGTGTCACCCTGGAAGGGTGTAATCCGCTTTGGAAAACGGGGCAAACTTAACCCACGGTATGTAGGCCCGTTTGTAATCTTGAAACGTATTGGACCCGTAGCATATCAATTAGACCTTCCTGCCGAACTCAGTGGAGTTCACAACGTATTTCACGTTTCAAATCTGAAGAAGTGCCTATCAGATGAAACTTTAGTTATTCCATTGGATGAGATCCAAGTGGATGAACAACTACACTTCGTGGAAAAGCCTATTTAGATCATGGATCGTGAGATCAAGACTCCAAGGCACAGCAAGATTCCAATCATTAAAGTTCGTTGGGACTCTAAGCGTGGACCGAAGTTCACGTGGGAAAGAGAGGATCAAATGAAAAGCAAATACCCACACCTCTTCGCAACTGAGCAGCAAACTAACGATACCAGTACCTAAATTTTCGGGACGAAAATTCTTTCAACATGGGGATGATGTGACAACCTGAAAATTTCTCATACTTTCGTGTACTATTGTTGACTAAATTCTTGTGCATGGCACTTGAAAATCTTTGTGTATGACACTTGGGAACTTCTTGTAACGTTGCGTACCATTATAAACGAACTAACTCTTTGTGCGTGGCACTCTAAACATGTACGTTACATGCTAAACCGCGTTTACTCAATTTTCGGGACGAAAATTCTTTCAACATGGGGATAATGTGATATCCCGAGTTTTTCGGATAACTTAAACGTAATACTTGTCAAACTAATTACGTGCTATGTGTACGAACGTGTACGAATTAAATGAACACGTGATGTGTGTTGTGTGATTGTTTAAGTAGTTGAATAATTAGAGTAGATACGTACACGAACTGAACCGAACCGCGACACGAACCAAAGTGATTCATTGTGACTCTAGGAGTTAACAAGTCTTAAACCTTAACTCAAGTATTCGGCCGAGAACGAGAATTAAACACAAACCGAGAACAACCCAAACCGAAACCCATAGCATGCAACCTTAGTCCTTGGCCGCGAGATCAAACCCAAACCAAACTAACTCACCCTAGTCCTCGGCCACATGATCAAAACCCAAACCAACCCGCCCAAGTCACTTGCGGCCGTGTGCAAACCCAACCCGTAACCTTATCCCTTGCGCTTATATATATCATCCATTGCATGCCTTCATTCACAATTCGCAAAACCCTAAAGAAAAACAGCCGTCGGCAGTTTGTTCTCGCCTCTTGTGATCGCAATCAGCTGCTTTTCTTGTTCGATTAATCCTCTCGGTCGCAGCAGCAGCAGCCGTCTTCATCTTCACCTTCATTCAGTCGCGGAATCTGTCCTGGTTCACCTCCAGCCGATCAACAAAACAGCCCACGTTATCAACATCCTCTCGGTTGCGATCTTTCTGGAAAAGTCGGATAAATCCTGTCCAAACCTCGGCTTGTTTACCTAGTTAACCAAGGTTAGGGTTATCTCTGATTACAAGATCATGTTTCGGATATATATATATGCTTGAATGATTAGTTGCTTCGGATATATATATGCTTGAATGGTTAGTTGCTTCGGACGATATTTGCTGAATGAAATCGGCTGAGTTAATCTTTGTTTATATGTATGATAGTTTTCGGAACATATAAGCTTGCCAAGCATGATTGAACGAAACGTTAGACTAGCTGATTTGTTAATGATGTTTACATTAGATGATTGTATTGTTTCGGATTGTTTATACTAGATTGAATGTTGTTTGAAAGTTGAATACATATATGCTGTGTTTTGTGTGTAATAACTAGAAGTAAGAACTAGGGTTTGCATAGATGAGATATTGGTATTAATCTAGGATTAGAAATCGGTTTTAGATCGCCTAGATTAATCGCATGAACGGGATTACACAAGTTTATGATAAAGGTATGCTGAATCAGTTGCTGAGTAAAAGTTACAGCCGACTTCATCTGGCTGTAACTTGGTCGATAGTTGTCGAAAAACAGATTTTCTGATGTCTAGGACGTAGAGATTTGAATAAGGAATCTAATGGCACTGGATTCATAATTTTCTGAAATCGTTTGATATTTTTAAAGGGCCAAACAAGTTCAGTAGCTAAAGCTGTGAAAACTCTGGAATTTTGTTGATTGTTTATCAAGTTGGATTTTAAAATCAGTAGGGAGTTGAGTCATGATTTTTGTACAGCAACTAGGTATAGAAATATCCGGGCAACTCCAACTGGAATTTTGTTAATCGGACAATTAGTGATTTTTAAATAAATTCTTCCGTGGACTGCAGTCAGAAAGCGGTAAATCTGACTGCAGCTTAGTGAATTAATATTTATGGTTAATTGGTAAAGATTTAGGACTTGGGAAAATTATATAAATTTCTATGGTATAAACGTCACCTACTGTAAAAATATTGGAATTTTTAGAATGTTAGAACTATTTTATAAAAATCCTAGAAAACAGCTGAATAATTGAGTGTTAAACAGAAAGTTGATAACTTGTGATTTTATGCATTAAAGTGTTGCATGGATTTGGAATATGTTCATGATAAGTTGTTTGATTACTATGATCACATAAGAATACTTGCATGCATGTTTGAGTGTTAGATATGTTGTTTGTGTGTATCACTTTGTGAGTAAATTGCGTGTGGAATTTGTATTGGTGTGATTACACACTGACGTGGAATTAATTGGTTTGTTAGGACGCAACTAGCGGTCCCATCTCTTATAACATCTTTGCTACACTAACCGAGCAAATAAAGGTGAGTTCACGGCCCCCAACTTTATCCGGTTTTTAAACAACAGGGGGAGAAACATGTATACACTCTCAAACTCAATCTCTTTACGTTATACGAATTTAACGTCACATAACTATACGGTAACTAAGTTAATGTTAATGTAATGTTATGGTCACTAAGCAGCTTTATCACTTAAGTCCTCGACAATCTCCTCGGATCGTTAGTATTTGGGTTAAATAGCGGGGGAATTATAAGTAGTACTACTGGGTCTGACGAGCCCCATCCGAGCTAGTCGCGCTAGCCGACCTGGTATGGTCAACGGGTGAATAATTGGCCTAACATCGCCATGGTCATGTGATAGACCTGGCAAAACGGAGGCACAACTGTCAGCTTCGATCGCGAACTCTTACGTGACATGACTTTAGGCTAGCTACCTATATATATTAACATTGAACTTAATTACGAATCAACTTAATATTCCGGGTTTGGAATATTGGAAACAACAACTTAATATTCCGGGTTTGGAATATTCGAAACAACAACTTAATATTCCGGGTTTGGAATATTGGAAACAACTTAATATTCCGGGTTTGGAATATTGGAAACAACTTAATATTCCGGGATGGGAATATTGGAAGCAACAACTTATTATTCCGGGATTGGAATAATGGAACTGATACGTTATCCCGGGTTGGGGATAACGGAGTAATCAAACTATAACCGAACAAACGAATTTATGAAAACCTGTGAACTCACTCATCTTTAATGTTGACACTTGTTTCTTTACATGTTTCTCAGGACGCTAGGAGCTCTAGGTGCACGCACATGCATTGAACAAGACATCTTTATCGAGTCTTATTTATTAATATTGTTTTGGGATTTTTCATTTGTTTTGGCGTTTGTATTGGCGCCCGCATCACTACTTATTTATGCTTCCGCTCAAACTTTAAAAACTGATACTCATGCTAAATATTGGTAATATAAAATCGACAACAAATGATTTTGGAAAACGTATTATCAAATCATGTAGAGTCGTTCGACGTACTAGTGTTTCAGATTCTGGTTTGTTCACACGCCTCGCGGTAAAACTCCGCAAGTGGAAATTGAGGGTGTGACAAAAATATTCAAGATATCCATGTTGTTCGGGATTATCCTGAGGTGTTTCTTGAAGAATTACCCGGTTTACCTCCTGTACGACAAGTTGAGTTCCGCATTGATCTTGTACCTGGTGCCAACCCGATTGCTAAATCTCCTTACTGTCTTACACCATCTGAGATGCAAGACTTATCGAAACAGCTTCAAGAACTATCTGATAAATGATTCATTCGTCCGAGCTATTCATCGTGGGGCGCTCCTGTCCTATTTGTGAAAAAGAAGGATGGATCCTTCCGAATGTGCATCGATTATCGTGAGCTCAACAAAGTCACAATCAAAAATCGATATCCCCTACCTCGAATTGACGACCTTTTTGATCAACTACAAGGTGCTACATGTTTCTCCAAGATCGATCTGCATTCTGGGTATCATCAGCTTCGCGTAATCGAGGAAGATATTCCCAAGACTGCTTTCCGCACGCGATACGGTCACTATGAGTTTATTGTCATGCAATTCGGTTTGACAAATGCTCCAGCTGTATTCATGGACTTGATGAATCGGGTTTGTAAACCTTATTTGGACTAGTTCATCATTGTTTTCATCGATGGCATTCTCATTTATTCCAAGTCTCGAGCCGAACACGAAGAACATCTTAGATTAACAATGGAACTACTAAAGAAAGAACAATTATATGCTAAATTCTCCAAATGTTAATTTTGGTTGAAAGAAGTTCAATTCTTGGGGAACATAGTCAACGAGCAGGTATACATGTGGATCTTTCCAAAATGACTGCGATTAAGGATTGGAACACACCCACTACTCCCACTGAAGTTCGCTCATTTCTTGGTCTTGCTGGATATTACCGTCGATTCATCGCGAACTTCTCAAAGATCGCGGTTCCCCTCACTGTTTTAACTCAGAAGAATAAGCCTTTTGAGTGGGGACCCAAACAAGAGGAAGCCTTTCAGACATCGAAACAGAAGCTCTGCAATGCTCTTATCTTTACCCGATGCCAACGATGATTTTGTTGTCTTTTGTGATGCATTAAATTTAGGCCTTGGTTGTGTTCTCATGCAACGAGATAAGGTCATTGCCTATGCCTCAAGACAATTGAAAGTCCACGAGAAGAACTACATGACTCATGATCTTGAATTAGGTGTTGTAGTTTTTGCTCTCAAAATTTGGAGACACTACCTATACGGTACGAAATGTGTGGTTTTCACGGACCACAAAAGTCTTCAACATATATTCAATCAAAAGGAGCTGAAATTGAGAAAACGACGCTGGGTCGAACTTTTAAACGATTACGACTGCGAGATTCGCTACCATCCTGGTAAGGCGAATGTTGTGGCTGATACGCTTAGTCGTAAGGAACGTGTCAAACTTCATTGTGTTCAAATTCAATCTGATATCCAGACACGTATCCTACAAGCACAACGTACATGTGTGAACCAAAGCTTGTTGAAAACTGAGCTACCTCAAAATCTCGAACTTCAACTCGAAGAGAAAGACAATGGATTACTTTATTATTTGAACCGTTTGTGGGTTCCAAGTCAAGACAATCTTCGCACCTTATTGATGGACAAAGCTCATAAATCTCGTTATTCAATCCATCCTGGTGCAGACAAAATGTACAAGGATCTCCGTACCCAGTACTGGTGGCCGGGTATGAAAGTGGATATTGCCTTATATGTGTCGAAATGCCTAACTTGTATTCTAGTTTGCTTGAACAACCACAAATACCGGTATGGAAATGGGAGAGCATTGCGATGGATTTCATTACTAAACTACCGCGCACATCTAGAGGTCATGATGCTATTTGGGTAGTCACTGATCGTCTATCAAAGTCAGCACACTTTTTGGCAATTCGTGAGGATTTCTCTGCTGAAAAATCGCCAAAACCTATGTCGATGAGATCGTATCTCGTCATGGTGTTCCTTTGGACATAATATCTGAAAGAGATGCTCGGTTCTCATCTCACTTTTGGAAGACCATGCAATCTGCTATGGGAACCAAACTTAATCTGAGCACTGCTTATCATCCTCAAACGGATGGACAAACTGAAAGAACAATTCAAACACTAGAGGATATGCTTAAAGCTTGTGTGATCGACTTTGGTGGTAGTTGGGATTCACATCTACCGTTGATCGAGTTCACCTACAACAATAGTTATCACGCCAGCATCAACATGGCGCCTTTCGAATATCTATACGGTCGAAAATGTCGTTCACCTGTCTGTTGGAATGAAGTTGGAGAGTCTCAGTTTACTGGACCTGAACTTATTCATGACACAACAGACAAAGTCAAGAAAATACGCGATAACCTTCTGACAGCTAGAAGCCGTCAAAAGAGTTATGCGGACAAGCGACACAAGCCCTTGGAATTCCAAGTTGGTGATCACGTCCTACTCAAGGTATCCCCTTGGAAAGGAGGGGTCAGATTTGGGAAGAAAGGAAAACTTGCACCACGATACGTTGGACCATTCAAGATCGTTGAGAGAATTGGAAAGGTGGCCTATCGACTTGAGCTACCTCCTGAATTTGGAAACGTTCACCCAACATTCCACGTGTCCAATATAAAGAAATGTTTAGCTGACGCAAATCTTCACATCCCCCTCGACGAAATTCATGTTGATGACACTATGCACTTTGTCGAGAAACCCGTGGAGATATTGGAACGTGAAGTCAAAAACTTAAACGAAGACGAATACCGATAGTCAAAGTTCGCTGGAAATCCAAACGTGGCCCAAAATTTACTTCGGAACGAGAGGATCAAATGAAAGCGAAATACCCGCATCTGTTTCCACAAGTTTCCTCTAATTAAATTTCGGGACGAAAAGTAGGGGAAACTATAACATTTGTGGTGATTCGATCATGTAACGATTCCGAACGAGTTATCAATCAATGTAATTTTGTGTTTTATTTACGAAATTTGTTTATTTATCATGACAATTGCACATATTCAATTCTTGCACGATAACAAACTGTCAAACAACTTTTGGAAGTGAAATCGCAATCTATTACGCAAACGTAATCAATTTAACGTGATGTACACTCTGGAACAAGGACACAAGTTTAACATACCCTAAATAATCTTACATAACTTAGAAATAAGTTTTGTAGGGTTTGGTATGGCGAAAACATGTTTATGTAACTCCAGGGACTATTTTGCAAATTCTACGAAAGTACGCCAATTTGCGTATATCGTTATCCGGAACATGTACGCACATCAAAAAAATTTGTAGTCATTAAACTCTTGTATTTTAGTGATTGGAATACAAAAATATCATTCGTTGCACATTTACGGTCATTTGCGCGATCGTTACGATTTTCGTCGTATTTAACTGAAAACCGCAACCGTACGACCAAACGAACCGACACCCGAGACATTTTTGGACATATTTCAAGTTCCCTATGCAATAACATCCTTATGAAGCTCAAAAATGAGGTTAACAGGTGGTAAAAGTTCCTAAACACGACAAAACAAGTTCTCGGGCCTATTCTTCCAATTTTCCAAAGTTTCTGCCAGCTAAAGGGCTTACGGACCGTAAGCCCATGGCCCATATGGTTCGTAAGGACACTCCAGCACAACAGAAACTTGGAAGCTTCTTGTTTAAGGCCTTGGACACTAATCATTCGAAATTGCTACGCTTCCTCTAGTTGCAACACCTCATTATACACTCGTAATGATCTGGAAACTAACCCTAACACTTGGAATGATCCTATGGCTTCAAGATTACTATAAATAGGTGATCATGTCGAACCATTTTCTTTGCTCATTCATTCTCTTCTTCTCTATTGCTCTACTTGGAGGCTACCACATTGTTGGAGGCTTCCTAACTGCGCATTCTTCATCCTTGAGCCCTTCAAGTGTTCATCAACACATGTAAGTGCTCTCTCTTAGTCTTGTTTATTTATTTTTTTAGCTATTTCAAGCTAAAAGTCAAACAGTGTTTGACTTTCAGCTTTGACAATTATTTGGTCAAGACAAAGTTCTTTTGAACTTTGCAACGTGATCGTAATCACGATGGTTATGATCCATAGCGATCATGCCTACTGATTACTACGTTAACTAGTCGAAGTGACGAGTCAAAGTTTCGGTCAATAATGCGCAAAATGTGCATTATATGATGGAACTATTTTCGGGTATCAAAATACTTTGTTTTGATACCAAAACCCTTTTATAACTTAGTTAGACATGTCAAAACATGTCTAACTCATCACTTTTAGTTTAGTGCTTATTTAGAGTCGTAAGTCGAGCGGTCTTGACCACCGCTTTGACTTTCGAATCCGACCCGTTTAGTCGATCTTAGGATCCGACCAAACACATATTTGTGACCATAGTTATATAGGGAATAACCCTCTGAGGTTATACCTTATGGTCACGTCGTTTGGCTAGTGCTTTGATAAGTCGCTAGTTATGCCTTTATAAATGACCAAAATGCCCTTTTTGCGAAAAAAATCAACTTTAAGCATATGTAACACGAATTTTGACATGTAATCTGATTTAGCAACATTATTAAACATGTATTGGCAATTTAAACTTATCATAACACATATCTAACCATCCAAACACGTATTTACGCAAATGGCACGTTAAAGTGGCTTAAACTACCTTAACGGGTCATAAATGGTCAAAAGCAATTAGGAACCTTGCTAAATCAGAATGTTAACTTTGTTGAAACCATTTCATATGAGTTCCAACACTCATTTGGTTTACAAGACCTCATTCTATCCGATCCGCCGATTAAAGTCCCGATATTTACATAGTTATCCGATTTTAGGACACGCTTGATTTCTCGGACTCTTGAGCTTGTTTGATCTTTTGATCCAAGATTTACTTTTCAATCCCAAGTGAGTATATAGTTCCCCTCTTTTATGTTTTGCAAATGTTTTTGGGTGACACATATGTGCAAATTGTTTTCAAGCTTACAAATTACAAATGCTATGGTTTATATTAAACACGACGATTTCAATAATATGAACGAACTTGTTGGTGCGTTGTATACATGACACGAATGACATTCATTAGCTTTGTCCAAGCCGACCAGTAGTAAGTTATGGTACCATAGGACTGACAATCCCGTTACCAAGGTTCCCGATGTTTGTGGGGAAGTTTGGGGAACGACCGAACTGTTTACTTTCACAAACCCTTTGCCAGTTTGTTATTGCAATTTAAAGATACCCTTTGGTGGTATAGACGAGTCAACACAGGTTTGAATGTATTCACCGAAACGACCAAAAGTTTTCACAATTAAAAACAAGGACGATTTGTTTAATTGGTTATGACACAAACAATAGACGATTGATTTATGACAAGGATGATGAACAATTGGTTTATGACACGAACAATTGACGATTTATGACACAAACAATGGACGATTGGTTTTGGTAAGTGATTTAGATAACGGGACGTGTGTAATGTGATAAAAGCATGGTGGATACGCCGCTGGTACTTCCTATATAAGTGTTTTTACTCATGCTACATACGTGGCGTTATTCAAATAACTTGAAACAATGGTTTTCAAACAAATGACACACAACGATTTTCAATTTAAGATATAAACCATACAAGGTTTCTTCAAGACGATTTACTACTCAGATTTACAAAAGAAATGTTTTGGTCAAGATTCATGGCAACAAATCTTTTATAAACTATAACTAACTTGTTTTAGTTGGTTAGTTATTATTGCAAACCAAATACTTTTTTATAACAAGGTTTTCAATTAAAGACTCTAGTAGTCTAACGAGGTATTGCAATACATATACAAGGCCATGAATTTGACACACTCACAAAACCTATGTACTCGCCGGCATATTTTTGCTGACTCGTTTTCACATATGTTTCAGGGAACCAAGTTTGATGTCGATGCATGCTCACGTAGGATCGGACGCAGACTTTAGTGCCTTAAATATGAAAGACAATTGTTTGTTTAGGTTGTTTTAATTTCAAGACAATGTAACTATGCAATTTCAATATTCAATAAAACATAACTTTAATTACCACGTGTTGTTGAAACAATCTGTTAACGTGACTCCCCGACGTTTCCGCCGTGGTTTGTTGTTTTTACGCAGTTGGGGTGTTACAATTTTATCCTGAAAATACAAAAGGAACAAAGAAACATGCTTTTTCCAACATTAGTACTAAAAAGGGGTTAGTTTTATGCCTTGTTTGATGTAATTTATATGTTGCATTTTGTGCACATCAAATACCCCCACACTTGAATCTTTGCTTGTCCTCAAGCAAAACTCTTTTAATGTGGCTTACACACCCAAATGGAATAGGTAGAGGAGAAGTTTTAGTGGCTTGTCTTGAGTGTCGGGAATCCAACATCTTTAGCAAATTTTGTTTTTATGTTATTTACAATCCTATTCGTCATGATTTGTTTAGAATGGTTTTAAGAAAAAATATTTATTTAGGCGTAACATGCTTTTTTAAAATTCCATTTATTTATATACAAGTTCACATACCTTACAAGAGATCATTCGACACTCGGCTGAATGTGTATTTTTGTGATAACGCTCGTTTCCATCATGGAACTTACTTCTACCATATGTTTGCCAAGCGATCAAACCTCCTCCTTTTAACTATAAAACTTTTTAAATATCAAGAGGGCTTTGAGAAGGGTTAGGCTTGGGCTAAAGGTAGGTTGAGGGTTAGTGGTTAGTAAAATGGCGAAAAGCGTAAAAAGTATCGGTTGTCGTAAAACTTTCTTGTTTTTGTGACATTTATGTAAACTAAACACTTCCAAACAAGATTTTTGAGGAACTTGTTTAGTTATTGAAACGACTATATTTTTTTTATATGTCACAAGATAACCGATCTTTCTACTAAAATAAATGGGTTTTAAGAAAAAAGGTTTTGGTGGATATTGGGTGTTTGTTTTGTGGGTTTTGAAACGAAAAGGTTTAGGCTCGAAAGGGTTAACTAGGGAGATTTTTGGTAGTAGGGGTAAAAAAGAAGGAAAACAATGGTTTTGAATAAAAAATGGGTTAGTCCTAATGCCTCCATCACTTACTTACTTGGGTTTTAGTTGGTAAAGACCGGGAATGTATCGTCTTGGCAAGTTCTAGAGTCGTAAAACCAAGCGGCTATTCACGCAAGAAACGAAAATGAGCATTAAGTTAAAGGATGTATGCGTGTGTGCTCGATAAAGGCTCAAAACTCACTTAATGTGGCAACAGGGTTTATATCGTGAACAAGTATATATAATCAAATTTTAAAAAGATTTGTCATGCCTTTTTTTTAATTTTCTTGTGTGGTTCTTTTTATCATGACGCTATCGGTTGTAAACTTGTAAAAACATAACTTCTTTTAGATCTTGTTATTCCTAAATTAAACCAAGACAAATAAAAATTTGAAAAATTTTCGAAAAAGATTTGGGGTGTTTAGCGGTTCCAATAGAGTACAATGTAAGGCTTGTTATTAGTTTGCTAGATTCAAAGTGTTAGCTCCCCCCCCCCCAACACCTTAAATTACACAGTTGGGTCGAATGTGAAAAAGCGTGTTAAAAACAAAAAATTATCTTACTGGACACCTGGACACGGGCCCGTGTTGGTCGGCACTGGCCCCCTATTCAGAGTGCTAGTACCATAATGAGACAGAAGGATGACCATGGGGCGTGGCCAGTGAACACGACCCGTGGTCAGTTACCTGTGAACTTTTTATTTTCTGTAGAATCCTAGGCATGGGGCGTGTGAATCTGGGCACGGCCCGTGCTCACAAGCTGAAAAATGAAAATATTTTGTCGGAGGGTCCTGTTTACGTGCATGGGGTGTGGTTTTAACGTCCCTTTGGCAGTTTTCATCATTTCTCGTTTGTTAGGTTAGAGGTTAAGATCCAAACACCACAAAATATCACAATCTATCAAACATTAGAGAGCGGAATACAAAAGGTTCCTAAGATATTTCCTAAAAACATAAAAATTACAAAGTCCTAGATAGATAGATATAAGAAATCTATACCACTATGGAGTTCTACCCTAGATGGTTACATTTTGAAACAACAAAAACCCGATATTATTTTTCCGGTAGATAAGGGCGCTAAGAACTCCAATCTAAAGGGTGCACTCCTCAATAGTCATTGAGCATTTCCTCTATCTCCCGGGGAGAAAGAGAAAAGGTTCATCCTCCATGTACTCATACGGAGGGGGTGCGAGAGGGGCGACTACCACCGGAACCTCGTGTAATGCATCTAGAGGAGGTTTCGGGAGGAGGTCAACCCATCCGGTGGGAATGATGATCTCTTGGGCAAGGTTCCAATCTTCTTGGGGGAAGATTGGTTCCATGGGAGGCATTGCTAAAATGTTCATCCTTTGGTGCAAAAGGTTGATTTCATGGAGGCAATTCTCCAACCCTACCATCAAATAGTTCACCTGGTCGACAAGAGCCTCCTCCACGGACGTCATTTCATCAATTGCTTCCCTTAGGGCGTAGACATAGCAGACTAGGGTGGCTTCAATTGATGGCCTTCTTCCTCGGTTGTTTCTTGAGTTTACCGATGGTGTTCCACTGTTCTGGCTGGACATACTAAGAAAACAAGAGCGAAATTTTAAGAAATTGAAGCTTAAAATTCCACCACGACCCCGTGTCAAGTGGACACGGGCCATGCTCGTCCTTTGCAAAAGCTTTTGAACAAAAGAACCCATTGTTTTAACTTATTTTATTGTGGTTTTGAACATTTATGAACGAAAATAACTTAAAGCAATGTGATAAAACATTTGTTCAATGATGATTCATGGTTAAAATCATTTATTTTGCAGATATTTAATTAAAGCTTCAAGCTTTAATGGAGGTTTGAGCTCTTTGGAGAAAAAGGGAAAGTGACAAAAGTGGAAAAGACAAGATGGTTTGAGGAAACCTTTTCAAGAACATACCTTTTAAGGTATATGTGAAAAATCCAGAAGATCTCTGCCTTTGGAATGAGGCCAAACATGCAGAACCAAGGCTGACTTTATAGAGAGTGATAACACATTGGCCACGGCCTCGTGCCGGCTAGGCACGGCCCCGTGTCCAGCCATGGTTCTGACACGTTTTGTCTGTATTATGCACACGGGGCGTGTTGGCCTTGGCACGGACCCTGGTCATTTTTCTGACGGGCACGGGGCGTGTTGGGGGAACACGGCCCCGTGGTTGGAGTTTTTATGAAGTGTTGTCTAGTTAGTTTTAAAGATTTCCTTGTTATCGGGTGGTTCCTTACTGGTGGGAATAACACCAAAATGCCTAATGTACCTCAATTACCCTTGCTTTATGCAATAACGCAAGAGGTTATCGGAAAGGGTAAAACCTAAACTATTTACCGGTGGGCGGAACCGACCTTTATTCCCCTTTTTCGGGCTCTTGTTAAAGACGGTGTATGTCGAATCGCTCAGGTCTATGAGCGCATCGGCGGGAGCCGATGGAGAGTCCTTCATGGCACAATCGACATAGGGACAAATATCGCTAGTGCTATCATGGGAAATTAAGGTATTTTTGATGGTTTTGATGTCGTTAGATTCCGAATGTGGACTCAACGGTTCTCTTTTATCTTTGCCTTGTGATGAATACCTCATTTTCATCATGAGCTGTATTTCTTTTATTTTGTTGAGAATCCTATCTTCCAGTTACATATTTCAGGGGAGGTCATGTCATGTGAAGGGAAGTTGAGAGCATTCGGTGGAATGACAGGGATCGTTTTTACTTTCGCCCATCTTAAGGTTATTACCCTAGGAAAATGATGGGTCTGCTAAATAGTGGGGTTCAAAATTTAGGGTGTAACACTCTATATCTTGACCCACCACATAGTTGACACCACTCACCATAAGATTGGCGGAAGTAAAAATAATCGATATCATTCATAATTTTGTCAGAAGTTGTAAACCGTAGGGATCAGACGGTCCTAGTTTTCAGAAGCTGGATGGTTAACACGGCCCCGGTGTTCGGGTGCCATAGCCCCGTGGTCAGCTACTGTCTGACTAAAACAAATTTTTGTTGTTGTTGTTATTGGGCACGGGGGCGTGTTCGTTGAGCAATTTATATTAATATTTTAGGTTTATTTTACGCATTAGTCAAGTTTTAAATTTTAAATACGATATTGTACTAACACTAAACACACACTTGGGCAAGTGCACCCATTGTGAGCATAGTATAGTGTTGGTAAGATACCGAGATCGTCCAAGGACACAAGAGCTTTTAATAATGGTTTAGCGTCACTGTCTAATCGATCTAAATTTTGAAAAAAGTTTTGAAGCATAAAGATAAATAAAACGAAAACAAATAAAATGAAATACAAATAGACAAGATAGAACCACTTGGATCCAACTTCTCTTTTATGTATCCTTTGATAGTTTTCGCACTTTCGGACTTTTTAAGAGATTATCTTAGTTATAGTAGTAGGCCCCTCTTTTGAAGGTGACGTTACCCTCAACCCAGTGGTTTGAGTCAGCAGGGATACAATCTCAAAGGGTCGGAATATCGGAAGATAATTAAATAAGTTATTAATGTGAAAAGTGGTAGGCCCCTCTTTTGAAAGTGACGTTACCCTCGGCTAAGTGGTTTGAGTCAGCAAGGATACAATCCCAAGAAGCCGGTTTAAAGTACTAATAGTAGTTTACATATGAGGGATTCAAGCTATTCACGCCCCCGCCATCCAATACCCATAGAGCATTGAAGGAGGCCCAAGTAAGCTTGAACCAAGTCCTCGCAGGATCTATACACTAAACGAGACAAGACTTTACCAAACCACCCTTCTAACCCCCTTCCGAGTAGTTAACGCGCTTTATATAGACCGTAAAGACACGAATGAGCAAATCAATGACATCATGAAGAAATGGTTAGGAAAATTCGCTTTCAACATAAGAAACTAGTTATTAAAGTCATTAATACATACCAATTAAAAAGTACCGAAAGATTAAAAACTAAAAAAAATACATAAAAGATTAGTCTTCACCAAGTGATGTAAGGAATTTAGCCAAGCATGGCCTTTGTTTGACAAGAACCCTTACAATCAATCTTGGATCCCGAGACTACTACACACTCTAAAGATGATTGATGGATGATGGTGGTGGATGTTGGTGTTGTAGTGGTGGTGGAATGGTGGCAAAGTGAGAGAGAAGTGGTTTGCCAAGGGATGCCTTTGAAGTGAACCAAGCAACTATATTTATAGCCAAACAGTAGCCCGGCCACGGCCCGTGCCCAGTGGGCACGGCCCATGGCCATATCCTTCTCTCCCTTCATTAATTGCAGCTGTCAGTAAAGGGCCACCGACCCCGTGCCTACACGACCCGTGCCTCCTAGACACGGCCCCGTGGTCAACTCTTCACTGTACTATTATGGATTCTGCAAATCAGATAGTTGACCACGCCCATGTTGAGTTGGGCACGGCCCTGTGGTGGGCGTGGAAGCTTCTGAAGGTTTTGTCTTTAAGTGCTTTGGCTGGCCACGCCCATGCCTGGCTGGGCACGGCCCCGTGGCCAGTCTTCTGTCTCTTATTTTGTCTTTTGGGGTGTTGTTGAGGGGTCAGGTAGGCGATGTTATTCCTTCGTTTTGTATTTGTGTTGGTTTTGGCTGCTTATTTGCTTCTTTTGTTCTTTTAAGCTTATTTTATCCTGAAAATACAAAAGGAACAAAGAAACGTGCTTTTTCCAACATTAGTACTAAAAAAGGGTTAGTTTTATGCCTTGTTTGATGTAATTTATATGTTGCATTTTGTGCACATCAGAGCCCAGAAAACGTGGCAAAACTTCCCCACTTTGGGGAAGAATTGATGGACACAGGACACCAAATCCGAACCATGGAGACAAATCTTGTCTGGAAATACGACGAGAGGGAACATCACTTTTGGAGCCGGAATTAACCTTATAATATATATATATATATATGTATATATATATTGTGTGTGTGTGTGTATATATATATATGTGTGTGTGTGTGTAATGTACTTTCTGTGTTTTTGAGTACAGGAAAAAAAACTACAATATATATATATATATATAGGTTCAGGATCATGTGAGAAGCACTAGGCTAATTGAGAAACTTGAGAAGTATTATGGACCATACATTTCCTAATCTTTTCGTAATATGCACATATGTATAGTTTAAACTGACTATACATATGTGTATAATTCAAGATTAGACAATATACATATATGTATATAGTCAATTTTAAACTATACATATGTGTATATTCAAAAAGCTTAGGGAAATGTGTGGTCCAAAATACTTCTCAAGTTTCTCAAATAGAGTGGACTTCTCTTAGGATCCCTACCCTATATATATATAAATATACATGCGGTAGTGTATGTGAGATATATGAAGCATAATATATATAAAGAGTAAAAGTCACAATGATCGACGTTTTTCACAATATGCTCTAACTAATTGTGTTTGAGTATTTTGATTATTTTATTACTTATCCTGTGATAATATGTTTCCAATTCAGATGTCGAATGAAGTAAATTAATCGGTCCAGAACCATCATGAAAACTCTTTGGATAAAAGTGTCATATAGAATATAGTAGCTCAGGGAATAGTGGACGCAATACCCCAAATTATCAAAGCTGTTAGAAACCTTGTACCTATAGAAAATAATAAAGCTGTGAGTAGTAAACGTAACCGTAGCAATGATTTTAGTCAAAGTGTCACTGGAGATAATGACATCTTTATTAAAGCTTCCTTCCTAAAAGAATGAAGGCGATAACTTCTGGATGTACTTATAAAGATTTTCTAGCATGTAAGCCAACTAAATTCGTATGCAGTGAAGGAGCCATGGCTTCTTTGCGATGGTTGGAAAAGACTGAAGTTGTTCTTAGGATCAGTAAATGTGCTGAAGAAGATAAGGTAATGTATGCTTCTAATTTCTTTAAGGATGAAGCATTAGAATGGTGGAATATGATTTTTCAGGAAAAAGGAAGTGACTTGGCCTATGCTATGAACTGGAAGGAATTTAAGGAAATAACAAAAGGAAATTATGTCCTCCTCATGAGAAGGAACAGATGGTTAATAAGT
Source organism: Scalesia atractyloides (assembly GCA_947069175.1). Classification (NCBI taxonomy): domain Eukaryota; kingdom Viridiplantae; phylum Streptophyta; class Magnoliopsida; order Asterales; family Asteraceae; genus Scalesia; species Scalesia atractyloides. The sequence goes on from CAMTDV010000025.1 coordinate 67,288,810, forward strand.
TCCTAAATCATAAAATGGATGATGTGAATTGCCGTGAGTATACGATAAAATTCTTCGGATATGCAAGAATGGTACCAACCCTGGATTCGCCAGAACCTTTACTAATTTCTCGTTATATTTGGGGATTAATTAGTGAAATCCACGATATAGTCAAGCCAGCAAGACCTCAGACGATTGAGGAAACAGTCGAGCTAGCCAATACTTTGACTGACGGATTAATCCGCATGAGAGAAGAAAAAAAGAAGAAAGAATTAGCCCATAAAATTTCCTAAGAGTTTCGTCCTGTTAGTACCTACAGTAGAAGAGGAATGGGTCAATCATCTTCACCGTCTTTCTGTAAATTATGTAAAATGAAGCATTCAGGAAGGTGTGCTAAGTACTGCAATTTCTGTAAAACACATGTACGTAAAGAAGAAGAATGTAGAAGGAAAATTAAATCCATGGTTTGCTTCAATTGCGAAGAAGCAGGCCATATCTGTCCAGATTGCCCGAAGCTGACAAAAGCTCCCGACAAACAAGGCAAAAGCAGAAGAAGGAGCTAACGAGCTTTTGTACTTACGACGCAAGAGGCAGTGATGATTCCAGACGTGATCGCTGGTACGTTTCTTGTCCATGACATATATGCTTAAGTACTGTTTGACTCTGGTGCAAATCAAAGTTTTATACATACTACATTCTGTCAAGCACTTAATCAACCGTTGACTGAGCTTAGTCAAGCTTGTACGGTAGAAATGACGGAAGGAAACTCCACCAACATACGCGAAGTACTTCAAGGAGGGAAGATAGAATTATTAGGAATTAAGTTTACGGCAAACCTACTACCAATGAATCTAGCCGGATTCGATGTAGTAGTAGGAATGGATTCGTTGGTAGACAATCATGAGAAATGGTCATAATCCGAGGAGACAAGCCGACCAAGTCAACAAAATTCATCTCTGTGCTGAAAGCTGTAAGTTATGCACGAAAGCAAGGCATAGTGTACATGACCTCTGTGATTATTAACACTAAAGGAAATGAACTGAAAGAAGTTCCGATAGTATCAGAATACCTCGACGTTTTCCCAGAAGATTTACATGGATTACCACCTAATCGAGAAGTAGAGTTCAGAATTCATTTGATACATGGAACTGCACCAATTGCTAAAGCCTCTTATCGATTACACAGACATAAATGCTGGAATTAAAGAAACAATTAGATGAATTACTAGAAAAAGGCATTTATGCAACCAAGCTCATCCCCTTGGGGAGCACCTATGTTGTTTGTCAAGAAGAAAGATGGTTCGATGCATATGTGTATCAATTATAGGGAATTTAATAAAGTCACTATCAAGAATCGGTAGCCATTACCAAGGATTGATGATCTGTTCGATCAACTCGAAGGAGCTCGATATTTCTCCAAGATTGATTTTCGCTCAGGATACCATCAACTGAAAATACATGAAGAAGACATTCCTAAAACTGCTTTTAGAACTAGGTATGGTCATTACGAGTTTATAGTTATGCCACTTGGTCTAACAAATGCTCCGGCAGCAATTATAGACATGATGAATATGATATATAAACCATACCTGGATAAATTTGTAATTGTCTTCATAGACGATATACTTATTTATTCTAAGATTGAGGAAGATCATATCAAACATCTTCATTTGCTTTTAACACTGTTGAGGAAATAGAAGCTTTATGCTAAATTCTCTAAGTGTGAATTCTAGTTGCAAGAAGTGAAATTTTTAGGACGTTTGATTAATTATGAAGGAATTCATGTGGACCCACAAAGATCGAGGCAATTACCAAATGAAAGTCCCTAAGTCACCTACAGAAGTTAGAAGTTTCCTAAGCAGGATACCATCGATGCTTTATTCAAGATTTTTCACGAATAGTCGTTCCGTTAACTAAGTTAACGTGTAAGTCGGTTAAGTTTGAATGGGGACCTAAGCAGGAAGAAGACTTTACAACCTTGAAGCAAAGGTTAACAAATGCACCAATACTTGCATTACCAGAAGGAATTGAGAAGTTTGTAGTTTTCTGTGATGCCTCTAAATTAGGATTAGGGTGTGTTTTGATGCAACGTGAGAAGGTGATTGCTTATGCGTCTAGACAACTGAAGAAAACTATACAACTCATGATTTAGAATTAGGAGCGATAATTTTTGCCCTCAAAATTTGGAGACATTATTTGTATGGAATTAAGTTTATCTTTTTTACAGATCATGAAAGCTAAACATATATTTTTGGGCAAAAAGAGTTGAAAATGAGGCAGAGATGATAGATGGATATTCTAAGTGACTACGATTGTGACATCCAATATCACGAAGGTAAAGCTAATGTAGTAGTTGATGCTTTAAGTCGTAAGTATCATGAGAAACCGAGACGAGTACGTGCTCTCATATTAAATATGCAGATAGATTTAATGGAACAATTGAAGAGTACCCAGGAAATAGCAATCAAAGATGATGCTGAAGGATTAAGAGGAATGATAAAGGAATTAGAATAAGGAACAGATGGAATTTGGAGATTCCATTAGAAAAAGGGCTTAGGTACTTATCCAAGAAAACCTACGACATAGAATTTTAGAAGAAGCTCATAAGTCTAAGTATACGATGCATCCTAGTAGTGACAAGATGTATCAAGATTTGAGGAAGAATTTTTGGTGGATATGAATGAAAAAAGGACATAGCTAGTTACGTTTCTAAGTGTTTAACTTGTTCGCAAGTTAAAACTGAACATCAGAAACCTTCAGGTTTACTTCAACAACTAGAAATGCCAGCATGGAAATGAGATTTGATAACAATGGACTTTGTTACCAAATTACCCAAAACAAGGAAAAGTAACGACACAATTTGGGTGATTGTAGATTGGCTAACCAAGTCAGCTCATTTTCTACCAATGAAGGAAACCTTTAGATAGAAAGATTAGCTAAGTTATAATTAGATGAAGTAGTTTCATTACATGGAATTCCGTTATCCATTGTGTCTGTCTGATAGGGATAGTTGTTTTACTTCTCATTTTTGGAAAAGTTTCCAAAAAGCCATAGGAACACGACTAAATTTAATTACAGCTTATCACCCTCAAAACGAATGGACAGAGTGAAAGAACAATCCAAACATTCGAAGACATGCTGAGCCGTTGAGAGCATGTGTAATAGAATTTGGAGGATATTGGGACGATCATTTACCATTAATAGAATTCTCCTATAACAATAGTTATCACACAAGCATTAATGTCGCCTCATTTGAAGCACTTTATGGACGAAGGTGCCGAATACCAGTATGTTGGGCAGAAATAGGAGAAAAAGAATTATCAGGTCATGAGATTGTACAAGAAACAACTGACAAGATAATTCAAGTCAAAGAAAGGTTAAAGACAGCACGAGATCGTCAAAAGAGTTATGTAGATATCGACGTAAGCAATTGGAATTTCAAGCTGGAGATAAGGTATAGTTGAAAGTTTCTCCATGGAAAGGAGTGGTAAGATTCGGTAAGAAAGGAAAGTTAAGTCCAAGATATATTGGACCATTTAAGGTTATCAAGCGAATTGGTCCAGTAGCCTATCAGCTACAATTACCAGAAGAAATGGCTGGTGTACATGATGTATTTCATGTATGCAACTTAAGGAAGTGTTTAGCTGATGAATCTCTTATAGTACCTTTTCAAGATATAGAGGTAAGTGAAAAATTAAAATTTGTTGAGAAACTTCTCCAAATCGAAGATAGGAAGGTAAAAAATCTCAAACATAAGAGATTAGTTCTGGTCAAAGTGAAATGGGATTCGAAAGGAGGACCAGCATACACATGAGAATTAGAATCAGAAATGAAGCAAAAGTATCCGAACTCATTTCAGTGAATCTCGAGGACGAGATTTTAAACAAGGTGGGGAGGATGTAACAACTCCCAAAATACCCTAGGAAGAATTGTAATTAAAGCCCTGAACGCGCACGATAGAAACCAGCACAAAAAACAAGAAAACCCAGTTTTGGGCCTCGTCGCGCTACGCGACGAGGCCAAAGAATCAGGGTAGCGCGTCGCGGCGCCTCATTTTTCACCAGAAGACATGTGGCACCACGTGGTAAGCCTACGTGGTGACTCACGCCACCTAAGCCCTAGCTAGCTTAGTCGCGCTACGTGGCGATGATAGGAGAACCCGGTTGCGTAACGCGACGGGGTCAAGTTTCAGCTAAAAGTTGGACGAGAATTGAACATTTCAACTCGTTCATTTTCTTTCTTTCTTTCTCTCTCAATATACTGATATAATACCCGAAGCCCTTAAACCCCTAAACTCTGCTCCGTGCTCAGCATGCTAACCCCGATCACTGGTACGATACCCGTTCCAATCGATCTATAAACAAATCAACGGATGTTTAAGTGCTGCCTGAATAAGGCTATATTTTGTCATCTACGTTGAGGTTTTGATCTCGTGATTATCGTTAGGGTTAACACACTAATACATGCTGCATTGTTTGTTTAAATTAGGAACCTAAGACTTAAACCAGACGGCTATTACTGAAAATCTAAATCTGCAAAGTGAGTCATTCTCTTTTTTTCTCAAATGCTTTCAAAACCCTCAATGTTTTCTAGTTGTATTTACAGTTATTAAGTTTTTGTATTCTTAAGTTACTGCCGGTATGTGTGGTTTTGTATACACCACTAGTCCAACGTTATTATTAGACAAAGAGTTAGCCAATAGTAATATGACCACAGTCACCAAATGCGGTGTGTGACAAATACTGATTTGAGTAATTAAAAGATATAAACAAATGTAAAAACCCTTAATATTGTACTTATAACATTGTATCTTTTTATAAACCTGAAATGAAGCCACCAGTATTTTTGGCTGATCAAATGTTTTTAAAACCCGTTTCAGGTAATTTACTATGAAGAGAAGGAAAATGAGACGCTCATTCTTAAATAATTGGCTATGTAACCTGAATATAACGTGTTTTGTAATCAAGGGTTTATCCATTTTAAAACCCTTTACGTAAATAGGGGTTAATCCCACAGTTTATGAAATGAAAACTAAGGTGTTTTGAAAACTCTGATATTTTTCCTGACACTCGGTCCTGATGAAAATTCCGCTGCGGTAAATTTAATAAACACCGGTACCACTTGTATCTGCTCATGGCTCCCGGCCAGGGTAGGTTGGGGGTTGTGATAGTTTGGTTGGGCCACAAATTTTTTTTCCTACTTTTAGTGTCTATGCATGACATTTGGATAAAGGAGTTACAAAAAGAGACATTGCAACCATACAAAAATAAATTTGGACTTGTGTAGTGATTTATAATATTATATTATTTTCGAAATGTATTTATAGATGTAGATTTGTAGTTGTAATGGTTATCACATTTCATTATTACATGTAACGTATAATTATTTATTATAAGAAGTATGTAGAGATAGTTTATTGCATCATTTTTAGTACCTAATCTGTATAATACTAAGGTGAATGAATCATGTTCCATTAATAGTTCATATGCTTGATCTCTAACATAATAATTATAACTTTCAATAATTAGTATTTCTTTGCTCTATAATATACTTATTTCCTCACACATCACACATTTTGAATGTATGTTACATTTGTTCATGTTCATTCCTTTACTCTTTCAATGGTTGCAATATTCATTAAATTACAGTAAAATGTTTTTAAACGACTTTAATTTTTATACAAGTCTTGATGTCATTTTAGCTTTTGATAGCCCTCAAAGTGCGTTATCCACAAATAATTACAATATTAACAGGAAACCATGAAAGTTGTGAGCTACACTTTATCGTTGTGAATACCTATGTATTTTCTTTAGGTGTTCTAACTCAAATTAAGCATTTTTCGTTGTCACATGATAACTTTTTCTTAACTGTTCGTCTAATAAAAAAACGCCAATGTGGTTTCTACTAATTTGGTGGACACTCTGTAAAATTGTTGTTTTTGTATTATGTTTGGGTGGCTATAGGTAGTCTTTTTATTTTACATTTGTTGTATAGATAATTAAATGGTTCAACCCCGTAAGTATTCACGTGGGATAACCTAGTAATTCTTATGTCTATCATACTAAAGAATGAATATCAATTTTTGAAATACTTTACTATTTGAAGATGTATTTTGTATTTATATTGATATTCACGTATTTTGTAATAAATATTAGTAAACTTAAGATATTTGACATATATATAATTTTCCGAAAACTAATTTTTTTTTATAATTGACACGTCTATGTACTCTTCGCCTAGGCCGAGTGCTCTCAACTACTCAGTCGACCGACTACGGGGTGCCTAACAACCTATGCAACCATGGTTACAACTTAGAATATAAACTGAAATTTATTTGTGTTAAAAGAAAAGATAGTTTTTTTTTTAACATAAAGGAGGATTTCATTCAAACAATAAAATAGCAAATAGCTTGCTAAACGTACAGATAAACCATCTATTATACAATCATATTTGGGCCAATATTACACCATTCATCATAACTCTGATACATTCCAAATTTGCCCTATCTCTGAGCCATAGGAAAGTGCTTTCCATAACATCCTCCAAAATTCTGCAGTTTGTTGCGAAGACACCTCGAAACACTTTTTCGTTTCTGTACAGCTAGATTTTCCACATTGCAGCCACCATGACACACTTTACGGCCTTTTTCCTCTTCTTTGTTAGTGCTGCATTTCTACCAGAAGGAGTAAATCCTTTACCGAGCTACTCGAACACAGGCCATCCACCCGAATCTAGGTTCCAATCATCCACCAAAGAGCTCTCATTGTAGCACAAGATACCATAAATGGTCCACCGTTTCCTCCTCCAGACCACAAATCGGGCAAAGCACGTTGCCCCCCTGCACTCCTCTTTTGCTAAGTTCAACCGCATAGGATTCTGCCTTGTACAGCTCTCCACGCCAACATATTAGCCTTTGGAAGTACCCAGTTACACCACTTGATCCCGTTCAGAAAGTGATTTGAGGACTGAGCGCGTTGAGATCATCTTTAACTGCTTTGATTAAACGAAAAGATTGTTAAACCTGTTTACCAAATGAGCAAACACTACAATCCAAAAGTCATGAATTCCGACGTTGGCCATTCTTCTTTGTTGCATTATTTGTTTAATCGCAGTCCAATTATTAATCTTCATGCACTCAGTAAAATAAAATTCATGTTAACTACTTCTTATTTCGGTTTTTACCCAATATAAATCTTGTCATGTGGTTACTAAATACATAACATTACTAGCTGTTAATTAATACATAACAAAATATGTAAATTTATGTCAAATAACAAGTAACAAGACCCAACACACTAAATAACCCAACACTGAGATCTATGATTTTTATATAGTGGGATGACAACCTGGCCAGTTAAAACAAGTCAAATGATTACATTAAGTTGTAAGTCGTAAGTCATAGCATAAATATAACAAAACTACAACAGTCTCTCATAGATAACAACATTGTCTAACACACAATAAAGGGGTTTTCATCGGTTCAGATATTCGTTTATTTGGTTTGAACTCTCCAATGAAAAATATCTATGGAATGTGCATAGACGCAATGAGTTCGAACACTAATCATATAAGTTATTCTGAGTCCAAAGCGAATGTGGAACTGGATGAACAACAATTGAACCGTACGAGACGGTATTTTTCCCAACATTCGAAGACTACTTGTTGTGGATGCCCCGTATCCATTACACATAATCGTTAAAATGAAATATAGATTGTTCAAAGATAATAACCTAAATTTGGATATAATATTAAATTCAAAACTTAATTTCCATTTCATCAAATAACATGTTATATTATTCAAAAATGAAAGTACAACAAGCGGGAATTTTCATAAAAAAAACGTCAAAATGCATACATTAAACTAGGTGAGTTTCTAAATCCACCCTAAGTCTTTTCTTGTGAATCATCATCAAATATTTCCTGCAACATGTATAAAATATCCGCCAACACAAATTATGTCGGTGAGCATACTAGTTTGTTTAGATAGCATAAGTATAAAGAAAACTCAAATCCACATGTTTAAAGTTTGCTAAATTATGTATCATACTAGCATGCAAAGGCTAAATATCAATCCACAAGTTTGGCACTAGCATAACCGTATCACCACAGTAATAAGATCGTAAAGAATACTTAACAATGACCCACAAAACAGGCGGTGTGCTAATCCTATAGCTATACATGTTAAGAGAGGCTTGCAAGGTTAATGATATATAACAAACACAAGAATTTTCTAGCATGCATAACGTATTAGCATAACAAATAAGCATGTTAAAGGATTGAGTGTTTGCATAAGTTTGATTGTATGTGTGTGAAAGTGTGTTTAATACGGATACATGTTGCAACCCAAATAGTATTTAAAGCGTAAAATGGGTGTAGTATGAACTTACGGTTTGCGAAGAATTTCCACAAAAATGAGTGAGCGGTTTTGAAGGATGGAATCACTAAGGTTACACTAAAAAGGTAAACAAAAGTGTATGAGTATGAGGATTTGGAGGTTGGAATATAAACATAATTTACGAGTACGAAATTACATAAAACATATCTTGCTTTAGACACTTATTTGGACACTACTTTTATTTGTGTTTTTCATGAGTGTTAAACACTCATTAGAAGTCCAAAACAAGGTAATCTAAGACCAAGACACCACCTTACGATATCATATTTAATCATGGATGGGTTGATATCATGGTTTGGTTTTTTGGAGTAAGTATATGTTTATATATTATTTATGTATATGGTCAAGTATGTCAAGCATTAGAGGTAAGATAAATCCTTTAATCTCAAGAATTCACCAATGCATAAAATCACCAACATTGTTGATGGTTAGGATGGTCATGAATGTAAGTAAGATCCACATAAGTAACCTATCTAAATTGCTAAGTAACCAAGTGAGGTCTAACGAGATGAGTGCTTCCAACATGGTGTGGTTAGAGACTTAGTGTAGTTTGCTCACTTTGTTGCTTGGAAATTACTTAAGAGTCTTACAAGAATAAGAAATGGAGGTATATGAACCTCAAAGTTTCTGGAACAAAACCTCAATCCAAGTCATTCAACATAGAGATTTGTATGTAACTTGAAGATGTTCCAAAAAAAAAAAAACAAAGTAAAGACGAACATGTTTGAAAAGTTTTAAAAAGAATCACGAAAAATCCTAACTTGAACCTCAAAAATGGTGGTTTACCATTTTTGTTTACCTTGGTAAACATGTAGTAATAATCCTAGAGGTTATCTGGGGAAGGAGAAGAAGAAAATAAAAAGAAAAGTGCAAGAACAAGCTCAAAACTCATTGTTTTGAAGTTAGAACAATATGTTCAAAGTTGATAAATTTAAAGATTGGAGAGTGTTAGAGAGAGTGTTTTGAATGTGGTAAGGGTTTGTATTTATAAGTGGGAGTAGGGTTTGGGTGTTAAATGAGGTGGTTGGGGGTTGAAATGAGGGAATTTGTTCAAAATTCACGAGTTGAAAATGTGGGGGGGGGGGCCTTGCGGACCGCAAAGGGAATCTCCATACGGTCCGCAAGGACCGTTAGACAGTTTCAAAAATTCCAATTCAGCCTCTACACTTGTTTCGTTTGACATTTTGTGTCACGAACTCAACGTTTTGGATGTTCTAAGGTGCATGCAAGTATGTATAATGAATAAACATGTAGGAATATCATTCCAAAGAAAATTATAATCTTGATATATTGTTCGGTTTTCAAATCAAAACGCACATCCGTGATTGTTTACGTATTATGCAAGTATGATTAAGCCAAAATGTTATAAAATATGATTTCCATTATGATCAAGTCTCGAATTACAAAGGATTGAAATTGAAATGCGAATACAATTAAACGAAAAAAAGAATGAAAATTACGCAACAATACATCAAAAAGGCAGGTAGTGAACACATCGGCTAAGGGGGGCCGAGAGATAAAAACGTGTTCCACAAAACCATCAAATCAACCCACAGTTTAAAGCAAAACCAAAAGTCCGGAGAGTACAACCGTTAAAGCCCAATATACAAACCAGTACAGAAACCAAGTTGGTAATTAGTAATATGTACATTCTAACAAAAATAATAAAATAACAACAAACTAATAGTTGGGGCCGTGTGGGACTAAACACACCCCCTAATTACTAAATACACCCCCTCCTCTAACATATTTACGGGTAGGGCTCATGTGAGACCGATACTTTTTCTCTCACAAGACAAGGTATAATTGATAAGAAGGGGGTGCATTTAGATCAACCTTTAATCAGTGTTGTAGAGATCGCTAGGTGTTAGTCGGGCGGTGGAGTACTGATTAAGATTAATCGGGATTAATCGGATCAGAATTTTTATATAAAATTTTTAAATTTTATATATACACATACATTAATATCAATATAATACTTAAAAATAGTTCAAAATTCAAACAACTAAGTTTAAAACATAGCAAATCAAGTACTTCAACATTCAATACACATATTAATATTAATACCAATATAATACTTAAAAATAGTTCAAAATTCAAATAAGGAAGTTTAAAACATAGCAATTTAAGTATTTAAATATTCAAACATTAACATATTAGTCATGACCTCATAGAACATGTTTTAATGGGATAGAAACATGTTTTTTGGGCAAGATTTAAACTAAAAAAGAGTGGGCTGACCAGAAACAATTTGGGCGAGTTGGGCCGATTTGAGCCGCCTTGCACCGACTAGGACCGACTTGAACGACTAGGACCAACTACGACTAATGGTCCGACTAGCTCAAAATTAATCAGCAAACAGCCGACTAGCGCCTAGGCGCCGATTAATGCCGATTTTTACAACCCAAATACTATATCTGATTATCATTGTCTAAACAGCCCGATTAATCATTGTCTAAATAACAAACAAACTAAAACTAGATATGGACATTCATAGCCCCGACCCGACCTGGTTCAATACTATATATTGTCTAAACAACCCAAATATCTAGCTAAGGACTTGACCTGTCAACGACTGATTCCAAAATCAACTCATACTCGATAACTTCTTCAAAGGTATCCATTTCAATCTACTTTCAATTTCGTATTAATCTTATGAATTTTTCATGTTTTAATCTGCATATTGACCTTCAATTCATTAGGGTTTTCATCCGCAATTGCTTCAATTTGGTTAATTTATGTTAATTAGTTGGTGTTTGTGATTCTGAAGATAATTGAGGTGTAATTCTTCATCTGATAGCCTTATTAGTGATGAAAACTGGATAGTAAACTTCATTGATGATTGAAATTTGATTGTTTTAATGTTATGATAGTATAAGGTGTATGTGTATTGATAAATGCCCCCAATTCAAGTTTTAGGGTTTGAACTTTGAAAGTTTTTATTTTTATTTTTATTTTAGGGGGGGTTTATGAGATGATACATTTGCTGTTGATTAAGGTGTCCTTTTTTGCAGATGGAAGAGCACCTAAGTTTATGTGTTGATCCTGATGAAAAATCTGAGGCTCGTGGTGTAGAAGAGCCGTTGATTCAATCAGTTGAATGTCGAATCTGCCAGGAGGAAGATATCATCGAAAACGTGGAAGTTCCTTGTGCTTGCAGTGGCAGCCTCAAGGTAACATTTCTTATATTAATTAATTTTATGCTTCTATTCGTAATATATGTCAAATCTGGATGTATGCGAAGTTATAGTAGTTAGAAACCGGGATAGTATTAGATATATTATACGTTGGTATAAAGTAACCAGGTAACCTAAGCACCTCATTCTCTTTGGCGGAGGTTTTGGGTTCAAACCCAGCTTTCACTGGCTTCTACCTTTAACCCCTTGAAGCCCACTTGCCCAGCGCAAACTGCATTTTACCTGATACTATTCGTTGACAGGGTATTGGTGGGGTCCCTTGGTTTACTGGTAATGGGTTCTCACGGCCAAAAAAAACGAAGTTTATGATAACCAACATGTGTGTTGTGTGTATAAGATTTGGGAAAATAATGCCTCAAGTTTCTGTCTCTCATTTCATAATAAAATAAGAAGCTAGACTTATGCTCCCATGTAAGCTTACCCGTGTCTTGTATTGTGTGCATAAATCATGCTAATACTAAAGTACTCGTATTTTGCAGTTTGCTCATAGGAAATGCGTTCAACGATGGTGCAATGAGAAAAGAGATATAGTTTGTGAAATCTGTCATCAGGTATCTCAAATGCCTGCTTTCTTCTTATTTAATTTAATATCAGATTTTGTATGTAATTTTTCGTGTTTAACTGTGTCTCCTTATATTGAGACGTATATCGCTGGTTTCCCATTATCCTCATTGGAAATATTGTCGGTAGTGAATTATTTCCATAGGTTTTAGACGAGTTCCCAATAGTATTCTTAATGTAACTCGACATATAAACGGCTGACGTGTTGGAAAAATCTTCATTCGACAGCCTTACAAACCTGGTTACACTGCTCCGCCACCTCAATCTGATGACACCCTCATCGATATCAGGCATGTTATTCACTTATTCTATTATCATCATTACAAATAACTTGATGGCATCATTTTGATTAGCCAAACATGGTTTCCACTGCAGTGATCCTCGAGTCTCGGCTATGTCAGCTGCTGAACAGCAACGACTTATTGAGTCAGACTATGATGAGAATGAAGACAGCGGTGCCAGTAGTGCTTCTCTTTGTCGTTCAGCTGCCATCATCGTAAGCCATTAGTTTTTATTTTATAGTAAGCCTAGGGTTTAAGTAGGGGTGTGAATTTTTGACACAATACTAAACTAACATTTATTCGGGGTTTCGGTTTAGTATAAACAGGTTCAGGTCAGTTTTGGGCTAAACGGGTCGTGTTCAGATTGCTTGACGGTTTCTTGAGTTGACCCATTTATTTAAAAAAAATCAAGTTATATCATAAACTGATTATCTTATCCCAAAACTGTAAACATAAAAAGTTGCGCATCAGGTTTTATAATACTTTAAACATAACTATTTTATATACATTTGTAGTTTTGGTTGTAAATCTGTAATTTTATAGTATTAACGATTTAGGGGTGTTAAACGGGTCGTGTTCGCGGGTTAACGGGTTCAACCCGACCTGAACCCAAAAATTTTAGCCGAACCCGAACACGAGCCGGGCCCGAAAATCGTGTCATACATATGAACCTGAACACGACCCGAATATTCGCGGATTGCCCCAAACACGACCCCGTTCAACCCGATTTTTTTTCGTAAGTTAATACATTGAACTTAAAATTTATATAAAAAACACAAATGTATATAATACAATTACATTATAATTATAGAATTTTATATATAAAAAACACAAATGTATATAATACAATTACATTATAATTATAGAATTTTATGTGAATTTCTCTTTTTAAGTTATAATTATGGCATAAAATACACCCAATTTAATTTATGACATAAACATGCTGTACAAAAATATAACATAATATAAATTGGCTAAGCGGGTTCACGGGTTCAACCTGAAACTGACCCGGACCCATTTAGACTAAACCCAAACCCACAAATTCGTGTTAGGTTCATGTCTTGTTTTCAGGTCCTATCAATCACACCCCTAATTAACATGAACAAAAAAGATGAAATAATATTCGGTGTTAAACGGTGTTGGTTCGACCCACCAACCCACGAACACGACCCATTTAACGCCTCTAGGTTTGAGTAATCATATGGAATTTTTACATTTGTAACTGTTTTACATTTTGTTGGGGCAGTTGATGGCTCTTCTGCTATTAAGGCATTCTCTCAGTATCGGAGATGATGATAGTGATGATGATCCTTCTGTCATTTTTGCTGTAAGCCGACTTCATCGCAACAATTTTTATATGCTCAATAAAACTTCTCTATACACGTTAAATAATGTTTAAGAAACGTGATTGACGAGTTGTATATTATTCACAGCTTTTTCTGCTTCGGGCAGCTGAGTTTCTCCTTCCTTGCTACATATTGGTCTGGGCAATCGGTATATTGCAACGCTTCAGACAAACACAGGTAAGATTCAATGATGTTTGCTAGTTAATGTGTTCATATTTTGTTTTTGGTTTTTAATAGCTAACTTTATTATTTTACCTGTTTGACTCATTATCAATAAAATGCTACCTAGATCAACCCTCGTTTGTAATGGGTTACAATTTCCACCTTTAAGCTATCTTTATTATTTTACCCATTTGACCCAATGCTACTCAGGTCGACCATTTCTTATATACATTGTTTGCAATTTCCACCTTTGTAGGCTATGCAGTTAACGCTGTAAAAAATCGGATAGCGGTCAAGGATCGATATTGCAAATTTATATATGTAGCAATTTAACACTAACAATTTAGTATACCCTCCTACCATTAACAAATTAACCTTTTGCAACATGCAAAACACTAACAAGTGTAGCAAGTAGGAACTGATTAAGACTTAAAACACTAACATTTAACACTAACAATTAAGACTTAAAACACTAATGGCAACAATAAGAAGAAAGTCGAGTGGTAGAACTAAGAAGAAAGGTACTGATATCAGGAAAATCGGATGTTAGAACTAAGAAGAAAGGTACTGATAACAGGAAAATCGGTGATATATGCCGATAATATTGGTACTAATATTTGACACCGATATTTTACATGGGGACCGATAACCGATATATCGGTGATATATCACAGATATAACTGCATAGCCCGTTATCAATAAAATGCTACCCAGATCGACTCTCTTTGGTATACATTGGTTGCAATTGCCACCTTTAAGTGATCTTTATTATTTAACCCGTTTGACCCATTATCAATAAAATGCTACTCAGGTCGACCCTTGTATAAATGGTTTGCAGTTTCCACCTTTATAGGTAGTTTATAAAGGTGGCAATTGCAATCCATGTGTACAAACAAGGTTCGATCTGGGTTGCATTTTATTGATAACGGGTGAAACGGTTTAAATAATAAAGTTACCTTAAAGGTGGCAATTGCAACGCATGTATACAAAGAGGGTCGAACTGGGTGGCAATTTTGTTGATAATGGGACAAACGGGTTAAATAATAAAGTTAGCAATAAAGGTGGAGATTGCAACTTATAGGTGAAAGAGGGTGATTTTGTTGATAACGGTTCAAACGATTAAAATATTAAATTTAGATACAACGGGCACATGTCACATGGGTCATGAGTTGTCATAAGTGTCTTTAAATGCTTACCTCAAATCATTTCTATTTTAAGAAATTATATTATCATCTTAATCATATAGTTGTTTGTGTAATCATATTTAATATAATATAGTACTATCAACAAATTTGAAAAAAAGGTATTGGTGGGTTAATCAAACCTTTTTCTAAAACCAAACATAGAAAGCAATCCGTTCTGACCTGAACCCATTACCCGACCCACCCATTTTGCCACCCAGCGATTTTCATTTTAATACACTAATTATATGATATTATCTTGATAAATATAAACTTTTGGACCAATTAGTGTTGCTGGGTCAACCCATGTTTATTTGACCCGACCGGCTCATTTTGCCACCTCTTGTTTTTTTAGTGTTATAAAACTGCGCCATGAGCTTCCTGAATTCGTTAAATAGACAATTTTTAATCAAACCGTTTTCATGAATAAAAACAGGAAGATGAATCTCTGGCGGCAGCCAATATTCCATTCATGACTCAGGCCGAACAACACAGAGGGTTGCATGTCACCGTTGCACCAGGACCTGTCGTTGCCCCAACACCCACATCCACGCCGCCAGTAATCTCCACCCATGATACTCTTCAATAGCATATTTATTTGTATCTATATGAAATTTGAGATGTTATTGCCCGCGTGTGAGTTGTGTTACGGGCTGCCAGAAACCTTTTTACCAACCGGATTCTTTTCATGTATCGAGTTTGTACATATTTATAATTATTATAAATATGAGATATAAATGGGACCCACATTGGAATAGTATGACAAGCAAAACAAATGGTTATAGGGAAAGAAAGAAAAGCATAAAGCAGAAATTGAGCTCAAGAAACCATGACTGGTTTATGGATATAAGAGCTTGAATTCTAAAGTTGATAAAGCAAATTCTTGGTGGTTAGATGTTTCTATTCTATCAGTATCAGCTTTTCCTTTATCTAGCTTTCTTGCATCTGTTGCAATCTCCAATAGCTTTAGCAGCCAGTCCATCCCTCATCTTAGTTTTCACATAATTTGAAGAGTTAAATGCTTGGTTGGTCCCTATGGTTTGCAAAAATTGCAGACTTGGTCCTAAGGGTTCACTAATTACACGCTTGGTTCCGGTGGTTGTAATTTTTAAACTCGGGTGGTCCTTAACACTAACCTTTGTTAAATTTTTCAATAAAGTCTTTGTAAAATGATGAAATTATCCCTGAACAACTAAAAAAATATATATGAACTCACCCTCATCTTTCTTCTCCCCATCTCTCTCTGTCTCTCTAACCCACCACCACCACCTCCACCTTCAACCCACCATCACCACCACTCCACCTTCAAGTCTGCAATTTGTTCAGTCCTCAAAATTCAAATTGTCATTTACAAATTCAACATATTGTTCAAGAAACGATGCTAACTTTTGACAATTACGATAACAACCATTAATTGTAGAACATCATTGGTGTTAACTTTGCAAACATCGAACATGAATTTCAAGTTTTAATAACTATAATACAAGGGTCATACATGAGTATGAATCGAACGTTACAAGCACGATGGTTTCGGCGAAGATAGGCAGAAACACAACGGTTCAAATTTCACAAAGATGTTGGAAATATAAAATTAATTAATTAATTAGTAATTATATATTTCAAGTAATTAACTCCATCAGATTTCCTAGCAGTTTCGGCGAAAACAGGCAACAAGATGTCAGTACGTCGTCGTTGGCAAAGGGTTTTTCAAATTTAATTTTCATGAGCAATTTTATAAAGATTTGATCCGAATAAAATGTCTGAAGAGTTAAATCTGCCTGATGTGCCCTCACCAGATCTGCAATCAAATTTTGGGTTACATCAGCCGACTTGAAAATGGAGTGGTGGTGAAGGTGGGTTGAAGGTGGTGGTGGGTTAGAGAGAGATGGGGAGAAGAAGATGAAGGGTGGGCTCATATCTTTTTGTTTTTTTATTGTTTAATTGTTCAGGGATAATTTCGTTATTTTACAAAGACTTAACTGAAAAATTTAACAAATGTTAGTGTTAAGGACCACCAGAGTTTAAAAATTACAACCACTGGGACCAAGCGTGTAATTAGTGAACCCTTAGGATCAAGTCTGTAATTTTTGCAAACTACAGGGACCAACCAAGCATTTAACTCTAATTTGAATTTGTCATCACATTTTCACAAATTATTATCACATTTATGATATATATTTTTAAACTTTTTTTTGCTTACATTCAACAAAACTATAAATTTTCTACTAGTCCATCATTTGAGAATGTGAGATGGATTCCCATTTACAAAAAAAAAATGTTGTCAACCTTAACTTATAGTTAGGGACTGGATTCTGATATGATCATCTTATTATTGCGATAATGACGATTAGGGTATATTCAAGTCATAGTCGGTTTGGATAGTAATTTTACTTCTTTTAGCCATAGATAACTAGTTACGATAATACTGGTCATCTACGGATAAAGTAAAATTACTAATATAACCTATGTCATAACCTAATTTGATACTTTTACTCCTAATTCACAAATGTGGTATCCATCATCTTATTTTTCATATTCTTAAATCAGAAGAATCTATCGAACGCTTAATATCTGATTAATACAACTTTAAATGTCGGACACACACATCTATACATTATCCTTTGCAACTCATTTTATCCAAAAACACAAAGCTTTGTGCACATAATACCCCATCAATTACTTTGCAAAGAAGTTGAGATCAAGATTGAAGATGAGATCATCAACAAATTACACATTTGATAAAGATTCCAAGATTTGTTTTCCAACTTACTTTTCATTCAAACCTGTCAGAGTTTACTAAAGAACATCCCCTTGATATGCATCTATCTTTTTTTGCTTCTATTACACATCATCATTCTCATGATTGAAATGAATCTACTTCTTTGCTTTTTCCACCTTTACTTTCATCCAAATCTCTCAAAAGATCAAACTATGCCTCATATATGTAACAGTCATATTCCATAACTAACACACCACCATCACTCATCCTCTCTCTCTCTCTCCAAATATGGGATTGCAAATCATAGAGTGATGATGATAATCTTTGTTTTCATCATGTTCTTATCCACACAACCAGAGACGGTTTCTGCGCTTAGGAGCATTGATCTTGCATTGAGATGGGGAGGAGAAAGATTGTTCTCAAGACATTCGCGGGTTCTAAAAGGTGACACAGTTGAAGAAAATGTGAATATAGCACCAACACCTATGATGATGTTCAATCCAAATCAATCGAACAAAAGGAGAATTCGAAGGGGAGCAGACCCTATTCATAATACAAGATGAAATGTTATTGTCATTCGGAAATGAGAATCATAGTTCACAAGTTGTTTTATAGGTTGGTTTAATTTCTAATAGTTTTGTTTGATCAAAAAATTGATCATGTTCTGTTGTTCATTCTAAAATCATAGCTAAATACACAGTGTAGACTGGCTTTTTTTTTCTTGAATTTTGCTCTCAAGATTAACTTGCCATCTTTCAGTTGCAATCTCTCTCTCTCTCTACATACATATATATACATACACATGTAAGAATTTTTCTTAGTTATGTGAGATACTGAGATGGGTATAAGGTTACATGATAGGGTAACCACAAACACCCATGGATCAAAACAACTCAAATTTCAAGGGTATAGGATGACAATCGAACCCGAACACGATGAGTAAATCTAAATTATTAGGGTATGGGATTCGTTTTAAACTTTTTCCACGGGTGTGGTATTAGGTGATACTCGACGTGATTATCAAACCATACTTGTAACATTTTATTTTTATTTTTCTTTGGATAATATACTAGTCCACTAATTTTTGGTTTTATCTCTCTAATTTCCTTGGGTAACAAATTTATATGAAAAATTAAATTGTAAGAAATGTATTCGAAAATCCCAACGGGTATTTAAAAAAAAAGTAAAGAGTATTAGGCTGAGTATGAGACATGATTTTATATTTTATATTTGGGTATGAGAGTAAAATTACCAATACTCGTTCCAAAACCAGTACAATTAGATGGTATGTATGTGATTCAAAACTAAAAATCAAACCCATAAATATGGGTTTGTCTCAACCACACCAAGGGGTCATGTTTGGAAAACTCAATCCAACCAACTATCAAATCCATGTCTATATACACTGATTCATAACAAACTCTATCAATTATTTTTAAGAAATTTTAGAGCGTTTAAATAGGGGTTGAATTCATAAAAGGACAAAAAAAAATCAAATTAAAGTTAGAAAGGTGAAATTCATAAAAAATCAAAAAATTAAATTACTATAGCTTTTTTTTGTTTTTTGTTTTTTTGAACTTGGTCTATTATTTATATAATAATATCTTCTATTAAGTGTTATCTCTATCCCGTTAATGCGGTTGATTCAGCTGTAACCTCTGAATATTGTGAGACGTGGTAATGCACAATTGGTAAAGAAAAAGCACATCACTTGATGCTTGGTTAGCTCAACAATACTTATGTCTGATTTAATACAACAAAGTAACATACGTATCCATTGACTTGAGAGGAGTTAAAGCTTGTAAATAAGTTCTAGAAAAAACGATTTTTAATATTCTTTAATGTTTTTTCTAAAATAATCCAGTTTGGTAAACTAGAAATGATATAGGAATCTTTTGACCACATTTCCAATTTCATCATATCTTATGTTACCTTCTCCGATACTTTATTTTTTTATAAATTAAATAATGACTAACATATCATAGCACTTGATTCTAAAATGTCATATAGGGATTGCATATTACAACATCTTATTCTGTTTTTCGTTTACAGTGGAGTGGGACCCATAATTTAGTTTAAACGTATGTATATAATTTCTAATGAAAAGATAGAACACTTTCGTTAACAATCCTCACCATTTATCCAGATCAGACATGAGGAGATTGAATGTTGTATTTAAATTTTATGTATACATATGTACAAATAAACACTAAAACCCTAAACCCTAAAGGTAAACCCTAAATACTACCCTAAAACTAAACCCTAAAGCTAAACCCTAAGGCTAAACCTTAATATAAGACCCTAAATCCAAACCCTAATATATTTAGGGTTTAGGGTTAAGAGATCCTAATTAGGGTTCGACGAGCCGGTTCCAACGCCGCTGGAATGAGTCCAATCGGAGTTCGTTTGAGTCGGTCCCCACTGTTCTCCACTTTTTTATGTTTCCCAATGAACCTTCTCCTATATATATATATATATATATATATATATATATATATATATATATATATATATATATATAGGGTAAGGTAACCACCTTTATTGCGAGAACCGCGAGAACTACCTTTATTGCAAAATAAAATCTAAAAAAAATAAAAAGCACTCATTTTTTTAATATTTTTTAAAAAAATTCGCTATATTTCGTTTCAAAAAAAACTATTTTTTCTTCGAGTAACATGTGCATATGTATCATAATTTCGCCAAATTCCGTAATACATTATCAGTAGTAGACAATTGCACTTTAATTTACAATACCACGAGGCTGTTTGGCTAAGCTTATTTTGGGGTGACTTATGACTTATTGACTTTTTGAAAAAGTAAGAAAGTGAGAATAGAGTGACTTAGAGCATTCACATCCTATCCACATATTTTACCCTATAATTATACTAAAAAAAACTACATTTTCTCTCTTATTTCAATTAAATAATAATATTTTATACATTTATTATTACATTTTCCCTCTCCTCTACTACAACCACTTTTAAAATATATTAAAAAATTATAGAGGGTGAACAGTGTCCCCCCAAATATACAGATGAACAGTAACATTTTCTCTCTCCTCCACTCACAACCACTTAAACCACTTTTTATAATTTAAAAGCCCTCTCTCACAATATTTGATAGATAGAATGTGAATGCTCTTACTGACTTATTCCTCTCACATAATAAGTAACCCAAACACCTTTTAACTTTTCAAAAAGTCAATAAGTAAATAAGACATAAAATAAGCTTAGCCAAACAGCCCCGTAACACTACTTTTTACATTACCAATATTCAAAATCAACATGTGCATCATTTTGTATAAAATTATATAACTTGTTTCGGTACAAAAAGTTTGTGCTTTTGAATGATGAAGTAGGCTCATACACATGTTTTTTGGTTAGTTATATCTATGGTTGATGGTTTGGTTAGAGTTGTCACTTTATGATGTAATATGTTAATTGGATGGTATAAATTGTGTTGATATACATGTAATAAAGTGAAAATATTGGTATTGGTATTGTATTATAGATGGTAGAAGGTAACGGTATTGTATTATGGATGGTAGGAGGTAATGGAAGTGTATTATGATGGTATGATAGATGAAAGAGAAAGTGTATCAAAACACCTTATTTCATGTTGATACATATAGATGCACATGTGCATTTCCAATATTCATAACGTAAAAAGTAGTGTATTACACATGGTAATGTAAATGAAAGTACAATTGTCTAATATTTATAACGTATTACGGAATTTATCGAAGAAATGATACATATGTACATGTGTATGGTAGTCTATTATGGATGGAATGATAGATGAAAGAGAAAGTGTATTCAAAGTAGAGTACCAAAACACCTTATTTCATGTTGATACATATAGATGCACATGTGCATTTCTAATATTGGTAACGTGTAAAGTAGTGTATTACACGTAGTAGTGTAAATCAAAGTACAATTGTCCAATGTTTGTAATGTATTACGGAATTTGTCAAAGAAATGATAAAAATGCATATGTGCATGGGTAACTGTTACTCAATTTTTTTTATTGTTGATGAAATATGGCGAATTTTTCAATTAAAATATTAAAAAAAATTTGGGTGTTTTTTAGATTTTTTTTAGGTATTTTTTTGTGGTTCTTGCGGTTCTTACAATAAAGGGTGGTTTTTAACGGATCCTTTCCTATATATATATATATAATATATATATATATATATATATAGGGTTAGGGTAAAATGAAAACTCATATGAGTTGTGAGAACTTAGAGAACTCGGCCTTATGAAAGGTTTTTCCAATTTTTTTACCAAAAATCCTTAAAAATTAACCTTTCCCAAAACAAAAAAAAAACTTGTTTTTTTTTTTTCATTTACGATAGCCGTAAATGCTGTAAAAAGTGATATCATGCTTACGTCATCACATTTTTACGACTGCTGTAAGGGGCCGAAAAATACCACTTCGATTTTTTTTATATTTTTTTACGGCAAGTCTTTTCTAACATCATAATATAGGAGTGTGAAAAAAATACGAGTTCCCTAAGTCTCACAACTCGTAAGGGTTTTCCCTTGATCCTAATCCTATATACATATATATATACATGTATAGGAAGAGGATCATGAGAAAACTAGATATAAATGAGAAAACTAGAAAACTAACTAAAAAAGCCTAAAAAACATATCAATTTTTTTGAATTTTTTGTATTAAAAATCGGTACTTTTTATTAAAAAAAACATTTTTTTTCAAAAAAAACTTGTACTGCACATGTGCATTATATGTATATGTTGCACATGTGCATTATATGCTTAAAGTTAGCTTTTGAGTTAAGTTTAGCGGATGGGGGGGTTGGAGGGTTTAGGCTTTTGGTGGGAGGGTGGATTTAGGTTTTTGGGGGGTGAGGGTGAGGGGTTTAGGTTTTTGGGGGGTGTCGGTGGGGGGTGGGTTAGGTGGCTTTTAGGCTTTTCCGTATTAGTGCACATGTGCAGTACAACTTTTTTTTTTGGAAAAAAAGTTTTTATATATTAATATTAGCGATTTTTAATAAAAAATAAAAAAATTGATTTGTTTTTTGGCTTTTTTAGTTAGTTTTTTGGTTTTCTCATTTAAACTAGTTTTCTCATGATCCATCCCTACATGTATGTCTATATATATATATATATATAGGGAGAGATCATGAGAAAACTAGATATAAATGAGAAAACTAGAAAACTAACTAAAAAAACAAAAAAAAAAAAACATAAAAAACATACAACTTTTTTTTATAAAAAATCGCTGCATATTATGTATAAAAAACTTTTTTTTAAAAAAAAAAACTTGTACTGCACATGTGTACTATATGTGTACTACATATGTGCATTATATGTATATGTTGCACATGTGCATTATATGTTTTTTTATTGTTTTAAAAAAAGTTTTTTTTATATAATATATATAGCAAATTTATAAAAAAATAAAAAAAATTGATATGTTTTTTTGGCTTTTTTAGTTAGTTTTTTGGTTTTCTCATTTAAACTAGTTTTCTCATGATCCATCCCTATATATATATATATAGGATTAGGATTAAGGGAAAACCCTTACGAGGTATTTTTGGGTGGTTCTCGCAATAAAGGGTTGTTCCTAACGGATCCTTCTCCTATGAACCACCATTTATTGCGAGAACCGCCAAAAATACCTAAAAAAATCTAAAAACCACCAATTTTTTAAATATTTTCTACAAAAAAATCGCTACTTTTCGTCACAAATTTTTTTTTTTTTACGAAAAGTAGCGAATTTTTATTAAAAATGTTAAAAAAACAAAAATAAAATTTTTTGAGTGGTTTTTAGTTTTTTTTTTAGGTTTTTTTGAGGTGTAATTATTAGTATTTAGCTTGGGTGGGGGGGGGTTAGTTTTTTAGTTTTTTTGGGGGTGGGGGTTAGGGTTTTCGGGTTAGCTTTACGGTTTAGTTTTTTAGCATTTAGCTTGGAGGAGTGGGAGTTGGGGGGTTTAGGTTTTTTTGGGGGTGGGGTTAGGTTTTTTTAAGTTTTGGGTGTTGATGTAGTGGGTTACTTTAGTTGTTCTCGTGATTCTCACAATAAAAATGATTCTCGCATGAACCTTACCATATATATATATATATATATATATATATTATATAATATGTATTAATACATCGTGATAACCACAATCAATTTGTTTGCCATTTGTTTTGGTTACAAAAAGTTTTATTTTTTCTTAATTTAGCCACATGAAATCAAAACACTTTTTATTTTTATTTTTATAAACCAAATAGATAATATAAGTAATTATAAATTTTAAAATCAAATACTTTTTCCCATGTTTTTTATTAGATATGTTAAATAATTTGTATTTTATTTCTTCTATACTTCTTTTAGTTTTAAAATAGTTATAGTTTAATTTGGTTCTTTTATTTAGTTTATAAATCAATTGTAATAAACTTGGATAGGTCACGACTTTAGTCAAGTCTAATTTATGTCATAACTTTTTCGTGATCGGAGAATATACCGTTGTATGTGTTTCTATCAACATCTCAATGGTTTTACTCGAGTTTAATTTATGACGGAACTTTTTCGTGATTTGCCAATATACCGTCACAGCTGTTTTTTATCTATATGTTAATGGTTGTACTCAAGCTTAATTTACAACGTACACCGCCGCAACATGCGAGGTATTTTACTTGTATATATATATATATATATATGAGATATATATACTATATTAATAAGCATATTAGAAGGACAACCTAAAGTAATTTACCACTTTACTTAAAATTCCTTTAATGCATGATGTACAAGTCTTTTAAACACATTAAAACATAACACACAGATCATAAACTCAACCATCCATTTTTATACACACAACACATCGATCATAATCCCTACTGTCCATTTTGAAAGCATCCCTGATAGATAAAGAGCGAAACTCTAGGGTTTCTAGATTCATTCAGATCTCACATTTTCAAAAACCTTGCCCCTTTCTCTCTCTCTGGCGATTCAAGAACATGAAGGGGATTTCACCACATCGATGAAGATTTCACAAGATTGATGAAGATTTCACAAGATTGATGCAGAATCCACCTCTTAGATCCGATTTACGGATTTTTTCTAATATACATCTGTAGGGTTTGAGAAGAGTTCAAGATTGAGCTGTTGTTTTGAAGTTTGAAGGTATAATATTTCATCCTGTTCTCGCTTCATATGTTGTAGTTGTTGCAATAAGGGTTTATAATAATTCAAGATAGATTTGTTGCTTTGTAGTCTAGGGTTCCACCGGATCTACCAGTGGTAATGATGACAGGATATAGTTAGTGTAAGCACTTCTTCAATTCTTACAAACCTTTCTTACGAATTCATTCTAACAAAATCATCGTTATCACTGTTGGTATAACCAACAAGAGTTTTCATAAATTGAATTTCGAAGTGTTGCAGGAGTAACCTGGAGCAGTGAACCACGGCAAAGAACAAATCGGTTACATTCGGCTTACCAGCAAACCCGTGGAGTTCCGACGTAGGTTTTGCAGCACCTTCAAATCTGAATCGCAAGGTTCTCGATTTGATATGGATGAACTCAAGCAGCAACGGTGGTGAACTGGTTCCACGACATAATGCCCTAGTCATTGGCTCTTGCGATGACGGCTAGGGTTCCGACGAGTTGATCAGTGATGGTTTGATAATACATGTTCATTCAGTCGGGTTGTTTTTTATCTGCTAGCTTCATACCTTTCTTTTTTTACTTTGATTAATCAAATTTGACTAAGTACGTTTTTAACCCCAATATATGCAGCTTGAAAGTACCGTTTAGTTTAATTTGGAGAAAGACCCTACACTATATTGATTTGTTTATTTATAACTTATAACCCTAGGCTTGTAGATTCGTTTTAAAATTATGAAGTTGGTTTGAACATAATAAGCCGAATAAAAAGAACATCAGTAATGGTTAGTTAATCTTTTGTCATTGTTAAAAAATATCATTTATTATTAATTCATTTGAAAAACTTAAGTTTAATTGTTTACTTAGCATGTTATTAGTAGCTTTGCAGGTAATAAATAAACTATACAGTGAAATTTTGTTGAGCTAGAACTTAAGCTGCTGAGGCCTAAGAGAGAGGGTTATGCTGAACGCTGAAACATGTCGCATATTTGAAGGGTTACAACTGTAACTGGACTCTTCATGCGAGGAGGTATATATTAAATGATGTACCATTCTTATGTTTTTCATATGTTATTTTAGTTTAGACCATAGAGTTTTTAGTGTTATATTGGTTGTTTTCTACAAGTAATCTAAGATTAGTTTACTTACTGGTTTAGGAGAAGAAAAGGATCTGGGTCCCAGGATTGTCTAATGGACATGTACTATTTTCCAAAAGACCCAACCCAGAACAAGGTGTTTTGCCCTTTATGGCTTCAAGTTTTTTTTTCTTTTAGTTGCGTGTTTCGTTATTGTTATAATATTGAACCGTTGATATCTACATGTAAATTGCTTTATGCAGGAGGTCCAAAACTTTTGGGGAACCATTCTTCATGGTAATTTGGGAGGGTGAGACATTAGTTGAAGTTGAAGTTGAAGTATGGATACATAAGAAGTTACAGGTTCCAGATGAGGAGTTTTCCAAGGTATACACACTTCTTGGCAAGTAATTTTTCCTTTTTTTATCAATTAAAATAACGTCGGGGTTGATCGAATATCTTGCCCCGTTCTAAAAATCAGGGGTTGGGTTCTGGATGTTTGTTGGCTGGGTCGGTCTGGCCGGTAAAAACAGTTCAATATCAGTGTTTGGTGGTTTGGGCTCTTTTTAAACTCTAAACCGGATGATTTGCTTCAGTTTGACAGCTCATTTCATTTCAACACCTTAATATTCACATTATCACCCATTCATGAATCTGTAGGCCACTTATGGGAGAAGACTGAAAAAGGTAAAATGCTACACAGAGCATTCGACATATTTCTCCTCAAATCAAAATACGATTTACCTCTTCAGGTAGATTAGTTCATGTACTTTTCATGATATTATTATAACCAAGTGATGATTTTGATTCTTCTTATAATGTACGAACCCCCCATTTATCCGCTGCTTTCTGTTGTAATTTTGTAACTATTCACTTTGTGACTCAGATTTCAAAGGAGCAGTTTCTTTGCAATGTAGATGTGTACAATAGTTTTTTTACTCGGTTTGATAAACTATTGCAATGTATAGTTTGGTAAGTGTTGTGCTAGTTGAAATCCAGTTTTTTGGTTTTATTTTTTCAATTATGCCCGTTTTCAAGTTCTCTTTAACTCAATTTCATGGCATATTTGCTTGTAGGTTTCTTGGTCTTCACCAACGGTATTATAATTGAGTAGTCTATGTCCTTTGTCTATCACATACATGATTGGTGATTGTTCATTAAATTTATTAAACATAATCTTTTGAACACATTTTTTTAAATCTCAATCTTGTTTTCTACTTCTTTTATGTGTGCTTTTTGGTATTATGTGTAGTATTTTTAATCTTAACTTGTTTTCTACTTCATCTGATGTTGTGGTTGGACATGAGCTGCAGCGACCAGTAAGTAAGTAGGCTGGTGTGATTAGAACATAAGCTGCACGACCATTGGGGCAACTACAGTTCGGACAGAAGTTGCCCCTACCCTGAGAATGTTGGGATTGAACCCTATACAACAAAACAGATGATATAAAGCCACATACACTATCCGCGGTTTGGTTCAACTATCAGAGTTTACAACCACTAGTCGCCTAAACTCTGTCTTTTAAGGTCTCCTACCTTTGCATCATCTGTCACTACAATATGCCAAAGGTCTGCCAGAAGATAAGGAATAGAGGATAGTCATCAACATTTTACATTTATTAGTTTAATATTCAATGTAACATTGCTTTGCACTATTAGATGTTAGAGAACAGTGTTTTCAGTTAGTTATTTTGTTGTTAAATGTCACTATCAACCTTAACGTCATCAAAGATGCTCAGTGGTTAGAGAGTTTAGTATAAATAGGTGAATCGATGTAACAGTTAAACTTGTCTATTAAAAGACCATTCACAATTATCTTCTCTGAGTTTTTCTGTACTATCAAACTGTTGTAATTGGCTGAGGGGGAGTTTGTGAATCACTTGCAAAGTTTTTAAACTTGAAAGCATGATGATGATGAAAACAAACCACCTTTACTTGTAGTAAAAATTTTACCATCTTATTCCGCTGCACTTACTTTACAATTCAACCATATTTCCATCTTTTAAAAGAAAAACTACAAGTAAATCAAATCAGATCCTGACAATTGGTATTAGAGTTTGTCAATCAAAATTTGATTAAATTCAATTTGATTTGAAAAATCAGCTCTCCTTACTAATCAGTTTGTTAGTTTTTTTTGAAAACAGAGTTTTATCACGTTCAAAGTTTTTAAAACACAAATCTGTTGTAAACAAGCATAAATTTCTCAAAACATATCAGAATCCAACATCAGAGTTATGTTCAAACTACCGATGTTGAAACAAAATGAATATTTCATATGGCAACATCGGATGGGTCACATCTTGGCTCAACAAAACACCGGCTGTCGGCGATCTGTTATGTATGGACCACATATTCCATTGGTTCCCAGCACAGAGGATCCCACTAAACAGGTGCCAAAAAAAAAATCCTAAAAACTACTGAGCAGGATTTCCAGAAAATAGAGTTGGATGCAAAAGCGTTTAGCATTGTTGCTTCCGCGCTACCCAACGAAATCTATGCTGCATTGCTCCACTGCAACAGTGAAAAAGAGTTGTGGAATGCACAAAAAGAACAGTTCAGTGGGACTAAGGAGGTGATAGAGAACAATAGAGAAGTTTTGAATCGATAGTATGAGACGTTTTGTCACGTAAAAGGTGAGTCGTTAACACAACAGTTCGAACGTTTTAGCTGTCCCATCAGTGAATTGAAACTGGTTAACGTGGAATTTCCAAATTCGGCTGTCAATAGTCGTTTCTTAAGATCGTTACCAGAAAAATGGGAGACTGTAGCTTACGTTACTCTAACTTCTGTTGGGTTTAAAGAGATGACCCTCACTCAACTTCATGGTCGACTTCTCACATATGAGAGAGAGTTGAACAAAAAAAAAAAGAAGTTGCAAGAGTCTGGAAAAGTGACTGACGACTATACCTTGGGTAACACTGCTCTTTATAGTCGTGAAGAGAGTTCTGGCAATGGGAAGATCAAGGTTATGATCATTATATTGATATCTTTTGAAAACAATTTTACCTCTGATCCTTACACACCCAATTTTGCTTTTGCTGCAAATGGGGAAAGCCAAAACTCTGACAATATGTCTTTTGAAATGAATGACTTACAACATTTGAACCCATTGATCTGGAAGAAATGGATATTTTACATTAGCTAGCACTTTTGAGTGTTAGAGCAAGTAAATTTTACAAAAGGACTGGTAGGAAGTTTCCTAGATTGCATGGGGGCTGAAAGTGGGTTTGGATAAATCCAAAATCAAAGTTAAAAGTGCAATAGGTTAGGACACTTTACCAAAAAATGCAGATCTCAAACTGCAGGTCCAATTGTGACTCACCCAGGCCCTAGACCTCAAAGCACTTCTCATTATTCCCATTATACCCCTGCACCACAAATGCAAAACACTGCACACTTTGCACATCCTGCTACTACAGTTCCTATCCATTATATCTACACACCTGCTCCACAGATTCAATATGTCCAAGCACCACCTCAAGTGCATGTGCAACAAGCTCCACATGTCACACAAACTACTCAAACCACTGCTTCGGCAGAAGGCAACCAACAGAGCTTCTTTACACAAGGCTTTGTTGATTTGAGTAGTTTGCCTGAGGATTTAAATGATGAAAATTTTGCTCTAATGGCTAAACATGATGTGAAAATGAAAATATTTGTTTAATGGCCTTAGAAACTATAGTTGAAGGTGTTGAGTCTGAGGAATAAGGGTTAAAATCTGATGAAGTTCAAAATGTTGATGAAGCAGTGGTTACACCAGTGGTTTCTCAAAACACTGTTGATGAAAAAAGACCTCTCTATCTGATCCATGGGATACAAATGTGTGTGTGAAGATGATTGTGATTATGCTCTTATGGCTGCTTCCAAGGTATCACTTCAGATTCTTAAGAATCTCTGTTCAGAAAAATGTATAATAGTTTTTGCTAACGGTAAACAGGTGAGTTAAAACCTTAGGAACAAAATCTTAGAAGATGAACTAAATTTTGAAAACTTATCAAAGAGTTAAAAACAAAATTGGTTTCAAAAGATTCTAAGATAAGTAGCCTAAAGCATGAAGCTAGCATAACTAAGGACCAACTCCAAATTATGATAGACAAATACCAAGTTTGCAAAAAGGAGTTAGAAACTACCCAAATCACATGTGAAAAATGGGTAGAGTCTTCCAAAGGTTTTGAAATTATGCTAGACAAACAGATCAAGAGTAACATAAAATATTGGTTTTCAAAATGGAGAACAAGCCACTGAAAATGTTACAAAAATTGATCCTGACAAGGTTGAAGTGGTCCCTAAAAATTTGGCTGGAAATGAGATAAAAATCACTGATAAAAATGGTAAAAAATTTTCTCTTGAAAAACATAAAGAATCTTCAACTTTTAAGGAAATTGAGAAATACCAATTCAAACCCACATGGTCAGATGAATGTGATATTCTTGAAAATTTTAAGCCAATGGACTTCTCAACCATTGAATGTGTCAAAGCACCAAAGGCTAGAATCATTCCCATCAAAGATCTTCCAGCAGAGGTTACAACATCTGCTGAAAAGAAATCAGATAAGAAGAAAAGAGAAAAGATCAAACATCTGTTTTGTGAATTTTGCAAAAAAGAACTCATGTAACTGAAAACAGTTTTCTTTTAAAAGCATATGACATAAACAGAACACATGTGATTCCAAATGATTCAAAATGATTTGTCTGTGGTAAAACAAATCACTTAACTCATGAGTGTGTCTATCTTCAAACCTATAATGAAAAGGTAAAAGAGATCAAGGCAAAAGCTCTTGAGAGAGAAAGTTCAAGCTCTCCTAGAAATAAATCTAAGCAGACCTTAGAACTTGTTGACACACTGTCACAAAATCCTAGAAATAATCTAAGCAACCTTAGAACTTGTTGACACACCTGTCACAAAATCATTGAACAAAACCTCTGTTCCCAGAGAGGTACAAGCGACAGATGCTCCACCTGCAAACAGGTACCCAAGAGAAAATGCAAAACCAGTTTATCAAAAGGTTCCTACGAGCTATGAAGGTTACAAAAAAAACCGTCAAAGCCCAAAGTGAATAGACATCCTCATGGTTACCAACATCTGACATGAAATGGTTCACAACAGTGGATAGAAAGCAGGAATCAAACCACTGACCATCTTCCTGGATTTGAGACTGGACAATCTATGACCCTATCTAAAGCCATTTGGCTTTGGAATCTCATCTAAACTAATTGTTTAGTTATGTGCAGGGAGCTTCTACTTGCCTTTATAGTTTATGGTATGTAGATAGTGGAGGCTCCAGGCACATGACAGGATGTAGAGCCCTTCTCAAGGATTTCTTAGCTCATGGAGGGGGTGATATATTTTTGGTAACAATCTAAGGGGAAGGTGTTGGGGTCAGGGTGTGTTCAGACTGGGAATCTCAAATTTGAAAATGTTAACTTAATTGACAATCTAAAATTCAATCTTCTGAGTATTTCACAAATGAGTGATAAAGGATATGGATCCTTCTTTACAAAGAAAACATGTCAAATTGTAGGACCAGAGGCTGTTAAAATGATTGATCAAATCATTGCGGAGAGTAAAGCACAACTTGTTGCTCACAGGAGTGGAAATGTGTATGTGGTTGATATGTTGAAAGATAACCCTATGTCTAATGCATGCCTGTTCTCAATTGCTTCCAGCAAAGAGACAGAGTTATGGCACAGGAGACTTGGGCACACAAATGTGAAAACTACCACCACTCTCTCTAAACAATGCCTTGTCAGAGGTTTACCACAAAAGCAATTTACTTGTGAAGAACATTGTGTTTCCTGCTTAAAAGGTAAGCAACATAAAAGTTCTTACAAGTCAATTGAATAGTCCAAAACAACCCAGTGCTTGCAACTGATGCACATGGATCTGTTTGGCCCTGTGCAAATCATAAGTCTCACAAGAGAAGGTATTGTTTAGTAATTGTTGATGATTTCTCAAGGTTTACATTACACTCCAAGGATGAAACTTCTAGTATATTGAAAAATTTTGTTAAACAAGTTGAAAAGCAATATGCCTTCCAGTAAAAATCTTTAGGAGTGACAATGAGACAGAGTTTAGAAATAAGGAGTTGGATGATTTCTGTGAGTCAAAAGGGATTGCTAGACAATTTAGTGTCCCAAGAACTCCAGAACAAAATGGGGTGATTGAAAGGAAAAATAGGACTTTAGTTGAATCTACAAGAACCATGCTAGCAGACTCAGGTTTACCCTTGTCTTTCTGGGCAGAGGCTGTAAAGACTGCTTGCTCTGTTCAGAACAGAGTTTTGATTAATCCCAGGCATCAAAAGACTGCCTATGAATTGCTTTACAAAATCAAACCTCTGATCTCATATTTCAAAGTTTTTGGCTGTCCTTGTTTCATTTTGAACTTAAAAGATTCTATCTCTAAGTTTGCAGCCAAAGTTGATTATGGCTATTTTTTGGGGTACTCAACCACTGCTAAAGCCTACAAAGTTTTTAACTCTAGGACCAAGTGTGTTGAAGAAACTCTGAATGTGAAGTTCAATGAACTCTCATCTTTGAAAATCCCAGCAAATCCTGCTGAACTGTTTGATTTAGACAAATTTACATTTGAAGATGTGTCTGTCAAGACTAACCCTGCAGGTACACCACAATCAACATCACAAGAGCAAGGATATGCATGCATACTTCCAAATTTCAAGCTCACTCCTTCAAACAGAGGAGCAGATGCTAATAACAATGGTGAAAGCTCTGCTGGTTCAACAGTGGTTAATACTCAATCCTATGCCGGCTCTCAAAATCAAAACACTGCTGATAAAATTCCATCACATGTGGCTAAAAATCAACAAACCTTCACATCAATACCATCCATACCACCACCTCCATTCCAATCAGAGGCTGGACCATCAAATTCACGAGCAGAGGTTAGCTCAGATGATACACATTTGCAAGCTTCACCTCAAAATGCTATAGTTCCATATCAAGGTGATTTGATTTTCCTCAAAAGTCATCCATTGGATCAAGTTATTGGCAACATAAATGAGGGAGTGCTCACAAGAAGCCAATCCCAAAACATTTGCCTTTTGCTGGCTTTCTATCACTTACACAGCCTATCAAGTACTAAGAGGCACTAAAAGACAATAGTTTGGTAGAAGCTATACAAGAGGAGCTCCTTCAGTTTAAAAGACAACCAGTTTGGGAACTTGTACCACTGCCTACGGATGTCAGTCCAATTGGCACAAAGTAGATCTTCAAGAACAAAACAAATGAAAGGGGTATTGTTGTCAAGAACAAAGGAAGGCTCGTGGTTCAAGGCTACAGACAGGAAGAAGGCATTGACTATGATGAGACCTTTGCTCCAGTAGCAAGGTTAGAAGCCATCAGACTGTTCTTAGCTTTTGCTGCTAACCACAACATCAAAGTGTTCCAAACAGACATCAAAAGTGCATTCCTGTATGAAAAGATCAAGGAAGAAGTGTATGTTGTCAACCTCCTGGATTTGAAGATGCATTTCATCCTGATCATGTTTACATATTAAACAAAGCACTGTATGGTCTAAAACAAGCACCAAGGGCCTGGTATGAAACTTTATCTACTTTTCTCTTATCCATAGGTTTTTCAAGAGGTAAAATTGATAAAACCTTGTTTTTAAAATGGAAAGGAAAAGATTTGATGCTTGTCCAAATTTATGTGGATGACATCATTTTTGGATCCACATGCACTGCCATGTGTGAAGAGTTCAGAAAACTCATGGCAGCAGAGTTTGAAATGAGTGCAATGGGTGAGTTGCAATGCTTTCTTGGTTTACAAGTCAAACAAATGCACAATGGCACTTTCATCCATCAAAATAAGTATGTCAAAGAATTACTTAAAAAGTTTATATGGATGATTGTAAACCATGCAACACACCCATGGCAACTTCCAAGCTAGTCACTTTTGATGGTAATGATGACCTTGTTGATCAAACACTTTACAGAAGCATGATTGGGTCTTTATTGTACCTAACTGCATCAAGGCCAAACATCATGTTTGCTACATGTCTTTTTTGCCGGATCACAGTCATTACCTAGAAAGTCTGATCTTATTGTTGTGAAAAGAATATTCAGATACATAAAAGGTGCTCCCACACTTGGTATCTGGTATCCTGCTAGTGGGAACATTGAGCTTTCAGGTTATTCAGATAGTGACTTTGCTGGATGCAAGACAACAAGGAAGTCCACATCAGGAGGTGTCCAATTCTTAGGTGATTGCCTAGTGTCTTGGCAGAGCAAAAAACAAGTTGCAGTTTCCACATCCACTACTGAGGCTGAATATTTTGCTGCTTCAAGTTGCACTGCTCAAATCCTGTGGCTTCAAAATCAACTGTTGATTTTGGTATCACTCTTTAAAGACTCCTCTCAAAATTGATAGTCAAGCAGCATAAAATATCATCAAAAATCCTGTCTCTCATTCTACCACAAAACACAATGACATCAGACATCACTTTGTGAGGGAATACTATGAAAAAAGTTTGATTTCTTTACAACATGTCCATACTAAGGATCAACTGGAAGATGTTCTAACAAAAGCATTGGACATATCTACCTTTGCAAGTTTGATCTCTAGAACTGGAATGCTAAACATGGATTAAAAACAGTTTTCTGGTAATCCATGTGTAAGTAGCATAAAAATGTTTTCAGAAAATAAAAAATCCATCCTTAAAAATAGTTTAAAATTGAATTTTTCAGTATATCCTCAAAGTCTGTTCAAACCACTGATAACATTAAAACATTGTTCGTTTAGAAAAGTGAAACCACTGTTAAAGCGTATCCTCTAATAGTGTCAAACACTGTTCACAATCCACTGCCCATACCTTCAAACAATGTTTTTTCCAACAAATATCTTCCATTTGCAAGCAGAGGATACACGTGGTTAGGCGTTATTCGTCAGTGAATTACATCAGATGCCACGTCATCATCACTTTTTCAAAAACCCTATAAAAACCCTGTTCTATCCATAACAGAGTTTCCAATTTATTGTGTTGAATTCAAAATTCTCAAAACGATTTTCCCTCAATCATGGCACCTAAAACCAAATCAAAAGTGAAATCCAAAGCAAAATCTAAACTAGAACGTCCCCCATTCACTCTCATTATTAAAACTCCTCACAACTACACCGCAATCTTTGAAGAAACCGATTCAAATACAAGATATCACCCGATGATAAAAATCTTGAAAGAATCGAAATTTAAGCACATGTTAACCGTCAAAGCACCAATTTATCCAGAATCACAATGGCAGTTTTGGGCAAATGCAGAGGTACTATCAAAAAGATGTTCTTTATGTCATATTATCAAGAGTGGGCAAAACACTGATGAATATTACTCCTCAATCAATCTCACAAGTGTTCAATTAAATGATATGACACATCCTGTGTCATTCCCAATAAATGAGATGCAAGCAGAGTTTCTGGAAAGAGGTTACATTGGGCAACTTAAAGGTATGACAATTTTCAAACCTAATTTACTTGCTGAGATTACATTTTTCTTTCATACTCTTCTAACTTGTCTCTCAGCCAAGACCACAACTTTTAACGAAAGCTCATTGAACATTCCGTATCTGGGTTATGCCATTTTAACTGGTTCAGATTTAACTTTTCCCAGATACTGTTCAATGATCTTGTGGCAAATTTTAATAATATTTCCAAAGAAAACTCTTTTCTGATGCATCCAAGATTTTTGAGTATTTATCTTAATAATCAGTTACCTGATAATGATGTTAAACATGGCACGATTTCAAACCCAGGCAACCTAACTCATGAAACTTTTACAAGATCACAAATCAAGACAAAGTTTCTAAAACACAAGTAGAAGAGGAAGAGCAAGTTTTACTAGAACAAAATGTTCAAACTCAACCTCTTGCTACTGAGCCCACTGCTCTTGGTGATCAGGGTCCTACAACCACTGCCCTGAAACCCACACCAAAAATCTCCAAAAAGAAACCAACAAAAACTACCAGAAAGCCCACCAAACCCAAAAAGGGTCATCTGGAAGATGAGATCCCAGAGGTTAACCCAATGACAACACAAAAGTCACCACAAAACACTGCTGCTACTTCTTCACAACAAATGTTAGAAAGATCTCAGCCTGGCTTTGAAACTCCTCCTTCTTCCTCACAAAAGGAAAAAGGTTGTAAACACAGGGGAACCAAATTATGAAGCTCTGGATCCACTCGGTTCCATCTTCCACAGTCCCTCTCCAGGGCAATGTCTCTTTCTGCACCACACCCCTTCACCAACTACATCACTTCCACCTACCATTTTACCCTTGCTGAATGCAATAGAGTTGGAACAGACATTAACTACTTCTTCTCACCAACCCATTAATGAGAATATGCTCCAATAAGTGACTGGGTCTGATTCTTTACTCATTGCTAGCCCCTCAGCAAATGAAGAGGATACATTCCTTGGGTTACAAGTAACCCTTGGTGATAGTTCAACAAGAGAAGCCACTACAATTGCTAAACTACCAAGTTTTCAATTGGATAGTGGTTACATGTATAAGACTCTGTTGAAGGCAACCACTATTGAGGCTACCAATGTAACCTCTGTTCCAGTGGGAAGTCCCCAGTACCAAGATCAAGGGGCATCTATGTTTGAAGCAGGTGTTGAAAACCTTGTTCATGATGATGTAGATATAACTACCACACTTGGTAGGAGTTTAGATGATCCCATTAAATTAGGTGATGATCTAAAATACAAGGATTTGACGGAGAGAGTTACAAAAATTAAAGCTCTGTTGATGAAATCAAAGATTTATTGAAGCAGATGATAGCTGCAAAGAGCCAACCCTCTGTCATAACCACTGATGATCTCAAACAAGCCTTAGACCATCTGTTTCAACAACAAAGATATTTTGCTGACCTTCAACATAAACATCAAATGCAAGATATTAGAAACATGGTTGATGCCAGATACATGGATACAGTTACAGATATAAAGGCAATCAAGGCTCACATCCTTCAAACCACTAGTACCACTCCTCCTACAATAATATTGGTAAACATTGATGATGCCAAAAAGGGGGAGAACCTTTACAGAAAGAAGTGCTAAAGCTTGAAAGAGATGCACGGCCAACAATGGATATCCTAAGCCAGATGGTTCAAAGAAAGTTGATGAAACAGAAAATTCTTGGCTAGGGAAAGGATGAAGAACAAGATGAGGGCAAAGTGTTGGTTGAGAAAAAGATAACATTATAGAGAGAAAAAGAAGAGGTTGGTACTTCATCAAAGAAGAGACCAGTTAGAAAAACTAGGCAACAACAACCACTCCTTCTAAAACTCAGCCTGCTGCTACTCCAACCATTGAAACCTCTGCTCCCACAAAATCTCTTACACTTCCTCCACAAGCTGAACCTACTTTCACCACAACAGATGTTACAACACCTGTTATGTCAACTTCTGTTGAAACAACAGAGGTTATAACAGATGTAAACCCATCCACTGCCTTGATCATTTTTCCTACATCCACCCAACCGATACCCACACCCACAAGAATTCCTGATCATCCACCATTACCTGCACTCAGGTTCAAGAGGAGAAAGGTTACAAAGGTCATTAATGAAGATAGATCATTCCTGCTCCACTTCCATTGTCAGAACAATCCCCTGACCTCCACAACAATTGTTCCTCAATCTTCCTTTCAAAAAGTTGATCAACCATTGAAAATAGTTCCTGCAGCAATAAAGTTTCCTCTTGATTTACCAGCTGTAAAAGAAGAGATCAAGTCTTCCTCTCTAAACAATGCCTTGTCAGAGGTTTAACACAAAAGCAATTAACTTATGAAGAACATTGTGTTTCCTGCTTAAAAGGTAAACAAGATAAAAGTTCTTACAAGTCAATTGAAGAGTCCAAAACAACCCAGTGCTTGCAACTGCTGCACATGGATCTGTTTGGCCCTGTGCAAATCATGAGTCTCACAAAGAGAATGTATTTTTTAGCAATTGTTGATGATTTCTCAAGGTTTACATGGACATTTTTCTTACACTCCAAGGATGAAACTTCTAGTATAACGAAAATTTTTGTTAAACAAGTTGAAATGCAATATGACCTTCCAGTAAAAATCTTTAGAAGTGACAATGGGACAGAGTTTAGAAATAAGGAGTTGGATGCTTTCTGTGAGTCAAAAGGGATTGTTAGACAATTTAGTGTCACAAGAACTCCAGAACAAAATGGGGTGGTTGAAAAGAAAAATAGGACTTTAGTTGAATCTGCAAGAACCATGCTAGCAGACTCTGGTTTACCCTTGTCTTTCTGGGCAAGGCTGTAAACACTGCTTGCTATGTTCAGAACAGAGTTTTGATTAACCCCAGGCATCAAAAGACTGCCTATGAATTGCTTTACAAAATCAAACCTCTGATCTCATATTTCAAAGTTTTTGGTTGTCCTTGTTTCATTTTGAATTTAAAAGATTCTATCTCTAAGTTTGCAGTCAAAGTTGATTATGGCTATTTTCTGGGATACTCAACCACTGAGAAAACCTACAGAGTTTTTAACTCTAGGACCAAGTGTGTTGTAGAAACTCTGAATGTGAGTTCAATGAACTCTCATCTTTGAAAATCCCAACAAATCCTTCTGAACTGTTTAATTTAGACAAGTTTACATTTGAAGATGTTTCTGTCAAGACTAACCCTGAAGGTACACCACAATCAACATCACAAGAGCAAGGATATGACTGCATACTTCCAAATTTCAAGCTCACTCCTTCAACAGAGGAGCAGATGCTAATAACAATGGTGAAAGCTCTACTGGTTCAACAGTGGTTAATACTCAACCTATGCCGGCTCTCAAAATCAAAACACTGCTGATAAAATTCCAT
The DNA here is from genome assembly GCA_947069175.1 of Scalesia atractyloides. Classification (NCBI taxonomy): domain Eukaryota; kingdom Viridiplantae; phylum Streptophyta; class Magnoliopsida; order Asterales; family Asteraceae; genus Scalesia; species Scalesia atractyloides. Next base: position 67,327,655 of record CAMTDV010000025.1, read on the forward strand.
CACATGTGGCTAAAAATCAACAAACCTTCACATCAATACCATCCATACCACCACCTCCATTCCAATCAGAGGCTGGACCATCAAATTCACGAGCAGAGGTTAGCTCAGATGATACACATTTGCAAGCTTCACCTCAAAATGCTATAGTTCCATATCAAGGTGATTTGATTTTCCTCAAAAGTCATCCATTGGATCAAGTTATTGGCAACATAAATGAGGGCGTGCTGCCAATCCCAAAATATTTGCCTCTTTGCTGGCTTTCTATCACTCACACAACCTGTCAAGTACAAAGAGGCACTAAAAGACAATAGTTGGGTAGAAGTATGCAAGAGGAGCTCCTTCAGTTTAAAAGAAAATCAGTTTGGGAACTTTTACCACTGCCTAAAGATGTCAGTCCAATTGGCACAAAGTGGGTCTTCAAGAACAAAACAGATGAAAGGGTATTGTTGTCAAGTACAAAGGAAGGCTCGTGGTTCAAGGCTACAGACAGGAAGAAGGACTATGATGAGACCTTTGCTCCAGTAGGAAGGTTAGAAGCCATCAGACTGTTCTTAGCTTTTGCTGTTAACCACAACATCAGAGTGTTCCAAACAGGCATCAAAAGTGCATTCCTGTATGGAAAGATCAAGGAAGAAGTGTATGTGTGCCAACCTCCTGGATTTGAAGATGCATTTCATCCTGATCATGTTTACATATTAAACAAAGCAATGTATGGTCTAAAACAAGCACCAATGGCCTAGTATGAAACCCTATCCACTTTTCTCTTATCCATAGGTTTTTCAAGAGGTAAAATTGATAAAACCTTGTTTTTAAAATGGAACAGAAAAGATTTGATGCTTGTCCAAATTTATGTGGATGACATCATTTTTGGATCCACATGCACTGCCATGTGTGAAGAGTTTAGAAAACTCATGGCAACAGAGTTTGAAATGAGTGCAATGGGTGAGTTGCAATGCTTCTTGGTTAAATCAAAATGCACAATGGTACTTTCATCCATCAAAATAAGTATGTCAAAGAACTACCTAAAAAGTTTTATATGGATGATTGTAAACCATGCAACACACCCATGGAAACTTCCAAGCTTGTCATTTTTGATGGCAATGATGACCTTATTGATCAAACACTTTACAGAAGTATGATTGGGTCTTTATTGTACCTAACTGCATCAAGGCCAGACATCATGTTTGTTACATGTATTTGTTCCAGATCACAGTCATTACCTAGAAAGTCTGATCTTATTGCTGTGAAAAGAATATTCAGATACATAAAAGGTGCTCCCACACTTGGTATCTTGTATCCTGCTAATGGGAACATTGAGCTTTCAGGTTATACAGATAGTGACTTTGCTGGATGCAAGACAACAAGGAAGTCCACATCAGGAGGTGTCAAATTCCTAGTTGATTGCCTAGTTCTTGGTAGAGCAAAAAGAAAGTTGCAGTTTCCACATCCATGTGAGGCTGAATATATTACTTTGCACTGCTCAAATCATGTGGCTTCAAAATCAACTGTTGGATTTTGGTATCACTGCTTTAAAGACTCCTCTCAAAATTGATAGTCAAGCAGCAGAAAATATCATCAAAAATCTTGTCCTCATTCTACCAGAAAACACATTGACATCAGACATCACTTTGTGAGGGATTGCTATGAAAAAGGTTTGATTTCTTTACAACATGTCCATACTAAGGATCAACTGGCAGATGTTCTAACAAAAGCATTGGACACATCTACCTTTGCAAGTTTGATCTCTAGAATTGGAATGCTAAACATGGATTAAAAACAGTTTTCTTATAATACATGTGTAAATAGCATAAAAATGTTTTCAGAAATAAAAAATCCATCCTTAAAAATAGTTTAAAATTGAATTTTTCAATATATTCTCAAAGTCTGTTCAAACCACTGATAACATTAAAACACTGTTCTTTTAGAAAAGTGAAACCACTTTTAAAGCGTTCCTCTGATAGTGTCAAACACTGTTCACAATCCACTGCCCATACCTTCAAACAATGTTTTCCAACAACTATCTTCCATTTGCAAGCAGAGGATACACATGGTCAGACATTATTCGTCAGTGAATTACATCAAATGCCACGTCATCATCACTTTTTCAATAACCCTATAAAAACTCTGTTCTATCCATAACAGAGTTTCCAATTTATCGTGTTGAATTCAAAATTCTCAAAACGATTTTCCTCAACCATGGCACCCAAAACCAAATCAAAAGCGAAATCCAAAGCAAAATCTAAACCTAAACGTCCCCCATTCACTCTCATCATTAAAACTCCTCACAACTACCACCACAATCTTTGAAGAAACCGATTCAAATACAAGATATCATCCTATGATAAAAATCTTGAATGAATCAAAATTCAAGCACATGTTAACCGTCAAAGCACCAATTTATCCAGAATCACAACGGCAGTTTTGGGAAAATGCAGAGGTTCACTCTCAAAAAGATGTTCTTTAAGTCATATTGTCAAGAGTGGGCAAAACACTGATGAAGATTACGCGTCAATCAATCTCACAAGTGTTCGAATTAAATGATATGACACATCCTGTGTCATTCCCAATAGATGAGATTGCAAGCAGAGTTTCTGGAAAGAGGTTACATTGGGCAACTTAAAGGTATGACAATTTTCAAACCTAATTTACTTGCTGAGATAAGATTTTTCTTTCATACTCTTTTAACTTGTCTCTCAGCCAAGACCACAGCTTTTAACGAAATCCCATTGAACATTCATATCTGGGTTATGCCATTTTAACTGGTTCAGATTTTAACTTTTCCCATATATTGTTCAATGATCTTGTGGCAAATTGTCACACCCCGACTCGCAGCGGAAGACAATTGCAGGGTGCGGCAGACACATGGTAATTCCCCATAATTTAAAAACATGATATCACAAAAAGAGGGAACCTCGTTTACAACATACTAATAGTATCATATTACAAACCACAAGTGCAAGTACAGTACTACGAGCCACTACAACTCTTATTCTGCTAAATTCTTCTATCTAAGCCATCCATACGCACATTCCATATTCCTGCTTAGTTTTTCCTGAAATGCATGTTAGTTTTGTAAAAGGTCAGCTAAACGCTGCCGATGAGTTCCACTGGTTTTGGTTATTGCGTAACAAAATGCATTAATAAGTTTAATTGCACAGGTCATAGGTCACAGATGGAATTACACGAGGACACAAGTGAAACCTTGACTGTTTTTGCCTAGGGCCGTGCCATCACAGACACTGTCGCCGACCGCACCGTGTCACCCAGGCACTCTCGGCCCACCAACTGCGTCACGTGCAGTTCAACGCCCTAGTGTAGTTATGCCTAACAACATAACCGAGCTTAGGACGCGTGCAGACCTTGTTGCCGACATCCTTTCGGGCGCGGCCTGGGTTTGTCAAACCAATAGTACTATCCACTGTCCACGACTTACGTTAATCACTTGGAGTGGGGAGGTAGTTCGTGTGTTAGATAATTCACATCATCACAAGTTGGTGAAATTAACATAGTTTGTAACATATAAGTCACCCCAGAAAACAATAAAACAATTTAAAATTGGGGAAGTGAAACTCATAGTGTGAGTAGTAGTCTCAACAAAGAGTGATAACGCAACTGGATCAACTTTAATAACACACATGCAAGTATGGACTCAAATCAGTATCTAAGTTGGTAATAGTTATAACTTGGATTCGGTCAGGAGTTTTCACCCCGGATTGAGTCTATAGGATCCTTGCATGGTGATGGGGGTCAGGGTAGTATTAGTTTTCAGTTTGGCTTCCGGGCACCGTTTCACGTGTCAGCAAAAGTCGGTTGTTTAACATGTTCGGATAATGGTATGGGAATACCAATAGTGCAAATATGTCGTTATTTAGGAAATCTTAACTTTTCATTAAGGGAGTTTGGGTGTTTGGGGAGTCTATGTTGCCCAAATTTGAGTTTACGTTCCCTCCGTCGGGGATTCTCCCGAACTGGCGTAGGACACACCCCTAGTGTCCAATCCGCCTTGGAATCTCCCAGAATACTCCTGGTATTCCAATTATAGTACTAGTAGGGTTTGGCCAGTTCCGGGTTTCGGCAGGTTCGTTATACGGTAAACTGCCGACATTTTAAAATGATCCGTTTTTAATTCCATAAATTCCCGTTTAATCCATAATATGAATAAAAATCTATAAATTTTTATACAAATCAGTAAAAATCTGTAGTATGGGAAAAATAATTTGGGAATTTATTTAGTCATTTCAACTATTTAAATAAATTCTTTGAAAACAATATTTAACCGAATAATTATCATTAATTATCATTCATGGTTGAAAAATTGCCAAAAAATTCCATAACATCCCTTACATGTCCAGAAAATTCTCATAAGAATTTGAGATTTTTTCGATTTTGTTTCGGTGCGTTTCCGGCTACCGAAAACTCCCGAAAACACGGCTTTTTAATCCAAATCAAAACTCAACCAATAGACTCTAAAATTTCCCAGAGCTTTCCTTATATATTTCTTAGTGTTCAGGTAAACTGTGGTGATTTATTCACTCTTTTTGGTATTTTTCTGGAATTGTTTTGATAAAATAGTCAAAACTTCACCAAAAATCGTAGAAAATTCCAAAAATTCTAAAGTTTTATGTGGACATTCCTGTCAATAGCCTACATCACCACACTAAATTTCAGCTCAATCAAAGCATCACGGGCCAAGTTATAAGCAAAACAATTGTCTGCCTATGCTATATTCGGTTTTCGGGCGTTATACCTAGCACAGGCTTTGTTTCCGAGCGTTCCTTGTGAGTCCAGAAGTGTGTGGGTGCTATACTCAGTACCTACACATCAAGTACAATCCAAATATGCTAGAACTTAGATCAATCAATCCTTGTTTCATGGTTTTTCGGTTTAGAACTTTTTTACGCGTTTTTGGTCGAATAGGTGTCGATTAGAGTATCAAAACCTGAAGTTTCATGTTCTTGGTTACTATATAACACCAGGGAATTCACAAGGTGTTCTTATTCAGCCAAGAACTTGTTTAACCCTTCCAAATTCATGGATTAGAAAGGGTTTTTCGGCTATACATCGTGTTTAATTAAGAAAAACGCATTAAAACCACTTAGAACTTGTGAAATTACCTTGATTGAGTGAAGGTTGGATGATAATCAGCTGATCTTTGCAAGGTTTATGGCAGAATTTGTGAAGAAAGGGGTGAAATTTTGGTGTAAAAATGAGAAAGAAATAGAAAAAAAATGAAATTAATATATGGGGGGGGGGTTGGATGTGGGGTACCCCTACCCCACTTGTGCCACCTAGTGCTTCATAAAACGTGTTAAAAGAAGATGTTTATCTTCGGTTTTGTGTTTAGGTTCGTTTTCTGGTCCCGTACGCGTTTTCGATTTGCGAAAACGGGCTCCGTTTTTCGCGTTCTTAGTGTCAAAAGACTTGGTTTTAAAAACCGAGCATAACCATGTCGAAACCCGAGCACGGTTACGTTTTAATCATAAAAGCCTCGTATTTGGTTAGTTTAAGTGTTTTTATGTTTGATTGACCATTTCTTGCATGTTTGGTTTGTCTTTCGTCGCTCTTAAAACAAAGCGTTTCCCTAACCGGGTACCGCCTCGTTTTGCGTGCCCGAGCTCCAATTTGCTTCTAATCTTATGTCATAGTCTATGCACATAATCAAGATGTTTCGTGAACTCAGAATCATAAAGGGCCCTACCGTTGGCCTAATAATCACAGTCGAATGTTAAATGCGCTGTTAAACGTCAAGTTCTCGTTTAACACGTTGTTAAAGGCTAAGGACACCAACCTCACATGTTGGTCCTTAATAGTGTCATGTTAACCATGACGTGCTCTCGGATTCCTCCGAGACATAACAAATATCGTTTAGTAGAGCACACAAGTCATGCAAGTTTGCAAAGTTTACGTGCAATTATTGTTTTAATCATGCTTTAAGTTTAGGACCCATTAAGGTGTACCTGGTTTCGTCATGGGTATCACAGTCTCCCCTGGTTTAGAAATTTCATCCCGAAATTTACTTCGTCAAGTTAGGGAAGAGGTGAGGGTATTTTCTACGGAATTCATCCTTCCGTTCCCAGGTATATTCAAGTCCTTGTTTAGCGTTCCACCGGACTTTAATCAGTGAAATCTTATTGTGCCTTAATTGTTTTACCCTTCCATCAACTATTTCTACGGTTCCTCCACAAAGTGGAGTCTATCGTCAACAAGTATGTCTTCCAAAGGTATCTGAGTGGCTTCTCCTGATAGGCACTTCTTTAAGTTTGAAATGTGGAAGACATTATGAATGGCACTAAGCTCGGGTGGTAACGTCAATCGATAAGCTACGGGACCTACCTTGGCTAGGATCTCGTATGGTCCAATATATCGTGGCGCTAACTTCCCGGTTCTTCCAAATCTGATAACGCCTTTCCACGGCGATACCTTTAGCAATACTCGTTCACCAACCTCAAACGATAATGGTTTCCTGCGTACATCAGCCCACTCCTTTGCCGACTCTGAGCGGCTCTCAGACGATTCCGAATCTGATGGACCTTATCGGTCATTCTGTACTAGTTCAGATCCCGTCAGTTGAGTGTCACCTACTTCGGCCCAACAAAGTGGTGATCGGCACTTTCGACCATAAAGTGCCTACGGGGCTGCCTGAATACTACTATGGTAACTATTGTTATATGAAAATTCCACTAGTGGGAGATGCTGTCCTAGCTTCCTCCAAAGTCCAGGACACAAGCACGAAGAAAGTCCTCTAGTGTCTGGATCGTGCTTCCGATTGGCCGTCGGTTTGGGGATGGTAAGCAGTACTTAGATCGATCCGCGTCCCCAAAGCTTCTTGTAGCTTCTGCCAATACCGTGAGGTAAAATGGCTGTCTCGGTCTGAAATAATAGCCACCGGGACAGCATGTCTAGCTACTATTTCGTTAGTGTAGATTTCGGCCAACTTGTCGGTTTTATAAGTGGTATGGATCAAATAAAATGTGCGGATTTGGTCAATCTATCTACGATTACCAAATCGCGTCATGACCATGAGGCGTTCTTGGTAAGATGGGTCATGAAATCCATCGTGATTTGTTCCCATTTCCAGTGAGGTATCTCAGGTTGTTGTAACATTCCCGAGGGTTTCTGAAACTCTGCCTTGACTCGAGCACAAGTCAAGCATCGGCTTACATTTTCATTCCTGGCCACAATAATACTCTTTAAGGTCGTGGTACATCTTGTCTGTACCAGGTTGAATCGAATATTTCGATTTATGAGCCTCGTCCATGATTAATTGTCTCAGCTCGAACTTGTAGGAATCCACACTCGATTCTTGAAATACAACACCTCGTCCGTTTTCTTCACAAAGCTTTTCTCATTCCCGTGCAATCCTTCGCCGGGTAAGTGGCTTTCCTCCAAGGCTTGCATTTGCTAGTTCCGGATCTGCTCTATAAGGCTCGTCTGCACAATCATTCCCAAGGCTCTCACTCAGAGGGGTTTAATTCGATCCTTCCTACTTAGCGCATCCGCTACCACATTAGCTTTCCCGGGTGGTACTTTATCTCAAAGTCGTAATCATTTAACAACTCCACCCATCTGCGCAACCTCATGTTCAGGTCTTTTTGGTCGAGAATATGTTGGAGGCTTTTGTGATCCGTATATATAGTACATACCATATAAGTAATGTCTCCAAATCTTTAGTGCGAACTTAACGGCGCCTAGTTCCAAATCATGCGTCGTGTGGTTCTTTTCGTGCACCTTCAGTTGTCTGGAAGCATACGCTATGACTTTGTTCCTTTGCATTAGGACACATTCTAGCCCTTGTCGTGATGCATCACAGTATACGACAAAGTCGTCGTTGCCTACGGGCAATGTCAGGATTGGGGCCTTACATAATTTTTGCTTTAACAGCTGGAACGCTGTTTCCTGCTCTTCACCCCATTCATACTTCCTGTCTTTCTGGGTCAAGGCTGTTACGGATTGGGCAATACTTGAGAAGTTTTCGATGAAGCGATGGTAATACCCTGCCAATCCCAAGAATTGGCGTATTTCTTTCGGAGATTTCGGCGCCGGCAAATTCTTGATTGCTTCGATCTTACTTGGATCCACGTGGATTCCGTATTGGTCCACCACATGTCCTAAAAATTTCACGGCTTGCAACCAAAAGTCGCACTTAGACAATTTAGCGTACATTTGTTCTGTCCGTAGTAACTCCAAGATAGCACGTAAGTGATGCTCGTGCTCGTCCTTGCTTTTGGAGTAGATCAGAATGTTGTCGATAAAGACGATGACAAACTTGTCGAGGTATGGTTTACACACCCTGTTCATGAGGTCCATGAACATAGCCGGTGCATTGGTTAACCCAAAGGGCATAACTAGGAACTCATAGTGTCCATAACGAGTTCGAAACGCCGTATTAGGAATATCGTCCTCTTGGACCTTCACTTGATGGTAACCTGACCGAAGATATATCTTAGAAAAGTATCGAGCTCCTTGTAGCTGATCAAAAAGATCATCGATCATTGGAAGTGGGTAACGATTCTTGATTGTGACCTTGTTCAATTCCCTGTAGTCGATGCACATTCGGAAGCTACCGTCCTTTTCCTTCACAAACAAGACTGGGGCTCCCCAGGGGGAATAACTAGGACGATGAAACCACGACAACTAACTCCTGCAGCTGCCTCGATAGCTCTTGCATCACGGACGGTGCAAGACGATAGGGGGCTTTGGCAATGGGTGTCGTTCCCGGTATTAAGTCAATACGAAACTCGACTTGCCGATTGGGCGGTACTCCGGGAAATTCCTCCGGGAATACATCCGGGTATTCACATATACCAGGATGTCTTCAATACGTTTCTAGGCTGGTTCTTATGCCGTGACGCTGGCCAAAAACACGTCACATCCTTGTCGTATATACTTCAACGCCTTGAGGTGAGATACGAGGTTCAGCATGGTACCTAACTTCTTTCCCTGTAAGATGATTGCATCCGTCGGGGATAAAGGAATCTTCACAACCTTTTGTTCACACAACACTTCCGCACGGTGGTTGGACAGCCAGTCCATTCCTATGACGATGTCAAAACTGCCCAATTCTACGGGTAAAAGATCAATAGTAAATTGGTAACCGTTAAGGGTTATAGGGCAGTTACAAATAAGTTGTGACTGGTGATTGGTTTCCCATTGGCAAGTTCGACGAAATAGGGTTGTTTTAAGTCAATAGCGGGCATATTCAATAGTGGCAAAAAGGCAATAGAAACATAACTTCTATCAGCTCCCGTATCATATAACACTAAAGCAAATTGATCGGAAACGAGGAACGTACCTGAAACTACGTTGGGATCCTGGCGTGCGTGCACCAGACCCCATGACAAAGGCACGACCTCGAGCTGCATTCGAGGTAGATGCTTGGTTCTGTGTCTTCCTACCAGCTGTTTGCTGAGCTAACTTTAGGCAACTATTCTGAAAATGCTCCGTACTACCACATGCAAAGCACGTACTGGGGTAGGTAACATGTTGGGTTGACTGTTGGGGTCGCTGCTAAAGAGGTTGAGGCCTAGGGGGTTGGAAACGGATTAGTTTGGGATTTGGTTCCATGGGCACCTTACAGTTTTGGGCATAATGCCCATTTCTATGACACCTTGAGCACATCGTTGCTCGGCACGCACCAAAGTGGTGGTAAGTACACTTGTTGCACTTCGGGGCCTTTCCTTTGTAGCCATCAGAGTTACCCGTTGGGGTAGTCATGGCGTAACTCTGGCTAGTAGCTCTCCCCTCTTTGGTATTGCTGCCCTGCTCGACTACTCTCCGGGGCTTCTCGCTTATTCCCGGCCTGCTCTCCCAACATTGTCAGAATTTTGCGTCTAACCATATCGTGCGTAACCGTACCTGATCTGGCTACCACTCCGTGCATGGTCAGATGCTCCACCGAGTTAATGATACTCCTCACTTCTGGGGTCAGTCCCCAGATATACCTTTCGATCCTCTTGGGCTCCGGTCGGACCAAGTCTGGCAATATGCATGCCAGTTCATTGAAGCGGTTTGTGTAACCTGCATCGTCGACACCTTGCATCTGCAAGTTCCAGAACTCATGTTCGAGTTTCTGAATTTCGTGGGGGGGCAGAACCTTTCCCTCATCAGTATCTTAAGATCATCCCAAGTCATAGCATTAATCGCGTCCTGTGCGCGAGATTGAATGACGGTGTTCCACCAGTTTAAAGCGTGGTCCGTGAAGGTACAAGTTGTATACTTAACTATGCAATTGCCGGGATAATTACTTATATTGAGTATCGATTCTGACTTCTCGATCCATTTACTAACCCATTCGGTCCTTCAGTTCCATTGAATTACATCGGTTTGCACTCCATGAAATGCTTATATATGCAAACCGGCTTACCATTGTTTTGAACATTGTTGTGGTTATTGTTTTGACCTACCGGTCCTGTTTGTGGTTTTGGTTGCGGGTTAGCATTGATACCGGCGCTAACCTGCGCCACGATGGTAGGGAGGATTGTCTGAAGCTGTTGCGCTATTATTTGCGCGATTTCCGCCTCAGTCACCTGTGGTGCGCGTTTCGGTGCCATTCTATTATAAACAATATATATGTATGCATCAATGTCACATAGTCAGTTGTCACATATCACACAATTTCATCACACCCATAAGTCCACAACATGTATAACCACAATCGTCATTATATATATAGTAATATCCGTCATCATACAACTGTCAAAATTAGCACATAGACTTAACCCATAAGGGCAGTGCTTAAATGTGCTGTCAAAATGTGTCACCGAAGTGACGTACATACGCCATATCATGAAAAGTACGAACTACGGAAACAAAGAAACACTACGACTACATCACCACCTCGACATGGGTAGAAGCCAGTTCTTGGTAGGATGGGCAAAAGATACATCATATCTGTTTATACTATAAAGAAAACCATACTATGAACGCCACAACCAACACGTCAAACCTACAAAACCTGCCACCAGGCGTATGATAGTACCAATGCATCCATACAGCATCGACCGAAAATGATCCTGGTACTGATGAACATAACCCATACCCTGCTGCAATGCAATGATCGCCTGCTGTAAGACGATTAAGTAATCTCCCATCGCTCTCTATGCTGCTCGTCCTCGTCACGCGCCATCCGCAGCAGTGAAATCTGCTCGAACAAATACCCCATCAAACTGCTCTCGGTGATGGGAGCAGGCGCCTCTTGAGGAGGAACTGGTATGCCCCAGACAGGGGTGTAGACTCTCTAACCGGGCGAGAAGGGCCACCTCGTTCGTAAGTGTGAAAAGGAGAAAGGTCCTCTCTAGGTGGTGTTAGGAAACGGGCAGTAAAGTGATGTAGTGTCCCTATAGGTACCGCTCTAGGACGGATAGGAGAAACTAGTGGTGTGAACACAGGTACAGGTGTAAGTACCCTCCGACGAGCCGTCTGTCGGAGGCCATGGGTGGGTATCTCATGGGAACTAGGTGAAGAGGGTAAGTAAGCACTCGAAGTAGAAGGAGTATAAGGCTCAGGAGGAGTCTCCGGTAAAGGTAAGCGAGGTGCTATCGGATCCCACTCCCAATGCTCCGTAGCAGGAGTAGGGCTCCGAGGGATCGGTCCTACCTGGATGGCAATGTCTGGAGTACGACTACGCTCCGAGGAGCTAGTCGGATGGTAAGATGGAGAACGGTAGGCGCTCGAGACCTCTCCCTCGCGCCTTGTACAAGGTCTGGGTGGGTAAGGACCACAACAGTAACTAGAAGGATCTGGCTTGTTGCTTGATGTCAAGGAGGTATTAGCGGATCCTCCTCAGGATCAGTCTCCGTATGAGAAGTATTCTGGCGACTCGAATGATGCGACATGATACCTGTAGTAAGAAAACCACATACAACGCTAATTCTACTGACCAAATAACCGAAACTCAACATTCCATAGATATACACATAAGCACGTATGGCACAAAACTTTGATTTCACGATTTTAATAATTATTTATGGTTGGTGACGTTAGTAGACGGATTCCCGTCCTATCTCAATGACGTTCCAGAACTCCCAAGTATGAGCAGATAAAGTATTGTTCCGGACCACAACACATTATTTGCCCCACAACGGCTTCCTGGTAATAGCCATACTAGTCAGTCTCTAGAGGTTCTCAGCGTGGGAAAACTAACTTAGGATTATAGTCTAGGTTATCTAGAGATGCCTAATTCGCTATAACTGATAGCTCTGATACCATCTTCTGTCACTCCCCGACTCGCAGCGGAAGACAATTGCAGGGTGCGGCAGACACGTGGTAATTCCCCATAATTTAAAAACATGATATCATATAAAGTGGGAACCTCGGTTACAACATATTAATAGTATCATATTACAAACCACAAGTGCAAGTACAGTACTACGAGCTCTTATTCTGCTACACTCCGCTATCCAAGCCATCCGTACGCACATTCCTTATTCCTCCTTAGTTTTTCCTGAAATGGATGTTAGTTTTGAAAAGGGTCAGCTAAACGCTGCCGGTGAGTTCCACTGGTTTTGGTTATTGCGTAACAAAATGTGTTAATAAGTTTAATTGCACAGGTCATAGGTCACAGATGGATTACACGAGGACAGAAGTGAAACCTTGACTGTTTTTGCCTAGGGTCGTGCCATCACAGACACTGCCGCCCACCGGACTGTGTCACCCAGACACTCCCGGCCCACCAAATGCGTCACGTGCAGTTCAACGCCCTAGTGTAGTTATGCCTAACAACATAACCGAGTTTAGGACGCGTGCAGACCTTGTTGCCGACATCCTATCGGGCGCGGCCTGGGTTTGACAAACCAATAGTACTATCCACGACTTACATTAATCACTTGGAGTGGGGAGGTAGTTCGTGTGTTATGTTAGATCACTCCATGTTTAGCAAAGGAACCTAAATTGGTATCTAACGTTCGTATAGGCGGAAACTAGATGACGTGTTAATCGAATATGCAAAGATTTACTGTTTAATTGTTGTTTATTGATCATAAAGTTCATTTACATGTCAAATCCAGATCGGGCAGAGCTTCGCCGTCCAAGTTACAAAGTTGCAGAAGTTACAAATGAAAAACCCAAGTCAACTATTTATAGTATAACAAGTTCGCTGGGAGGAAGACAAGTTCGGCCGAACTTCTCTTGAACAAGTTCGACCGAACTTGTTCTTACATCTTTAATCCGGGCGAACTTGTTACCTATTTAAATAAATAACCTTTAAACTTGACATAATCTAGCCCAAACTAAACAGACTCGATCCAAGACTAAGACATAGACATTATGTACTAACAGACTCCCCCTTGGATATTGTCTTCGTTTTGATCAGTCTTCAAAGCTCTACTTTTGCCTGACACGTCCAAAGAAGTTCTTGATCGGCTTCTTTCTTCGTTCTTGCGATGGAATCGGCGTTTGATCTGTAGGTGGCACTTTAGTCATGAACTGAAATCTTCTGAGTCTTGCCTCCTTTGTTCTTTCTAGAAATTGTTCCCGACGCCTTTCTTCTTTCAGAAATTCTTCGCGTTCTATCTCTCTCCAACTCGATTCCCACATTCTTCCAGAATTAACTTCATGCGCATAACATACATTCATAACCCTCTGATATTGCATCGTTTGTTCTTTTTCACGATCTTCATAACAAATCTTGCTAAAGAATAAACATTTGATATCCTCCTTTGAGCAATTCACTAGCCACATCGGGTCTAGTATTCGTATCGTTCTCCACAACCCTCTAAAGCCTTCTGCCCCAAACATTTCAACCCTTTCTTTAGTGATATCTAAATGATCTTCAAATCTTAGCACAATCACTGTTTCACATGTTGTCGGATCTATTTGCCACCACTTAAACAACGGATAGAAATTCTGTTCAATCGGCATTAGGGGCATGTTCCTCATCGCTCTCGGACGCTTCATAATCAACATTATATCCTTTATATCAGTCTTCTTATCTGTTTTGATTCGGCGTTTAGGAATGAATGGCTTCCAGTACCTGAAACCCTGCATCGCTTCGAACTTGATCATCTTCCATAGCAACTGATCAATAAATTTCATATGATATGTTGCATTTCTCGTCTGTACCAATTCCTCAACATCCCAATACGGAAGTGTCTTGAAATCTGCCAAGTATTTGAAGTATTGAACTCCAAATTCACGTTTAATGGTATAAACATTGAAGGTCCGTGGTTCTAGACGGAAGTTAATGCGTAAACGTATATAACAGTTTCAGTAGAATGTTATTAAGAATGGAGTAGAAGTAGAATGCAGCGGAAGTCTTCATTCATACCGAAAGAGTATACATCTTTATAAGTCCAGCTGCCGGAGTTCCTGGAGAGAATCCGGCAGCACCTCCCCGTAGGAATGGCAAAAACTCAAATGACAAATGAACATACACCACCTATTTATAGAATGAGAAGTTCGCTGGTAAGCATCTAAGTTCGGGCGAACTTAACCTAGTCAAATTTGGCCGAACTTGACATCAACATCACCATCATGAGCGAACTTGTTCCCTTTTACACTGAAAACTCCGTATTTTGGTCGTGTGTTCGATTCTAACCTATAGAATATTCGACACACGCTTTATCTAGCCTATTCAACAAGTGATGAACACAAAGTGCATTAACAAACATTCAACTCTTTAAACCATCCCCAGCTCAATATATCCCCCAAGGAAACATCTTTATCTCTGGTGAAGAATGCTAATGGACGTTGAAACTTTCGTTCTCTTGGCATTTCTTTGAACCAGGATTTCTTTGCTTGTGCAATTTCTTCCTTCGTCATTGGTTTAGGGATTTTACCTTCACGTAAAGACTCTTCAATCTTTTCTTTCAACATATCTTCGTTAAGCTGCTCATACATTTCCTCAAAGGTTGGAAAACTATCAGTATTAAGACTTGTTTACTTCTCAGCTTCATCTTTCTCATCATCTGACGACCAATCTTCAATGATCACTTTGTTGTACTGGTCAGCTTCATACCTTCTTTTATAACAATACTCGTTTGGCTCAAATGTATTTACATTCATCACTTGCTCTTCGAAATCAAAATCAAACATTTTAGCATCAACTTCAAGTAGCTTAGCCAAATCTTCTTTCGAGTAATTATGAACATACTCTCCTTCTTCAACATTGTGTTCTAACATGAGAATCATAGGCTTTGTAGGAATAGCAGCAAAAGGCATAGCCGTAATAGCATCGGTCATATCAACATCCTTTTGCCCTCCTGTCTGCTCCCCTGATTTTGATCTTCCATCATATTCGTTTCATCATTCAGCAATGATGATAAATCAAATTCGTCAGACACTTTAGCGTCAATCACTTTTAGACCAACTACACCCTGATCATCATCGTTATTACCATCATCGTTGTCAGAGTCGTCTTTCATGTCATCAACCGGTTCATCATCATCTTTATCTTCAACTTCTTCATCGTCTTTTTTTTTTTTCAGTTTTTGTTTCAGGAACAACCACAGACTCAGAAGCTTTTGCTGATCACAGGCTCAGTAACTTCAGGCATACTTTCAATCACATTCTTGCCTTTTCCCTGTTCAGCTATTTCTCTCTCTGCTTTTTCCTTAGCTTCTTGCAGATCCATACGAGCATATTCTGCAGCAAAATCAATACCCAAATTGTTCATCAATACTTTCTGCAGTCTATTGAATCTTCGATCATTCATATCACATTCAGATCGTAGCTCTGCTATCTCTTTCTGCAATCATTCATTAGCATCTTGCAAGCTTTCAATTAGGGCCTTCAAATACCCTCGGTCACCTTCCAAGAATTTGACTTTGTCATTCGGAATCTCTTTCTCCACATCGCTCTGTTTCACCATGCTTTCTAACACAACTTTCTCGACTTCAATCTTTGCAACTTTATCTTCCAGAGCTTTAAAACGGTTTTCTAGATCATCAATGTCTGTTTCTTGAAAGAAATCATTCAAGTCTTGAATATCAACAGGCTCATTCAGAATATTTCCAAACAACCTCGATTTCGGAGTAGTTTTCGGTGTAGATTTAGGAGTACTCTTTGGTGTAGACGCTTTAGGAGTTGAGCTTTCAGGTTGAGTAGCTGTTGGAGGATCTTGTGATTGAATGATAGGAATTTTGAATAATTCAGACCCAGGAGGTTCTTGTGTGACTCCTATCTGTACCAATGTCTCTTCAATTTCAGCAGTTTGAACTGTTTCGGCCGCAGGAGGCTCTTGTGTAACTCCTATATCTTTTGCAACAGATGGTTCTTGTGTGATTTATGTGCCTTTTTTCTTTTGACCAACATATCGGCAGCTCTTAGGCTTTAATTTTCCTTTAGCACTTGGAGACCCTGTAGTCTTCGTTGATGTTGGTTTAACAGAAGACTTGACTCTTTTCGCTTTCTTTTTAGGTCTCTCTTCATCTGAACCCTTTTCAAGATCTAGTTCATAATCTGCGTCAGTTTCTTTAAGTTTTTCTGCAGCTTTTTCAACAATTGATTTCTTTGTTGCTCTTTCCAACGAATCATCACTATCCACATCTCTATCAGATGTTGCAGAAATAACATCATCTTCCTGCGTAGACTTTTCTTGACTTTCAACAACCACTGTAGCACTCGAACCAGCTTCAGGTTGAACATTAACAGGCTCCTCTTCTATTAACATTGTTTCAACTTTCTTTGGCTTTTGCGAAGCTTTCTTCTTCTTCTCTTGAACAACAACTTTCTTTAGAAACCAGTCGCTTCTTTTCACTTTGAAGGTTGACAGCCATTCTATCTCAGCATTCCTTTCATTTTCATCACCGCTACCATCTTTCCTCCACTTGTATTCTGGTGGCGCAATTTAGTTTTCAGAATCTATAGCACCAAATAAAGGCTTTGCGATAGGTGCTGAGAACTGTTTCTGGAATGTAATCAGCTTCTTGATAGTCGTATCATCCAAGTGACTAAGATACAAGATGTCATTAGGGTCTTTCGCTATCTTCTCGAATTTATCATCAATCAGCATCTGTACGAATCTTGGGTAAATCACAAGCCTGTTCGATCCCATGTTGTTCTTCATGTGTGTGAAAACGAGCTTAGAAAAGTTGAATCTCTTGTTAAGAATAAGCGCTGTAGCCATACATGCCATGTAATCTTGCACATCGTCTAAACCTGCCTTTCGATGACTGAAGGCGTGAATAATAGCATGCATTAAAAACTTGTAGGGGTTAGGAACTGATCCTTTCTTCAAAGTTGATTCATTAACGTGCCCCTTATATCCCATTCTGCAAAAACACCCTCTAACCATCCTCTCATCGAGCATCATCGGATCATCCTTGTCGTCGTTGAAGTTCAGAACCTTTCGAACATCAGCTTCAGTAACAGTAATCTCCTTATCTTCTTCTCCAACACGAGCAACTGGTTTGATCGCTGTATCATCATCATTCATTGCCGCAGAACTTCAAAACATATAAACATGCGACCTGTAAACCACTGTTTTTTTCCGTAATCGCCTTGTGTATCGGAATCCGCTCCATAAATGCGAGAATACTATCAAATGCTTCCGAAGATGGACATATAGCCTTGTCTAGCGTAATACATGTGTTGTGGAATTTGTTGAACGAGAGCTGAATATTCTGCAAACACGAAGATCGAGACAAAATTAGTCGAAATTTTGCAGTTTTCGTAAACCCTATATCAAGTTCGGACGAACTTGATTGGTCAATTAATCATTTCTCAACCTTAAGTTCTGGCGAACTTGCATAACAAATAAACACATAACAAATTATCAAGTCCGGGCGAACTTGTTAAACAATTTTAACCATTTTCTAAACAAGTTCGAGCGAACTTGTTAATGTTTAACAATTAAATCACATTCAGACAAGTCTGGGCGAACTGGTCAGGAAAACACTTTTACAGGTTTCAAGATAAGATCGGGCGAACTTAGTTATCACATTTTAAACTCATGAGGACAAGTTCGGCCGAACTTGGTTCAAAGAACCATTTTGACAAGTTCGGGCGAACTTGTCATCATCTTCATAAAAAACCTGCAAACATCATGTATGTGCCATTCTGATCAAATTGATGATTCCATTAAGGTCGTTTATCATTATTTAACATGTTTTAGTGTTCAATTTGTCTTTTAACGGTCTAAAACATGTTCATTCAACCATTCAGATCTAAATGGTTCAAAATCCTTCAATTCATGGTTAAAAACCAAATCACTCGCCGTTGATGATAAGTAGTGTGTAAATCACCACAAATCACTATAAAATCGGGCAGCAATTCGACCTTTAAGTGCCAATTTCGAAATTCTCCGAAAATCGCTCAAGTTCGCTCAACTTACAAAGAAACTGATAATGAAGTTCGGTCGAACTTGCAAAGTATTTATACTTAACAAGTTCGGGCGAACTTGTTAATCCAATCAATAAAGATCAGAACATAAGTCCGGGCGAACTTATCATCTGATGACACTTTCAAAGCATGTACAAGTTTGGTCGAACTTGATTACAAGTCCGGGCGAACTTGATCAATTTCAAGCTTAATTTTTTCAAAATTTTCAATTTAGACCCTGAACTTTTCAGATTTTACCAGTTTTAACAATCCACTCAGTTGACCAAGTCCAAGCTAATGACCTTGGTTAACCGATTTGTCTGCCGAGTCCAAGTTAATGACCGCGCTTTTACCCATTATGAACAAACTGTTGGTTTTTCTCTAAATCAAGTTTTAAATTAATGAACTTTTAATAGTTTTAGCTTATCAGATTTTACAGATTAGCTCCCAGCCCATTGTCAATTAGATTTCCACCAGTTTAGCACCTTACCAGACTTCGAAGATCCATTCTCCAACATTGGCTTGTTGAAACTAATGTAGAAACAAAATCTCTTTGTATTTTATAAAGTTTATGCTAAAACACACTAAAAATATTTTTGGTTTTAATCTGTAAAGCAGATAAACTATGTACAGAACAAGTAAACTACGTACAAACATATTTACAGACATATTTTTGTGAATTCGTGTCTAAGGATCATATCAGTTGTTTGAGACATATCACTAGCACCGTTGACCTTTTGATGACTTTAAGTTTTTAAACTCGTTTACCTTGATTGTCGATATGTTTGTCCAGTTAAACTTCGACACATTTCTCAATTGTTCCAAGATATGTTAGGTATGAATTATGAAACTTGACTTAACTATGGTTCCCATCTCAGAATATACTCCCGTATTAAGATTCCCTAGATTTCATCTTACAGGTGAATATAGCGTAATTGATATCTGTATATGGGATAATACGAAGCCTTGAGAGCTCAGGTTAATACAACCGTATCGACAAAGAGATGAAGGCTCGACTTATAGGTGTTTTCCACTTAAGGAATCTTTTAAGCACTTCAAATGATTAGATCTTTCGATTCTTTTCATCTTTGCATGCAGTTTAGGGGTTTATAGCAAAAGCATTATAGAAGTTCTATGCTATTGCTTCCGCAAAATCAAAAGAACTTGTATAATACCTCAGATATCAACTATCTATAAAGACCTCGTATCGCAGAATCAGGCAATCTCTCAAACGAAATTTCGGAGTACTAAGTCCATATATCCGAGAGATGTTAATCCACAAGATTGATCAGTTGTAAAATTTAGTTTATATCTCAGAAACAATTTACTGAACGTGAAAAGCCTATCAACACATCCACAGTAAGACATGTTTATCACTTTTAAACCTTTCAATTCTTTAGCATACTGTGATAGTCCACTGATGTACTATCATTTCCTTTGTGACATAAACTTCTTTTTGTCTTTTTCAATGTTTTTGTACTTTTTGAATTTTTTATATGTTTTTGTATTTTCTCAAATATTTCTCCCCCTAAAATCAAAAACATATTTTTGTATTTTAGTTTTTAAGAAATACTAATCTAAAAGATAACAAACCAATGTGGATCACGTGAACTCGTCGTCCGATCCATATTCATCCTTTGCCTCCGCAACTGTCAACAAAATTTTTAATACCGTTAAGCCTCATTAGATATTTAAATCTTCTTAAAGGAAAAACTTTGGTATAAAAATCAACTTTTTGTTCATCGGTGTGGATTTTTTCAATTCGCACCAACTTCTTTTCGTAGCAGTCACGAATGAAGCGATAACGAATTTCTATATGTTTAGTTCGAGAGTGATGAACAAGATTTTTAGTGATGTCGATTGCTGCCTTATTATATACATATAAAGGCGTATCAAGAAATTGCAATCCAAAGTCCATCATCTGTTGTTGAATGCATAGGATTTGAGAACTACAGCTGGAAGCAGAAATGTATT
Source organism: Scalesia atractyloides (assembly GCA_947069175.1). Classification (NCBI taxonomy): domain Eukaryota; kingdom Viridiplantae; phylum Streptophyta; class Magnoliopsida; order Asterales; family Asteraceae; genus Scalesia; species Scalesia atractyloides. The sequence goes on from CAMTDV010000025.1 coordinate 67,347,884, forward strand.
CTGCCTCACAGGTAGAAAGAGAGACCGTGGTTTGTTTCTTGCATTGCCACGTTACTAATCGAGTTCCGAAGAACTGGCAACCAGCCGTTGTAGACTTAGAATTCAGCTTGTCCACCCCGAAGTCAGAATCAGCGTATCCCGTCAGATCGAAATTATCGTTCATTGGATACCACAAGCCAGTGCTTGGACATCCCTTCAAGTAACGGAGTATTTTTTTGACTATCTCCATGTGAGACACTCTAGGACTGGACTGATATCTTGCGCAAAGGTAGGTAGGATACATAATATATGTGTGAGATGCCGTCAGACACATAAGAGATCCTATCATCGACCGATAGAGCGTATCATCCACTTTGGTTCCTGTTTCGTCAATGGAAATCCCGTGATTCAGCGCCAGAGGAGTAGAAAGCGACTTCGAGCTATCCATTTCAAACTTCTTCAGAATATCATGAACACATTTGGTTTGATGAATGAATATGCCGTCTGGTAACTGATCAACTTGTAATCCGAGGAAGAATTTCATTTCGCCCATAGAAGACATCTCAGATTTCTTCTTCATGATCTTTTTGAACTCTTTGCAAAGACTATCATCCGTTGAATGAAAGATGATATCATCCACATAGATTTATACAATTATTAGATGGTTTCCGACTTCCTTGGTAAACAATGTACTATCCACTTGCCTCTTGTAAAACCATTTCCAATGAGATGTTGAGATAACATCTTGTACCAAGCTCTCGGGGCTTGATGTAATCCGTATAAGGCTTTGTCTAGGAGATAAGCTTTGTTCTTGTTCAACGGATCGACGAACCCCAGTGGTTGGCCGACGTACACTTGTTACGTAGCTTACCATAGAGAAATGCGGATTTCACATCTAACTGGTACACCTTAAAACCTTTCCAAGCTGCGAATGCAAGGAAAATGCGGATTGACTCTAAACGTGCAACCGGTACATAGACTTTCGTGTAGTCAATTCCTTCTTGCTGGTGGAAACCATTGACAACCAACCGAGCTTTGTTTCTAACGATCACACCTCGATCATCCCTTTTGCACTTGAAGATCCACTTCGTGTCTATAGCTTTCGGCTTCGGTGGTAAGTCTACAAGCCTCCAGACTCCCAGTTTCTCAAACTGTAACAACTCTTCCTGCATTGCTATCACCCAGTTCTCGTCACCCAGAGCTTCATTCATAGTCTTTGGCTCTATTTGAGATATGAAACATGAATAATAACAGTAGTCTTGAGTAGGAGCCATGTCACACCCCAAGCGATGGCGGAAACATCAGGGTTAGTGGCACTAGGCGACCAGATTGTCTCACGAGAAATTCTGTAACAATTATCCAACAACATTACTTAACGTTTAATATCCCATACTATTAAACATAATATTTCAAACAACCATTACAGAAATTCTGATTTTCTCATAAAAACAACATGGTTCGATTTCCCCTAGATTTTTATTACAACGTTCTAAACAAGATAAGCAAAATACTAAATAAAACTACTCCAAAGCAATCCAAGCTAAATCCTCAACCTGTTACATACGTTAAAATACAAGTCAATACAATTAAGTAAAGGTGAGCATACGAGTTTGAATAATACTAGCATAGTCATGAAAGCGTTTGCGAAACAATCTAATTACATATCATGATACACCAAAACACTTAACATAACATAGGCTCATTTCTCATGCTAACTACCGTGAAAAGGCTTGCGCGACCATCCTAACTAGACCCCGTCGGGTGTTAGGCAAACTATAGTACCACACTACCTAAGGAGGCAAATTAACGAAAATAAGTCCTAGTCACATGTTTCTAGTATCACGTATCGAGCATATACAATCAGATTATTCGCGTGTGATAAACAGTATTTGATTTGTGATGTGATTTTGATATAGGAACGTATGTAACACCCAAAAAGTGCATTAAAGCGAAAATGGGTCAAGTATACTCACTGTGGTGCGTTTTGGTAATACTTAAGATTCTGAGGAGAGTTGCGGAGTGCGCCGGATCAGCCTGTAAACGAATTGAAGTGCATCAATCATCCGAAAAGCCGAAATGATGAAGTTGGAATTGATCAGTAGGCAAGTTCGGGCAAACTTGTGTGTAAACACACAAGTTCGAGTGAACTTGTATGGTTTGGGATGGTTTAGAGTCAAGTTCGGTCGAACTTGGTAAGTTTCTTAGGAAACTTGTCAAGTTCGGGCGAACTTGTAAGAATATCTTGCTGAAATGACAAGTTCGGGCGAACTTGTATAGTTTCCTAAGAAACTAGACAAGTTCGGTCGAACTTGTGGAAAATTTGGTGAAAATAGCCCAAGTTCGGTCGAACTTGACTCAATATGGGTACAAGTTCGGTCGAACTTGACCTGGGGAGTTGGTGATTCTTGAGCGAACTTGATGTTTTCGGGTCCAAAATCTTTGCGTTTTCGCGTCGTTTGCTGAGTAAATCGAGTGTTCATCCCTCCAACCCTGTGCTACCGAGCAAACTTAGGCCGGAGAGGTCTTTTAGAGCGGTTTTAGCCATTTTACAAAAGCGTGGGCTAATCCGGACGAACTCGGCGTTCGTTTGGGTTAGTCCGGCTTTTGTAAACTAACATAAACGTTCTTGTGCTTCCAGATCTGGGATCTTGAATGATAAATGTTTCGTTTCATATCAGAAAAATAAACAAAACATCATCAGAAGTCCATTATTTTGTGTAGAAATCAAGTCTTTAAAAGGTTTTGCTCAGATCTAAGCATAGATCTGAGTGAAAAACATAAGTTTTATGTAAAAAGATGAAGATTATCATAAACAGAAAAGATTTGTTGAAAACGAAGGCTATGCGTTGTGCCAAAATCGTTGTAAACCTTTGTAAAAACATTGATAAACGTTGTTGTAGTTAAAATCGAGTTGATTCTTACTTAGAACATGAAAGTTTTGGGTTTTGAGAGCTCTGGGCGAACTTACAGCAAGTTCAAATGAGAGGAATGAGCTGAGTATTTATAGGTGAGGGCAAAAAGGTTAGCTGGTGGAGTCAAGTTCGGCCGAACTTGTGAGGATCTGAGGGAAAGGAGCCAAGTTCGACCGAACTTGACCTCTCTGAGGTTAAGTGCGAGCGAACTTGAGGTTATTGAGGAGTTTGATTGGGCCAGTCAAGTTCGGCCGAACTTGGTAACACCAAGTTCGAGCGAACTTGACACAAAAGTTGGGTTTTCTTTGTTTGTTTCACGTTAAAAGTTCGTTTGGCGATTCGGTTCGTATTAAATAGTTATATTAAGTGTTTCAGTAAAGCGTAAGCATTATACTTGATTTAATAGTGCGATTCAGCGATTCAAGAGTGCGAGGGCGATGCGATAGTGATTGTAATCATAACCAAACATACACACGAACACGTAATTATCATATAAACACGTAACTAATATTACCACATAATTCTAATAAACCAAATAAGCAATTGCGTTGCGATTGCGATGAGATATGTGATTCGATTTAACAAGCGATTAATAGGCGTTTAGATGCGATACAACGTACATAAACTTAATTTAATTAACTTAAACTTTTCTTATGATTCGAATCTCGGAATAAATGAAAGTACAAGGATAAAGATAACAATGAGAAAATCGGAGTTGTTACAGTCTCCCCTACTTTAGGGAATTTCATCCCGAAATTAAGCAGTGGTCGCAAGAAAGAGATGTGGATATTTTGTTTCCATATCACTTTCGAGTTCCCAAGTGAACTCGGCGCCGTGTTTGCCTTCCCATCGGACCTTCACGATAGGTATGCGAGAGCGTCAGAGTTTCTTGGTTTCCCAATCCATGATTTCAACGGGTTTTCCACGAAATGGAGCGTCTCATTGATTTGCAGATCTTCGAGAGGGACATGCAGATTTTCTTCGGCTAAGCACCTTTTGAGATTAGACACGTGGAAAGTCGGATGTACATTATTAAGTTCTGGCGGTAGTTCGAGACGATAGGCTACTTTATCGATCCTTTCCAGAATCTTAAAGGGTCCAATGTATCGAGGCGCTAGCTTTCCTTTCTTGCCAAAGAAGACCACTCCTTTCCAAGGTGCAACCTTTAGGAGAACGTGATCTCCCACTTTGACCTGTAGGGGCTTGCGGCGTTTATCGGCATAACTCTTTTGACGACTCCGAGCTTTCAAGAGATTGTCTCTGATCTGGAGGATCTTGTCTGTCATTTCTTGAATTAGCTCGGGACCGGTGATTTGTGTTTCTCCGATCTCGTGCCATGCAAAAGGCGATCGACATTTTCTTCCATACAGTGCCTCAAAAGGAGCCATTTGAATGCTGGTATGATAACTATTATTATACGAGAATTTGATTAAAGGTAAATGCGTATCCTAGTTACCACCAAAATCTATGATGCACGCACGAAGCATGTCTTCGAGGGTGCGGATCGTGCGCTCAGTCTCACCGTCGGTTTGAGGGTGAAAAGCGGTACTGAGATTGAGAGTAGTACCGAGAGCGGATTGAAAAGTCTCCCAGAGAGGCGAGGTAAAACGACCGTCCGGTCAGAGATGATGTCACGAGGCGTCCCATGTCGACATATAACTTTGTCGGTATAGATTCGGGCTAACCGTTCGACCTTAAAGTCTTCTCGTATAGCAATAAAGTGCGCGGATTTAGTAAGACGATCAACGATAACCCAAATGCTATCGTGACCGGATGAAGTGCGGGGAAGTTTGGTAATAAAGTCGATAGCTATACTCTCCCATTTCCACATCGGGATTTCGGGTTGTTCGAGTAAGCCAGAGGGCTTTGGTGTTCGGCTTTAACTTTCGAACAAGTTAAGCACTTTGAGATGTACACGGCGATATCCTTTTTCATGCACGGTCACCAATACAAAGGACGAAGGTCCTGGTACATTTTGTCGGCACCGGGGTGAATGGAATATCGAGATTTATGAGCTTCGCTCATTAGCAATTTACGAAGATTGTCACGGCTGGGAATCCAAATACGACCGAGATAGTAATAAATACCATTAGGCTTAGATACGAGCTGAGTTTCGGCACCACATTTCATTTCTTCTTCCAAAGTATTCTCGTTAAAGCAGGTGAATTGAGCAGAGCGAATCATGATTTCGAGATCATTCAAAGCTTGAGAGTCACGAACACTATATACATAGCTTCGTCAACTTAGAGCATCAGCGACGATGTTTGCTTTGCCGGGATGGTAGCGTATCTAGCAATCATAATCGTTGAGAAGTTCAACCCATCGGCATTGGCGCATATTTAGTTCCTTTTGATTGAAGATATGTTGTAAGCTTTTATTGTCGGTGAAGACCGTACACTTAGTACCGTAAAGGTAGTGTCGCCATATCTATAATGCAAAAACAACTGCACCGAGTTCGAGATCATGGGTTGTGTAATTCTTCTCGTGGATCTTGAGTTGGCGAGACGCATACGCGATAACCTTGTCTCGTTGCATAAGCACACAACCAAGACCAAGGTTAGAGGCATCACAATAAACAACGAAATCATCATTTCCATCAGCTAAAGCGAGGATAGGAGCGTTGCATAGCATACGCTTGAGAGTTTGAAAAGCTTCCTCTTGTTTAGAATCTCAAACAAAAGGTTGGTCCTTATGAGTCAAAGCGATAAGCAGAACGGAGATTTTCGAGAAGTCGGCGATGAATCGACGGTAGTAACCCGCCAATCCAAGAAATGAACGGATTTCAGAAGCATTCTTCGGTGTAATCCAACTCTTGACGGCTTCAATCATTGCAGGGTCGACGTGAATTCCTTGACTGTTAACGATGTGGCCGAGAAATTGGACTTCTTCCAGCCAGAATTCACATTTAGAGAACTTAGCATAAAGGCGATTACCTTGCAGAAGTTCGAGGACTAAACGGAGATGACGCGCGTGTTCGTCTCTCGACTTCGAGTAAATCAAGATATCATCGATGAAAACAATAACGAAATGATCTAAGAAGGCTTTGCACACACGGTTCATCAAATCCATGAAGACCGCGGGTGCATTTGTAAGACCAAAAGGCATGACCACGAATTCGAAATGGCCATAACGAGTATGAAAGGTAGTTTTAGGAATGTCTTATTCCAACACGCGTAGCTGATGATAACTGGAACGAATATCGATCTTAGAAAAACAAGTAGCACCTTGAAGCTGATCAATAAGTCGTCAATTCGAGGAAGAGGGTAGCAGTTCTTTATCGTGAGTTTGTTAAGTTCACGATAATCGATGCACATACGGAACGATCCATCCTTCTTTTTCACAAAAAGGACAGGTGCTCCCCATGCAAAGTGCTCGGGCGTATGAAACCTTTATCAAGAAGCTCTTGAAGTTGGCTTGATAGCTCGCGCATTTCGGATGGTGCGAGACCATAGGGAGCTTTAGCAACTGGAGTAGCACCTGGGATCAAATTGATACGGAATTCAACATCTCGAGTAGGGGGTAAACCGGGTAAATCGTCGGGAAAGACCTTAGGAAATTCACAAACAACGGGAACATCTTTATAAGTCTTCTTTTCTTTCTCCGGGTTCACGATATGGGCGAGGAAAACAACACATCGCTTTTGCAAGCATTTGTGTGCTCGAGTACATGACAAAAGCATCAACTTCTTTGAGGGAGTTTCACCATAAACATGAAGTTGATCACCGTTTGGAAGAGGGATACGAATCATTTTATCGAAGCATACAACTTCAGCACGATTCTCACGAAGAAAATCCATGCCTACTATGATATCGAAGCTACCTAACTGCATCGATATGAGATTGATCGATAAGACATGGTTGTTGAGATCGAGATTACAACCACGTAGGATGGAATTGACGGTAACGGTTCTTCCGGTGGCGACTTCCACATCGAAAGTCTTTGAGAGTTTAACGCGTTTACATTTTAAAACCTTTTCGAATTCTAACGATACAAACAATTATCAGCACCAGTATCAAATATACATGAAGCATATATACCATTAACAAGAAACGTACCATTAACAACATTGTTGTCATTCTGAGCCTGGCGGTGGTTGAGATTGAAGGCTCTGCCACGCACAGCTTGTTGTTGCTCCTGTTGCTGCTGCTGCGGCGACTAAGGCTGCTGCTGAGGCTGCGGTGCTGGTTGTTCTTGCTTGATAGGAGGATTCGGACAGACATTGGCGAAATGATTCGGATCACCACACACATAGCACACACGTGCTTTTGGAGCTTGTTGCTGATTGGCTTGAGGAGGAGCGGGTAAAGCTGGAGCTGCTGGAGCCTGAGGAGCTGGCTGACGAGGACCTGATCGGCAACTCACAGTAAAGTGACCGTAGATATTGTAGTTTGTGCAAAACGGCTGTTGCCACCAATGGCATGATGATAAGTGCACTTAGGGCACAGAGGGTGAGGTCCGGTATACGCACGTTTAGTTGGAGGTGTGTTCGAGCGGCTGACTGAAGCGGCTGAGGGTTTGCTGGAGCGGCGAGAGCATAGTTCTTGCTTGGGTTTCCTCTTTTGCGTCCCAGACGCTTTCCCTTTGGTTCACTTGATGATTCCGTAGCGGCGGTTGGATCGAGACGACTTGATTGGCGACTTTAGCAGAGTTTTTGAAATAACCATCCTGAACTCGATGATCGTTGATCTCAGCGGCGAGCATGTAGGTTTCCTCGATGGTTGTAGTACGCGCAACTTTCATGAAACTTGCAACACACTCGGGTAAACCACAGATGTACTTGTTGATAACTTTCTCTGTCGTATCAACCTGGCTGGGACAGATGATGCTCAAAATCTTAAACCGAGCAGTAAAACCAGCATTGTCGGGACCATCTTGTTTGATACCCCAAAACTCATTCTCGAGCTTTTGCATTTCATGCGAGGACAAAACTCCTTCATCATTACTTCCTTGAGTTCCTCCCAAGATAGATTGTAGGCTTCATCATTTCCACACTTGTTTCTTTCAGCTATCCACCAGTCGAGAGCACGGGACTTGAAGACTCCGGTAGCGTTCACGGTGCGGAGGTCATCGGGGCATCCACTTTGTCTAAAAGTGATCTCAATAGCATCGAACCAGTGAAACATAGAATTCGGTCCGTCATTGCCTGTGAAGGCAAGTGGTGCACAAGCCTTGAAGTTCTTGAAGCTGAATCGTGGCTTGGGATTCTCAGTTTTCGAGTCGACTGATGAGTTACTGCTCACGGCATGAATTTCCGAGACGATTAGCGGAATGACTTAGCTATCTCCTTGGCTACCATTGTAGAGATACGCTTGTCGGCATTGCTACGCTGGAGATTCCTCCGGGTGTGCGATCCCATTGAAGACATCTACATGAAGGATTTAGATTAGATGAGATTCGATTATAATAGAGTTATGTTTAAATATTTATTATTATTATTATCATTCATTCAAGGCACAAAATCACATAAACACGTAGGCATGTAAACACGTAAGCACGTAAGCACATAAGCATACACTTTGCACGTATTCACCTTCTTATAAGTAAAGCGTAGCGCGTTCAAGATGCGATATATAAGCGGGATATAAGCGATATATAGGCGAGTAATACCGCTCATGAGGCATACATGTCCTCATAGGCGTAAGCGAATTAAGCGATTAGTTTGGTTTGTGTATTAATTAGCGTTTTAGGTTACGAGAGCTGTGCGAGTAGTGCATGCGTTTAGGGAGCGTAAAGCGATAAATCGATAATGCGAGAAATAAATAAATAAAGCGAGAAATTGAATAAAGAGAAAATTCTCAAAGTTTTAAACACATAAATAATAATAAACTCGATGATGCGTAAATCGACGATATAGGCTTAAATCAATTGGGAGTGTCCAGGGTTTTGAGATGTTGACTATCCAAAGTGGTTCGACTACCCTTTGCATTTGGACCCACGCTGTGGCCTAATAGATAAACGTTCTCACCGCAAGTGGCTAACGACGTTTACCCTTCCAGTTAATACGTGTTCCAAACCATCGGCATAACCGAGACTTTGGTGAGATTGAAAATCGAAGCACGGAATTAGTTATTAAGATGCGGGTTTCACCCCTAACTTAACAACATCATTCCTAGTGTGGCCACGCTCACCGATCGCATTGGGCTTCCACTTCCACTAGATAGAAAGGGAGATATTCGTCGAGGTTTGGATGTCACTCCTAACTCAACGAAGTTATCTCGTGATGAGTAATACCGGAATGAGCGATCTTATTGAGAGTTCTCGGTTATCACACCTAATCTCAACTTGATCCTTGTTTGTGGGATATGAGCGTTTCATAATCGTGTATATTGTATTAACCTTAAGAAAGGCATATTTAAACATTTATGGCAAGTAGATTAGCATTTAATTCAAAGATTGGTCAATCGGGTACTTAAATATGCTACTAGGTCAAACATGGCAATTCTACCTATTATCCTAAGGTATTAGCTCTGTTACCAATCTGTCACACCCCAACCGATGGCGGAAACATCAGGGTTAGTGGCGCTAGGCGACCAGATTGTCTCACAAGAAATTCCGTAACAATTATCCAACAACATTACTTAACGTTTAACATCCCATACTATTAAACATAATATTTCAAACAACCATTATAGAAATTCTGATTTTCTTATAAAAACAACATGGTTCGATTTCCCCTAGATTTTTATTACAACCGTTCTAAGCAAGATAGGCAAAATACTAAATAAAACTACTCCAAAGCAATCCAAGCTAAATCCTCAACCTGTTACATACGTTAAAATACAAGTCAATACAATTAAGTAAAGGTGAGCATACGAGTTTGGATAATACTAGCATAGTCGTGAAAGCGTTTGCGAAACAATCTAATTACATATCATGATACACCAAAACATTTAACATAACATAGGCTCATTTCTCATGCTAACTACCGTGAAAAGGCTTACGCGACCATCCTAACTAGACCCCGTCGGGTGTTAGCCAATCTATAGTACCATACTAGCTAAGGAGGCAAGTTAACGAAAATAAGTCCTAGTCACATGTTTCTAGTATCACGTAGCGAGCATATACAATCAGATTATTCGCGTGTGATAAACAGTTTTTGATTTGTGATGTAATTTTGATATAGGAACGCATGTAACACCCAAAAAGTGCATTAAAGCGAAAATGGGTCAAGTATACTCACTCTAGGTGCGTTTTGGTAAGACTTAAGATTCTGAGGAGAGTTGCGGAGTGCGCCGGATCAACCTGTAAACGAATAGAAGTGCATCAATCATCCGAAAAGCCGAAATGATGAAGTTGGAATTGATCAGTAGGCAAGTTCGGGCGAACTTGTGTGTAAACACACAAGTTCGAGCGAACTTGTATGGTTTGGGATGGTTTAGAGTCAAGTTCGGTCGAACTTGGTAAGTTTCTTAGGAAACTTGTCAAGTTCGGGCGAACTTGTAAGAATATCTTGCTGAAATGACAAGTTCGGGCGAACTTGTATAGTTTCCTAAGAAACTAGACAAGTTCGGTCGAACTTGTGGAGAATTTGGTGAAAATAGCCCAAGTTCGGTCGAACTTGACTAAATATGGGTACAAGTTCGGTCGAACTTGACCTGGGGAGTTGGTGATTCTTGAGCGAACTTGATGTTTTCGGGTCCAAAACCTTTGCGTTTTCGCGTCGTTTGCTGAGTAAATCGAGTGTTCATCCCTCCAACCCTGTGCTACCGAGCAAACTTAGGCCGGAGAGGTCTTTTAGAGCGGTTTTAGCCATTTTACAAAAGCGTGGGCCAATCCGGACGAACTCGGCGTTTGTTTGGGTTAGTCTGACTTGTGTAAACCAACATAAACGTTCTTGTGCTTCCAGATCTGGGATCTTGAATGATAAATGCTTCATTTCATATCATAAAAATGAACAAAACATCATCAGAAGTCCATAATTTTGTGTAGAAATCAAGTCTTTAAAAGGTTTTGCTCAGATCTAAGCATAGATCTGAGTGAAAAACAGAAGTTTTATGTAAAAAGATGAAGATTTTCATAAACAGAGAAGATTTGTTGAAAACGAAGGCTATGCGTTCTGCCAAAATCGTTGTAAACCTTTGTAAAAACATTGATAACGTTGTTGTAGTTAAAATCGAGTGATTCATACTTAGAACATGAAAGTTTTGGGTTTTGAGAGCTCTGGGCGAACTTACAGCAAGTTCAAATGAGAGGAATGAGCTAAGTATTTATAGGTGAAGGCAAAAAGGTTAGCTGGTGGAGTCAAGTTCGGCCGAACTTGCATGTTTTCATGCAAGTTCGCGCAAACTTGTGAGGATCTGAGGGAAAGGAGCCAAGTTCGACCGAACTTGACCTCTCTGAGGTTAAGTTCGAGCGAACTTGAGGTTATTGAGGAGTTTGATTGGGCCAGTCAAGTTCGGCCGAACTTGGTAACACCAAGTTCGAGCGAAGTTGACCCAAAAGTTGGGTTTTCTTCGTTTGTTTCACGTTAAAAGTTCGTTTGGCGATTCGGTTCGTATTAAATAGTTATATTAAGTGTTTCAGTAAAGCGTAAGCGTTATACTTGATTTAATAGTGCGATTCAGCGATTCGAGAGTGCGAGGGCGATGCGATAGTGATTGTAATCATAACCAAACAGACACACGAACACGTAATTATCATATAAACACGTAACTAATATTACCACATAATTCTAATAAACCAAATAAGTAATTGCGTTGCGATTGTGATAAGATATGCAATGCGATTAACAAGCGATTAATAGGCGTTTAGATGCGATACAACATACATAAACTTAATTTAATTAACATAAACTTTTCTTATAATTCGAATCTCGGAATAAATGAAAATACAAGGATAAAGATAACAACAAGAAAATCGGAGTTGTTACAAGCCACTCGGGTATAGAAACAACTTAGTGCTTTGTTGATTTGACTTCTTGTTCGCACACCAGTCTGTAACTCTCCAATAATATTTGTTGAAGGATGGTATGAGTAAGCTTGTGGCATCTCCTCTCTTGGAACATCAACCGTGCTATTCTAATTTGTGACATTCAGATCACCGATCAATTCAACGTTAAGAGCACTAGATATAGCTTCATTTGATTGCTCGGGCTAGCAGATTGATTCATCATGTTAGATATTTGCTCGGATTCTTCATCGGAGAGGATTCTCCATCATCATCAAAAGTCGGAGCTTCATCAGAGTCGGAATTCTGATTCTGAAAAGTGTTGGGCTCTGTAGTTGCATTTCCTGGTTCAGTGGAAACATTTGCTGGAGTTGTAGTAGGTTCTGCTTCAGAAATTTGTTCAACCGGAACACTACTATTACTCGGACTGCACCAGAAGATGAAGTAGAAACAACAATGGGCTGATTAACCACAATTACCCTTATAATCTTTTCTTGGTATGCCGACTGTTGAAGATAATAAAGAGCTGCAAGTGTTGATGCACTATTGTGTTCGTCACTGTCGAATAGGCTAGATTGAGCGTGTGTTGAATATTGTATAGGTTAGAATTGAACACATGATCAAAATACGGTGCTTATAGTATAAATGAGAACAAGTTCGCCCGAACTTGACATGTGTTGGTCAAGTTCGTCCGAACTTGTCTTGTGAAGGACAAGTTCGCCCGAACTTGTCCAATACACATTCCGGCCGAACTTGTTCAACTATATATATATGTGTGTGCTCATTTGTAGTTTAAGTTTTGGCATCCCTACAGGGAGTTGCTGCCGGATTCTCTCCAGGAACTCCGGCAGTTGGAATTAAAGATGTATACTCTTTCAGTATGAATGAAGACTTCCGTTAAATTCTGTTTCTACTCCATTCTTAATAACATTCTACCAAAACTGTTATATACGTTTATGCACTAACTTCCGTCTAGAACCGCCTGATCATGGACCTACAACTGGTATCAGAGCGACGGTTATCACCTACACTCATGAATTTGGACATTTATGGACATTAGGAGGGGTTTTAGACGTAAATCATCAAATAAACATACCATCCACGGATAAAAAGTAAAATTGAACGGATAGGATTGTTAGAAAGCCATTTTCGACCAGATCTATGGTGGAATCATCTCGACATTCAAAGAAATAAGGATTCTGGATCGAAAAATGTGAAAAATGGCTGGATTTGGAGGATCAAGTTCGCCCGAACTTGTATCATTTTGATCAAGTTCGCCTGAACTTGTATCATATCAACTAAGTTCGCCCGAACTTGGCACTTGGTAACATTGTGGACAAGTTCGCCCGATCTTGTCCAGGACCTTAAAAAAAATTGACGGGATGAGTGTCCAGAAAAATTTGGTGATAGAAAATTTTTTGAGTTTTCGAAGACCGAACCGGGATGTTCGGGGACACCGTCTAGAGCTTCAGAGTACAGATTTGGTGATACGGTCACAAAATTTTGAAGATAACGGGAGAGTCACTGATACCGATGTAGAATGTTGATCATTTGGGTGTCGTGACTAGTAATGGGCCTAAACGTTAAATCCGCATTTGATGAATACTGAAAATTCCAGATTTCAGGGGGAATTTCAGTGAAAATTTCAGTATGGTCAGAATTTGAAAAATGAGGGGGAATAAAAATTTTACGATATATGAAGATTCTGGCATTTTTGAAATTCGTGACTGTTGCAACAGTATCCGGGTGGTTACCAATTGCAGATTATCGGGAAATGCAGAGGATCGAGATTCATCGAGTGATCACATGAAGTTCAGATTTTTCAGATCATGACATAGAGTGATGCTTAAGGGTTAGAGTCTGATCTCCAGTGAAGGAACAGTTAGCTGGATTAGCAGTCGTTAGTACTAGTGAGGAACTGAGGACGTTCTAAACGTTCGGTGATGATCTTAGGAATTAATTACTAGCTCCGCAGACGGATGGTTTCAAATTACCAAGGAGATCTGAAGTTATTCAAGATATAACTGATGATAGCCTTTGGTGGCCATTATTTTTAGTCTTCAAGCAGATGAATCATTCTTCTCTTTGGACTAACCGCTGTTGGATGATGATGTTTGGTGATTAAGTGGCGCTGGTCTACCGGAGATAACTATATATCTGGCATTGTGACTGAAGAGGAAGAATGTGATTTTGATTACGGACGTATGTTTCTCAGATTCGATGCGTTACCAGATTATCTGTTTTCGATGAAGATTTGCTGATTGAGCAGATTACCAATTTGCTAATCAAATCTTTCTGAAGGGTGCTTAACTGCGATTACGGAAATCGGGATTTCAGATTTTCGAGGGTATTCATTGATTTGAAGTTTTCCGATGCGGTGATTCGAAGTTTCTATCAATTGCCGGTTGAGTTTTTGATATTTTAGGAGTGTGCGGAATAAACACTCGATGCTTAACGCTTATTCAAAAACTGAACTCGGATGCGGTTATCATCGAAATGGAGAAGCTGCTGCATTGATTAGCTTCAAGTTGGTGGTTATTCGAGAAAATTTGTCGATCAAACATATCAGAGGAGTCGGAAACCATGCAACCAAAGATCTGAACTGGAGATTTCAGTGGAATTGGAAGTTGATAATGCAAACCCGGATCATTAATTAAGGGGGAATTTGTTGACGCGTTTTACGACATCGGCAGACACCTTGATTGAAGTTGCAAAATATTCAAACACGGCTCAAAGTTTTGAAGTTCAAGATCAAGCTTCGACAGTAACGAACAAGGGGAATCTGTTGATGCACTATTGTGTTCGTCACTTGTTTGAATAGGCTAGATTGAGCGTGTGTTGAATATTGTATAGGTTAGAATCAAACACACGATCAAAATACGGTGCTTATAGTGTAAATGAGAACAAGTTCGCCTGAACTTGACCTGTGAAGGTCATGTTCGCCCGAACTTGACATGTGTTGGTCAAGTTCGCCCGAACTTGTCCGGTGAAGGACAAGTTCACCCAACTTGTCCAATACACATTCCGGGCGAACTTGTTCAACTATATATATATGTGTGTGTTCATTTGTATTTAAGTTTTGGCATCCCTACGGGGAGGTGCTGCCGGATTCTCTCCAGGAACTCCGGCAGCTGGACTTAAAGATGTATACTCTTTCGTATGAATGAAGACTTCCGCTGCATTCTGTTTCTACTCCATTCTTAATAATGTTCTACCAAAACTGTTATATACGTTTATGCACTAACTTCTGTCTAGAACCGCCTGATCACGGACCTACAACAAGTTCTTCATCAGGTTCTGGCAAGTCGAATGACTTCCACAAATCTTGGTAATTGAACAACCACGCGTCGCCTTTCCTCTGAATAGGAGTTGTGTACCGAAGCAATCAACATGTTGTGCTTGATCACCTTTCTCAAAGCAGGAACATAAACTCTCCTTAGCGGACTAGCATAACCAACGAAGAAACCTTCAAGCGTTTTAGCACCGAACTTTCCATCTTGATCAATCACTGTACATGGTGCACCAAACGGCTCTAAATATTTCAGGTTTGGTATCCTTCGGTTGATCATTTCGAAAGTCTTTTTAGTCGGTTTGACAGTTAAGACCCTGTTTAAAGTGTAGCATGCCGCTGCAACCGCCTCACTCCAGAAGCTAACAGGAAGTTTTAAGTCTGCAAGCATTGTTCTTGCTGTTTCCATTAGAGTTCTATTCTTCCTCTCAGTTACGCCATTTTGTTGTGGAGTATAAGGTGCACTGAATTCGTGTAGAATTCCTTTGGCGTTGCAAAACTCTTTCACCCGTTATCACTATGAATACGTCTGACATGCAGATGATATAGATTTTCCAGCTTCTTGAAGAGAATCACCAGATTATCGAAGTTTCATCCTTAGACTCTTGAAATAAAAGCCATGAATATCGAGAATAATCATCTGTTACAACCAAACAGTATAAATCTCCTGAAATACTTCGAACATTTACCGGACCTAAAAGATCCATATGTAGACGTTCAAGTGGCAACTTTATAGAATTCATAATCTTCTTAGGATGTGATTTCTTCTTCTGCTTCCCTTTTTTACATTCAAGATAGTGACCCGTCATATGGAAACTTTGAAGATTCACCCCCTCAACTAAATCTTATGAACCAGAAAATTCATTTTCTTAGATGAATGTGCCCCATTTTTCTATGCCATAGAATAGAATCTTTCTCCGTGGCTTTTGTGACAAAACATGAGCCGATTTTGATGACGTTGTAGCATTGCCCTATCTAACACTTAGAGATCATTTTCGCGCAGAGCACGCATGAGAATTTCCAATCATCCCGAATTTTGAAACCCGGCTTTAGAGTCATGCACTCTTTATCATTGAAGTGAACTGTAAACTGTTTATCACAAATCTGCGAGATGCTTAGAAGATTGTTCTCTAGCTCAGCAATGTAATTCACACGATCTAACGATACTACGCCATTGGAAAGTTTTCATTCAGCAACAATCCGGCCTCCTTGGTTTCCAGCGAAGCCAACATAACCTCCATTTATCGCTTTGATTTCAAAGAGAAGAGCTTTCATCCCGGTCATGTGTCTTGATGCTCCACTATCCATAATCCACATTGATAAAACGGATCTCTGGAGCCCCTGCACATATTAATATTCAGTTAAAAAGCGCGACCCAAGCCTTCTTGGTCTTGGGTTTGGGATAAAAAGCTTCATAATCATCCTCAAAATCACCATCTGAGACGTCACTGTTGTTACCATTTTCAAATTGAACTTTCTTTTTATCTTTTGAAGGTTTAACAGTTTCAGTTTCAATCTCAGATTTAGACTCTTTGTTGTTACCAGTATTAATTAGCTCAGACTTGATAACTTCAGATGTTGATGATTTCTTTTTAGCAATCCAGGATTGTGATTTAACATTTGCCTTTTTTATGTAAAACCTTGATTCATTTGTCTTGGAAGTTTCACCTTTTCTGAAAGTTTAGGTTTAACTTCAAGTTTAGATTCATTTCTTTTCCGAATTATAACAGGTTTTACAAACTCTGGTTGCTTAGACTTTCCAACATCTGAACTTGTCTTTCTTCGAAGATAGACCGGCTTAGATTTCGGACACTTACGAGCAATGTGACCAACTTCATTGCATTTAAGCAAGTCCGATCATCATGAGAATGTCCACTAGTGGATTTTACACCACTTGTGGCTTTGGCCTTATCTCGAAGTTCCTTTTCCTTTTTAAACTCATCGTTTGACTGCTTTCCAATCAAACTTTCCTCTTGAACCGTGCTCGTCCCATTCACGAATTTCATGTTTTTATCTTTATATTCGCGAAATGGTGACTTTTTCTTAATCGGTTATTCTTCCACATCTAAACCAACCCCACTCTCCTATGTTCCGAAAAGTCACCACCATTCCTTCAGTAATTGTTTGTTTAGGTTTAGAGTAAAATTTATTTTCATTGATTTCCAAATCTTCTGATTAAACTTCTACAAGTTTGAAGAATTTATCAAGCTGGTCTTCCTTCACATTTCGAGTCGGAAAGCTATCGTCGAAGTATAGTCTATCAGAATCCTTAACTTTGTACATGACAACGTTAGGATCATCACTTAGACTATCTTCTGATGATGTGTCGTCATCTTCAGATTGTGAATCAGAATTGTTCGAACTTGAGTTGGCCTTTTGAAGCTGCCATCATCAGAATCATTCAGAACCTTTTCAACAACATTCTTAACCACTGCTTCACCATCATCACTTGTGTAGGTTATATCAATGTTCTCAGGCAACTCGTTTTTCTTTTCAGTCAAAAGTTCAATATTGAGTGCCTTTTCCATCCCCTCAGCCTTCTTGCGACAATACTTTTCAGCATAGGGGTGGTGGAACATTGCTATAGTCTCCACGTCTCTTACCTTTGGCTTTCTGAACATTTTCTTCCGACTGAATAGTTGGAAGAATGTGATCAATGACGTAGGCATTTGTGGTATAAATTTTCAGAAGCTGTCGAACCTTTTCGATTTTCAATTTTCATGTCTTGAAGTTCTTGTTTTACTTTAGCAATGTTGTTAATATAAACGTTAATAGCTTTTTGTTTTTCCATTAAAGTAGCTTTTAACATTCTGACAATGTCGTGTTGTTCAATGTTATTATTATCTAGCCTCGTGTAAGCATCTTTCATTTTGTCAAAAGCCTCTTTCATTGTGCGATAATCGTATTTGAAATTGTTATTATGCACATTGAGTTCGCTTATGATCTGTGACTTTTCAGCATATTGAACACACGGTTAAGCACATTTCGTACATGGTTTTATAAACTCAACGACATGTACTTTCACCACCTCCTTTTCTACGACCTTTACCTCTGGACCTACCTTCGTCATATTTGCCATCATAGCTTTATTGGCGATCTCTGTGAGGTTTTCTTCATTCATTTCTTTTGTCACGTTAATGACTTCTTCAAACACAGGTTTTTCTTCAGCAACAGATGTTGTATCACCAAAAAAACCTGCAAAACTAGTAGACATGTTAGGAGAAAGGATACCCTGCATCTTTGTGTGATGATAGATTTCCTCCTCTTCAGCTTGTTGTAAATATTCTTCTAGCATTGCACTTTCCAAAGCTGCATCTTTAACAGATGTGTCTTCTACAATCTCGACCATTAATGCAACTCTGGTCTTCTTGGTGATATAAGAATTCCAGTCAAAACCGTCATCTTCATTTGAAGCAACCATTGCCTTTTCTGTGGTATTGGATGGTTTATCTTGGATTTCGACTTGAGTCTTCTTTGGGAAAGGCTTGTATTGTAGTGACTTCTTGTAGTATTCACTGCCACCTCCAAATGGACTTTGGTTACCAGTTGCCTCTGGATTTTTGCATTCTCTTTTGAAGTGCCCTTTTTGTCGGCATCTGAAACAAGTAACCTTTGTTTTGTCGAACCCCAATTTGTTTTTTGATTTCCCGATGTCTCTGCCGGTTAGAGCAACAAACTTAGTAACCCTCCTAATGATTGAAGATAAATATAACTTAATGTCCATCAGCTCAAGCTCTTCTTCATCTACTTGATCATAGTCTTCGGCAGTCATCTCAGGATTACCAATCTTCCCGGCCACCAAACTTTCATACGATTCCAACACTGTGGCAAGAAGTGCCATATGTTGTATGGCAACTTGTTCAGAAACGACGTTGCTTAAATTGACAGCAATGTTGCATTTAAACATATTTGGATCGGAATTTGATTGATTGTTCTGATTTGTCTGATTCTGATACAAAGAATTTGATCCCGTGCTTGAAAATGATGAACTCTGAGGACTCTGATCATATTTTGGATATGATTGAGCTTGACTCTGTGGCGAATGATTTGAGGAATTCAGATTCATGCTAAAAGCAGTTTGGATCTTCGGGCTAGTGATATTCTCTTGAGCTCCAGTTTTGTAGTAAAGCCCTACATCTTGAGCAACATTTGAATTCTTTGATTTGGCTATCTTTAACAACTCCATCTCGTGCTCCTCCAGCTTATCAATGAAAGTGGATAGTTTGAAGAACTCCCAGCTAGCAATTTCTTTGAGCACCATGAGATAAGTCATCCATTCACCCTCAGGCAATGCGTCAGCCAGTTTATCAATGTATTCTTCTTCCTTTTTCTCAAGCCCGTGTCTTCTCATTATCATTTTTAGATGACAAAACCTTTCAATTATCTGTTTCATTGTTTCTCCTTTTATCATCGTGAATATATCGAATTCATTCATGATTAGTGCTTCCTTGCTTTTGACCATTTCTGCACTCCCCTGGTACTTGTTCTTCAAGAATTTCCATAATTCCTGTGAAGTCGTATATTCCGGTAGCAGCACCAATATATCTTCTTTCACTGATTGTTGGATCAAAATTATCATTCTCTTCTCGGCGACGTAGGCATCCTTTTGTATAGTAGAGAACTTGCTGATGTCAATAACATTCTCATTCTCATCTCTGGGCCATGTGTAGCCAGTCTGAACTGCAACCCAACTGCGGAAATACATAGCTTGCACCCAGTTAGAGAACTTTTCTTTTCAACCCTCGTACTCATCTATACACATGAGTTTTGGCGGTTTCATGGATGTGCCCATTTCGTTATCAATGTTCACTTGATTCACCATTTGAGCATTTGATGCTGTAGCAGTCATGAATGCATTGTGAAGATCTTCCATCTTGAAAAACTGACGAATTTTACTGAAAACACACGTTTACAAACTTTGATAAATAATCAGTACACTGACAAGTTCGGGCGAACTTGCAGTTTGGAAAAATCAGATTCAATTTTCACACAAGTTCGAGCAAACTTGTGTTGAGAATTTGAAAAAAATTAACCCTGATGAAGTTTGGGCGAACTTATGTAGATTTTCAAGTGAAATGTCAAGTTCGGGCGAACTTCTAATAGAATTTCAACACACTTTAACCAAGTTCGGGCGAACTTGATAAAAGCTGAAGAAATTTATACCAAGTTCGAGCGGACTTATCAGAAAACCTTTGAAATTCAATCAAGTTCGGGAGAACTTGATGTTAAGTTCGACCAAATCATGTTTGCAAATCATGGTTTTTTGAACCTTTTGATATCAATTCGTTTGAATTTGATGTTCAAACTCTCAGGGGTTTACCACAAGTGTATTTTACATGACATATTAAAAAAGTAGCAACTTTTATCCGTGAATTCATTGTTTTTCTTGAAAAAATGAAGAAAAATGGTAGAAATGGGTAGAATAAGAGTAGATCTTACAAAGATTTCACCAATTCAGGTATCCAGGCTCTGATACCACTTGTTATATCGCTCCATGTTTAGCATAGGAACCTAAATTGGTATCTAACGTTCGTATAGGCGGAAACTATATGACGTGTTAATCGAATATGCAAAGATTTACTGTTTAATTGTTGTTTATTGATCATAAAGTTCATTTACATGTCAAATCCAGATCGGGCAGAGCTTCGCCGTCCAAGTGACAAAGTTGCAGAAGTTACAAATGAAAAACCCAAGTCACCTATTTATAGTATAACAAGTTCGCTGGGAGGAAGACAAGTTCGGGCGAACTTGTCTTGAACAAGTTCGGCCGAACTTGTTCTTACATCTTTAATCCGGGCGATCTTGTTACCTATTTACATAAATTACCTTTAAACTTGACATAATCTAGCCCAAACTAAACGGACTCGATCCAAGACTAAGACATAGACATTATGTACTAACATGTTAGATAATTCACATCATCATAAGTTGGTGCAATTAACATAGTTTGTAACATGCAAGTCACCCCAGAAAACAATAAAACAGTTTAAAAGTGGGGGAGTGAAACTCCCAGTGCGAGTAGTAGTCTCAACAAAGAGTGATAACGCAACTGGATCAACTTTAATAACACACATGCAAGTATGGACTCAAATCAGTATCTAAGTTGGTAATGGTTATAACTTGGATTCGGTCAGGAGTTTTAACCCCGGATTGAGTCTATAGGATACTGGCATGGTGATGGGGGTCATGGTAGTATTAGTTTTCAGTTTGGCTTTCGGGCACCGTTTCGCGTGCCAGCCAAAGTCGGTTGTTTAACATGTTCGGATAATGGTATGGGAATACCAATAGTGCCAACACGTCGTTATTTAGGAATGATTAACTTTTCATTAAGGGAGTTTGGGCGTTTGGGGAGTCTAGGTTGCCCAAATTTGAGTTTCCATTCTTGCCGTCGGGGATTCTCCCGAACTGGCCTAGGACACACCCTAGTGTCCAATCCGCCATGGAATCTCCCGGAATACTTCCAGTGTTCAAATTATAGTACTAGTCCGGTTTGGTCAGTTCTCGGTTCCGGCAAGTTCGTTATACGGTAAACTGCTGAAATTATTTTAAAATGACCGTTTTTAATTCCATAAATTCCCTTTAATCCATAATTTGAATAAAAATCAGTAAATTTTTATCTATTTAAATAAATTCTTTGTAAAACAGTATTTAACCGAATAATTATGATTAATTATCATCCATGGCCCAAAATTTCCAGAACATCCCTTACATGTCCAGGATCATCTCATAAAAATTTTAGATTTTTCCGATTTCGTTTTGGTGTGTTTTCGGCTACCGAAAACTTCCGAAAACACGGATTTTTAATCCGAATCAAAACAAAACCAATAGACTCGAAATTTCCCAGAACTTTTCTTATATGTTTCCTAGTGTTCAGGTAAATTTTGGTGATTTATTGACTCTATTTGGTATTTTTTCTGGAATTGTTTTGATAAAACAGTCAAAACTTCACCAAAAATCGTAGAAAATTCCAAAAATTCTAAAAATTGTATGTGGACATTCCTGTCAATAGCCTACATCACCACACTAAATTTCAGCTCAATCCAAGCATCACGGACCAAGTTATAAGCAAACCAATTTTCTGCCTATGCTATATTCAGTTTTCGGGCGTTATACCTAGCACAGGCTTCATTTCCGAGCGTTCCTTGTGAGTCCAGAAGTGTGTGGGTGCTATATTCAGTACCTACATATCAAGTACAATCCATATATGCTAGAACTTAGATCAATCAAGCCTTGTTTCATGGTGTTTCAGTTTAGAATTTTGTTACGCGTTTTTGGTCGAATAGGTGTCGATTAGAGTATCAAAACCTGAATTTTCATGTTCTTGGCTACCATATAACACCAGGGAATTCACAAGATGTTCTTATTCATCCAAGAACTTGTTTAACCCTTCCAAATTTATGGATTAGAATGGGATTTCGGCTATACATCGTGTTTAATTAAGAAAAACGCATTAAAACCACTTAGAACTATGAAATTACATTGATTTAGTGAAGGTTGGATGATAATAAGCTGATCTTTGCAAGGTTTATGGCAGAATTTGTGAAGAAAGGGGTGAAATTTTGGTGTAAAAATGAGAAAGAAAAAGAAAAAAAAATAAAATTAATATATAAAGGGGGGGGGGGGGTTTGGATGTGGGGTACCCTACCCCACTTGTGCCACCTCGTGCTTCGTAAAACGTGTTAAAAGATGATGTTTATCTTTGGTTTTGCGTTTAGGTTCTTTTTCGGGTCCCATACGCGTCTCCAATTTACAAAACGAGCTCCGTTTTCGCGTTCTTAGTGTCAAAAGACTTGGTTTTAAAAACCAAGCATAACCGTCTCGAAACCCGAGCAGAGTTACATTTTAATCATTAAAGCCTCGTATTTGGTTAGTTTAAGTGTTTTTAGGCTTGATTGACCATTCCTTGCATGTTTGGTTTGTCTTTCGTCGCTCTTAAAACAAAGCGTTTCCATAACCGGGTACCGCCTCGTTTTGCATGCCCGAGCTCCAATTTGCTTCTAATCTTATGTCATAGTCTATGGCACATAATCAAGATGTTTCATGAACTCAAAATCATAAAGGCCCTACCGTTGTCCTAATAATCACAGTCGAATGTTTAATGCGCTGTTAAACGTCAAGTCCCCGTTTAACACGCTGTTAAAGGCTAAGGACACCACCTCACATAGTTGGTCCTTAATAGTGTCATGTTAACCATGACGTGCTCTCGGATTCCTCCGAGACATAACAGATATCGTTTAGCATAGCACACAAGTTATGCAAGTTTGCAAAGTTTACGTGCAATTATTGTTTTAATCATGCTTTAAGTTTAGGACCCTTTAAGGTGTACCTGGTGTCGTCATGGTATCACACAAATTTTAATAATATTTAAAAGAAAAAGCTTTTTTGATGCATCCAAGATTTTTGAGTGTTTATCTTCATAATCAGTTACCTGATAATGATGTTAAACAAGGCACAGTTTCAAACTCAGGCAGCCTAACTCATGAAACTTTTACAAGATCACAAATCAAGACAAAGTTTCTAAAACACAAGTAGAAGAGGAAGAGCAAGTTTTACCAGAACAAAATGTTCAAGCTCAACCTCTTGCTACTGAGCTCACTTCTATTGGTCATCAGGGTATTACAACCACTACCCTGAAACCCACACCAAAAATCTCCAAAAAGAAACCAACAAAAACTACCAGAAAGCCCACCAAACCCAAAAAAGGGTCCTCTGGAAGATGAGATCCCAGAGGTTAACCAATGAAAACACAAAAGTCACCACAAAACACTGCTGCTACTTCTTACACAGCATAATGTTAGAAAGATCTCAGCCTGGCTTTGAAACTCCTCCTTCTTCCTCACAAAAGGAAAAAGGTTGTAAACACAGGGACACCAAATTATGAAGCTCTGGATCCACTTGGTTCCATCTTCCACAGCCCATCTCCCAGGGCAATGTCTCTTTCTGCACACACCCTTCACCAACTACATCACTTCCACCGTGCCATTTTACCCTGGCTGAATGCAATAGAGTTGGAACAGACATTAACTAGTTCTTCTCACCAACCCATTAATGAGAATATGCTCCAACAAGTGACTGGATCTGATTTTTTACTCATTGCTAGCCCATCAGCAAATGAAGAGGATACATCCTTGGGTTACAAGTAACCTTGGTGATAGTTCAACAAGAGCAGCCACTACAATTGCTAAACTACCAAGTTTTCAATTGGACAGTGGTTACATGTATAAGATCTATTGAAGGCAACCACTATTGAGGCTACCAAGGTAACCTCTGTTCTAGTGGGAAGTCCCCAGTACCAAGATCAAGGGGCATCTATGTTTGAAACAGGTGTTGAAAACCCTATTCATATGACGTAGATATAACTACCATACATGGTAGGAGTTTAGATGATCCTATTAAATTAGGTGATGATCTAAAATACAATGATTTGACGGAAGAGTTACAAAAATTGAAAACTCTGTTGATGAAATCAAAGATTTATTGAAGCAGATGATAGCTGCAAAGAGCCAACCCTCTGTCATAACCACTGATGATCTCAAACAAGACTTAGACCATCTGTTTCAACAACAAAGATATATTGCTGACCTTCAACATAAACATCAAATGCAAGATATTAGAAACATGGTTGATGCCAGATACATGGATACAGTTGCAGATTTAAAGGCAATCAAGGCTCACATCCTTCAAACCACTGGTTCCATCTCCTCTACAGTAATATTGGTAAACATTGATGATACCAAAAAGGGGAGAACCTTTATAGAAAGAAGTGCTAAAGCTTGAAAGAGATGCATGGCCAACAGTGGATATTCCTAAGTCAGATGGTTCAAAGAATGATGATGAAATAGAAAATTTCTTGGCTAGGGAAAGGATGAAGAACAAGATGAGGGTACGAGATAAGGGCAAAGTGTTGGTTGAGAAAAAAGATAGCATTATAGAGAGAAAAAGAAGAGGTTGGTACTTCATCAAAAAAAGAGACCAGCTAGAAAAACCAGGAAACCAACAAACACTCCTTCTAAAACTCAGCATGCTGCTACTCCAACCATTGAAACCTCTGCTCCCACAAAATCTCTTACACTTCCTCCACAAGCTAAACCTACTTTCACCACAACAGATGTTACAACACCTGTTGTGTCAACATCTGTTGACACAGCAGAGGTTATAACAGATGTAAACCCATCCACTGCCTTGATCATTTTTCCTACATCCACCCAACCGATACTAACACCCACAAGAATTCCTGATCATCCACTATCACCTACACTCAGGTTTAAGAGGAGAAAGGTTACAAAGGTCATTAATGAAGATAGATCATTCCTGCTCTACTTCCATTGTCAGAACAACCTCTGACCTCCACAACAATTGTTCCTCAATCTTCCTTTCAAAAAGTTAATCAACCATTGAAAATAGTTCCTGTAGCAATAAAGTTTCCTCTTGATTTACCAACTGTAAAAGAAGAGATCAAGTCTTTCTACTCTGAAGAAGATCGTGAGAAAAGACTCATCCAATCTCTGGATGGCTATCCTAGACCAAAAAATATTGATGAATATTTACTACTCAAAGCTAAACAAGCAGAGGATATAGCCAAAAGAGATACAGTAGGTAAAAGTGATAGAGAAGTGCAGAACTACATGCAGTACATGCTGAGCAAAGTCAGAGTTTTGGAAGATTTTGTTGAAGACTTATGCAAGAAGCTGTCTGAAATTGAATATCAAAGTCTAAAACCAAACTACATTGAGCATATCATGATAAACAAGAAGTACAAAGCTACCAGGGAACAGTCCAAGGATTGGACTGTGAGTGATCTAAGAGAAGAAATGGGGAGAATGCAAGAAATGTTAAAAGATCCTCACAAAAAGCCAACTCCTCCAGACTGGAAGAAATACAAGAAAAATTTGCCTGACAAAGCTTTGAAGCTCAAGAGAATGAAGGAAGAATTGATACAGAACAACTATGGATCAAGAAATCAAGTCATTAGATGAGGAGAGTTGAGAGTGCTTGATACTTACAAAAAGTTGGAAGAAAGAAGGAAAAAAGATCCAAGCATGCCTCCTAAGCCTCTTTATTCATCAGAGGATGTGGTTCATAAAGCTCAACACTCTAAAAATCCGTCTCAAACATCTGTCTTCCACACATGCTTTAAATCAATTAAAAATGCAAAAGGAGATGGCTGAAGAAGATAAAAGAGTGTATGAACACATCAAAGAAGGAATCCAGTGTGTGATTAATTATCATACTGATGATGCCAGTAAAAAGCTTGAAGCAGATCTTTCAAAGATGGCTCATTAATAAACTCCACCAACTTTACCAACCTCAACAATAAATTTCCATCCTAGAAAGCCATCAGACCCAAAAATTCTAAAGTCAAAAGTTGACAAAAACTCCCACGAATTGACCTTGCTCAAGTCTAATGGCAATGCTACCATGATGAGAATGTAGGATGCATATGAGCTTCGTGCAGAAGACCTTCAAGATCTTATGGATCTAGTACTCGAAAAGGATGATGATGATGAAATATCTCTGAACTTTGAATTGCAATTTAAAGGACCAATCAGAGAATTTCTGTTGAGGAATAAAGACCAAGAATAAATAAGTGTTTTGGCATCATCTGTTCCAAGGGAGATTGTTGGGATTGAACCATATACAAAGAAACGTATTATATAAAGCCAAATACACTATCCGTGGTTTGGTCCAACTATCAGAGTTCACACCCACTGGTCGCCTAAACTCTGTCTTCCTAAGGTCTGCTACCTTTACATCATCTGTCACTACAGTATGCCAAAGGTCTACCAGAAGATAAGGAACAGAGGATGGTCATCAGCGTTTTACATTTATTAGTTTAATATTCAATGTAACAGTGCTTTGCACTATCAGATGTTAGAGAACAACGTTTTCAGTTAGTTATTTTGTTGTTATATGTCACTATCAACCCTGACGTCATCAAAGATGCTCAGTGATTAAATAGTTTAGTATAAATAGGTGAATCGATGTAACAATTAAACTTCTCTATTAAAAGATCATTAACCAATTATCTTCTCTTAGTTTTTCTGTACTATCAAATTGTTGTAATTGGCTGAGGGGGAGTTTGTGAATCACATGCAAAGTTTATAAACTTGAAAGCATGATGATGATGAAAACAAACGATCTTTACTTGTAGTAAAAGTTTTCCATCTTATTCCGCTGCACTTACTTTACAATTCAATCATATTTCCATCTTTTGAAACAAAAACTACAAGTAAATCAAACTCAGATCCTGACAGAGAACCACTTCAAGTTTCAAACCACCATGTCGTTCGGTTCAATGGATGGAAATTGTGACATATGTGTATTTTAATCATCGTACTATTCCGAACGATTTTGTAATTTTATAATATTGTGTTTTATTCCAAGATTTGTGTATTTATATGTGGTATTTCATATTTCAATCCTTGTTCAATTT
This sequence comes from Scalesia atractyloides, assembly GCA_947069175.1. Taxonomy (NCBI): domain Eukaryota; kingdom Viridiplantae; phylum Streptophyta; class Magnoliopsida; order Asterales; family Asteraceae; genus Scalesia; species Scalesia atractyloides. The sequence goes on from CAMTDV010000025.1 coordinate 67,375,383, forward strand.
TGATCTTTCAAATCACTTCGGGAAGTGAAATCGCAAACCCTTACGCAAACGTAATCAGTTTAACGCGACGTACACTCCGAAACAATGGCATAAGCTAAATATACCCTAATGTCCTTTACATAACTTAGAATTAAGTTTTGAGGGCTTCGGTATGGCAAAAACATGCTTATGCAACTTCAGGGGCTATTTTGCTAATTCTGCGAAACTATGCCGTTACGCGTATTTCCTAATCCGAACATATACGCACATCCAAAAAATCATTAAAATATAGCATTTTAATGATTGGAATGCAAAAATATCACCCGTTACGCGTTTACGGTCATTTGCGCGTTCGTTACGATTTCCGTCGTAATTAACGAAAGCTGCAACCGTACGACCAAACGAACCGACATCCGAAAATTTTCTGAGCATTTTTCAAGTTCCCTATGCTTTAACTTCCTTACAAAGCTTAAAAATGGGGTTAACTGTGTTAAAAGTGCCAAAACGCGTCGAAAAACAAGTTTTTAGGCTGCAGGGACTAAAACTGCCAATTCTGAAACTTTGGAATTCCCAGGGCCACGCGAGAGAGTCACCTAGACCTCCCGCGACGCGCGGGGGATGCCCAGTGGCAGCAGCTACCTGGCAGCTTCTTGTTCATTTGACTCGACACCTATAACTCGTTTTTGCCACACTTCTCCTGGTTGCAACACCTTACCAAACACTTGTAATGATCCTATAACATCTCCTAACACTGGAATGATCTTGTGGTTTCAAGAAATCTATAAATACCCCCATTGTTGCAACCAAATTCCTTGCTCATTTCCATCTTTCTTCTCTCTAAACTCTAAGTGGAGTTGCTACCTTATTAGGAGGCCTCCCATTTGAGTTTTTCTAGTAATCTTGGCTTCCTTAAGTGCAAGTAAGTGCTCTAACCAAGCCTTGTTCATTCTTTTAGCTTATTATGTGTTAAGTCAAACAGTTTGACTTACTGTTTGACTTTTGGTTTTGACCATTAGTTGGTCAAGTCAAAGTTCATTTGAACTTTGCAACGTGATCGTAATCATGAAGGTTATAATCCCTTGCGATTATACCTACTGATTACCATGTTTTCCTAGTCGAAGTGACGAGTCAAGGTTTCGGTCAATAATGCGCAAAGTGCGCATTACACGACGGAACTATTTTCGGGTGTCAAAAACTTTGTTTTGATACCAAATCAGTTTTATAAATTTAGTTAGACATGTTAAACATGTCTAACTCGTCACTTTTAGTTTAGTGCTTGTTTAGGGTCGTTAGTCGAGCGGTCTTGACCACCGCTTTGACTTTCAATCCGACCCGTTTGGTCGATCATAGGATCCGACCAAACTCATATTAGTGGCCATAGTTATATAGGGAATAACCCTCTGAGGTTATACTTTATGGTCACGTCGTTTGGTTAGTATTATGATAGGTCATTATTTTGCCCTTTATAAATGACCAAAATGCCCTTTTTGCACCTACATTCATTTAAGCATATGTGGCTAAAGTTTTGATATATAAACTGATATTACAACATTATTAAACATGTTTGGGATATAAGACTTATTCATAAGACTAGTTTGACCATCCGAACACATATTTACGTAAATGATCCGTTAAGTAGCGTAAACTACCTTAACGAGTCATAACGGGTCAAAAGCACTTAGGAATCTTTCCAAATCAGAATGTTAACTTTATTAAACCATTTCATATGAGTTCCAACACTCATTCGGTTTATAACGATTCATTCTATCCGAATCTTCCGATTAAGGTCCCGATTTACATAGTTATCCGATATTAGGACTCGCTTGATTTTCCGTTCTTGAGCTTGTATTCCATTTGAACAAGGATACTTTTGCAACCCCAAGTGAGTACATTGACCCCTCTTTTCTAAATGTTTTAAGGTGATTATGTGAGTATATAGTCCCCTCTTTTACGTTTTCAAATATTTTGGGGTGAAACACGTGCCTACTTATTACTTTATTATTTTCATGCTTTTATGACATATACTTGCTATTTTCATCTAGTACACATATAGTACATGATTTCAATTATGTTTTGCTATGTATGTTGACTTGAGCATGCTAGCACATTGATTTCAAAGACACCTTTTGCGGCATATGTTGACTTAGCATATGAGCACATTGATTTACATTACATTTTGCTATGTATGTTGACTGAGCATGCTAGCACATTGATTTCAAAGACACCTTTTATGGCATATGTTGACTTAGCATATGAGCACATTGATTTACATTACATTTTGCTATGTATGTTGACTGAGCATGCTAGCACATTGATTTTATGGACATTTCTACTTCGTATGTTGACTTAGCATACTTAGTACATGGTTTAAAGACATTTTCACGACATTGCTTACATTGACTATAACATTTGGTTTGTTTGACGGGACATAATACATTCATTAACATTAATCACGCCGCCCGGTAGTATGTAATGGTACCATAGGACTTGACAAATCCCGTTCCCCGCTTCCTAGGTTTGTTTGGAAGTAGGGAATGACAGAATCCGAATACAATTTTTGATAAACCTTTGACTTGATAAGGGTTTATCCGACAGTCTCAAGGCTTGAATATATGCGATAAACATAACTACATAAATGTTCATATCAAATAAAGCATTGTTTTTTGCAAAACATGACTTTTGATTTAAACTTTGGTTTATTCAAGACATTGTTTTGTACACGACATTTGGTTATACATGACATTTGGATATACACGACATTACACATGTGGTTTGAGTAAAGTCTTTTTACTTGCCACACAAGACCTTTGTTAGAGAAGACATTTTTGGTGGTTATTTGATAAGTGATTTAAATAACGAAATGTCTGTAATATGATAAAAGCATGTTGGATACGCCGCTGATACTTCCTATATATAAGTGCTTTCATGATATTACATGTCGTAGCGTTACTTAAACCACTTCGACAAAGACAAAGACATGACACATTTGGTACAAATAACATATATTTTCACAAGACATTGTTTTCAATGGCATATTTTATACAATTCATTTTCATCCGGTTAATTATTTAACCATACATCCTTCTTTTATATCATTTGATGTTCATATGATTTTATAAAAGAAAACATTTTATAAGGTTCATGACTACTTTTCGTTAAAATATTAATTTAACTTCAAGTCCTGAATCCTCATCAACAAAACCTATGTATCTCACAGGCATTTTTATGCTGACGTACCTATTTTCACATGTGTTTCAGGAGCTAATGCTTAAGGTTGATCATGCGACACTTAGGCGGACTTGGGCTTTAGTGACTTAAAATTAAGCAAGACAAATAAATTTATGTTATGTTTCTGTTAAATTCCAGACAATGTAAACAATTTGAATCTATAATACAAAACTTTAATTTCCATGGTTGTTAAACAATAGTTTTGTTACGACACTCCTCGACGTTTCCGCCGCGGTTTGTTGTTTTACGCGATCGGGGTGTGACAAAAATCATAGTGTCCCCTGGACTCAGGATGAAGCAAGATGGACATGAATACATTCATCTACAATTCAGGTACATATTTCTACTTTGGGTGATTTTTAACCCGTTTAAACGATTTGCATACAACAATATTGCAGGTTATATGCTTTAACAAGCATTTTTTGTGATTTTAACTTCATGTGACCTACTTGGTTAGTTTTCTTAGTTAGATTATGAGCTGAATAAACCAATTCAGTAGTGGGTCGCCTTTATTTCAAGAAAATATTTGTTTATGCATGTATTTGTTAGAAAGGAAAGTCAAACCTTGGAGGTAATCGCAGCTAATCAACAGCCGGACATCCTTCAGCAGCTAATCAACAGCCGGACATCCAGCTAATCAACAGCAAATCTCTGCAATGTTAAAGACAGCTAGTAATCAGCTGCTGACTTCTATGTTTAGATTACGGTTTTGTGTATAAATTCAATACTTTTCTTTGTAATGAATATACAGAAAAACATACCTCAATTCAGTAATATACCTCAATTCAGTGTTCTGTGAATCACTTTTTAACATGGTATCAGAGCAGTGTCGTTCTTAACCTGTTCATCATTTACCTTGCTCACCCAAACCAATCATCCTCTCAACCAAGCTGCCATGGCCGAAGCCGGTAACTTGGGAGAAGATCTATCAATTCAAATCGCCAATCTGCTCAAGAATGGCCTCAACCCACAAAACCGAAACCCGAAACTATCCGATAACCTTCAAATAAACCTCAAGCTCAACAGCCAGAATTATGCTCTATGGACCCGGATGATGAGGGTAGCCATAGGCGGCAAATCAAAAGCCTTTCTAAACCATTTGTCAACCAATCCACCAAACCAAACCAGCGAAGAATATGACCAATGGGAACAAGACGACCTAGTCGTCTTCTCATGGCTCATACAAAACATCGAACCAACCCTCGCCAGCAATCTAACCGAATTTCCGACAGCAAAATCGCTGTGGGATGCCCTGGCTATAACATATAGCAGTGGGCGTGACAAGTCTCCAAACTTTCAACCTACATGTCAAGGCGAATGAAATCAAACAGAACAATCTCTCCCTAGAAGAATTGTGGATTATACTCCAAGGAGTATGGGGAGAAATTGATCTGATTGACCCAAACCCTATGACCTGCCCAGCCGATATCCAAGCGTATCACAAAATCAGGACGGAACAGAAACTGTTTCAGTTTCTAAACGCTCTCAACCGGAAATATGACCCTATAAAAAGGGAAATACTCCGGTTAGAACCCCTTCCAACCGTAGAAACTGCATACGCTACTGTCCGCAAGGAGGCCGCTCACCAGCATATTCTGGGAACACCTCTCAATGACACACAGGGTATCACAGTGGGTCTAATGGCCTCTGAAATTGACGGATTAGGGCTTGCGTCAAAGGGCTACCGACGGGCCGATGGAAAAAGAATCGGAACAAGTAAAGACGACAAAACTCACCTCAAGTGTGATCATTGCGGCATGACGAAACATACCCGGGAACAATGTTTCAAACTCGTCGGGTATCCCGAATGGTGGTCTGATGGTCAGAAGAGAGGCACAAAGACTACAGAAAAAGGGAAGTCATCCAGCACCGGCAACCGAGATGTCACCAGAGATGAAAGCCGGAACAGATCGGGCTTCGGCGGAATGGCCAAAGCAGATGAAGAAGAAGCAACAGGTAAAGGGTTTGGGGCGCAACCCTCAAACCCTCAGCCATACACAAGTGATAAAGATGCCGATATTGCACATAAAGTCCCTCGGTCATACACGAGTTTTAAAGAAACAAATATTGCACATATAGTCCCTGGAAATAAGGGAAAAGTCAATATGGCCCACGAACATCAAAAACAAAAACTATGGATTTTTTATTGTGGCGCGACCGATACGATGACTTATGAGCTATCGGATATTATTTCAACAACCAAACCAGAAAAAACACATATTCAAACGGCAAACGGAGGAATAATGGATGTAAAATCGGGAGGGACTATTGAGATTTCACCCACAATAAAAATCTCTAATTGCCTTTATGTTCCTTCGTTATCACATAAGCTGCTTTCCATCAGCCATGTCACAAAGGAACTCAACTGTATTGTCCTAATGTACCCTACGTTTTGTATTTTACAGGATATCAGGACGGGAGTGATCATTGGGCGTGGCACTGAAAATCAAGGGTTGTACTATGTGGATGAGGTGACTCAAAGTGGTGCTGTGATGCTGACTCATGGGACATCGGAACGAGAAGCTTGGCTATGGCACCGAAGATTAGGTCATCCTTCTACAAGTTATTCGCATATTTTATTTCCAAAACTATTTCCAGTTAATTCTATGTCACATTGTGAAACATGCGTTTTAGCAAAAAGCCATAGAAAAACTTTTAAACCCAATAATACTAAGGCTGCTTTGCCATTTTCATTAATCCATTCTGACGTATGGGGTCCTGCCCCAGTTCTTGGGGGGCAAAACCTTCGGTACTTTGTAATGTTTGTTGATGATTGTACCCGAATGACCTGGGTTTATTTTTTGAAAAACAAATCCGAAGTATTTGAAAGGTTCACTATGTTTTATGCCATGATCCAAACCCAATTTCAAATAAACATCCAAATATTCCGATCTGATAATGGCGGTGAGTTTGTTAATACCTCGTTTAAATCCTTTTTCCCAGACAAGGGAATAATCCACCAAACTACATGCCCAAACACCCCAGAACAAAACGGTGTTGCCGAAAGAAAAAATCGCATTTTGCTAGAAATGACACGATCTCTCCTAATTGAGTCCCAGGTCCCGAAATATTTTTGGCCTGAAGCCCTTGCTACTGCTACCTATCTTCTCAACCGACTCCCAACAAAAATCCTAAAGCTTAACACTCCGTTACACACCCTTTCAAAATTCTTCAAACTACCCTCAGTTCTTACTCTTCAACCACGAATCTTTGGATGTACTGCCTTTGTTCACATACCTAAATCAGATCGAACCAAACTTGACCCTTGTGCTGAAAAATGTGTCTTTGTTGGGTATGGAATGAATCAAAAGGGATACAGATGTTATAATCCAAAAACACGTCATATGTTCACCACAATAAACTGTGACTTTCTTGAAACCGAGTATTACTACAATTCCCAACTCAGTGGTCAGGGGGAGAAGGAGTGTTTAGACACACTAAGCTGGTTAAAATATGTTCCCTATGTACCAACTAAAGAGTCACCTACTACAGAGTCACCAGACTTCAATTTCAGTGCTACTGACGGTCCTAATGTTCCTCCTAACCTGGTGTCCGAGGTAAGTAATACTCAACCTATTCAGTCTGATGGTAATGACTCCCAGGATACCAATACTTCTAACCATGAAACTGCCACAGAACAAACTGAAAATTTGCAGGCAGATGAATCCAGACAAGAAGAACCACCATCAAGATATGTGTTACCCCCTAGAACAAACAGAGGGGTTCCTCCGAAACGGTATTCTCCTGAAAAAGAACCAAGAAGATCTAGTTATCCTATAGCTAGTGTGGCCGATGGAAATTTCACTAAGGAAGCCAAAGCATTTATCTCATCTGTTTATTCCGAAGAAACTCCTACAAACGTGGATCAAGCCTTAAAATCTAAACATTGGAAGGAAGCAATGAAAACGGAAATGGAAGCCCTAATCAAGAACAATACTTGGGAAAAGTGTACTCTTCCATTGGGAAAGAAATCCGTGGGGTGTCGTTGGGTCTATACGGTTAAGTATAAACCAGATGGTACAATTGAAAGATATAAAGCCCGACTGGTAGCAAAAGGGTATACCCAGACACATGGGATTGACTATGCTGAAACATTCTCCCCAGTTGCAAAAATGAACACAATTAGGGTTCTTTTTTCAATAGCTGCAAATGAAGGGTGGCCGCTTCAACAGTTTGATGTAAAAAATGCCTTTTTACACGGGGACCTAGATGAAGAGGTATTTATGGATGCTCCTCCAGGATTCACAAAAGATTTCAAAACTGGAGAAGTTTGCCGTCTAAAGAAGTCTCTTTATGGTTTGAAGCAATCTCCCGGGCTTGGTTTGGCAGATTTACGGTAGCTATGAAAAAGTTTGGATATAAACAGAGTAATGCCGATCATACTTTGTTTCTCAAAAAAAGAGGAAAATTCGTAACCTGCCTAATTATCTATGTAGATGATATGATCATTACGGGGAACGATAAAGAAGAAATGGTAAGACTCAAAGAAAACTTGTTTGCTGAATTTGAAATGAAAGATTTGGGCAGACTTAAGTATTTCCTCGGAATCGAAGTACTAAGGTCAAAACAAGGAATTTTCATTAGCCAGAAGAAGTATGTCTTAGACTTGTTGGCAGAGATCGGAATGATCGATTGCAAACCAGCAGACACTCCTATGAGTGTGAACCAAAAGCTTTATATGGAGGAAGGAGCAATGGTTGTTAAAAAATGTTTTGTTTGACACTCCCCGACGTTTCCCCCGGGGGTTTGTGTTTTTTGCGATCGGGGTGTGACAAAAAAAATAAATGTCCCCTGGGGGTCAGGATGAAGCAAAGGACAAAGAAAACATTCATCTAAATTCAGGTAATATTTTACTTTTGGTGTTTTTTAACCCGGTTTTTTAAAAGGGTTTGCTAAACAATATTAGGTTATATGCTTTTAAAAAGGGATTTTTTGTGATTTTAAAATTAATTGTGACCCCTTGGTTAGTTTTTTTATTTAGTTATGAGTGAAAAAAAACCAAATTTAGTTTGTTTTTGGGGCCTTTATTTCAAAAAAAATATTTGTTTATGCAAGTATTTGTTTGAAAAGGGAAAATAAAACCCTTGGAGGGTTTAAACGCAGCTATTACAGCAGGGAAACCCTTCAAACAGCTAAAACAACAGCGGAAAATCCCGTAATCAAAAGCAAATCTTGCAATGTTAAAGGGCAGCTAGTAATCAGGGTGTGACTTTTTTTATGTTTTTGATTACGGTTTTGTGTTTTAAAAATTTTAAAAACTTTTTTTTTGTAAAGAATATAAGGAAAAAAAAAAACCCCAATTTTAGTTAAAATACCCCAATTAGTGTTTGGGGAAACAATTTTTTTAAAATTTGGGATTTAGGCAGTGTTGTTCTTACCCGTTATCATTTACCTTGCCACCCAAACCAATCATCCTCTCAACCAAGGGTTTCCATGGCCGAAGCCGGGAACCCCTTGGGGGAAGATTATCAAATTTAAATCGCCAATCTGCTCAAATGGCCCCAACCCACAAAAACCGAAACCCGGGAAAAAAAACCGATAAACCCCTTTAAATAAACCCCAATTTAACAGCCCGAATTTGCTTATGGACCGGATGATTGGGGTAGCCATAGGCGGGCCCAAAAACCAAAAAACCTTTTTTAAAACCCCTTTGTCAACCAAAACCACCAAAAAACCCAAAAACCGGAAAATATGGACCCAAAGGGGAAAAAAGACGACCTAGTCCCTCTTCTCATGGCTCATACCAAAAAATCGAAAACCCAACCCCCGCCAGCAATCTTAAAAAAGAATTTCCCAAGCAAAAACGCTGTGGGATGCCCCGGGTTTAACATATAGCAGTGGGCGTGACAAGCTCCAAACTTTCAACCTACATGTCAAGGCGAATGAAATCAAACAGAACAATCTCTCCCTAGAAGAATTGTGGATTATACTCCAAGGAGTATGGGGAGAAATTGATCTGATTGACCCAAACCCTAATGACCTGCCCAGCCGATATCCAAGCGTATCACAAAATCAGGACGGAACAGAAACTGTTTCAGTTTCTAAACGCTCTCAACCGGAAATATGACCTAATAAAAAGGGAAATACTCCGGTTAGAACCCCTTCCAACCGTAGAAACTGCATACGCTACTGTCCGCAAGGAGGGCCGCTCACCAGCATATTCTGGGAACACCTCTCAATGACACACAGGGTATCACAGTGGGTCTAATGGCCTCTGAAATTGACGGATTAGGGCTTGCGTCAAAGGGCTACCGACGGGCCGATGGAAAAAGAATCGGAACAAGTAAAGACGACAAAACTCACCTCAAGTGTGATCATTGCGGCATGACGAAACATACCCGGGAACAATGTTTCAAACTCGTCGGGTATCCCGAATGGTGGTCTGATGGTCAGAAGAGAGGCACAAAGACTACAGAAAAAGGGAAGTCATCCAGACACGGCAACCGAGATGTCACCAGAGATGAAAGCCGGAACAGATCGGGCTTCGGCGGAATGGCCAAAGCAGATGAAGAAGAAGCAACAGGTAAAGGGTTTGGGGCGCAACCCTCAAACCCTCAGCCATACACAAGTGATAAAGATGCCGATATTGCACATAAAGTCCCTCGGTCATACACGAGTTTTAAAGAAACAAATATTGCACATATAGTCCCTGGAAATAAGGGAAAAGTCAATATGGCCCACGAACATCAAAAACAAAAACTATGGATTTTTTATTGTGGCGCGACCGATACGATGACTTATGAGCTATCGGATATTATTTCAACAACCAAACCAGAAAAAACACATATTCAAACGGCAAACGGAGGAATAATGGATGTAAAATCGGGAGGGACTATTGAGATTTCACCCACAATAAAAATCTCTAATTGCCTTTATGTTCCTTCGTTATCACATAAGCTGCTTTCCATCAGCCATGTCACAAAGGAACTCAACTGTATTGTCCTAATGTACCTACGTTTTGTATTTTACAGGATATCAGACGGGAGTGATCATTGGGCGTGGCACTGAAAATCAAGGGTTGTACTATGTGGATGAGGTGACTCAAAGTGGTGCTGTGATGCTGACTCATGGGACATCGGAACGAGAAGCTTGGCTATGGCACCGAAGATTAGGTCATCCTTCTACAAGTTATTCGCATATTTTATTTCCAAAACTATTTCCAGTTAATTCTATGTCACATTGTGAAACATGCGTTTTAGCAAAAAGCCATAGAAAAACTTTTAAACCCAATAATACTAAGGCTGCTTTGCCATTTTCATTAATCCATTCTGACGTATGGGGTCCTGCCCCAGTTCTTGGGGGGCAAAACCTTCGGTACTTTGTAATGTTTGTTGATGATTGTACCCGAATGACCTGGGTTTATTTTTTGAAAAACAAATCCGAAGTATTTGAAAGGTTCACTATGTTTTATGCCATGATCCAAACCCAATTTCAAATAAACATCCAAATATTCCGATCTGATAATGGCGGTGAGTTTTGTTAATACCTCGTTTAAATCCTTTTTCCCAGACAAGGGATAATCCACCAAACTACATGCCCAAACACCCCAGAACAAAACGGTGTTGCCGAAAGAAAAAATCGCATTTTGCTAGAAATGACACGATCTCTCTAATTGAGTCCCAGGTCCCGAAATATTTTTGGCCTGAAGCCCTTGCTACTGCTACCTATCTTCTCAAACCGACTCCCAACAAAAATCCTAAAGCTTAACACTCCGTTACACACCCTTTCAAAATTCTTCAAACTACCCTCAGTTCTTACTCTTCAACCACGAATCTTTGGATGTACTGCCTTTGTTCACATACCTAAATCAGATCGAACCAAACTTGACCCTTGTGCTGAAAAATGTGTCTTTGTTGGGTATGGAATGAATCAAAAGGGATACAGATGTTATAATCCAAAAACACGTCATATGTTCACCACAATAAACTGTGACTTTCTTGAAACCGAGTTATTATACAATTCCCAACTCAGTGGTCAGGGGGAGAAGGAGTGTTTAGACACACTAAGCTGGTTAAAATATGTTCCCTATGTACCAACTAAAGAGTCACCTACTACAGAGTCACCAGACTTCAATTTCAGTGCTACTGACGGTCCTAATGTTCCTCCTAACCTGGTGTCCGAGGTAAGTAATACTCAACCTATTCAGTCTGATGGTAATGACTCCGAGGATACCAATACTTCTAACCATGAAACTGCCACAGAACAAACTGAAAATTTGCAGGCAGATGAATCCAGACAAGAAGAACCACCATCAAGATATGTGTTACCCCCTAGAACAAACAGAGGGGTTCCTCCGAAACGGTATTCTCCTGAAAAAGAACCAAGAAGATCTAGTTATCCTATAGCTAGTGTGGCCGATGGAAATTTCACTAAGGAAGCCAAAGCATTTATCTCATCTGTTTATTCCGAAGAAACTCCTACAAACGTGGATCAAGCCTTAAAATCTAAACATTGGAAGGAAGCAATGAAAACGGAAATGGAAGCCCTAATCAAGAACAATACTTGGGAAAAGTGTACTCTTCCATTGGGAAAGAAATCCGTGGGGTGTCGTTGGGTCTATACGGTTAAGTATAAACCAGATGGTACAATTGAAAGATATAAAGCCCGACTGGTAGCAAAAGGGTATACCCAGACACATGGGATTGACTATGCTGAAACATTCTCCCCAGTTGCAAAAATGAACACAATTAGGGTTCTTTTTTCAATAGCTGCAAATGAAGGGTGGCCGCTTCAACAGTTTGATGTAAAAAATGCCTTTTTACACGGGGACCTAGATGAAGAGGTATTTATGGATGCTCCTCCAGGATTCACAAAAGATTTCAAAACTGGAGAAGTTTGCCGTCTAAAGAAGTCTCTTTATGGTTTGAAGCAATCTCCCCGGGCTTGGTTTGGCAGATTTACGGTAGCTATGAAAAAGTTTGGATATAAACAGAGTAATGCCGATCATACTTTGTTTCTCAAAAAAAGAGGAAAATTCGTAACCTGCCTAATTATCTATGTAGATGATATGATCATTACGGGGAACGATAAAGAAGAAATGGTAAGACTCAAAGAAAACTTGTTTGCTGAATTTGAAATGAAAGATTTGGGCAGACTTAAGTATTTCCTCGGAATCGAAGTACTAAGGTCAAAACAAGGAATTTTCATTAGCCAGAAGAAGTATGTCTTAGACTTGTTGGCAGAGATCGGAATGATCGATTGCAAACCAGCAGACACTCCTATGAGTGTGAACCAAAAGCTTTATATGGAGGAAGGAGCAAAGTTAGCAAATAAAGAAAGATACCAACGGCTGGTGGGAAAGCTAATATATCTCTCACATACTCGTCCAGACATTGCCTATGCTGTAGGGGTAGTAAGTCAGTTCATGCACCAACCTCAACAGTCACATATGGAAGCAGTTTGGAGAATTATTAGATATCTCAAAGGAACAGTGGGTCATGGAGTCCTGTTTCAATCACATGGACACCTAAATGTTCAAATCTATACCGATGCAGACTGGGCAGGAGATAAAGGAAGTCGGAGATCAACAACAGGCTACTTCACTTTAGTTGGAGGAAATCTTGTTACTTGGAGAAGTAAAAAACAAAAGGTGGTTGCTCTTTCAAGTGCAGAAGCTGAATTTAGAGGTATAGCTCGAGGTTTAACAGAAGCCATGTGGATGCGAAGACTCTTAGCTGAGATTGGTTTTCCGTCAAAAGAAACAAGTAAGATTATGTGTGATAATAAAGCTGCAATTCAGATTTCAGAAAACCCAGTACAACATGATCGAACAAAACACATGGAAGTTGATAGGAACTTCATCAAAGAAAAATTGGAAGATGGGACGATCGAACTACCATTCGTTCGATCAAAGGATCAGCTTGCTGACATTCTAACAAAAGCAGTTAACGGGAAAATTTTCAACGATTGTTTGGGCAAGTTGAATTTTGGAAATCCAACTATTCAACTTGAGGGGGAGTGTTAGAAAGGAAAGTCAAACCTTGGAGGTAATCGCAGCTAATCAACAGCCGGACATCCTTCAGCAGCTAATCAACAGCCGGACATCCAGCTAATCAACAGCAAATCTCTGCAATGTTAAAGACAGCTAGTAATCAGCTGCTGACTTCTATGTTTAGATTACGGTTTTGTGTATAAATTCAATACCTTTCTTTGTAATGAATATACAGAAAAACATACCTCAATTCAGTAATATACCTCAATTCAGTGTTCTGTGAATCACTTTTTAACAGTATTAACCCTAGAATATGAAGCTATCGGACATGTGGTGCTTCATTATGTACATCTTAGTTCAAAATTAAGGCAAAATTGCATTCTGTTCATAAGTTAGATGTATAATTGTGACTTTTGTGGTCAAACGATCCAGTATTTCCTATAATAAACGATTAAACATCAAGCCCTAAATCCTATTGATCCTAAATGACAAAACAGAATCTTTCACTAACAAATCAGCTAGTAAAAAGTAGCTACAGAAAGCGATTAAAGACTCACCAATTATTATATTTAACGCATAAAACCTTGTACATCATCTTTCTTCAAAAACCTTGTATTTTTAGTGAAATAATAATACAATCTTGTAAACAAATTCGGCCACTCATTTTGTATGGAAAATTTACTATTTAAGAAAAGTGTTTCAAGTCAACCGAATACAATCTGTCCCATTTTAACCCATACAAAAAGTTATCCATTTTGACCCATTATCAACCCTGCATGGCCCACCCATTTAGTAGTCCTAACGAACTTTTTTGTTCCTACAGAATGACTCATCCAGGCACAGGATTACCTACAGATATTATGAAATACATGGTTAAGGTTGCTACAAGCCATTTACCAGATATCACACTTGGTCATGGGAGCTACAAGCTGCCTTCAGTTATTCATTCATTTATTTTTATTTTATGTTTATTCTGGCATACTTATAATACATATATGAAGGCTTGAAAGGTAATTTGAAACATAAAGGACCTCAAATTGAGTCAATCGGAACTAGCCTTATTTGAGTTGAATTTTTAAAAACAGGTTTTAATTACAACAAATATAAACTTTGAAAATAGGTTTGAGATTTACAGTTGTGACCATTTAAACATCCAAATTTGTATATTGATGGATGCTAGCAGTTGATAACTATAAACTTCCAAAATTTTATATTTTTTGTCGCCGGATGTAGATTTGGATGCAATTACAAACATGAACGACAAGTATCTTGTTTGATAATCAAGAAAGCTTTTTGAGCTTACTTGATTATTATATATTTACTAACGATCTATTCTAAAATTTATATTAGCTAAACACAAATCGGGTCATGGTCCACTGCTCAGTGCTACGGGAAAGTTCTTTGCTTTGATTAAGATATTGAATCAATAGCATGCTCAGTGAACTCTCAGCTTTACTAACTAATAATGATTTATTTTTATGATCGAACACTAAAGAAATCAAATACCCTTTCCTTATTGTTTTAATCTCTAACTAATAATGATTTATTTTTATGATCAAACACTTAAGAAATCAAATACTCCTTCCTAATTTTTTTAATGTATTTGTTTCTCTTATTAACTGACTAATACTAATTTATTTTTATGGTCAAACACTTAAAAAATTAAATACCCTTTCCTATTTTTTTTGGTTATGGCTCAAAACCAAACCGCCCCGTACATAGCCATAAACTCACCAACCTAACTGATATGTTTCACGCCGCATCGCGCGGGTAAACAACTAGTATATATATATATATATACTAGGGCCATCAGTCGTTGGATCAAAACAATCAAAGGATTAGATTGACACGGTGGCGTTTTCCTAAATAACCCCAACTTTATTACGTTGGCGTGCTTCATTAAGGGTAAAAGGGTCTTTAACTTCGATAACATAAAAGTAACATAAAACTCCAATATTACACATAAAACGCCTATACTTATGCATAAAAGCCAATATGACACATAAAAAGCCATATTTTGTATAAATCACAATATCATGCATAAAACGCCATGGCCGTTGGATCAAAACAAATCAATGGCGTTACTGTGTTAAAAGAAAAAGGCAGAACAAAAAGAAACTGAAAAATTATTACTAACATTTATTATAAAGAATTCTCACCTAAACTACGTGCCAAACACATCATTATATAAATGATGTTAAGTCACTTCCATTGATTATAATTAGAAAACACCATTTTTAACCAACACGCCAAAAAAGGAAAAAATGACAAACATTGTTTCATGGATGGTCAACCAGAGAATTAATAAATTTGTAATCCTCTTTGACAACAGAAGAAGGGTGTTTGTGAAAGCCCCCCCAAGCAATTCTGAACTTGGACGAAGAAGTTCAAAGGGGGATCCTAGCGCTTGGTATTCCTCTTGATAACCTATGTGACAAAACACAGACGGTTATAAGAAGGTTAACAAGAAAAGTCGGTCCATACCCTGCAAATCCAATGATGAATCCAGTCATCCAATCTTGGCGTTATGATGAAAACACCGAATTAGTGAGTGTTGTATGGGACAGCGGTGAGCAGCAGACCTGCCCAATTGAAAACATCATGACCGAACAAAAACTTGACTTCTTGCAGGAGCTATGCAGTGCAACATGTTTGAACCCAAACATGGCAACCAAATTGGCGTTGTTGACTGACATGTTCTTATGGAGGTGTCAAAGTCTTCAAGATCAAGAAAATGATGACAGTGAAGATCTGGATGAGAATTTTGATAACGAATCGGAAGATGAAGAGAGGGAAGCGATGGATATTTCTCAGGCCAGATCCCTTCTGACGAATTGTTTTAAGTTTTTTTCTTTTGTTTTGTTTTTTTGCGTAGAATGTCATTCTCAATGGTTTATAGTAGATTCACTTCACTACTTATAAGTAAAACGCCAAAAATACACACTAACAAACTAACTATGCCTCTAATCACATATTTTATACAAAATTTACAGTACAAAAATAGTTAAAATGTGTCAAGTCTAATGTCTTAAAACGCCATATTAGTTAAGTTACTAGTGTCCAAAATTTTTAATCTAAAACCCCATTCATACAACACGCCAAAAACTTAATGAAGGGACTGATGGATTGCAGATTTAAACAGATAAGGCTAAACAAACAGTAACGTAATGATGAGACGTGTCATCTTTAGATAATTACATCTCATCTAATTAAATTGTCAAAGTCTAAAACGCAATACAAACAAAACGCCAAATTTAATGAATCGATTGATGGCTTGCAGATCTAACAGATAAAGCTGACCAAAAAGTAACGTATGATGGGACATGCCATCTTTGTTATAATTACATCTCATCTAATTAAATTGTGAGGTGGTAGAACGCCATAAATAAAACCGCCAGGCATAATGAATGGATTGATGGCTTGCCGATTTAACGGGCAAAGCTGAACAAACAGTAACCTAATGATGGAACGTCCCATCTGTATTACCCACATTTATTATGGAAGGTTTCCCGCCCAAACTACGCGCCAAAAAACACCTTATATAAACAACCTCATGCACTTCAATTGATTACACCAAAAAGCAAAAACACCATATGTAAAAACTGGATTCTTGGAGATTAAGTTTTATTCTCTTTATAAGTTTCGTTGAATGGGGTGGATAAATTATTAGGTCATTCTTACAATATGATGATTAACAATGTTGTCCATCTCATTCAGTAAAATCTTATTGAGATAAATCCTCAGCTTAGTGGTTCAAAAACGCCAAAAAGTTCTAAAATCACAAATGGCAAACCCATAAGTGTGTGTTCTAACATGCTCAAATGTTGTATATGAAAAAAATTAAAACGCCAAATGATTGTATATTGTGTATTCTACCATGCTCAAAGATTGAGTAAAAAAAATAATGAATAAAAACACCAGACTACTCTTCACTTACTCTCAAAGACCGTGTCGTTCTTCTTTTGATTACGTGTTCGAACATGTCGATGCATAGTGTCCGAAAGCTTTACAATTCTTACACTGTCTTTCTTTAGCCTCAGCTTTCCCTTTTGTTTTTGTGTTTTCGATAGCTTACTCTGTTTTGATTTTAACCGCTTGCGAGATCCAGAACCTTTCGACTTATACCCAACAGGGACTCTAATCGGATTCTTGTCATTTTGATATCGCCCTGTTATCTCAGCAAATCTATCCCTAGTGCTAGGAGGAGGAGCAACAATCTACATATCTTGAACTTTCTTCATATAAGATTGAACATGATCCTTAAAAAGGATATCTCATCCTTATTACCAGATAAACGGTTCAAAGTATGCTCCGTTGCAAAAATAATTTCTCGCATCATACTTTGCACCTCGGGATCAAGCTCAGTTTGGAGAAAATCACGATTCATTGAGCAATCTGAAGAGCAATTTGGCGAAGAATCTCTACGCCATCTGTTTAAAATGTATTCTTTTGGAAATTCCCTGATATCCAAACTTCTCAAAACATAAAATACATGTATGCATAGCAAACCAAGCTGCTCAAAACACCTACATGAGCAAGTGGTGGTGCAATCAGACTTAGGATACAATACCTGTAAAATTCCAAAAGACAATTGAATGTATAAAACTCCATGCACATAATGTATGTATAAAGAAAACAATAAAAAAACAAATCAAAATAAAACACCATGTTGAAAAAACATACATAAACGTCATACTCAGAAAACGCCATCATTTACCTCGAATAAGGATGTACAGGGCTGCTGGAAATCATTTATGTAGAACTTAACAAACTCATCCTCCTGCTCTTCATACCGTTGATTTATGCAATCCGCAAGCCCAATCAGCTCAGCTTGAATGTCACAAAAAATAGTTTTTGTGTATATATCAGAAGCTTGGTTCTCCAACACTTTATAATTACTTTTCAACTGCGGATGTTTGTAACGAGATTCATGATCATTTTTTCAGTGCGTGTGACGCTGTCCTTCTATTGCAGTCTCATAATGAGTCATGAACTCAACAAGAGTAGATTTGGAATTGCAAACTTGGCCAAAAAACGGTTCTCACTCTTCGACCTTGATGTCGTAAGCATAAGGCCCGACAGTTCCTCCATTCTATAGTATGCACGAATCCAAGAATCCCTAAGACCAAAAATATTAGAAAGCCAGTCATTATCCTCTAAACTAAACTCTTTAATAACCTCTTCCCATTTTGTTTCAAATTCTTCAGGACTAAGAACATCCGTCCACACAACACCACAAGTACGTTCTTTGAAATTGGTTGAATTGCATAGCCTAACACCAACCTATATAAAAAGCAACAAAACGCCATGGAAAAAATACCATGTGAATATCAAATAACTAACATGTAACACACTTAACATAAAAACGCCATATATCAAAAAACAGCAAACACATTGAAATAAGAAAAAATCAACTTTTAGAGATAGTTTATGCATCACGTGCCACATGCATAACCGATGCCTCGTTTCAACAAATACAACAGAAATAGCCTTCTTCATTGCTGGATCCTGATCAGTGACAACAACTTGTGGTTGAGAACCAACAGCTTTTAGAAAAACTCTCAACAACCATATATACGTATCAGCCGTTTCTGACGCCAATAATGCAGCACAAAATGTAACATTACAATGGTGATTGTCTATACTAGTGAACGGTACAAAGACCATAGAGTATCTGTATATTAAAAATGCCATTTATAAATAAATTGCTATAAAACGTCAATGCATTCTATGGTTGAAAACACCAAAAAAACATAGAAAAAATTACTTGTTAGACGATACGTGGCGTCAAACGAAATCACATCACCAAACACGTGGTAATTACATTTGCATTGATCATCACACCAAAAAAATTTCCTTCAAACGATTATCATCATCTGTGAAGTAATCGTATGAGAAATTAGGCTGGGACTGTTTGTTTTCATGCAAACGACTCACGACCATCTCAGCATCATATTCCCCTATAAAAAAGTTGATTTACCTTTTGTAGTTCTTAAAATCAACTTTACTTGCACCAACGTCTTCAAAACCACCAAAACAAGTCTTCATAACATTAAACGCCTTAACCAGTCCAAAATTCAACTTAGACATGCTACGTATAACATGCTTCTAGAGTTGAGTGAGGTGTCGTTTAGACGGGAGAAAATGCATATTAGGCTATACAACAAGACCATGGTTGTGCTCCTCAACAAACTTATAGACCTTCCATGATCCAGACTCAAATATTACACTTAATTGTGCTTCATAATCAGTCCTCTTGGAGAAATTGGATCGCACATTCCTTTGCTTTTGATTAGGGTCCAACGTAACAACCTTCTTGTCCTTATACACCCCAGCTCTGGTACACATATAATACTTAAAATGTGTTTCTCCTTTGGCGTTTACCTTTACAGTACCTTTCCTAACAGAAAAACCACAAGCCTTCTCATACATAACATACATTGAATAACAATCATCGAGGCTTGGGAATATCATATCTGTTTTTGGCTTTATCTCTTCACTAACGTCGGGAATGACAACTGGCAAACCAGTTCTCGAAGAAATACCCTCGTCTGAACAAACATTAACGATAAAAACAAATATTATTGATTAAAACGTCATAATTAAAATGCCATTTCATCAAAACTACATAAGAAGAATAATCAATGAATAATAGGAAAAGTTTTTAGATATTAACACCAGTATCTACTTTTTATCTACAACAATAATCATATGTACATAAAAAAATAATGTTTACAGATCGTAGAACATAATTAAAACACATGAAAAACAATTGAGATTAACAATGAAAACGCCATAAGTTGAATAAGAATTGTATAGACAATACAATAATCCTAAAAAAAACAAACGCCAATTATTATACGAATTAATAATACAAACTCCAAATATTGAATATATGACGAACAACATTAAAAAACAAAAACGCCATCTTCAAATATTACTCTGTGAATCAGAATCCATGTTAAATGCCAAGTGTCTCGAAAGCTTGGGGAGGAGGTAAGAAATTTTTGGAATTTTGTACGAAATGAATTGAAAACGCCTTTTATTGGACGAAAACTGTAGAATGACATTCTTGCCCCGCATATAATTTAGCACCCCTTTGCAACGTGTTAGGCCAGGATCTGTTCTCACACTTCAAATCGTTTTCTCCTGATCCCGTTTATATATTATATATATAGAGGGGTCGGTTAACATACAATATTCCTAACATACGATGCGTAGAAGATGAAATTACGCACGTTATAAAACTTTAAAAAACCCTAATCACGCATGTTGAAAAACCATACATCACGCATGTTGAAAATCATAATCACGTAGGTACAAAATTAGAAATCACGCATGGGCTAAAAACCTAATTTCGCATGTTATAAAACTAATCACGCATTTATAATTTCATCTCGTACGTATTGTACGTTAAGGGATATTGTATTTTACACTTTCACTAATTAAGAAACTCATGTATTAAACAAGTTAATAAATGAAATAATAAATGGTTTAACAATGGAAATTTAACAATTATAGAATGGTACTATAAGATAGATATGATTGAAATCACGTATAAGTAAAGTAAATACTTTAAGTAATTTATTTTTTAATTACTTTGAAAAACAAAATAGGAAGGGTGAAATAAGAGAGCTAGAAAAGAAGTATTGGGTTATTGAATTGTTATACGTGAAGCAATAAATTACTTATTTATTAGTATTAGGTATAGTAGCTTCACATGTATGTAATACCCATGAATCATAAACTATTTTTTCAAGGCCTTTAGCATTGTGGCCATGTCACTGCCAAATGAAATTTATGCCAGCCTGTTACATTGCAACAGTGATAAAGAGTTATGGGGTGCATTAAAAGAGCAGTTTGGTGGAACAAAGGAAGTGATCGAGAACATTCGAGAAATCCTTAACCAACAATGCGAGACTTTCACTCATGTTAAGGGAGAAACCCTTACACAACAGTTTGAGAGGTTTTCATGAATAATAAATGAATTAAAGTTGGTGAACAAGGAATTTCCTAAATCAATTATAAGTAACCGATTTTTAAGATCTCCCTGAGAAGTGGGACACTATAGCCATAGTGATGAGAACAACCCCTGACTTCAAGGACATGACACTAACTCAGCTTCATGGAAAGCTCTTAACATTTGAGAGAGAACTTGTCTAGAAAAGGAAGCTCTACGAAACTGAAAAAGTGTCCGACGATTATTTCCAAAAACACGACACTTCTGAGTCATGAAGGATCATCTTCAGGAATGACAAATTATCAGAGTTTCAATCACTATATTGATATATAATCTGGATTAAACTCTGACCAATATTCCTCAAATTGTGTATTCACAACTAAGATGATGGTCATGATCCTGATAGTTTGTCGTTTGTCCTTGATGATCTGAAGCATATAGACCCAACTGACCTTGAGGAAATGGATATATTGCACCAAGTGACACTACTAAGTCTAAGAGCAAACAATTTTTATAAAAGGACTGGTAGGAGATATCCCGGGTTAAATAGGAGGTTAAAGGTGCGGCTAAGTAAATCTAAAATAAAATGTTTCAAGTGTAATAGATTACGTCACTTTGCAAGGGGGTGCACGTGTTAGTCAAATAACTCTGCACCATTGATCACATATCCTAACCAAAGACCTCAATCTAACACACAACAACAATTTTATCAGAATACCCAAATTACCCCTGGACCAAGTGTACAAAACACTGCCCATTTGCACAAAGCATAAGCCCTGTGCCTATGCATTATGTTCAAGCAACTCCTGTTCCTCAGGTTCAGTATTTTCAAGTGCATGTTACACAAGTTCAAGCACCACAAGTTGCTCCTACTCTTGCAGAGCCTAATCAACAAAGCTTTTTTCACACAAGGCTATGTTGATTAGAGCAACTTGCTAAAAAAATTAACTGATAAATTATGCATTAATGGCAAATGACAGTGATGAACATGCAAATTTTTGTTTAGTGGAAATTGAATGTATCTCAGGGGAGGAAGATCAAGAAAAGAAAACAACTGTTGGTGAAAGCTTTGTTCGAAAAACTGCTAAGAGCTCAGAACAAACATATGTTTCTAACAAAGTGCATGCAGAAAGGAATGAAGAAAACTATCCCAAAAGTTTCACTGAATGCATCAATGATGATCAAGTGCAAGATGCTGCTTCCAAGGTATCACCTCACATTCTCAAAGAATTGTGTTTAGGCAAATGCATCATGGCTTTTGCAAACATAAAAGAGGTGAACGAGAACCTTAGGGAGAAGGTCAAAGTTAGTGAAATAGTTCTTGAAAAACTAAAAAGAGATTTTAAAACAAGGCTAATTGAAAAGGACGAGGAAATCAACAGTCTCAAACATGAAACAACCATAACCAATGACCAACTCTAAACTATGATAGAGAAACATCAAAGTTGTAAAAAGGAGTTAAAATCCACTCAGATTACTTGTGAAAAATGGGTAGAATCTTGCAATCGTTATGAGATGCTTCTTGAAAAGCAAATCAAAAGCAATGTGAAGTTTGGAGTTGGATTCAGAAAACATGATAATGAGCACCCCTCTTACACTTCCATTAACTCACAAATGGTTGAGATCATTCCAACCAACTCCACTGGTGAAAAAAATCAAAATCACAGAACCTAGTGGTAAAAAGATCACTCTTGAAAAACCACAAAGTTCCATCCAGGCTAAATGAAGGTCCGTGATCAGGCGGTTCAAGACGGAAGTTAGTGGATAAACGTAAATTGATTCGGTAGAATGTTATTAAGAATGGAGTAAAACAGAATGCAGCGGAAGTCTTCATTCATACCGAAAGAGCATACATCTTTATAAGTCCAGCTGCCGGAGTTCCTGGAGAGAATCCGGCAGCATCTCCCGTAGGGATGCCAAAAACTCAAATGAAAAATGAACACACACCACCTATTTATAGGGAAATAGCCAAGTTCGCTTGACATGTGCATATGAGGTCAAGTTCGGGCGAACTTGTCTATCATATGACAAGTTCGGCCGAACTTGTCTGCCACATGTCAAGTTCGAGTGAACTTGACCTACACAGGTCAAGTTCGAGCTAACTTGTTCCCTTTTACACTGAAAACTCCATATTTTGGTTGTGTGTTCAATTCTAATCTATACAATATTCAACACACACTCAATCTAGTCTATTCGACAAGTGACGAACACAATAGTGCATCAACAGATTCCCCCTTGTTCGTAACTGTTGAAGCTTGATCTTGAACTTCAAAACTTTGAGTCGTGTTTGAATATTCTGCAACTTCAATCAAGGTGTATGTCCATGTCTCGAGACCGTCAACAAATTCCCCCTTAATTGATGATCCGAGTTTGCATTAACAACTTTCAATTCCGCTGAAATCTCTAGTTCAGATTTTGGTTGCGTGGTTTCCGACTCCTCTGATTTACTCGACCGACAAATTTTCTCGAATTACCATCAACTCGAAGCTAATCAATGCAGAAACTTCTCCATTTCGACAATAACCGCATCCGAGTTCAGTTTTTGAATAAGCGTTGAGCATCGAGAGTTTATTCCGCACACTCCTAAAGTATCAAAAACTCAACCGGCAATTGATAGAAACTTCGAATCACCGCATCAGAAAACTTTAAATCAACGAATACCCTCGAAAATCTGAAACCCCGATTTCCGTAATCGCAGTTAAGCACCCTTCAGAAAGATTTGATCAGCAAATCGGTAATCTGCTCAATCAGCAAATCTTCATCGGAAACAAATAATCTGGTAACACATCGAATCGGAGAAACATACGTCTGTGACCAAAATCACATTCTTCCTCTTCAGTCACAATGCCAGATATTAGCTATCTCTGGTAGACCAGCGCCACTTAATCACCAAACATCATCATCCAACGCCGGTTAGTCCAAAGAGAAGAATGATTCATCTGCTTGAAGACTAAACATAATGGCCACCAAAGGTGATCATCAGATTTCCTTGGTAATTTTGAAACCATCCATCTGCGGAGCTAGTCATTAATACCTAAGATCATCACCGAACGTTTTGAACGTCCTCAGTTCCTCACTGGTACTAACAACTGCTAATCCAGCTAACTGTTCCTTCACCGGAGATCAGGACTCTAACCCTTAAGCATCACTCTGTATCATGAACTGAAAAACTCTGAACTTCCTGTGATCATAAATCCCAAATATATAGCCTCTTTTGTCAGCAACGGGTATACACAACTTTATCCGAAAGATCCGATCCCATAAATCATCTTCTTTAATCATGGTACCGCGTACAACTCGGGGCAACTAAAACTACAGAGCATCCCTATCTCATGGCGGTTAGTCCAGTCAATAGTTCATGTGCAAAGCAGAGTTAAAGATAGGCAGTCGTGTGTGCTTCCAAACCATACACGCGACTCAGGTGTCAATCCACAACCACGATCTCAGAATCTGATAAACAACTCCTTCAAGACTCATATGTAACCACCCGCTTTTAAACTAGACATCAACTTTGAAATACCCAATGAATCTCGATCCACTGCATTTCCCGGTTAATCTGCAATCGGTAACCATCCGGATACTGTTGCAGTAGTCACGAATTTCAAAAATGCCGGAATCTTCAAATATTGAAAATTTTCCCCCTCATTTTTGCAAATTCTGACCATACTGAAATTTTACTGAAATTCCCCTGAAATCCGGAACTTTTAGTATTTAACAAATGCGGATTTAACGTTTAGGCCCATTACTAGTCACGACACCCAAATGATCAACATTCTGCATCGGTATCAATGATTCTCCCGTTATCTTCAAAATTTTGTGACCGTATCACCAAATCTGTACTCTGAAGCTCTAGACGGTGTCCCCGAACATCCCGGTTCGGTCATCGACAACCCGAAAAATTTTCTATCGCCAAATTTTTCTGGACACTCATCCCATCAATACAATCAACAAAATTTTTTCATGCCTTTTTTTAGGCTCCTAGGACAAGTTCGGGCGAACTTGTGAAAGAATCACTTTTCAACAAGTTCGGGCGAACTTGTATCAAAGGATAAGAAATTAAAGCAACAAGTTCGGGCGAACTTGTAAACATAATTTCATTAAAATCCAGTCAAGTTCGGGCTAACTTGGTTGGCCAACACCCAGTTCAAGCGAACTTGATCACAAGTTCGGGCAAACTTGATGAAATTTCAGTCAAGTTCGGCCGAACTTGATGAAATTTCTTGAAAATTAACCAAGTTCGGGCGGACTTGGTCAAAAAGTATCAAGTTCGGTTAAACTTGATTAGAAATCTTGAAAATTCTAGTCAAGTTCGGGCGAACTTGGTCCACCAAATCAGCCTTTTTTTCACATTTTTCGATCCAGAATCCTTATTTCTTCGAATTTCAAGATGAATCCACCATAGATTGGTCAAAATCAATTTCTAACAATCCTATCCTTTCAATTTTACTTTTCATCCGTGGATTGTATGTTTATTTCAAGTTTTACGTCCAAAACCACTCCTAATGTCCATAAATGTCCAAATTCATGAACGTAGGTGATAACCGTAGCTCTGATATCAATTGAAGGTCCGTGATCAGGCAGTTCTAGACAGAAGTTAGTGGATAAACATAAACCGATTCGGTAAAATGTTATTAAGAATGGAGTAGAAACATAATGCAGCGGAAGTCTTCATTCATACCGAAAGAGTATACATCTTTATAAGTCCAGCTGCCGGAGTTCCTGGAGAGAATCCGGCAGCACCTCCCCGTAGGGATGCCAAAAACTCAAATGACAAATGACACTACCACATTATAAGGAACTAGCCAAGTTCCTTGACATGTGCATATGAGGTCAAGTTCGGGCGAACTTGTCTATCATATGACAAGTTCGGCCGAACTTGTCTGCCACATGTCAAGTTCGAGCGAACTTGACCTACACAGGTCAAGTTTGAGCGAACTTGTTCCCTTTACACTGAAAACTCCGTATTTTGGTCGTGTGTTCGATTCTGATCTATACAATATTCAACACACACTCAATCTAGCCTATTCGACAAGTGACGAACACAATAGTGCATCAACACTAAAAAACCAAAATATGAATTTAAACCCACATGGTCTGACGAATTGATGTGTTTGAGAATTTTAAACCATTGTTTTCACAAACTCGGATGGTCTCAAGCCACCCAAGATAAAATAAATCTTATCACCAACTCTCAAATACATGTTAAAACATCTGTTGCTGGAAAGAGAGACAAAGGTAACAGGAAAGATAAGACCACAAAATTGTTTTATGATTTTTGTGAAAACATAAATTATCTGACAGAAACCGTTTCAAGTTAAAAGCATATGGTATCAATAGTGGGAACAATCTCTGTGAGTCAGCATTTGGGTGCACCATCTGTGGAAAAACCAATCATGTGACTCGACAATGCTCATTCCTAAAACCTAATGATATCAACAAGAATAGGTGAAAAGGAAGAGTGGTTGTCAAAAGGGAAGTTGGTCCTTTCAAAAGGGAATCACACCCATTTCTCAAAAGATATGAGTTTAGTCAAACACTTGTCACACAAGCCTTGAACCAATACCCTGTTCAAAGGATGTTCAAGTATGAAATACACCACCGTTTGAACACATTTCCAAGTGGATATGGGCAACCACCATGTCATATGGTACCTTATAGGTATGGTGAATATGTGCACATGCCCCCAAAGCCAAGAATCAACAAACATCCTCATGGGTATGATCGGCTCGTTGGAAATGGTCAAACAACAGTTGATCCAAGGGTAAAAGCACTGACGGAGGGTAAAAAACAACTGGTTGAGATAGTTCAACAACTACTCATCACAAAAGATCATTCTCAAAGAGATGATACTGTGGAAGAAAGACCAATTCCAAGGCAAATAATGATTTGAGTCTCTACAATTCCACTATCTGCAGGGAATTTCTTTTGGCATCTTAAAAGTGCATACAGAGGTTTCCCTAGCACTTATCATCATTCAAATGAAAACATGAAAATATTTTCTGAAAATACCAAAAAGACTTTCTTTAAAATAAAAAAATTATAATGTTGCTTTGAAAAACCAAAATTGTGTTTTAAAATCATGAAAAGATTGTTAAAAATCACCAAAAATAGAACTCTATTCGAAAGAGTGAAACAACTGTCTTAGTGGTTCTAAACTCTGCTCAACCTTTGTTAACCACTGTTTTCAACATGGAACCACTGATTCATTATCCACTGTTTGACAAAAGATCAAAAACAAGACTTTCATAATGAGCTATAGCTCAATTGACATCAGAGGGGAATTGAAGATTTGGGTTTAAGACCATGGGTCTCAAGTTCGAATCCAATCCCAACTAGGTTTTTACCTTAGTGGACCTTCAGGCGTGTAGGTTTTTCCTGGAACTGGAGATGGTGGGCTTGGGCTACCCAGCGTAGTCTAAGGTCGTGCGCATATAAGGTCGCCTTTTGCAATTGGTTTACCCTAGGTAGCCCTGGTCTTTTATTTTGTTTTCCATTAAAAAAAAAACGACTATAAATATTTTTTTGAATGGCAAATGTTACTCCTAATATAAATTACACCAATAAATTTAAATCACACCATTTCCTAGATTTGAACTAGGACCTCATCGCCAAGAAATATAAGTCTTTACCAAGTAAGCTACTCCACGTTAACTGATATGGATAATTAAATTAATGTATATCTCACATAGTTTATTAGCCTAAATTTATTAACTTTTCTTAACTTCATTAACTAACCTTGGTAACTTTGTTTTAACATGCATTGTATATTATATAGATTATAGATAATCTCATTTAAATATAAAGTATAGCCATTCAATTAGCTAGGTTATAGATAAATTATCTATGATTTATTATTCTTATTATTATTATTATCTAATTACCCTATCTATTAATAACAGAACTTTGTGAACAATGATTGAGGACATTTTGATAATTTACATACAATCTTCCACGTGTGACCCATGGTGTTTTTCATCTACCACACACATATAAAGTAGAGAGAAAGAGAGATCCGACTTTCCAGTTTCTCAAACCTCACTTTTCAAAGTTCTTCCATATTCATCAAGTAATGGAGGCTAATGAAACTCAGAGAACCATAGTTCATCAAAGTAACCAACACTGATGAAGCTTAGTTGATGATGTTGTTGTTGTTGTTATTATTATTATTATTGGTGTTAGGATCTAAGTTTGAATTAGTTGTGATTTTTGTTTCTAAAAAATGAAAGTGAAGGTAGAAATCAAGGTAATATGCAACAGAAATGTATGGAAAACTTTTATACAACTAATGGTAGTTTGTTTTGATCATCATGCTTTCAAACTTATAGTTTATGCATGTGAATCACAAACTCCCCTTTAGCCCAATAAGAACGATTGATAGTACAGAAATGCAGAGAAGATGATAAGCGAATGATCTTTTAGATATATAAGAAATTCAGTACAATGAAGTTAAGTATTTATACTACACTTCTAACCTCTGAGCATCTTTGATGACGTCGGGGTTGATTGTGACATATAACAACTAAAACAAACTCTAAACACTGCTAGCCTATCCGCTGATTAGTGTCAAGCACTGTTACAGTGAATATAAAACTAATATAAGCTAACCACTGATCTCTATCCTCTGCTGGAGTCTTCTAGCAGACCTTTGATCTTTGTCGTTTAGCGTGGGCAGATGATAGAAGGCAGAGCTTAGGCATAGCAGAGATTATTCAACAGATCTTATAAACTCTGATCTTGGGATCAAACATTTGATGTGTAATTGGCTTTATATCATTTGTTCCTTTTTGCAGGGTTCAATCCCAACAATCTCCCCTTGGAACAGATGATGCCAAAACACATTTATTTTTTCTCTTTATTCCTCAACATGAGTTCTCTAATCTGCCATTTGAATTGTAATTCAAAGTTGAGAGACTCCAGAGGATCTTCATCCTTTTCAAGCACCAGATTCAAAAGATCTTGAAGGTCTTCTACACATAGCTCATATGCATCCTCCATTCTAATCTTGTTGGAATCACCATTTGACTTGAGCAGTGTCAATTCATGGGAGTTTTTGTCAACTTTCCATTTTAGAACTTTTGGGTCAGATGGTTTTCTAGGTTGGCTACTTATTATTGAGGTTGGTGATAAACTCTGATGAGCAATCTTTGATATGTGTTCTCTTAGTTTGTCACTTGCTCCATTTATGTCGAAATTGATCATATATTTTGTAACACCCAAATCGCGTAAAACAACACACGGCGAAAACACTTGGGGAGTCACGTTAACATATTGTTTCAACAACACATGGTATTTGAAGTTTTGTTTTAATTAGATATTAAACATAGGTTATATTGTCATAATTGTCTAAAAACGTTTTAAAACAACCAAACAAACAAAACATGCATAATTATTGTCTTTCTTGTTTTATAGTCGCTAAGGCTCGTCCAAATCCTATATGAGCATGCATCAGTATCATCAAGCATTGTTCCCTGAAACATATGTGAAAACGAGTCAGCAAAAATATGCCGGAGAGTACATAGGTTTTGTGAGTGTGTCAAGTTCATGGCTTTGTATATATTGCAATGTAATCTGACTACTAGAGTCGTAAGTGAAAACCTTGTTTTGAAAGCATTTGATATTGAAACAACTATTCATCTAAAACAAAAGGGTAAAAGTTTATAAAATCTCGTAGCTATGAACCTTGACTCGAAAACATTTGTTCATAAATCCAAGTTGTAAATCGTCTTGAAATAACTCGTATGATTTATATCTTTAATCGAAAATCGTTGTGTGTCATTGTTTAAAATCATTTGTCCAAGTAATGTAAATAACAACACGTATGTAATGTGATAGAAACATTTATATATAGGAAGTACCAGCAGCGTATCCACCATGCTTTTATTACATTACACCCATTCCGTAATCTAAATCACTTATCATAAACCAATTGTCATAAATCAATTGTTCATTGTTCCTTGTTATAAACCATTGTTCATTCGTTCATCGTTCATTGTTCATCGTTCATCGTTTTAATTGTGAAAACTTTTGGTCGTTTCGTGAATACATTCAAACCTTTATTGAATTTTCGAGACCACCCACGGTGTCCCTTAATCGTATAACATACCACCAAAGGGTATGTTACAATTACAGTTTCAGTCGCTTCCCAAACTTCCCCACAAACCCTGGGAAATTTGGTAACAGGATTCTCAGTCCTAGGCGCCGTAACTTACTATTGGTCGGCTTGGCCATTGCTAATGAATGTCATTCTTGTTATGAATATAACACACCAACAAGTTCGTTCACATTATTGAAATCGTATTGTTTAATATAAACCATCGCATTTGTACTTTGAAAGCTTGAAAACCTTTAGCACATATGAATCACCCCAAAATAATTGAAAGTATAAAATAGGGGAACTATGTACTCACATGTGATAGCAAAGTAACTCTTAGATCAATAAGAAAACCGAAGCTCAAAGATCCGAGAAATCACGCGTGCCCAAAAAATGAATAATAGTGTAAATATCGGGGCTTGAAATCGGAAGATTCGGATAGAATGAGGTCTTACAAACCAAGTGAGTGTCGGAACTCATATAATATGGTTTAATAAGCTTACATTCTGAGTTGGAAAGATTTTTACGTGCTTTTGACCCGTTATGACATGTTAAGGTAGTTTAAGCCACTTTCACGCGTCATTTGCGTAACAACGCATTCAGATGGTTAGATATGTGTCATAATAAGTATTAACTGCTTAAACATGTTTAAAAATGTTTTTGATCAGATTATATGTCAAATCTTGTGTTACATATGCTTAACGTTGATTTGTTTGTGAAAAGGGCATTTTGGTCGTTTTTAAGTAATATTACAATCAATCATAATAACACAATCCAAACATCATGACTATAAGGTATAACCTCAGAGGGTTATTCCCTATATATTTATGGTCACAATTATGTATTTGATTGGGTCCGAAGATTACCAAACGGGTCAGATTTGAAAGTCAAAGCGATAGTCAAACCGTTCAACTTTTCGATCTAAACAAGCACTACAATGAGAGTGATGATTTAGACATGTTTTGACATGTCTAATTAAGTTTATCAAAGTACTTTGGCATCAAAACAACCTTTTTGACACCGAAAATAGATCTGTTGCAAAATGCGCAAAAATCGCATTTTGACCGAAACTTTGACTTGTCAAAATGACTAGAAATGGTGGAAATCAGTAAGCATGATCACTAAGGATCATAACCACCTTGATTACCATCATATTGCAAGTTTTAATTAAGCTTTATTTTGATCAATTCATGATCAAAACTAAAAGTCAAAAAGAAAGTCAAACTATTTGATTTTTAGTCTATTTAACATGATAACTGAATAGGACATGATTAGAACACTTATAAACACCAAAGGAATGATCAAAGACCAGAGAAATAGCCCCAAGATAGTTGCAAATTCGGATTTGTAGCTGATTAGTGCAAGAAGGTGACTAAAAGCTCAAATTGATCATGAACATGGTATTTATAATGATCCAAAGGTGATCAAGATCATGCCAAGTGTTATGACAATGATCTAGGATGTTAACAAGTGTTAGGAGGTGTTAAAAGCAGCTTAAAGGGTGGAAAATTCGGGCTAGGTGGCAAATTTGGCGAATTGGTGGCAAGGGAATGCAGCTGGAAGCTGCCACTTATGTTTCTGTCAAAACAGGGGCCTCGCCGTATGCGACGGTACCCCCTTTAGGGTGTCGCGCTACGCCACGACCCCCCTGACTGAATTTTCAAAATTTGCAAATAGGTCCCTGCACATGTTTTTGATGGTTTTTGACTTTTTAACATTCGACAATATTTAGGCTATATAAAGACGTTAAAGCATAGGGAACTTAAAATATGTTGGAAAATGTTCCAGAGGTCAGTTCGTTTGGTCGTACAGTCGCGGTTTCGGTTAATTACGACGAAAATCGTAACGAACCCGTGTATGACCGTAATTGCGTAACGAACTGATTTTTCGCATTCCAATCACTAAAATATAATATATTGATGATTAGAAAAATTTTGGAATGTCCGTACGTGTTTCGGATAGTGATATAGGCAAAAAGACATAGTTTCACAAAATTTGCAAAATAGTCCCTAAAGTTATAAAAGCATATTTTTACCATACCGAAGCCCTCGAACTTATTTCTAAGCTATGTAAAGGGTATTTAAGGTATGTTAAGCTTGTGTTCTTTTTCCGGAGCATACGTTGCTGCAAGAATCGACAGACTTTCGCATTTTGTCATAAATGTC
Source organism: Scalesia atractyloides (assembly GCA_947069175.1). NCBI lineage: Eukaryota > Viridiplantae > Streptophyta > Magnoliopsida > Asterales > Asteraceae > Scalesia > Scalesia atractyloides. Next base: position 67,407,737 of record CAMTDV010000025.1, read on the forward strand.
CTTATGTTTGAATAAGCTTGTTTTTAACATACCAAACCCTTCAAAACTTAATCTAAGTTATGCAAAGGTTATTTAAGGTATGTTTAGCTTGTGTCATTATTCCAGAACATACGTTGTGTTAAATTGGTTTTGTTTGCGTATCGGTTCACCGATTTTGTTTATAGAAGCGATTCAAGAGTTCAAAATTGTGCAAGAATCGATTGTGCGCAATTGTCATATTAAACAAACAAAATTCACATAAAAAACATAAATTTCATTCATTGATTACTTGTTTGTCATTGTGAATGCTCAGATTACCACATATATCACAGTCTCCCCTACTTCAGAAATTTCGTCCCGAAATTTAATTAGATGAAACTCGTGAGAACAAAAGTGGGTACTTTGCTTTATCTGATCCTCTCATTCCCAAGTAAATTCTAGGCCACTGTTTGGATTCCCAGCAAACTTTGACTATCGCGATTCGTCTTCGCTTGAGTTTCTTGACTTCACGGTCCATAATCTCCACCGTTTCTCGACAAAATGCATAGTATCATCAACGTGAATCTCATCGAGTGGAATATGGAGATTTGTATCGGCTAAACACTTTTTCAAGTTGGACATGTGGAATGTTGGGTGAATATTCCCGAGTTTAGGAGGTAGCTCAAGTCGGTAGGCTACCTTTCGATTCTTTCGACGGTCTTGAATGGTCCAACGTATCGTGGTGCAAGTTTTCCTTTCTTTCCAAATCTAACACTCCTTTCCAAGGGGATACCTTGAGTAGGACGTAGTCACCAACTTGGAATTCTAAGGGCTTGCGTTTCTTGTCCACATAACTTTTTGACGGCTTCTAGCTGTCAAAAATTTTATCGCGTATTTTCTTGACTTTCTCGGTTGTGTCGTGGATGAGTTCAGGTCTAGTAAACTGAGACTCTCCAACTTCATTCCAACAAACAGGTGAACGACATTTTCGACCGTATAAAGCTTCGAAAGGCGCCATGTTGATGCTGGCGTGATAATTATTGTTATAGGAGAATTCGACCAACGGTAGATGTGAATCCCAACTACCACCAAAATCGATCACGCAGGCTCGGAGCATATCTTCCAGAGTTTGAATCGTCCTCTCAGATTGTCCATCCGTTTGAGGATGATAAGCAGTACTCACATTGAGTTTGGTTCCCATGGCGGATTGCAAGGTCTTCCAAAAACGAGATAGAATCGAGCATCTCTATCAGATATGATGTTCAAAGGAACACCATGACAAGACACAATCTTATCAACATAGATCTTTGCGAGTTTGTCAGCAGAGAAATCTTCAGGAATCGCTATAAAATGTGCTGACTTTGTTAGACGATCAATGATTACCCAAATGGTATCATGACCTCTAGATGTGCGCGGTAACTTAGTGATGAGATCCATCGCAATATTCTCCCACTTCCATTCCGGTATTTCCGGTTGTTCCAATAAACCATATGGATGTTGATGCTCGGCCTTGACTTTGAGACAAGTAAGGCATTTAGATACATACAAGGCAATGTCATTCTTCATACCTGGCCACTAATACTAGGTACGGAGATCCTTGTGCATTTTTGTAGCACCAGGATGAATTGAATAACGAGACTTATGAGATTCATCCATCAATAGAGTACGAAGATCGTGTTGATTCGGAACCCATAACCGGTTCATGTAATATAGTAATCCATCATCTTTTGTTTCGAGTTGAAGTTCGAGTTGGTGAGGTAATTCGTCTTTCAATAAACCTTGTGTTACACAAGTGCGTTGGGCTTTAAGAATACGTGTTTGGATATCAGATCGAAATCGAACACAATGAAGCTTGACACGTTCTTTGCAACTAAGCGCATCAGCCATAATGTTCGCCTTACCAGGATGGTAGCGAATTTCGCAGTCGTAATCATTTAGAAGTTCAATCCAACGTGTGCCTCATGTTTGTGAGACTTTTATGGTCTGTGAACACCACACACTTCGTGCCATAAAGATAGTGTCTCCAGATTTGAGAGCAAAGACAACAGCACCTAACTCAAGATCATGAGTTGTATAATTTTTCTCGTGGGTTTTCAATTGTCTTGACGCGTAGGCGATGACCTTATCCCGTTGCATGAGAACGCAACCAAAGCCTAAATTCGACGCGTCACAATAAACCACAAAATCATCGTTGCCATCGGGTAAAGATAGAATAGGAGCATCACCGAGTTTATGTTTCAAGGTTTGGAAAGCTTCTTCTTGTTTAGGTCCCCACTCAAAAAGGCTTATTCTTTTGAGTTAACGTAGTGAGGGGAACCGCGATCTTTGAGAAGTTCGTGATAAATCGTCGATACCGCGATCTTTGAGAAGTTCGTGATAAATCGTCGATAGTATACAGCAAGACCAAGAAATGAGTGAACTTCTATGGGAGTAGTGGGTGTTTTCCAATCCTTAATCGCAACGATTTTGGAAGGATCCACATGAATACCTTGCTCATTGACAATGTGTCCCAAAAACTGAACTTCTTTTAGCCAAAATTCGCACTTGGAGAATTTGGCATAAAGTTGTTCTTTCTTCAGAAGTTCCATTGTTAATAGGAGATGTTGTTCGTGCTCAGCTCGAGATTTAGAATAAATGAGAATGTCGTTGATGAATACAATGATGTACTTGTCTAAATAAGGCTTACAAACCCTATTCATCAAGTCCATGAATACGGCTGGAGCATTTGTCAAACCGAAAGGCATAACTGTGAACTCATAGTGACCGTATCGTGTGCGAAAAGCAGTCTTAGGAATATCTTCCTCGTGAACACGAAGTTGATGATACCCAGAACGCAGATCGATCTTTGAAAAACATGTGGCACCTTGTAGTTGGTAAAAAGATCATCAATACGAGGTAGGGGATATCGATTCTTGTTCGTGAGTTTGTTGAGCTCATGATAATCGATACACATCCGGAAGGATCCATCCTTCTTTTTCACAAATAGGACAGGTGCACCCCACGGAGAATAACTTGGACAAATGAAACCTTTGTCAGATAACTCTTGTAGTTGGTTCGATAACTCCTGCATCTCAGAAGGTGCAAGACGGTAAGGAGATTTGGCTATCGGGTAAGCACCTGGTACAAGGTCAATACGAAACTCAACTTGTCGTGTCGGGGTAAGCCAGGTAGATCTTCGGGAAATACCTCAGGGTAATCTCGAATAGAATGAATGTCTGGAATATTCTTGCTCTTGCCTGTCTGCTCCACAATATGTGCCAAGAAGGCGACACAATTCTTTCGTAGGTACTTATGGGCTTGTGTACATGACATGAGTTTAAGGCTACTAACGGGTTTCTCTCCACGAACTTCTAGAATTTCACCAGACGGAATGGGTATACGAACTATCTTATCAAAACAAATAACTTCAGCATGATGTTTGGTTAACCAATCATCCCAATAATGATGTCGAAACTTCCAAGTTGCATAGGTGTAAGGTCGATAGGGAAAATATGGTTATTGAGGTTTAATTGGCAGCTACGAATGATGAATCAAGTATGAGTGGTTCACCATTGGCTATTTCGACAGACAAGGGTCTTCCTAGTTTAGTTCTAGGCATCAAAAGCAAGGGCTCAAAAGTAAGTGACACAAAGCTTCCATCGGCACCTGAATCGAAAAGAACAGAAGCAGGATGATTGTTGACAAGGAACGTACCGTTAACAACTTCATTATCAGCACGAGCCTCGTTGGCGTTCATGTTAAAAGTTTGTCCACGAGCCGGATTGGCATTTGCTATCCTCGAAATAGTTGTTCCTGTAGTCACCCATTTCACCGTAGTTAAAACATGATCCAGGCGGAAAATGAGGTCGAGCATGGGTTTGCTTGTGCTTGAGCTTGGTTTTGTGTAGCTTGGTTCGGGTTAAAACGACAAATATTCGCCAAGTGACCAAGTTTTCCACAGGTAGTACACTATCGACATGGTACTTAAACTTGATGATGACCATTACATCGGTTGCAGAGTGGTGCAGTTCCTGCATATGGTTTCTTTGCCGAAGGTTGAGCTGGTTGGTTTTGGGGATTAGCTTGGAGCGAGTGGTGTGGTCACAGCAAAGTTTTGAGAAGCCTTACGCTTCTTCGACCTCTTGGATGATCCGGCTTTGTCTTTCTTCGGTTTCTCTTAGGTGCTTTTGTCAGTCTGGTTCTTGTCACCCTTGCGGTGAAATTTACCCTTTCTGACTTGAGAATCAGTTAGAGTTGCAGCCAATTCAATGGCTTGACGAATGGTAGTAGGGTGGCTTCCCGTAACAATGTCCTGAACAGGATCAGGCAGACCATCGATATATTTCTCAATCGCCTTATCCAAAGGCGTCACCATTAAAGGACAAAGTAAGCTCAATTCCTCGTACCGGTCGGTGTAAGCACGACTCTCACCACTGTCTTGCTTAAGATCATCAAATTCCCTTTCCAAACCCCTGAGTTCATGAAGAGGACAAAACTCCCCCATCATCAGAGCTCGAAGCTCTCCCCAAGTTTGGGCTAAGGCCACGTTAGCACCCCTATCTCTCATAACACCATTCCACCATGTCAAAGCTCGTTTCTTGAACACACTCGATGCAAACTCAACTTTTCGTTCATCCGGACATTGAACGAAACAAAATGTGCTTCTCGAGACTCTCAAACCATTGAAGAAGTCTCGTAGCTCCCTCAGACCCAGAAAATGCAAGTGGTTTAGCCGAACAGAACTGTTTGTAGCTACACGGAGCATTGTTGTTATTATTGTTGTTCGCTTGATTCATTTTAGTTACTAGGTTCGGGAGTACGGCAGCAATTTGTTGAGCGATCATGGCTGCCATTTTGGCATTTTGAGTTGTATCACGTCGAGGAGGCATGCTAGAAAAGAAACATGATGAAAGATGTGTGAGATTGACATTCGAAAAATCGAAACAAGCATCAAAAATATCAACGAAACATAAGAATGTGGTCATTTGTTTGTTTCTCAAAACACGCAAATGACACACTGTGACTAATCAAAGTAAATGGGTCTTTATAATGTATCGCGAAGACATGCTTTAGCCTATAAGTGGACGCTCACCCCAAGAGTTCCCAGGTAAGAGTGACTGGTCCGATTAAGTGGATTTGTACGAACACTCTAGCCTAGACAGAAAACTCAGGGTACAGGCACCCACCCTTCCAGATTGCATGTGTTCACATTATTAAAACCCAAACTTTAACGAGATTTTGAAAACTTAAAGGCTTGCGCCAAAAACAAATCATCTAAGGGTAGATGATTGATTTTCAAAACGGATTTGTAATTTGTGGATTTGTTTTACTAATCACTTAAGGATAGGTGTTTGTATTGTGTTTTAAATCTAAATGCGAGTAGACTCGCGTTAGGGTCCTAGGAAGGTTATAGTCTAGGTCAAAGCATTACTATAACCTAATTCCCTATAACCAGTGCTCTGATACCAACCTGTAACAACCCAAATCGCGTAAAACAACACGCGACGGAAACACTTGGGGAGTCACGTTAACAGATTGTTTCAACAACACATGGTATTTGAAGTTTTGTTTTAATTAGATATTAAACATAGGTTATATTGTCATAATTGTCTAAAAACGTTTTAAAACAACCAAACAAACAAAACATGCATAATTATTGTCTTTCTTGTTTTATAGTCGCTAAGGCTCGTCCAAATCTTATATGAGCATGCATCAGTATCATCAAGCATTGTTCCCTGAAACATATGTGAAAACGAGTCAGCAAAAATATGCCGGCGAGTACATAGGTTTTTGAGTGTGTCAAGTTCATGGCATTGTATATATTGCAATGTAATCTGACTACTAGAGTCGTAAGTGAAAACCTTGTTTTGAAAGCATTTGATATTGCAACAACTATTCGTCTAAAACAAAAGGGTAAAAGTTTATAAAATCTCGTAGCCATGAACCTTGACTCGAAAACATTTTGTTCATAAATCCAAGTTGTAAATCGTTCTTGAAATAACTCGTATGGTTTATATCTTTAATCGAAAATCGATGTGTGTCATTGTTTGAAATCATTTGTCCAAGTAATGTAAATAACAACACGTATGTAATGTGATAAAAGCATTTATATATAGGAAGTACAGCGGCATATCCACCATGCTTTTATTACATTACACCCGTTCCGTTATCTAAATCACTTATCATAAACCAATTGTCATAAATCAATTGTTCATTGTTCCTTGTATAAACCATTGTTCATTCGTTCGTCGTTGATTGTTCATTGTTCATCGTTCATCATTTTAATTGTGAAAACTTTTGGTCGTTTCTGAATACATTCAAACCTTTGTTGACTTGTTCGGACCACCCACGGTGTCCCTTAATCGTATAACATACCACCAAAGGGTATGTTACAATTACAGTTTCAGTCGCTTCCCAAACTTCCCCATAAACCCGGGGAAATTTGGTAGGGATTGTCAGTCCTAGGGTCGTAACTTACTACTGGTCGGCTTGGCCATTGCTAATGAATGTCATTCTTGTTATGAATATAACACACCAACAAGTTCGTTCACATTATTGAAATCGTATTGTTTAATATAAACCATCGCATTTGTACTTTGAAAGCTTGAAAACCTTTAGCACATATGAATCACCCCAAAATATTTGAAAGCATAAAATAGGGAGAACTATGTACTCACATGTGTAGCAAAGTAACTCTTGGATCAATAAGAAAACCGAAGCTCAAAGACGCCGTTGTCCTAAAAATGAATAATAGTGAAATATCGGGGCTTGAATCGGAAGATTCGATAGAATGAGGTCTTACAAACCAAGTAGTTGTCGGAACTCATATAATATGGTTTAATAAGCTTACATTCTGAGTTGAAAGATTTTTAAGTGCTTTTGACCCGTTATGACCTGTTGAGGTAGTTTAAGCCACTTTCACGCTTCATTTGCGTAACAACGCATTCGGATGGTTAGATATGTGTCATAATAAGTTTTAAATGCTTAAACATGTTTAAAAATGTTTTTGATCAGAGTATATGTCAAATCTTGTGTTACATATGCTTAACGTTGATTTGTTTGTGAAAAGGGCATTTTGGTCGTTTTTAAGTAATATTACAATCAATCATCATAACACAATCCAAACATCATGACCATAAGGTATAACTTCAGAGGGTTATTCCCTATATATTTATGGTCACAATTATGTATTTGGTCGGGTCCGAAGATTCACCAAACGGGTCAGATTTGAAAGTCAAAGCGGTAGTCAAACCATTCAACTTTTCGACTCTAAACAAGCACTACAATGAGAGTGATGATTTAGACATGTTTTGACATGTCTAATTAAGTTTATCAAAGTACTTTGGCATCAAAACAACCTGTTTTGACACCTGAAAATAGATCCGTTGCAAAATGCGCAAAAATCGCATTTTGACCAAAACTTTGACTTGTCAAAATGACTAGAAATGGTGGAAATCAGTAAGCATGATCACTAAGGATCATAACCACCTTGATTACCATCATATTGCAAGTTTTAATTAAGCTTTATTTTGATCAATTCATGATCAAAACTAAAAGTCAAACAGAAAGTCAAACTGTTTGATTTTTAGTCTATTTAAGCTATGATATCTGAATAGGACATGATTAGAACACTTATAAACACCAAAGGAATGATCAAAGACCAGAGAAATAGCCCCAAGATAGTTGCAAATTCGGATTTGTAGCTGATTAGTGCAAGAAGGTGACTAAAAGCTCAAAATAGATCATGAACATGGTATTTATAATGATCCAAAGATGATCAAGATCATGCCAAGTGTTATGACAATGATCTAGGATGTTAACAAGTGTTAGGGAGGTGTTAGAAGCAGGTTAAAGGTGGAAAATTCGGGCTACTTGGCAAATTTTACGAATTGGTGGAAAGGGAATGCAGCTGGAAGCTGCCAGTTATGTTTCTGTCAAAACAGGGGCCTCGCCGTACGCGACGGTACCCCCCTTAGGGCGTCGCGCTACGCCACGGCCCCCGTGACTGAATTTTCAAAATTTGCAAATAGGTCCCTGCACATGTTTTTGATGGTTTTTGACGTTTTTAACATTTGTTAACCCAATATTTAGGCTCTATAAAGACGTTAAAGCATAGGGAACTTAAAATATGTTGGAAAATGTTCCAGAGGTCAGTTCGTTTGGTCGTACGGTCGCGTTTTTCGGTTAATTACGACGAAAATCGTAACGAACGCGTGTATGACCGTAATTGCGTAACGAACGGATTTTTCGCATTCCAATCACTAACATATAATATAACGATGATTAGAAAAATTTTTGAATGTCCGTACGTGTTTTGGATAGCGACATAGGCAAAAAGACATAGTTTCGTAAAATTTGCAAAATAGTCCCTAAAGTTATAAAAGCATATTTTTACCATACCGAAGCCTTGAAACTTATTTCTAAGCTATGTAAAGGGTATTTAAGGTATGTTAAGCTTGTGTTCTTGTTCCGAGCGTACGTTACTGCAAGAATCGGCAGACTTTCGCATTTTGTCGTAAATAGTCCTTGTGATTGAATAAGCTTGTTTTTGACATACAAACCCTTCAAAACTTATTCTAAGTTATGCAAAGGTTATTTAAGGTATGTTTAGCTTGTTTCATTTTTCCGGAACATACGTTGCATTAAATTGGTTTTGTTTGCGTATCGGTTTACCGGTTTTGCTTATAGAAGCGATTCAAGAGTTCAAAATTGTGCAAGAATCGATTGTGCGCAATTGTCATAATAAATAAACAAAATTCACATATAAAACATAAAATTTCATTCACTGATAACTTGTTTGTCATTGTTATATGCTCAGATTACCACAGATATCACATATTTGATGCCTTCCTTGATGAAGTTGTGTTCATACCTTTTCAAATCTTCTTCAGACATCTCCTTTTGCCTTTTTTTTATTTAAAGCAAGTGTGGATGGAACATATGTTGAGACAGACCTTTGAGAAGGTTGAGCTTTATGAACAACAACATCTGATTAATAAGTAGGCTTCTTTGGCAATGTTGGATATGTTTTTCTTCTTTCTTCAAGCCTCTTGTAAGTGTCAATCACTTTAACCTCTGACCACCTTGTGATTTGGTTCTTTGACCTAAAGTGCAGCTATCAATTCTTCCTTCATTCTTCTGAGCTTCAGAGCTTTGTCAGGCACATTTTTCTTATATTGCTCCAATCTGGAGGAGTGGGATTTTTGAGAGGATCCATTAACATCTCTTACATTATTCAACCTCTTCTTTCAACTCACTCATAGTGCAGTCTTTAAATTGTGCCCTTGTAGCCTTGTATTGTTTATTCTCCATGATGTGCTCAATATCATCACTCTTTAAATTCTCATCTTCTCTTACTGACAACTTTTTGCACAAGTCTCTTGAGAAGTCTTCTAACCTTCTGAATTTGCTCAGCTGGAACTGCATGTAATTTTACACTTCTCGGTCAGTTCTTCCCTTTGTGTCGCTTCTGGTGATATCCTCTGCTTGTTTAGCCTTTAATTTCAGATATTCATCTAGGTTCCTTGGCTTGGGATATCCTTCCAGAGAGAGAATCTCTCTTCTGTCTGGATCTTCTCAGAAAAGAAATATTTGATCTTTTCTCTAACAACTTGTAAATCTAATGGGAATTGAGTGGTGAGAGTCAATAATGTCATTTTGGTGATTTGAGAAGATGGAAGAGTAACAACTATTATGGTGGTCGTTGGTTGTGATGATAATGGATGTGGTGAAGGGATAATGTTCTCATCCTTCATATTTGTCATTCTTTTTCGTTTAAAGGTGAGTTTGGTGATGATGGTTGTGGAATTCTTGTTAGTGTGGAGATTTGATGAGTGGTGGTTGGAAATTTGATAATGGCAGTGGTTGGGTTAACACCTGCTATAACCACTGATGTATCAGCAGATGTTGACACAGCAGCAGTTGTAACATCTATTGTGGTTGTGGGTGGTGTTTTAAGTGGTGGTGTTTGAGATTTTATGGAAGCAGAGGTTGTGGTTGGATTTTCAACATTTGAGGTTTTAGAAGGTGTGGATGTTGGTTGACTTGTTTTTCTAACATCCCTCTTCTTTTGAGAAGTACAAACCTCTTCTTTTTCCTTTTGTTGTGTAATCTTTTGCTCAACCAAAGATCTGCTCTCATCTCTAACCCTTACTTATTTCTCTCCTTTTCCCTATCCAGAGCATTTTGAGTTTCATCTAGTTTCTTGCTATCATCTGGTCTTGGGATAACCATTTTTGGTCTTGAGGATGAATAAGTTTTGAGCTTTAGCACTTCCCTTTCATTCTCCCCCTTTTTGGCATCATCTGTATTGACCAGAATGACAGTGGGAGGAGAAGTGCCAGTGGTTTGGAGAAGATGAGCTTTGATAGCTTTGATGTCTGCATTAGTCTCATTGTACCTTGTATCAACCAAATTTCTGAAATGCTCCTTGTGATGTGCATGTTGAATGTCAGCATGTTCTCTTTGTTGTTGAAGCAACCATAGCTCAGCAGTGGTTGTTGTGGCCGTAACAGTGGATTGACTTTTGGATTGTTCTAACATCTGCTTTGGCAAATTTTTGATTTCATCACAGAATTTTCTATCTTTGAAACTCTCTCCGTCAAATCCATGTATTTTAGCTCATCACCTAACTTAATAGGATCATCTGAACCCCCTACCACTTGTGGTAGTTTTGTCTGTGTTATCATGAGCAGAGGTTTCAAAACTTGCTTCAAACACAGATGCCCCTTTAGCTTGGTACTGGGGACTTCCAACTACATCAGAGGATACCTTAGTAGCCTTAGCAGTTGTTGCCTTCAACCAAGTCTTATAGATGTAACCATTGTCCAATTAAAAACTTGAGAGTTTTGCAATTGTAGTAGCTGCTCTTGTTGAACTATCACCACGGGTTACATGTAACCCAAGGATGTAGCCTCTTTACTTGTTGATGGGTTAGCAAAGATTACAGAATCAGACCCAGTCACATTCAAAAGTATATTCTCAGTAATAGGTTGGTGAGAAGAACTGGTTAATGTCTATTCTAAATTAATTGCATTCAACAGAGGAAGTATAGTGGGTGGTAGATTCTTTATTGGAGAAGGTTGTGGGGAAGAAAGAGACATTGCCCTGGGAGAGGGGCTGTGGAAGATAGAACAAGTGGATCTAGAGCTTCATAATTTGGTGTCCCTGTGTTTACAACCTTATCCTGCTATGAGGATGAAGGAGGAGTTTGGTATTCAGGTTGAGATTCTAGCATCTGCTGTGAAGAAGTAGCAGCAGTGTTTTTAGGTGACTTTTGTGTTGTCATAGAGTTAACTTATGGGATCTCATCTTCCAGAAGTCCCTTTTTATATCTTCGTTTGGTGGGCTTGAAGATTTCTTGGTTTTCCTTTTGGTGATTTTTGGTGTGGGTTTCAAGACACTGGTTGTAGTGCCCTGATCACCAGAGAGCAGTGGAACCAGAGAGCAGTGGACCCAGTAGCAAGAGGTTGAGATTTAACATTTTGTTCATTTAAAAGAGGCTCAGCCCCTGTACTTGTGTTTTCGATTTTGATTGATTGGTGATGCGAGTAAAAGTTCCATGTTTAAGGCGGCCATGTGGTGTCACAGCCTCTTGTTTGACAGCATCACTAATCTTCTTTTCAAGATAAACCGTAACATCTTCAAAATTTTATTTATAAAAATTTAAAATAAAGTATATAGAAACTTATATTATTAAACGGGTAGATTACGAGTAAGTTGACCGTTTAAAAAATTATAATATAAAAACACATTATAATCAACCTTACTCCATTTTTAATGAAACTTAGGTCAAAATGTAGATAAAAATATTCTCATTCTAATGGTGTATTCTTCGTTTTATAAAACGTCATATTTTAAAAGTTATAAGCAATAAATGAGTGAAGCAGCTGAATTAATTATAATATATAATAATAAAATAATAATAAACTAAAACTTAACTAATTGAATTGCATGTGTCTACGTGTGTGCATGTGAACAATTCACATTGAATTCAACCATATGTATGGTGTACGTGTCCATGCGCATTAAAATCAAAACTTGAGCAACATGATTCAAAATGTAGTATAAATATGAGCGTAGTAGAAGCTTTTCAAAATATTCAGCCTGCTTTCCTCTCGTCACCCTCTCTCTGATTCTTTCTTTTCACCTAATAATAACAATGGTAATAATAATAATAATAAAGCCCAGACCCGTTTTAAGTGTTTTAATTCTTGATCACTAATTCATTATCCTATTACACGATCCAGAATCGACAACGCATGTCTAGGCTTTGCCTGACTATGTTCGTTGGAGTTTTGTCGTGGGTTGTATGGACACCCTACCGTTTGATCTGGAATCGCCAACGCATGTCAAGGCCCTGTCTGACTACGAAGTTGGAGTTCTGTCACGGTAGTACGTTTAAAGTGACTTGGGTTATTATACTTAACAAGATTGCATTATATATTTTATTTAGAGCTCAGAAGTTATGTCCAAGATTATATTAGGAGGCATGTAGTTGGACCCTAAAATTACCAGGCTAATACATTCTCTTTTTGTAAATATTTTGTGAGTCAAAATGTGTTACCAAAACCTCAAATGTTTTAATTATGCTTAACAACAATTGAGTATATGTATTCTACAATTACTGCCGGTATGTTGGGTTTTGTATACATTACTAGTCCATAGAAGCAGGATTGTGACTGGAACCGTTAGTGTTGGGTACAGGGCCCAAAGTAATATGATCCACAAGTCAGGAGTGACAGTATTGAATGAATACTTGTGTAGATATAAACATTGTAAATGCGGATACTTTCAATACTGTAAAGTGTATACACCTGTTTTGATTAAACTGGGATGCATTCATCAGTATTTCTTGCTGATAAAATATTTTTAAAACACTTTCAGGTAACTCGCTGTAGAGATAATAGAGGCCAGCAATGGAGCACTGAAGGCTTAAATAAAGTGGTATAATTTCCTGAATAAAAGAAGGAATTTATATTTTATTAATTAGGGTCTATCCCTATAAAAACATTTGAATAGAATATGGGTCTTAGCCCATTTATTTATTAATAAAAGTTTGGTATTTTACAAACTCTGAAATTATTTCCTAACTACGGTTCTGATGAAAGTTTTCCGCTGCAAAATTAAAAAAACACCGGTACCACTTGACTGGTTCACGGCTCCTGCTCCCAGGGTGGAGTCGGGGGTTCTGACAGAAGGTGGTATCAGAGCCACTAGTTTAAGCCATTACGTGTTCTTTTAATGCCTAAAACTTAAACATTATGTTAGGAAATTTATGTAATAATTTATGTGTTGGTGCATAATGTCTATGTCTTAGTCTTATATCGAGTCTGTATAGAATAGAGCTGAATAGGCTACTGTTCGAAGTATTTATGTAATAGTGATACAAGTTCGCCCATGAGACCATGTAAGGTCAAGTTTGACCGAATTTGCTAAGGCAAGTTCGGGCGAACTTAGGCATTCCTCTGGCGAACTTGTACTAGTATAAATAGCTAGCTTGCCTCATTCATTTGTAACTTTGGCATTTTTGAGGCGAAGCTCTGTCAGTTTGTACTCTTGACGTTTGATCAATAAAACTGATGTTGAACTGATTAATTCTTGTCTATTGGTAAACACGACGTAATATTTCCGCTATTATAGACGTTAGATATCAAATTTAGGTTTCTTAGCATCAAGGATCGGTCCTACAAGTGGTATCAGAGCTAGAATAGCCTGATTTGATAGTATCAAGACAAGAACACTTCTATTTCATCTCCATTGTTCTATTTTTCTTAACTTTTTCATCAAAAATGAAGAATTCACGGTCAAAATCTTTTAATTTTGAATATATCATGTAAAATACAACAAAGATAAACCCTTGAAAGATTGTAGACCAAAATCAACCGAATTGATGTCAAAATTTTGAAAAAACCGTGTTTGACAAAACAATGTTCATCGAACTTGTTAGCCAAGTTCGGCCGAACTTGGACTAACACTTTTCAAGTGATTTTTTACTAAGTTTGCTCGAACTTGAGGAGTTTTTGTTGGAAAAACAGCTAAGTTCGATCAAAGTTGTTAAAAATTCATTGCTATTCTATCAAGTTCGACCGAACTTGATAAAATTTCATAGTTTTTTAGCTAAGTTCACCCGAACTTACTAATTTCTTAACAAATTCCATTCTGCAAGTTCGCTCGAAGTTATATCTGATTTGTTTTTTCAAAACTTTCATAAGTTCGACCGAAGATAAAGCAAAGTTTTCAAAATTATCATTCACAATTCGACCGAACTTGTGAATAAAGCTGAGAATTCTTCATTCTAACTACAAGTTCGATCGAACTTCTAGTAGAAGTAACATTTTCAAAGTTTTTGAGTATTTTCAGTGTACACGTTTCGTTATTCACAATGGATGATATTCAAAGAGCTTATATGTCCGGAGCTAGTTCGTCAAATGCCAACGTGATTCAACAAGTCAATCTTGACAACGAAATGGGCACGACTGTTAAACCGTCAAAGCTAATGAGCATGGACGAGTATGAAGGATGGAAAGAGAAGTTTACATATTGGATTCAAGCCATGCATTTCCTAGGCTGGGTGTCGATCGAAAGAGGTTACACAGTTCCGTTGGACGAACATCAGCAAGTTCTGGAGAAATATAAGTACTCCACGACACAGAAAGAAGAATACATTGCTGAGAAAAAGATGATCAGTCTTATCCAACAATCCGTCAAAGAAGATATTCTCGTCTTGCTACCGGAATACACAACTACAAGAGATCTCTGGCTCTCGCTTCAAAAGAAGTATCAAGGAAGCGCGGAGATGATTAAAAGCAAGAAAGCTTCTCATCATGAAAGAGTTCGATATCTTCAACATGCTGAAAGGAGAGACTATGAAGCAGATGATTGAACGCTTTTGTCATCTTAAAGTCCAAATGCGAAGACACGGTCTCGAGAGACGGAACAAGAGTACATCGACAAACTTGCTGACGCTCTACCAGATGAAGAATGGACTACTTACTTAATGGTTTGAAGGAAAGCAAAAAATGGGAATTTTTCAAGCTGTCAACATTCATCGACAAATTAGAAGGTCACGAAATGGAACTCCTGAAGATTGCAAAGTCGAAGAATGCTAATGTTGTTCAAGATGTTGGTCTGTATTATAAAACTGGAATGCAAGACAACATTTCAAGCCTAAAGATTCAGATAGCATTCAACGCAAGTTTGAATTCTTCGAACAATTCGCAGCAGAATCAGAATCAATCATATTCTCAATATGATCAAAGTCCACAATCTTCATTCTCAACTGGTTCAAATTCGTCTTATCAAAGTCAAGCAATTCAGAACCAACAAACAAATTCTGATTCGAATGTATTCAAATGTAACATCGCTGTTAATTTGAATAATGTTGTTTCTGAGCAAACTGCTAAGCAACACATGCCACTTCTCGCCACTGTTCTAGAATCATGAAAGTCTCGTAGCTGGGAAAATCGGCAATCCCGAGATGACCGCTGAAGACTACGACCAGGTGGACGAAGAAGAATTGGAGCTCATGGATATAAAGTGGTGTTTAGCATCTATCATTCGAAGGGTCACAAAGTTCGTTGCTCTCACTGGCCGAGATATCGGAAATTCGAGCAATAAACTAGGTTTTGACAAGAAAAAAGTCACGTGCTTCAGATGCGCCAAAAGGGACATTTCAAGAGAGAATGCAAAAACCCCGAAGCAACGGGAAATCAAAGTCCATTCGGAGGAGGCAATGAGTATTACAAAAAGTCACTTCAGTACAAGCCTTTCCCGAAGAAGACTCAGGTTGAAATCCAAGAGAAACCGAATAGCAGCAACACTGAAAAGGCTATCGTTGCATCAAACGAAGATGATGGTTTCGACTGGAATTCATATATCAGTAAGAAGACCGGAGTTGTATTGATGGCTGAAATTGTTGAAGATACTTCTGCAGAAGAAGCAACAGCTATGGAGAATATTCTACTGGAATAGTATCTGCAATAACAACGTGAAGAAGAAGAGTATATCCACATGAAGCAGCAAGGAATTTTAACTCCTAATTCGTGTGATAATTTTGTAGGTCATTTTGATGGAAGTTCTCATGAGCAAGTTGCCGAGGAGAAATCTACTGATGAAGTAATCATTGATGTTACTCAAGAAGTGAATGCTGAAAACCTCAAGGACATTGCCGACAAAGCTTTAATGGCAAATCTAACTAAGCTAGGTCCAGAGGTAAATGAAAGTGTCAAAGTACAAGTTGTAGAGGTTGATAAACCTTGTATAAAATGTACTGAACCATGTATCGAATGTGCTGAAAAATCAAAGATCATTGCTGAAATCAATGTGCATAATGAACTTTTAAAATACGATTATGGCCCAATGAAAGAAGCGTATGAGAAAATGAAAGATGATTATAGCAGGCTCGATCGAAACAATGTCGAACAACACGACACTGTGAGGATGTTGAAAGGAACAGTAATGGATAAGCAAAAAGCGATTAATATCTATATTAACACCATTGCTGAAACTAAGCAACAACTCCAAGACATGAAAATTGAAACAGATCGTTTTCAACAACTTTTGAGAAGTTACTCATGTAACGTATATGTCATTGATCACATCCTTCCGATAATTCCATCAGAAGAGAAACCTAAAAAGAAAATTGGTAAAGAATACAGCAATGTTCCTCCACCCCTATACGAGAAGTATTGTCGCAAATCTGCTGATGGGATGGATAAGGCACTCAACATTGAGTTGTTATCTGAAAAGAAAACTGAGTTGCTAGAGAACCTTGATGTAATCTATACTAAAACATATGATGACAATGTTGTGGTTAAAAAGGTTGTTGAAAATGTTTTGAACGATTCTGATGAAGGCAGCTTTAAAAACGCCGACTCGAATTCAAAGAATTCTGATTCATAGGCCGAAGATGACGATACATCATCGGAGAATTATCTATGTGATGATCCTAATGTTGTAATGTACAAGATTAAGGAATCTGATAGATTATACTTTGATGATAGTTTTCCAATTCAGAACATGAAAGAAGAATTGTTAGACAAATTCTTTAAACTCGTGGAAGTCACATCAGATGATCTGGTGATTAATGAAAAGAAATTCTATTCCAAACCTAAAAGAAATAACTACCGAAGGAATGGTGGTGATCATCCGGAAAACCGGAGAGCTGGGTTGGGATTAGAAGAATCAGATGAACCTAAAAAGAAAATGTCACCATTTCATGAATACAAGAATAAAAACATGAATTTTGTATATGGGACGGACACGGTTCATGAGGAAAGTTTGATCGGGGAACAATCAAACGATGAGTTGAAGAAACAGAAAGAACTTCGAGATAAAGCCAAAATTGCAAGTGGTGCCAAAACAAGTGTAAAACCCACTAAAGGACATCCACATGATTCTCGGACTTGTTTCAAGTGCAGCAAAATTGGTCATATTGCACGTTACTGTCCGAAATCAAAGTCGGCTTATCTTTGAAGGAAAGAAAGTTCAAATGTTGTGAACCGAAGCAACCAGAGTTTGTAAAACCTGTAAAGATTTTGAAAAGGAACGAATCAAAAAATGAAGTTAAACCTAAATCAACTTTCAAAAAAGGTGAAACTTCAAAGGCTAATGAAAACAAGTTTTACATATAGAAGGCTAACATAAAATCTCAAGCCTGGATTGCAAAGAAATGGTCAACAACATCCAATGTTATTAAGTCTGAGCCTGTAAAGACTAATAACACAAAAGAATCAAAATCAGAAATTGAAACCAATATTGTCAAATCTACAAGTGGTAACAGTTTGAAAGATAAAAAGACAGTGAAGTTTTCAAACATAAACATCGTAGAAAATTCAGATGATGAATTTGAATTTGATTATGCTGATGAATGTGAGTTTGATTATCACGATGGTTATCCAATTCAACCCAAGACCAAAAAGGCTTGGTCTCGTTGTTTAACTAATTGCTGAAATGTGCAGGGGCTCCAAAGATCCGTACTCTCCAAGTGGATTTTTGAATTTGATTATGCTGATGAATGTAAGCATCCAGGCATATGAGTGTGAGCATCCAGGCATATGACGGGAAGGAAAGTGTTGCTATTCAACATAAAAGCTATCAATGGTGGATATGTTGGATTTGCGGGTAACCAGGGTGGAAGGATAGTCGCCGAGGGAAAACTCTCCAATGGCGTTGTTTCATTCGATCGCGTGAATTATATTGCATAGTTGGAGAATAATCTTCTGAGCATATCGCAGATTTGTGCAAGAAGTTCACGGTGCATTTCAACGACAAAGAATGTATTAGCTTGAAGCCGGGATTCATAATACCAGATGAGTGGATTCTGATGCGAGCACCTCGAGAGAATGATCTATATGTTCTTGATATGGGCGTCGCTACCACTTCATCAAAATCAGCGCAATGTTTTGTGACAAAGGCTACTGAAAAGGATTCTATTCTTTGGCATCATAAGATGGGGCATATTCATTTGCGAAAATTGAATTTTTTGGTTCATAATGATCTTGTAGAAGGTATAAAACTTCGGAACTTTCATATCTCTGATAACTGCTTAGAATGTAAAAAGGGAAAGCAGATCAAGAAATCTCATCCGAAGAAAATTCTAAACTCAATCAAGTTGCCATTAGAACGTCTCGACATGGATTTATTGGTCCTGTCAATGTTCTAAGTATCTTAGGAGACTTATATTGCTTGGTCGTGATAGATGACTATTCCAGATATTCGTGGGTATTATTTCAGGAATCAAAAGACAAACGTTCGAGAACTTGGTAATTCTATTCATGAAACTCGAGAATCTTTATCATCTGCCGGTCAGACGCATTAGAAGTGATAACGGCACAAAGTTTAAGAATAACAAAATGAAGGAATTCTGCAATGCCAAAGGGATACTGCACGAGTTTAGTGCTCCCTATACTCCACAGCAAAACAGAGTAGCTGAACAGAAGAATAGAACTTTGATTGAAACTGCGAGAACTATGCTTGCAGATTCTAAACTTCCAGTCAGCTTCTGGAATGAAGCGGTTGCTGCGGCTTGTTACACGCTAAACAGAGTTCTCACTGTCAAACCAACAAAGAAAACATGTTTTGAGATAATAAACCCGACGGAAGCCAAATTTGAAATTCTTAGAACCATTTGGTGCGCCATGCACTGTAATCGATCAAGATGGCAAATTTGGAGCTAAATCTCTTGAAGGTTTCTTTGTGGGATATGCGAGTCCGTTAAGAAGAGTATATGTTCCTTCGTTGAGAAAGGTTATTGACGCATAGCACGTGGATTGTTTCAACTATACGGATCCTATTCAAAGGAGAGGTGACGCGTGGCTGTTCAACTATCAAGATCTTTGGAAGTCATTCGACTTGCCAGAAGAACTGTCCGAATAAGAAGTTGCAGCATTATACTATCTTCAACAGTCGGTAAATTAAGAACAAATCATTAGACCAATTGTGGTTAATCAACCCACGTTGGATTCTTCATCTTCCGATGCAGGTCCAAGCAATAGCAGTGGTGTTCAAGTTGAAAACACTTCTGAAGCAGAAGTAACACCTGCTACACCTCTAGTGAATGCTTCTAATGAACCAGAAAACACAACAGTGCCCAGTACGCCTCAGAATTAGAATTCTGATTCAGATGGCACCGACATTTGATGCTGATAATGAAACTTCATCAGATGAAGAAGTTGAGCAGATATCTAACTTGTTGAATCAATCTGCTAGACTGAGAAATCAGAACGAAGCTTCATCAAGTACTCCTAATGTTGATGTGAACAGTGATCTGATTGTTTCAAATCAGCAAAGCTCAGTTGATGTTCCAATAGAAGAAATGCCGCGATCATATTCGTACCATCCTTCAAGGAATATTATAGGAGAACTACAAACTGGTGTGCGTACACGAAACCAAATCAATAAAGCACTTAGTTGTTTCTACACCGAGTTGCACAAGAACTACTGCTACTACTCATGTTTCATTTCTCAAATAGAGCCAAAGACAGTTAATGAGGCTCTGGTGACGAGGATTGGGTGATAGCAATGCAAGAGGAATTTTACAGTTCGAGAAATTGGGTGTTTGGAAGCTTTTAGACTTGCCACCGAAGCAGAAAGCTATTGATACAAACTGGGTCTTCAAGTTTAAAAGAGACGGTCGGGGTGTAATAGTCAGAAACAAAGCTCGGCTGGTTGTTAAGGGATTCCACCAGCAGGAAGGTATAGATTACACGGAGGTATACGCACCAGTTGCGTGATTAGAATCATCCGCATTTTCCTAGCGTTCGCAGCTTGAAAAGGATTTAAGGTGTAACAGTTGGATGTAAAATCAGCATTTCTCTACGGTAAACTTCATGAACAAGTGTATGTCGGCCAACCACCGGGGTTTGTCGATCCACTGAACAAGAACAAGCATATCTCCTGGACAAAGCCTTGTACGGTTTACACCAAGCCCCGAGAGCTTGGTACGAGAGTTATCGCAACATCTTGTAGGAAATGGCTTTACACGAGGCACAGTGGACAACACTTTGTTTACCAGAGAAGTTGGATCGCATTGATAATAGTACAAATCTATGTGGACGATATCATTTTCGGTTCTACGGATGACTGTTTGTGCAAAGAGTTCGAAAAGATCATGAAGAAGAAATTCGAGATGTCCTCGATGGGCGAAATGAAGTTCTTCTTAGGTCTCCAAGGGATCAGCTTCCAGACGGGATATTCATTCATCAGACTAAGTATGTTCACGACATTCTCAAAAAGTTTGAAATGGATTCTTCGAAGCCGCTTTTGACATCGCTGGCATTGAACCATGGGATTTGCATAGACGAGACGAGAACAAAAGTTGATGAAACACTTTATCGATCAATGATAGGTTCATTGATGTATCTGACGGCATCTCGCCCAAACATCATGTATCCTACTTGCTTATGTGCGAGATATCAGTCAAGTCCTCGAATGTCACATATGCAGATAGTCAAGCGAATCTTTCGTTACTTAAAAGGATGTCCTAGCACGGGCTTATGGTATCCTAGAAACGACAATTTTGACTTAACGGGATACGCTGACTCAGACTTCGGAGTGGATAAACTGAACTCAAAATCTAAAACTGCAGGATGCCAGTTCTTTGGAACATGTTTGGTAACGTGGCAGTGTAAGAAACAGACCACGGTCTCTCTCTCAACCTGTGAAGCGGAATACATTTCTGCTTCAAGCTGTTGCTCTCAAATCCTCTGGATTCAGCAACAGATGAGGGATTATGGTGTGCAGTTTCTTGACACGCCTTTATTTGTAGATAACAAAGCAGCCATCGATATAACTAAAAATCCGGTTCATCACTCACGTAAAAACACATTGAAATTCGATACCATTTCATTCGTGACTGTTACGAAAAGAAATGGGTTCGAATAGAAAAAATCCACACCGAGGAACAAAGGACTGATTTTTATACCAAAGCATTTCCATTAACAAGATTTAAATATCTAATGCGGCTTAATGGTATTAAAAATTTGCTTACAAGTGCAGACGCTGAGGTTGAATACGGATCGGATGACGAATTCACGTAATCCACATTGGTTTGTATGGTTTGTAAATATCTTTCTACTTTAGTATTTCTTAAAAATCTAAAATCCAAAAATATGTTTTTGATTTTAGGGGGAGAAATATTTGGGAAATACAAAAACATATGAAAAATTTTAAAAATGTACAAAAACATTGAAAAAGACAAAAAGAATTCGGTGTCACAAAAAGGAAATGATAGTACATCAGTGGACTATCACAATATGCTAAAGAAATGGAAAGTTTAAAAGTGATAAACGAGTCTTACTGTGGATGTGTCGATAGGCTTAACACGTTCAGTAAACTTTGTTCGAGATATAAACTAAATTTAACAACTGCTTAATCTTGTGGATTAACACATCTTGGATATATAGACTTAGTACTCTGAAATTTCGTTTGAGAGATTGCCTGATTCTGAGATACGAGGTCTTTATAGATAGTTGATATCTGGGGTATTATACAAGTTCTTCTGATTTTGCGGAAGCAGTAGCCTAGAACTTCTATAATACTTTCGCTATAAAACCTAAACTGCATGCACTATTGAAAAGTATCAAAAGATCTAATCATTTGCAGTGTTGAAAAGATTCCTTAAGTGGAACACACCTTAAAGACGAGCGTTCATCTCTTTATCTGTACGGTAGTACTAACCTGAGCTCTCAAGGCCTCGCATTACCCAGATACAGATATCAATTACGCTATATTCACCTGTAAGATGAAATCTAGGGAATCTTGATACGAGAGTATATTCAAGAAGTGGGAACCACAGATAAGTCAAGTTTCATAATTCATACCTTAACATATCTTGAAACAGTTGAGAAATGTGGTAAAGTTTAAGAGGAAAACATATCGACAATCTAGGTAAACGAGTTTAAAACTTGAAGTCATCTAAACGTCAACGGTACTGGTGATATGTCTCAATCAACTGATATGATCCTTTATACACGAATTCACAAAAATATGTCTGAAATATGTTTGTACATAGTTTACATCATTCTTAAATAGTTTATCAGCTTTACAGATTAAAATAAAAAAAATTTCAGTGTCTTTTTTAGCACAAAACTTACAAAAATACAAAAAGATTTTATTTCTACATTGTTTTCACCAAACCAATGTTCGAGAATAGGTCTTTGAAGTCTGGTAAGATGCTAGAACTGGTGGGAATCTCTTTGATAACGGGCTGGGAGCGAATCTGTAAAATCTGAAAAGTCAAAACGATAAAAAGTTCATTAATTTGAAACTTTGATTTTGAAAAATATCAACAGTTTGTTCGTAACGGGTCAAACCGGGGTCATTAACTTGGACTCGGCAGACAAATCGGTTAACCAAGGACATTAGCTTGGACTTGGTCAACTGAATGGATTTTCATAACTGGTAAAAGTTGGAAAGTTCAGGGGTTAAAATGTAAAATTGAAAAAAGTTTGAATTTGTGGTTTGGCAAGTTCGGCCGAACTTGCTAAACTAAATCAAGTTTAACAAAACAGCAAGTTCGACCAAACTTGCAGATGGTTGCTGAGTTGTTTTAAAACATTAAGTTCGACCGGACTTCTAATGGGCTTGGTTTTTTGGGCTTTGCAAGTTCGCCCGAACTTGACAGGGTATAAGTACCAGCAAGTTCGGCCGAACTCATCACTTGCACCCCAAATACACTGAGAGAACTTGAGAGACTTTTGAGCGATTTGTGATTTTGGCAAGATTAAGCCGTTATTCTGCCCAAATTTGATTTGTTTTTGGTGATTGGCACAACAACGACAATGACTGAGGTATAAATTTGGACATAGAACTGAATTTTAGACCTTAATCGATGAATTTGAATCTGAAATCTTTAAAAATAATAGATCTATGGGTCTCATAAACAAATTGAACTTAGAATCTTGTTAAACATTTAAAACCGATCATGGATTCATGTTGATCTTGTTTAAAATGGTCATTATGATGATGAACAAGTTTGTGTTTGGAGAAGATGACAAGTTCGGCCGAACTTGTTATCAAGTTCGACCGGACTTGTCAATTAATCTGAATCAATTTATCAGTGTGTTCGACCGAACTTGGTTTAAATAATAACTATTGAATAAAATGGAAGTTCACTCGAACTTATCAATTAAATTCCGAAACTTTGTGATATATAAGTTTGCCCGAACTTATTGATTGCATAATGAACATGTTTTGTAAGGCATGTTCGGGCAAACTTTATAAAACAGAATGTTTCAACAATCATCAAGTTCGCCCGAACTTGATGAAAGTGTTAGAAAAATTTTCGAAATATTTTCTCGATATGCGTGCTAATTGTTTTGCGTCGTTTTTCAGGTTCAAGAACCAGCGCGTGTAATTTCTATTGAGTTTTCTAAGTCCCACAACATGTCCATTACACTCGACAAGACGATTTGTCCATCACTAAAAGAATACGATAGTATCTTGAAGTTTCTAAAGGATAGTCCTATTCAAAGAGCCATAACGGAGCGTACAGTTTCATACAGATCTCATACGTACCATTTCTGGACTAATGCAAGTCTTAGTGATGATCAATAGATGATTAATTCATCAGTGCGAGTTGGAAATGAGGTTAAGAAGATTTTGTGACTGAAGATGATATTCGACGGATTCTGCAGTTCAAAGATGACAAAGACGATCCGATTTATCTTGATGAGAAGATGGTCAGAGGATGTTTCTTTAGAATGGGATACAAGGGGAGCGTGAACAAGCCGACGTTAAAGAAAGGGGAAGTGCCTAACCCCTACAAGCTCCTCATGCATGCGATCATTCATACTTTCAGTCATCGAAAGGCGGGATTAGACGATGTGCAAGATTATTTGGCCTGCATGGCAACGAAATTGATTTTGAAGAAGCCGTTCAACTATTCCAAGCTAGTTTTACTCATATGTCAAAGAGTATGGAGGATTTGAGGTCGTGTCTCTATCCAAGATTCGTGCAGATGCTGATAGATGAGAAGTACCTAAATATTGCACGGATCCGACGATGTGTTATACCTAGTTCATCTCGATGAGACAACAGTGAAGAAGCTAATCAAGTTTCAGAAGCAAGCTTCAGCTCCTGTGGCTAAGCCAGTTTTCAGGGCAATAGTTAATGAGAATTATGTGGCACCGCCTGATAATAGATGGAGAAACGATGGCAGTGGCGATGAGAAAGAGCTTAACGCAGAGAAATAATGGTTTAAAGATTTCAAACCAAAGTCTCGAAGTGAATGGTTCTTAAAACCAGAAGCTGATAAGCCTAAACGAGCAGCAAAGAAAGTTGATACAATGCTTATAGACGAAGATGAAACTGAGAATGTTCAAGGCGAAGCAGGTTCTAGTGCAGCAGTGGTTGTTGAGAGTCAAGAGACTGAGAAAGCAACACAGGAAGATGTTATTTCAGCTACTTCAGAACAAGATGATGAATCTGATGAAGAACCTGTGAAAGAACCAGAAAGTCAGCAGCATAAATAGCAACCGAAAAAGAGAAAGAAATAGATGCTGATTTCGATCCAAATCTTGAGAAAGATTCTGATGAGGAAAGGCCAAAGAAAAAAACTAAACATGTAAATACTGCAACTATTTCTTCGACAAAGACTACAGGGTCTCCTCAAACAAAAGGCAAGAAAAAGAAGAAAGTTCAAAAAGCGTAAGTAAAAGATACAGAGGAAAGCTGAAAACGCAGAAGTTACACAAGAACCTTCTGGCGCACAGGAGAAAGAAGTCACACAAGACCTTCTACACAAGAACCTCCTGTTGATTCTAGTGAAGTTGAAAGGCCATGAGTTACACAAGAACCTCCTGTGTTTGGTTTATTGGAAGTTCCTGTTATTCAATCACCGAATGCTCCAACGACTTCAAATCTTGAAAGTTCTACTCCAAGGAAGTCTACACCAAAGGCTGCTACTCCAAAGTCAACACCAAAATCTTCAGGACCTAATATGTTTGGTGATATGCATAATGATCCGATTAGTCTGCAAGATCTAAATGATTTCTTTCTAGAGACTAATGTTGAACTTTTAGAGAAGCGTGTGAAAATCTTGGAAGAGAAAGTTTCCAAGAATGAAGAAGTGAAAGCAAAGTTAGTAAAGAAAGTAAATCAAAGCTCTGTAGAGAAAGAGATGTTAGACGACAAAGTGAAAGTGTTAGAGAATGAACGAGA